>OY986968.1:14057783-14600384 GCA_963920575.1 Narthecium ossifragum
AAGATAAAACCTAGAAAAAATATAAAGGAGGAGAAAGAGCAGCCAAAAGTGTCCAAGAATCCCCCCTCAAAACCCTAGAAAGAGTCCTATTTATAGGCTCAAGTGTATCCACCCTCGGATTAGATCACAATCGTTGATTTAATTCACTGGGAAAGTTCGATCGATCCTTCTCGGGGTGCTGGATCGATCGGTTGCGTAAAAATCTTCAATTTCTAGTTCCGCTCGAGTCCGATCGATCGAACTATAGGCTCTGGATCGATCGGATGCGTAAAAATCCACCTTCTCTGGCTATTTTTGAGTCCGATCTATCCAACTTTAGTTGTCCGATCGATTTGGCTCATAAAAATCTGCAATTTCTGACATTTCCCTAGTCCGATCGATCCAACTCTAGGAGTCGGATCGATCTGGCTCAATAGGAGGGATGGTTCGATCGATCGGACCATGTTCAGCCAAAAAATACATGTTCTGTCACGATTCTGCATGGTCCGATCGATCCTACATGGGGAGTCGGATCGCTCGGACTATTCAGCTTATTCACTGCTCTGCCATCCAGACTGCGCCATCGGTACTAAAATTGCTGTAACTTCCTCTATGAAACTCGGAATCACGAACCGTAAAATTCTCCAGAAACTAGACTTCAAGAGCTTTCCAACCATGTATGGCACATCCTCTGGTTCTTCATGAGCAGGTACAGATAAATCTTTAAAGTTGATCCATGCACTCTTTTCAGCTTCTTTTCGACTTAAGGACTTCAATTGCATCTTAAATCAAAATATAAGAATAATGAGTGTATTTAGGAACTAAATAAGCATAGGAGACTAAGTATTAAGGGATAAAAATATAACATTATGCATTCTCATCAGGTACGATACTCGTCTTGCTACTATACTGATCACACCGATTCGTATACTTGCGAAATATAAAATTTATTTATCAAGTTTTTGGCACCATTGCCGGGGATTTGATTAGAGTTTATTAGTAGTGAATGCAAGGTCGCCGATCACGGAAAGAAAAGTTGTTGCCATTGAATAATAAAGTAGATCAAATTGGTTGGAAGAAGAGATCTAACAAAGATAGCCTGTCCAGATCAGATCTAGGAGTTCAAGAGGAGGAACAAGAGGAGATGGAGCTTAATAACAACATACGTCCTTTGGAGGAGTACGCGAGGCTTACTATTTCTACCTCACATTCGTGCATTGCGTTACCTGCAGAGGCTTGGAATTATGAACTTAAAAATCTACATTTTTCTATGCTTCCTGAATTTCATGGTTTACCTTCTGAAGATGCACTAACGTTTGTGAAAGATTATTATGCTACTATTCAGACTTTTCCTCTAGGTTCCATTATTGAAGATCAACTGAGGATGCGATGTTTTCCTTATACTCTGAAAGATAAAGCTAAGAGATGGTTGATGTCGTTGCGTCCTGGATCACTAACTACTTGGGATGCAATTTATAACAAGTTTGTTAGCAAATTTTATTCTCATGCTATGACTACTAACTTGAGAAGGCAAATTTTAAATTTTCAGCAATCTGATGGAGAACCATTCCATGAAGCATGGGATAGATTTAAGATGATTTTGATGCAATGTCTCCATCATAATTACTCTTTAGAAAATCAGATGCAATATTTCTATGATGAACTAAATCTTTCTTGTCAGACTATGGAAGATAATGCTGCAGGTGGAGCGATGTTCAAAAGGACACCACCAGAGGCATACGAAATTTATGAGATGCTAGGATCAAACTCGCAGCAAAGAGACACGAGGAATAAGACGAGAGGCATCTATGAGCTTAACCAGAACGACGACATGGCAAGGTAGATCGCAACCCTCAACAAGAAGATGGACGCGATGATGTCCACACACGCCAAACCGGTTGAGGTTTGTTCAATTTGCAATATTGTTGGTCATAGGTTTGATTCATGTCCTTCTGGTAGTGAATTTCCTGAATATGTGCAAGAACAAGCTAATTTGATGAATGCTTATAATCCGAGACCTAGATTTGATCCTTATGCAAATACTTACAATCCTGGTTGGAGGGAGCATCCGAATTTTTCATGGAAAAATACTGCTAATGCTAGTATGCCTACTACTAACCAGTCTCACCCTCCTGTTAAGTCGTCTTTGGAAGCGACTATGTTGGCTTTTATGCAGAAAATAGACTCAAAGATGGAAAAACAAGATTCGACCATTGCTCAACATGATGCGGTACTGAAGAATGTTGCAGCATCCGTTGGGAAGTTGGAAGTTCAAGTGGGACAACTTGTTGATGCTGTAAGAGCCCATGTTCCAGGCAAATTTCCGAGCCAAGCTGAGCAAGCAAAAGCGGTCACATTTCTTCGTTCAGGTAACATAATTGATAATAAGATTAATGCTGAAGTTATTGATGAGTGTCATGATGATGAAAGTGAGAAAGTTGAAAAGGAGGAACCCTCGAAAAGGCCATCAATGGCCACATCTACTTCTGAGTATGAAAAGAAAGCACATGCAGTCCCGGAGGTGCATCACAACATCACTGCACCATATGTACCACCGATTCCGTTTCCAGGCCGCCTGAAGAAAGCCAAAATGGATAAGTCTTATTCTGAAATTTATGATATTTTATCTAAAGTTAATGTGAACTTGCCACTGCTTGATGTGATTAGGAACATGCCAGCCTTTCTAAAGTTCTTCAAGGAATTAAGTACGTATAAGCGTAAGTACGAACCACATGAAAAGGTAATGGTTTCAAAGACAGTAAGTGTAGTGCTTCAGAGGAAGCTTCCACCCAAGCTTAAGGATCCAGGGAGTTTTAACATTAGTATTACTGTTGGTGATACAAAAATAGGGGAGGCAATGCTTGACTTAGGAGCCAGTGTTAATTTGATGCCTTACTCTGTGTTCCGTCAGTTAGGTGTTGGCGAATTAAAACCTACTACGATGTCTTTACAACTTGCAGATCGTTCAATTAAATATCCGTTAGGCATTGTAGAAGACATTTTAGTACAAGTTGATAAGCTAATTATCCCTGCTGATTTTGTGATATTGGAAATGGATGATGCACCCTTGCATGATAGAAATTTACTAATTTTGCTTGGACGTCCATTTATGGCTACAGCAAAGACTATGATTAATGTGCAGGATGGCAAGCTAAGCATGATAGTCTTAGGTGAGACTGTGGAATTTAAAGTATTCGAATCTATGTCATATCCCTCAAATTCTTTTGATTGTTTCTCAATAGATGTATTAGATTCAATGGTATTTTCTAACTTCAGACAGGAGCAAGATGATGGAAGAGGATGACATGCACAACTATGATGGAGTAGAGGAGGTCACAGCAGCCCTTGAGGTAGTGCAGCCGTACCCCCCGGGTGGAGTTTGGTTCATGCTTGACACCTCCATTCAAAAATAAATTCATCAATAGTATCTCCACCAAAGCTTGAGTTAAGACCTCTTCCTAGTAATCTGAAGTATGCATATCTTGGTGATAATGAAACCCTTCCTATTATTATTGCTTCTGATATTACTCCATTGGAAGAGGAAAAATTATTGAGAGTTCTTAGAGAGCATAAAACTGCAATAGGCTAGACAATTGCAGATATTAAAGGAGTAAGTCCTACTATGTGCATGCATCGCATTATTTTGGAAGAGGACGCCAAGCCTATAAGGGATGCCCAGCGTCGCCTTAATCCAAACATGAAAGACGTTGTTCGGGCAGAGGTTCTTAAATTACTTCATGTTGGTGTTATATATTCTATTTCTGACAACAATTGGGTAAGTCCAGTTCATGTAGTCCCTAAGAAATCGGGAATAACAGTTGTGAAGAATGAGAACAATGAGCTTATACCTACGAGGATGACAACTGGATGGCGGGTTTGCATCGATTATCGCAAGCTTAATGCGGCGACTAAAAAGGACCACTTTCCCTTACCTTTTATCGATCAAATACTTGAACGTTTAGCTGGCCATACGCTTTATTGTTTTCTTGATGAATTTTCAGGTTATAATTAAATAGCCATCGCCCCGGAGGACCAAGAGAAGACGACATTCACATGTCCCTTCGGGACATTTGTGTATAGACGGATGCCATTTGGATTATGTAACGCACCTGCAACTTTTCAAAGATGCATGATATCAATTTTTTCTGACATGAAAGAAAGGTTTGTCGAGGTATTTATGGATGATTTTTTTGTTTTTGGGAATTCTTTTGATAATTGTCTTGAACATTTAACATTGGTGCTTAAGAGATGTGAGGAGACTAATTTGACATTGAGCTGGGAGAAGAGTCACTTTATGGTAATGCAAGGTATTGTTTTAGGACATGCTATCTCCAGTAAAGGTATTGAAGTTGACAGGGCAAAAATAGATTTGATTGAGAAATTGCCGCCCCCTACTTCTGTAAAGGGTGTACGAAGTTTTTTGGGCCATGCAGGATTTTATCGCAGATACATTAGAGATTTTTCTAAGATTGTACGACCTCTGTGTGATTTATTGGCCAAGGATGCTGAGTTTAAGTTTAGTAAAGCATGTCTTGATGCTTTTAAAGCTTTAAAAGAGAAATTGATTACTGCACCTATTATTATGCTTCCTGATTGGTCGTTGCCCTTTGAGATAATGTGTGATGTGTCTGATTATGCTATAGGGGCTGTGTTAGGACAAAGGGTGAATAAGGTTTCTCATGTTATTTATTATGCAAGTCGTACCCTCAATGATGCTCAAATCAATTATTCAACCACTGAGAAAGAAATACTTGCTGTTGTTTTTGCATTGGAGAAATTTCGCTCTTATTTGATTGGATCTAAAGTTGTTATTTATTCAGATCATGCAGCATTGAAATATCTACTAACCAAAAAGGATACCAAGCCAAGATTAATCAGGTGGATCCTGCTACTGTAAGAGTTCGATTTGGAAATAAGGGACAAGAAAGGGAGCGACAATGTAGTGGCAGATCATGATACGAGCGGTCTACTCGTAATTCTCTCGTATTGGGTCTCTACTGCTCCAATCGATCAGAATTAGCCTGATCGGACTTGATTTGAGTCCAATTGGCTTGAGCTGGATCGGATCTGGCTTGAGCTGGATCGGATGGGACTTGACTGGATCAAGTCTGAAGTGATCTGGATCAAGCTGACCAAGTTGGATTGGGCTGGATCCGGATTGACCGGCTTGGCTGAACCAATTAGACTTAGGCTGATCTGATTTGGTTGGGCTGGCTGGGATGATCCGATGGCTGGGGGTTGCCGGAGTAGATCGCCGACGTAGGGATGGCGGTGGCGGTCGGGATCTTGGTAGGCAAGGTCGTACGACGATGGGGAAGAGATCTACCGGATCGGATCTGGGAGATAGGCGGCGGATTGGCCGGATCTACGAGGTCGGTGGAAGGGGTTTGGGTTCACCGGCGTCAGGGACGACGGGGATGGCTCTGGGGACGTCGTGAAGGTCGTGGATGGTCGGAAGGGAGTTCGGGACGATCTGCGAAGTGTTTAGGACGGATTGGGGGTGAGGTCGGGGATGGGCGTGGGGTTGACGGCGAAGGGGACGGAGGTCGGTTTGCCGGGGAAGGCGCCGGAGACGGTGAAGGGCGACGAGAAAGAGATGGCCGGGGTCGTGTGGCTTAGGGGAAGACTTTGGTGGGCTTGGCTCGTAGCGGGGGTGGCCGGAGAGGGCTGGGGAAAGGACGGCGGCAATGAAGCTTGGCTAGGGCACGGGCGTGAGGAAGAGAGGAGGAAGAAGGAGGTGATGTGGCAGGTGACTGGGCGTGGGGTCGCTGACGTGGCGGAGAGAGAAAGTGACGGGGAAAGAGGAATTCTGGTGGAGGCGGTGCCGGCTACGGAGAAGATGATCGACGGGGAAGAAGTTGGGTCTATGGTGGATATCTGGTGGAAGCTATATTATCTCTACTCCTATGATAATTTATCAACTACTCCTAATAATTCATAATTCTCTTCATTCATCTCATGCATAACCTAATACAAACTACTAAGGTCCTTTTATAGAGACCTTGACAGAGTCTTAATCCAACTAGAAAATCCCATTGCTTAATTAGCAAGTAATAAGGTTTTCTGACTTAACTCAACTTCTTAACTCAAATGGACTCTTAATTAATTCCTAACAATCAAATATCAACTTGGACTCAATAAAAGAATAATAATAAATCCTAATCAAATACTCTAGTTTGAACTAGGTAAGACCAAGTCAAGTTAGGAAAGAGACTGAACCAGTTTGGTTCCTCTTCTGGGTTCGGGTCCAGTTGGTCGAGTCGGATCGACTCGTATCAGATCACTTGTCACGATTGGAGCACATAACCGGCCCTAAGGATGTACATCCCATCTAAGAATGCTTTCCCGATGAACAACTCTTTTCTGTGAATGGTAAAGAGCCTTGGTATGCGGATATTGTTAACTATTTAGCTAGTAATGTTCTGCGTACTGATTTAAGTTCACAGGAAAAGAAAAGATTTTTGTTTACTGTTCGATATTATTTTTGGGATGATCCTTATTTATTTAAGCATTGTCCTGATCAAATAATAAGGCGTTGTATGCCAGAATATGAGCATGATGATATATTGAAATTTAGTCATTAATTAACTTGTGGAGGACACTTTGGAGGTAAGAAAACTGCTTTTAAAGTTCTTCAATCTGGTTTCTTTTGGCCTACATTATTCAAAGATGCATTTAATTTTGTTGCTAAGTGTGACAGATGTCAACAGTCAGGAAACATAAGCAAAAGGAATGAGATGCCTCTTACAAATAATCTAGTGGTGGAATTGTTCGATGTTTGGGACATAGACTTTATGGGACCGTTTCCTCCATCATACGGGTACACGTATATTCTTGTTGTTGTAGATTATGTATCTAAGTGGATTGAAGCAATTGCAACCAGGAACAATGACAGCAAGACCGTGGTGGGATTCTTGAAAGATATGATTTTTACAAGGTTTGGTACACCTCGGGCGATTATAAGTGATGGGGGATCACACTTTTGCAATAGAGCGTTTGATGCATTGTTGAAGAAGTACAACATCACTCATCGGGTCGCAACGCCTTACCACCCTCAAACGTCGGGTCAAGTGGAGGTGAGCAATAGGCAAATAAAGACGATCATGGAATGAGTTGTTGGCACTACAAGGAAGGATTGGGCGGTGAAATTGAATGATGTTCTTTGGGCGTATCGCACCGCATATAAGACTCCTATTGGTATGAATGAGCCCTTATCGCATTGTGTTTGGAAAAGCATGTCATTTACCTGTGGAGTTGGAGTATGGGGCATATTGGGCAATCAAGCAGCTGAATTTTGATATGAGAGAAGTGGGGGATATGAGAAAGATGCAATTGAACCAATTAGATGAACTGCGGAATGAAGCGTACGAGAACGCTAAAATCTACAAAGAAAGGACCAAGCTCTATCATGACAAAGCAATACAACGGAAGGAGTTCAAACCAGGTATGAAAGTTTTACTTTATAACTCACGAATGAAATTCTTTCCAGGTAAATTAAGATCCGAATGGACGGGCCCGTTCAAAGTGACACAAGTATCTCCTCACGGTGCTGTTGAAATTGAGAACGAAAGGAATGGGAGCAAATTCAAAGTCAATGGGCACCGTTTGAAATTGTATTTGAAAGGACATTCAGAAGTGGTGGATGCAGTTAATTTTGTTGAACCTTAAACTTGGCAGTACTTCTTGCATAAACGTTAAATAAAGCGCTGGGTGGGAGGCAACCCACCAAGGTAACCAGTTTTTAAGTTTCAATTTTTAGTTTTATGTTTTCTCTTTTGTTTTTCTTTTAGAATTTCAGCCACCCTGAGGATCCTTGAGGAGATGTTCGCTTACTCTATCAGGTGGCCTCTTTCTTATTTACATTATCTTGTCTCTTCTTTCTATGGAAATTTGGATAGCTACCTCCTACGTATGTTATGTTTATGATGCACACATTGAGGACAATGTTAATTTCAGGTTGGGGGGTGTAGACATTCATGATTGTATTCATGCTACCTTGTGGGTACAATAGTGTTAAATTGTACATGAGTTGAAATTTTTATGTGTATTATAAATGTTGTTTTCATATGGATTGGCCTATACATTGATTGCATGCGTGATAACCTGAAGGTAGGACATTATGTGAGTCACACACAAACACTTTATGTACAGTGGTAATTATACCCACCAGAGGAATGAGCAGGCTATTGTTAATCTAGACCATGATTTCAGCATTAGCTAGTGTTGAGTATTGCATGCAGAAAAAAAAAAGTTTTGGAGCTTTAATAAGCTGTGCCTAAACGACTATTAGGTGATCTACTGAGTAACCGGGTGTTCTTGCCTCAGGAAACTGGGAGCTCGCGTAAAAAGGTAGAATCACTAATAGCTATAAAAAAAAAACTACTCAGTGTTTTGCTAAATAACCGGGTCTCTACGCCTTAAGAAGCGGAGAGTGCTCGCGTAAAAAGGCAAAATACATGATAGTTGAAAAAAAGAAGAAGAAGAAAAACAAAAAGAGCATGTTGTACTTAAAGTTCGAGGGTTGGATGATTGGTCATGAAGATGGTAGTGTGTTTGGACTAATGGTGGGTAGAAGTTGCTTCTGTACGTAACATTTATTTGTCACGTCACATGTGTTCTTCGGGATGGTGATTATTAGCATGTTTGATGTGTAGAAGTTGATTTCATATGTTAGTAGCATGTGCATGAGTATACAACGTTTCATGCTATGTACTATACAGAACAGGTTTGACTTAACAAGGTAGAACTCTTATTATGCATTTCTACAACCTTAGACCGTTGGTGTGCTTAAGATTTTATGCGCTTAAAATTGCTAGAGACTAGTAATAAGCTGGTTGGGGGTGTGATGAGTGCATGAAAGT
Source organism: Narthecium ossifragum (assembly GCA_963920575.1). Classification (NCBI taxonomy): domain Eukaryota; kingdom Viridiplantae; phylum Streptophyta; class Magnoliopsida; order Dioscoreales; family Nartheciaceae; genus Narthecium; species Narthecium ossifragum. Next base: position 14,066,624 of record OY986968.1, read on the forward strand.
GCAGTCTGAACAGCCTTATAACCATCTCAATTGCTAGATTATTATCCTTAATCAACATCTTTATTACTATTTTTATATCTATATGTTGCTTCACATAGTTGTGTGGAAAATGCAGGAAAAAGGAGCAAAGAAGCTGAAAATATTACATGAATCAACTTGAAAGATTAAACTGCACACAATATGCCATACACCTGTAGAAAGATCTTGAAGTCTAGTTTCGGGAGAATTTTACGGTTCGTGATTTGGAGCTGGATAGAGGAAGTTATAGTGTTTTCCGTACTAGTGCGCAGGGCAGAATAGCAGAAGAAAGATGCAGGAAATAAAAGATCGATCTTCCTTAAATAAAAGATCGATCTCTTATGTATGCAGAGATGAAAAAGACCCACGGTCGATCGTCGTATCGAGCGTTGCGCCCAAAAATTCTCACGGTCGACCGTGGCATCGACCGTCAGCTTCTGTCAAAGAAAATACTTCGCAGGGTCGATACGAAGATCGACCGTGAGCGAAAACAAGAAAGTTGGAATAAAAGATCGATCTTCTTTACGATGAAGATCGATCCTTGTGGGCGTCTTCAACAATTGATGAAAGAGATCGATCTCTTCCTTGAAAAAGATCGATCTGAACCTGGGCGTGTTGGAAGGAACCTAGTCTACGGAGAAAGAAGATCGATCCTTTCCTTAAAGAGATCGATCTTAGTCGGGGCAAACAGGTTACGAAAATTGAGAAAAGAAAGAAGATCGATCTTTATCCTAAAGAAGATCGATCCTTTGTCGGATGACTTGAAAACGAACGGACCAGATTTAATCCAAAGGTTGAAGCAAAATTAGGGTTTCTTACCCCTATTTAAGGAAGTCGTCCAAGACTTATGCGGGTAGCCAGCACTATTGGAGGTGTTTTGAAGGCCGGAAAGAGGGGAGAAGACCGCACGAAGATCTAGGGTTTTTCTTTCTTATCTTTCTTATGAATATCTTGGTTGTTTTTATGAACATGAGTGGCTAATCCCTTTGCTAAGGAACCGATGTAGCCTAACTGAATCATTCTATGTTATTGGATCACATTTATTTAATCAGTTTATTTTCCTTGTTTCATTCATTATTATAACTGAGATCTTAAATACCTTTATCTGGCTAATAGAAGTATTATAGATTGTGTTATGTGAGATTGGGCGAGGGTTCATTCCCTAATCTTGCAGGATCTATGAACGAATGAGATTTAGTCGAAGCCGGGTTCAAGCTAAGACACTTCTTGGTTCTTAATTGTTCTTCAGAACGTAATGGATTCTTGGTTAACACTTAGTTATGGGTTCAATAGCTAGGGTTAATTGGGGGTACTTGGTGAAGACCGCGATCGAACGGATCATCATACAGGAAGAGCGAGCCCTTGAAATTAAACTGAAATTTTGATTGATTCAATGCATAGAATGAGGATGTTATGGTGAAATCGGAACCTTAGTATTCATCCATCATATTTCCATCGTTTTCTTATTTCGTTATTAGATCATCTATTTTCGAGACTTCATATTTCTTACTTTTCTTTCTTTATTTTCTTTATTTTCTGTTCTTTAGCGTTTCACTCTAATAATCTTTACAAATCTCTGTGGGTACGATACTCGTCTTGCTACTATACTGATCACACCGATTCGTATACTTGCGAGATATAAAATTTATTTATCAGGAGGCCGGCGTCGGGGACGACGACGGGGAACTCGGAGGGGCTTGGGACGGTCGGGATCGGGTTTAGGAAGGTCGGCGATGGTTTTAGGGTGGTTTCGGGGGCGATATCGGGGACGGACGCGGAAGGGCCGGTGGAGCTCGGGAGGTTGGGTTGCCGAGGAAGACGCCGGAGGAGATGGAAGACGGCGAGAAAGGAATGGCCGGAGTCACCACGGCTTAGGGGAAGAAGTGGGCGCTATTGGATGGCGACGGGGGCGGCCGGAGAGGCTGGGGAAAGGATGGCGACGGTGAAGCTAGGGTTTGGGTGTGAGGAGGAGAGGAGGAAGATGATGTTGACGTGGCGCTGAAGTGGCGTGGGGTCGCTGACGTGGCGGACAGAGAAAGTGGCGTGGAGAAGGAAGATGAAGGTGAAGGCAATGCCGGCAGCAGAGAAGATGACCGACGGGGAAGAAGGTATTATGGTGGATATCTGGTGGAATCTACATTATCTCTACTCCTATGATATTCTATCAACTATTCTTAACTAATCATAATTCTCTTCATCATTCAAACTACTGAGGTCCTTTTATAGAGACCTTGACAGAGTCCTAATCCAACTAGAAAATGATACGAGCGGTCTACTCGTAATCCTCTCGTATCGGGTCTCTACTGCTCCAATCGATTAGAATTGGCCTGATCGGACTTGATTTGAGTCCAATTGGCTGAATCTGACTAGCTGGATCGGATCTGGCTTGAGCTGGTTCAGATCTGGCTCAAGGAATTGGATCAAGCTTGACTAGATTAGGCTAGATTGGGTTAAGTGGTTGGACCAAGTCAAGTTGATTGGATTTGGTTGACCAAGTCAGCCGAGAGTGGCTGAGGGAGAGGCTAAGGTGGATCCGACGGTGGAGGGGTAGCCGAAGTGGATCGCCGGCGTAGGGGCGTCTCCGGTGGTCGGGACCTTGGCAGTAAGGTTCGTGAGTTGATGGGGAAGAAGAGATCCACCGGAGTGGATCGGCCGGAGAGATGCCGGATCGACCGGATCTGGGGGAGACGGCGGTGAAGGTTGGGTCGGCCGGCGTCGGGGACGACGGGGAGGCTTTGGGAGGGGCTTAGGAAGGTTGGGATCGGTTTAGGAAGGTCGGCTATGGGTTTAGAGTGGTTTGGAGGTAAGATAGGGGTCGGGCAGGGCTGACAGTGATGGGGACAGAGCCGGGTTGTTGGGTTGCCGTGGGGATCACCGGAGAAGATGGAGTGGGGCGACGGAAAAGAGATAGCCGGGGTCGTGGGGCTTAGAGGAAGAGAATGGTGGCCTTGGTTGGCGACAGGGACGGCCGGAGAAGGCTGGACAGAGGTATGGCCGGCGGTAGCTAGGGATTGGGGAGGAGGGAGACGATGAACAGTGCACTGACGTGGCAGGTGACGGGGTCGCTGACGTGGAGGAGAGAGAAAGTGACGGGGAGAGAGAAATTCCCGTGGAAGTGATGCCGGCTGTGGAGAAGATGACCGACGGGGAAGAAGGTGGATCGAGGGTTGATATCTGGTGGAATATACATTACTTTTACTCCTATGATATTCTACTCTTATGATATTTTATCAACTATTCTTAACCCTTCATCATTCATCCATGCCTTCCTAATACAAACTACTAAGGTCCTTTTATAGAGACCTTGACAGAGTACTAATCCAATTAGAAAACCCCCTTGCTTAAGACTTTCTGACTCAACTCAACTTCCTAACTCAAATGGACTCTTAATTAATTCCTAACAATCAAATATCAACTAGAACTCAAATTAATATAAAAGACTAATGCTAAATACTAATTAAATACTCTAGTTTGAATTAGGGAAGTCCAAGTAAACTAGAAAAGAGGCTGAACCAGTTTGGTTCCTCTTCTAGGTTCGGATCCAGTTGGTCGAGTCGGATCGACTCGTATCAGAAAACCCCCTTGCTTAATTAGCAAATAATAAGGCTTTCAAACTCAACTCAACTTCCTAACTCAAATGGACTCTTAATTAATTCCTAACAATCAAATATTAACTAGGACTCAATAAAAGAATAATAATAAATCCTAATTAAATACTCTAGTTTGAACTAGGAAAGTCCAAGTCAAACTATGAAAGAGGCTGAACCAGTTTGATTCCTCTTCTGGGTTCGGGTCCAGTTGGTCGAGTCGGATCGACTCGTATCATCCCCCCTTCCTTCAGAATTGGCTTTGTCCTCAAGGCCAGTGTCAAGTCAGGTAGGATGGCTCTATGTGGCTGGACCGAATCAACTTACTTCTGTAGCTCTGGATTCGGTGGTGAAAAACCAGGTCGATCCCATGACGGGTCCAGGGGTAGCAGGGGCAGTGCTGAAGGAGCATATGGGGGTCGATCTGACGGCTCAAGTAACTCCAGGAATATGATCTTCAATGGCTCTCCTGGATCATCCTCATCATGTCCCATCAGTAGTGTTGTCCATGACCATAGAATGGGATCTGATCTCTATAGTCTGATCAACTATGCAGGAACTTGGCTTGAATCTGGGTCAAGCTGGCTTGGGTCCAATCTGAAATAAAGATGATTGGACCATGCTTCTGCTGCACTAGTCTGGGCTAAAAGTTGGTTGAACCAAGTTGAATCTTCAACTGTGTTGAGTCGTACTCTGGTCCAAACCTGTCTGACATGGTTGGCTCTACCGGTGTCAATCTGGACTTGGGTCAGTTGAGTCAAACCGGTGGTACTGATACGAGTCGATCCGACTCGACCAACTGGACCTGAACCCAGAATAGGAACCAAGCTGGTTCAACCTCTTTCCTAGTTTGACTTGGACTTCCCTAGTTCAAACTAGAGTATTTAATTAGTATTTATTATTATTCTTTTATTGAGTCCTAGTTGATTGTTAGGAATTAATTAAGAGTCCCTTTGAGTTAGGAAGTTGAGTTGAGTCAGAAACCTTATTACTTGCTAATTAAGCAGGGGGGTTTTCTAGTGGATTAGGACTCTGTCAAGGTCTCTATAAAAGGACCTTAGTAGTTTGTATTATGATGAAAGGATGAGATGAATGATTAAGAGTAGTTGATAAGTTATCATAGGAGTAGAATATCATAGGAGTAGAGATAATATAGCTTCCACCAGATATCTACCATAGATCCACCTTCTTCCCCGTCGGTCATCTTCTTCGCAGCCGGCATCGCCTTCACCTTCAAATTCCTTCTCCCCGTCACTTTCTCTCTCCGCCACGTCAGCGACCCCACCGCCACGTCACCCCAGCACTGTTCATCTTCTTCTCTCTCTTCTCTCCCGTACCCTAGCATCCGCCGACCACCGCCGTTCTCTCCTCTCCGGCCACCCCCATCGCCACCTAAACCCTCTATCGTCTTCCCCTAAGCCTCACGACTCCGGACAGCACCCTTACCGCCTCCTTCACCGTCTCCGGCGCCTTCCCCGGCAAACCCGACCTTCATCCTCACTGCCATCACCCGCGTCCATCCCAGATATCACTCATAACCCATCCTAAAACCTTCCTCGTCTCCCCACAACCCTTTCCCGACCATCTTCTCGACGTCCCAAGCCCCAGCCGAGCTTCCCGTCGTCCCCAACGCCGGTTAACCCAACCCACCGCCGTCGACCTCCCAGATCCGGCCGATCCGCCACCCATCTCCCCGATCTGAGCCGTTGGATCTCTTCCCCATCAACCCACGAACCTTCCTGCCACTATCCCGACAGCCACCGCCGCCCTTACGCCGGCGATCTACTCCGGCGACTCCTCAGCTGTCAGATCTTCCCAGCCGATCTTGACCAATTCAGCCATTGGATCAAGTCCGGTTCAGCCAAGCCGAGCCACTTAGCCCAATCAAATCAAGCCTGACCCAATTCCTTGAGCTAGATTCGATCTAACTAGCCAAATCAGCCAGTTGGACTCAATCAAGCCCGATCAGACTCAATTCTGATCGATTGGAGCAGTAGAGACCCATTACGAGAGGATCACAAGTAGACTGATCGTAACAGGTACCATCATAATCAGATCTGATCAGATTGAAGATGACATCTGAATAAGGAGGGTAGCTCCTTTGATGACTCATATCAACCTTCGGATGCTTGATCAACGGCTGAGGATGCATCGTGATCACTCGGACATGATTTGGATGGTCCTGATTGCTTGGGACTCTTTGATCAGGTTCAGATCGAAGATCGGAAGCACTGGAGCGAAGATCACGCTGATCAAACGGCTGGATCAAGTTGCAGTCTTGATCGGACGGCTGAGAAGCTGCCGGAGCTGGATCAAAGGCGAAACAAGGTCGCCTGAGAGTGGCAACGACACAGGAGGCTTCGCAGGGACGTGGGGGTTCCATCCGTACGGTTTGATCGACGGATTAGGCTGCGGATGCACCGGATCGGAAGGTGGCGGCGCAGTGGATGTCGTCGCCGGTGATCGTCGGTGATCTAGGTCGCGACGGTGCTTGAGATCGTCGGGAACAGGTACGGGAAGGTCTTGGGACCTTTCTCGTGAGGTCTGATCTTGGGACCAACCTCGGAATATGGTGGAGTGGAGGAGGTCTGATCTTGCTTCCTTCGTGGTCGTGGTCGGCCACGGTGGCTTCGGGGAAGCACGCCGATGCTTCCTCGGTGAGTAGGTGGAGAGGACGGCGTCGGAGGGCGGCGTTGGGGTGGCGGCTCGGGGGCGAGCCGACAGCGCGGATGACGAGCCGGGACGACGAAGGGCCTCAGGGTGAGCCGGGCGTGGGTGAGGGTGGTGAGCCGATGGCGAGCCGCGGCTTGAGCCAGGTACAGGGCGAATCCAAGGAGGAGAGAGAAAACCATGGGAAATTCTGAAAAAAATATGGAAAAATAGGGAAAATTTAGGAAAAATCAGGAGAAAGTGGTAGAAAGTGTTCACCCTGGTCCGACGGAGTTGAACTCGGAGTTGCAATTGGAGTTGCTCTCAGAGTTGCGGTAGGGGTTGCAGTCGGAGTCTTCATCCGAGTTGGCTCGTGGTCAGGTTCCGTAATCTGGATTGCAGCTGGAGTAGGGGTCTGACTCGAAACATGAATCCCTGTAGGACTTGTTTGAGTCACAGTTGACTATCTACAGGAGATCTACTCCATCTTCCTTCTAACACTAACCAACTGGTTCAACTGGGCCTGCAGAATCTTGAAATGCTGCTCCCAACTCTCCTGGGGTACTCCGTACACGGTGGTGAAGTTTCCAGAAGGTTCTGAACTGTACAGTTAGTGGAACGGAGCTCTGATACCAAGTTGATACTAGCGGTCTACTCGTAATCCTCTCATATCGGGTCTCTACTGCTCCAATTGATTAGAATTGTCATGATCGGACTTGATTTGAGTCCAATTGGCTGAATCTGGCTTATCTGGTTCAGATCTGGCTGAGCCTGATTGAATAGGACTTGACTGGGTCAAGTCTGAGTTAATCTGGATCAGGCTGATCGGGTTGGATTGGGCTAAGTAGCTGGATTGGGCTGGATTGGACTTGACTCGGATTAAGTGGCTGAGCTGAATCAGGTTAGAGTCGGTTGAGTCAGCTTGGTTGGGCTGAACCGATGTTGATCCAAGGGCTGAGGTTCGCCGGAATAGATCGCCGGCGTAGGGATGTCGGCGGCGGTCGGGACCTTGCCAGAAAGGTTCGTGAGTTGATGGGGAAGAGATCCAACGACTCGGATCTGGGAGGTAGGTGGCAGATTGGGCGGATCTGGGAGGTGGATGGCGGGTTTAGAGGAGGCCGGCGTCGGGGACGACGACGGGGAGCTCGGCGGGGCTTGGGACGGTCGGGATCGGGTCTAGGAAGGTCGGCGAGGGTTTTAGGGTGGTTTCGGGGGCGATATCGGGGACAGACGCGGAAGGGCCGGCGGAGCTCGGGAGGTTGGGTTGCCGGGGAAGACGCCGGAGGAGATGGAAGACAGCGGGAAAGGAATGGCCGGAGTCGCCACGGCTTAGGGGAAGAAGTGGGCGCTATTGGATGGCGACGGGGGCAGCTGGAGAGGCTGGGGAAAGGATGGTGACGGTAAAGCTAGGGTTTGGGCGTGAGGAGGAGAGGAGGAAGATTATGCTGACGTGGCGTGGGGTCGCTGACATGGCAGAGAGAGAAAGTGGCGTGGAGAAGGAAGGTGAAGGCGATGCCGGCTGCGGAGAAGATGACCGACGGGGAAGACGGTGGATCTATGGTGGATATCTGGTGGAATCTATATTACCTCTACTCCTATGATATTCTACTCATATGATATTCTATCAACTATTCTTAACTAATCATAATTCTCTTCATCATTCCTCCTTCATCATTTAAACTACTGAGGTCCTTTTATAGAGACATTGACAGAGTCCTAATCCAACTAGAAAACCCCTTGCTTAATTAGCAAGTAATAAGGCTTTCAAACTCAACTCAACTTCCTAACTCAAATGGACTCTTAATTAATTCCTAACAATCAAATATTAACTAGGACTCAATAAAAGAATAATAATAAATCCTAATTAAATACTCTAGTTTGAACTAGGAAAGTCCAAGTCAAACTAGGAAAGAGGCTGAACCAGTTTGTTTCCTCTTCTGGGTTCGGGTCCAGTTGGTCGAGTCGGATCGACTCGTATCATTCTGATACCAACTGATACGAACCTCGCCAAGGACTGACGAAACCCGTAGCAAGATGAGCTTGTAGGATCATTCTACAATCAGGTTTGGAAGGAAAGCGCGACCCGTTGCTTATAATCAAGCAAGAACCTTGGTATGAGGTGAGGACGCCACAAACGGGAATGGAAATCCGTTTTATAAGTCTAGATGAATGCCACAGGAAATCCTGATAAGTTCGATGATTCTACGAAGAACCAAAGAGAAATTCTCTCACTTTTTTATAAATCAAAATCTATTGTTCATTACATAGATCCTGCCCATATATATGCCAATACATTGAAAAAGTCATACTCCTATTAAATCCGAATTTATGACTCCACAATTGCAAGACTTGAACAATCAATGTAGATAACTAGTTAATAAGCTGACTTCCCAAGTCAACCACTTCCAACTACCTTGATTTAACTCCAACTATCTTGACTTGAAACATTAAATGCCACACCTAGCTCATGCAACCTAATTCGTGATTGCCTTGATGATGTGGACCCACATTGGCTCTTCATTAGTTTTGAACATGCATTCTTCTCCAAACTGAACCTCTTGAATTAATCCATTAAGTGTTGTTTTGAACCTCTTAGCCTGAGCTCTTGTGACTGGTCCTAATGGCATCTGAAATAGTTCTTGACTCTCTTTGTCAGTCCTAACCATGGTCCCATCATGATATCCGGCGAAAATCTCAATAAATCTACCCCTTTTCCGGCAAGCTCCACCTCTCCTTCTCCCGGTCTTCTTCCTCGATCCCCCCCCCCCCCCCCTTCTTCTCTCATCGTCTCTCTCTCCTTCGGATCTGACCACCTGTGAGGTGAGGATGAAGAGAGAGAGAGAGAGAGAGGAAACCATCGAGGAGAGAAGAAGAAGAGAGGCAGGTGGGGGTAGGTGGGGTTTGTGGGGTTTTTGCATAAAACCCCCCACAAGACCCCCTTTTACACGAAAGTCCCTCTAATCCTGGGATTCCTAATCGCAGGATAAAAGTTACTCTGACCCGGGATAAGGCTCTATTTGGATGCTATCCTGGGATTAGTGCAACCAATCCCGGAACCAAACAGGGCCTTAGGGTTTTAGGAGAAGTACCCTAGGTATTCGACGAGAAAGGGACTAAACCATGGAGGAGAGAGACTAATCGAGAAGTGAGGATGTTGTGGGGCTCCTCAAGTCTCAAGGGAGTGGTCGATGGCATACGTGGATGGCGACGGCGGGGCAGCAGTGGTCGGCTGGTGGAGAGAGAAAGCCGGCGGTAGAGGGAAGGAGGTGATGAAGGGCGGTGGAGAGAGAAAGGGACGTGGAGAGAGAGATGATGAAGGTGAGGGAAATACCGATGGGGCGGAGGCAATGTCGGCTACGGAGAAGTGACTGGCGAGGAAGAGGGTGGATCGGTGGACGTCGGTTGAAGATAACTCTTGGGAAAGATATCTCGGCCTTTGAATAGTCCTCAATGGAGAACTAAGCTCTGGAATAATCCTAACTAGAGGATTAAGCCTTCTCAATCCTTGATAGAGGATCAAGCCAATAGAATTACTTTACTAAACTACTCTACTCTACTCTCATTAATTCATCAAAAGCATCCGACAATACAAAGGTATAGAGGTCCTTATATAGAGGGCCTCACATAGTCCTAATTCTATTTCAATTCCTACTCAAATATCCCGTTGCTTAATGAACAAGTAATAGGATTCTTTTACTATGACTCAAACTATACTCAAACTCCCTCAATTAATGAGATTATAACCACTAGGACTCTAACAACTTTCCTAACAAAATAATTAACTCATAATAACTAGGACTCAAATAGGAACTCAACTAATGATCAAACTTTTAATTAACTCCACTATGACCAGGAAACTAACTCAAACTATGATTCTTAATTAATTCCTAACAAACAAATAACAACTAGAATTTAATTAAATATGAAAGACTCAAACTAATAATAAACTATAATTAATTATCTAACTCTAGTTTGAATTAGAGAAGTCCAATTCAAAATAGGAAAGAGGCCAACCGTTCAGAGTCCTCTGATGGGCGTGGGTCCGCCTTGTGCTCGGGTCTAGTCGGTCGAGTCGAATCGACTCATATCGCTCTCTTCTTACTGGGGATATGCTTGAAGGTTGGTATCTAGTAGTCGACGATTGTGTTCATCTTGTACAGGAATTATGGTGGGCTAGATGCAATTTTGTAATGTTTGGTGTCAGACAAACCCCGCAAGAGGAAATTTTCATGCTAATTGGGTGGCTTAAGAGGTTTGGAGCTTGACACTATGCTTTTTATTGGGTAAGAGAAATGCGTGCAGAGCAGGTGATTGATTCTTGTAGCAATGCCAGTTTGAGTTTTTTTTTGATGAGTTCAGCCATTAGGCTAGAGCAATGCCAGTTTGAGTTACAAGACTTATCCATAACCATTTATGGCAACAGCGCTAATTCCTAAATGCATTCGCCAACATAAAAAAAGGATTTTGGATAATAAACCCTTCCTTTTATTATTGCCATTCTTACAAAGGATTTTGGATAATACACCTTTAATCCACAAGAAAAACATATGGGAAATCTCCTCATTGGAATCAATTTTGCACCAAGTTTAGCGTTACACCTTTAATCCGCAAGTAAAAGCGTTGACTTGATAAGAAAAAGAGCAACTAAAAAAAGAAGTATAAATTGAAACACAAAAAAGAACCTATTGTGCTTTCACAAGGCCAACCATAAAATATTTATTCACCAGCACAACTGAATTTCGCACAATAAAAAAAGATGCTTCACTCAACACACCAATACAAAAGATAAAAATTGAACGAGAGGAAAAATAGGGAGACAAACGAGGAGCGATACATTAGAAACTCAAGCAACCAGAAAACCAAATTCCTATTCTGAAACTTTACACAAGGCTTCGCTATGATACAAAGGTGGGGAGATGAGGGAGGTTCAGTCAACTCTTGAAACTCAATCCTCCCCACCTCCTAGTGCCTTCCTTCTTGGTCTTCTGGGTGTTGGAACCAAGAAGGTTTTCTAGGGACTTTGCTTTCCTGTTTCTTGCTCTGCCCGCTTCCTTTAAGAGCTCTGCAAGCCTCTTTCTCTCATCCTCGACGTCAGGGTTTGCAGTCCCAAGCTTCTCTTCTCTAACCTTGAGTACGAACTCCAAGATTTCAATTGCATCTTCCACCCTGTTATGGATACACACAAACAGTAATGCAAATGATATGTTTGATAGAAAGTACATGTGTGATTATTTCACTGTTGAGTAGCAGAAAGCACCCAATTTTCCTATGATGAGGATTTCATTGCATCAGGAACAGACTTTGAGGAAGTCACGTAACAATCAAAAAGAAGTTTGAAACTTCTGAATCTCAAGATACAACAACGAAATGTCTATGAGAGCTTTATGCCTTCCATAAAATGCTAAGGAAACCTAGAATACTAGACAGCCCTTCAAGGAACCAGGAAAAAGATCATAGCATGCATTCCAAAGATAAGCTGTGCCAATTTGCATTACCAGTCCATTGATTTGGCTGCACATATATTTCTAAGTTGCAGACTAATTTATTCAACCAACCAAGACAAAGATCTTTGTCGTAAACCATCATGGATCTGGAAAAAATGGAGGGAATCACCACTAGCACTCAAAATGAATTTCAAGCCTAATCACTGCCGGAAGAAGCAAATGCTACGGTGTTACTTCGTTTTCACCCCTTCTAGGAGAAGCCCCTCAAATTTCAGACTTAATTTTGATGTACAGAATTCTTTGCATGACAAAACTTGGTTTATTAAGCCACACAAAGCAAATCGAAACTACAGAGGACCAACGGCACAAAAAGAAAAGAAAGAAGAAAAGAAAAAAAAAGGAAAGAGGTTCTCTGAGTGATATATAAAAACTGCTCTTTACAGCAAAATTTACCAATGTCTCCTAATACATGAAAAAGACTAACATGAGCTCCTCAGAAGTGTCTCTCGGTCTCAGAGGGGCTAGTTGGTCCTTTTTCAGCACCAAGCCAATCAAGCAATTGTTCACAGCATATTGCTAGCTATTGGAACATTTTTATGTGCGTTTGGTTTGGACGAGAACAAAATTGCCCAAGGGCTAATCTACGCTCAACACTAAGGTGGTACTTAGTTGCACGAATCCAGCAATGCACACACATCACTTGGCACAAAGTGCTGCTTGGTTGGTTCAAAGCCCTCATTTGGAGAAATGCAGTTCTTTGTGCTTTCATATTGTTTCTTGTCGCCTCCTAAATGTGGCTTCATGATGGATACAATTAGGTGAAGCAGTTTGGGTTTCAAGGCAGACAAAGGAAACACCACTGTAAACAATCAAGTCTTGCGACTTTAAACCAACCTTACAGTTTTGTGCTCAATTAGATTTAATTGTTACTTTAGAAACAAGTCTAGAACAACTTGATATCCTCCTTTACGAAGGAGGCAACTAGCATTGGCCCTTGGACTCAATTTGCAAGGAAATACTACAAAGAACTTCTCCCATCATATCTCCCAGCAAGAACTTTAGAATATCTCTAACATTAATTGGCATGACCTCCATATATCAAAGATATAAGCAAGGATTGCCGTGCCAGTGGCACGTGTTGTGCCGATCCTTGACCGGCTCGGCACGTTGCACCGACATGGGTCGGCACAGATTGAGACGGAGTTTTACCAGGTGGACATTGACATTTGACCCTCTGGGAACCATATATTGGGTGTTTTGGCCCTTTGGATTATATTAAGAGTTGTTTGGCCAATGAAAACAAAAAATAATTGATTTTAAGAATAAAATATGATATTTTAAAATTGTCTCGGATCATTAAAACTCCTTGGCCGCTTGTGCCGGCCTGTGCCGCTCCTTGCTGGCTGGCATCAAAGCACAAATCTATGCGCCAGTGTTGAAAACCTACTCGAAAGATATTTTCCGGCCATGTCGAACGGCACGGAAAACCTTGGATATAAGTACTGGCCCTCCCAACAACCTAGAATTTGTAGACATAACACATACAATATTGGAAGCATACACCTAGACAAGGAATTTCAATAATTCAATCTGCAAGTAAATGCTCACACATGCTCTGTTACCGAGTTGTAATTCATGTGAGCAATCATACACGGAACAGACATTCCTGTCCATGCGTGTTTTCTCACCTTGTCAAAGTGGAAAAATCAACACAAGATCAATCATGTTCCGCAAAATCATGTTCTCCCTCTTCCAGTCTAAGCCCTTAACTATGGCTATCATGTTAGGTCTTATCTTTAAGCCATCAATTTTGATTTTTTTTGCTCTGTCCGTACTTCACATCCAAGATAGTTTACATCTTTGTAAAATCCATAAGCTTGAATGTGATATCATCCAATAGCATCACTGCCTCAATCATTAATATTGCAATTAGCAATCATATACAGCAGTTAAGTCTTGTATGTCTCATAGCATAGGGAAATCTCTTTGATAGATAAATTCTCCCAAGAATGTTAAGTAGATCAAAAACCTTGATATACTGGATAATCACAAGCACCACTAACCAATTTTTTATGAAATGCAAGAGCATTACCTGATTGAGATTTAATGACAAACGCTTCCTCCAACAAAATTTTCATTTTTTCCAATATATGGATGGGAGTTGGCACCAACTTTAATTAAGCATTTTCTTCATGAACATTTGAACAAAAATTTTTGCTAGCCCATTTAAGCTACCTCTTGAGTAAACACAATCACAAATGCTTTCACTTGAATTTGACTCTGTAAATATAGATCGATTCACAAGTTGAAGAAGAAGGTTAATCTTGATAGTTTTCTCCAAGACAGTACCAAACCCAATATTGTCACACTACCAATCTTGAGCATCCTCGACAATTAGGCAATGTCTGCTTGCTTCTTAAACTCAATCGTGGCTAAGATGCTGTCTTTCTTTAGAACTCATTTATAAATCAAAACTTCTACAAGTTTCTAGTCACTGGTCTATTATTACCAATAACTTCCTATGCCTAAGCTACATGAATAGGGAGAGGCAAGGGGGATTCCTGGAATTAGGAACCAACAAGAGGAGTTGCCACAAATGACAAGTGAAAGTGCATCTGAAGCCTCTGTAATATGTGTATGATGCACAAAAAGAGAAGTGGCTGATTGCTCCAGTATACCATCCTTATAAAGTTCCCATATACAACGGGAAAAAGATGTTATAGTGGAAGGAAGTTTACAAATTAGGAACAATACTCACATAAAATTAGCTGTAAGAATTTATCATCGCCTACTACATTGAGAAATTGAGTAGCTTATGAATGTCACCAATGAAATGGCAGTTCGCTATATAACAGTTCTCTGTCATTATATTCCTTAAGTTAGCAGCAGGTTCTCAAATCACATCATATACTTTCCAGGATTAATCATAATACTATTTGATAACAAATATGTACAACTAATAAATCTTCTCTAAATCCCACAATTAAATCACCTTGAGCTGGCCGTAGGTGCCTAGAATTCCATCATATACTTCCCTTCCAACCCAAGAACAGAGCAAAAACCTACAAGGCTCCTAGCTGATGTCAAATATGGGAACTGCATTTGGCATTATTAACTTCTTTCTGGAAAGTCCATAACGAACTCATATTGGTGTAACTTCATTTGTAGGGGTATATAGGGGTAGACTAGAGCAAAGTGCTGGTTGAACTAGAATAACTACCCAACAAGGCCCTACAGAACCTAATAAATTTCCTTAGAAGCCCTTTTCTAAAACATATGCTTTATGCATCATACAAATCGAGCACCAAATTTACCATTCCAACTTTCACCACTTGACACTACTGCAATTCCCATCTTTCCAAGTCAATCGAAGATGAATGGAACTTTGTCCCTCTTTTCAAACTCAATAATAACCCTATACAAGACAATCAACTAGTGTTCAAATTGTTCCCCGACATTATCAATGAGCACTATAAACAGCTCGTCCATATGATCCATATGTGGTCTCTCTTAGGAAGCCAGAGTATCTACTTTGTTAATCGAGGAGGCATGATCAACTTGCAGAAGCTGGCGGGCATTTAAAGCAATGGAAGAATGATCACATTTCTATGGGACTATGTCAAAGAATCATTATCATGGGAAGCGGAAATCACAAATAAGATTCAGAATCTAAAAGCAACAAAAGTACCTTCCCATAGCATCATAAGTGGCAGCGAGATTGCTATAAACCCCGATTGTGTCTGGATGCATTGATCCACATTCCTGCTCCAGAATAGTTCTGGCTTCTTCAAATAGTTCAGCTGCCTCGTCGATCTTGAACAGCTGCACGCACGCCAGTCCCATTTGGTTCAGCACGACACCAAAGAAGGCCGACTTCCTCTCCCCGCTCGCCCTCAGCTTGGACACTGCACTCTCCAAGGAGCTCCTCGACTCCCCGTACCTCCCGAGGATGTAGCAAATCACGCCCATCTGTGCCTCGACACCTGCCAACGTACTCCACTGCCCAGGTGTGTCCTCCAATAGCTTGAGAGCCTTTTGCAGCAGTTTGAGAGCCTCCTCAGGCTCGTTCATGGCCTCGTAGATAGCAGCGATCTCCATGAGTCCTGCAGCGATATCATCCTGCGCGGTGCCGGGTACGGGCTTCGCGCAGATGCGGAGTGCGTTCTCACAATAGGACCGGGACTCGCGGAACTTGCCGGTCTTATGGTAGAGGTCGGCGAGGCGGATGAGAACGCCAGCAACGGAGGGGTGGGTATCGCCGCGGGCGGACTTGAAGACGGTGAGGGCCTTCTGGTAGGAGAAGACTGCCTCATCAAAGCGCCCAAGGGCGAGGTAAGTGGCGCCGATGCCGACGTCCACCGAAGCGACCTCAGTGTCCTGGCCGTGCGCAATGAGAGCCATGGAAGCGAGGACGAGGTGCTCCAGGGCGGCGTCGTAGTCACCCTTGGCCTCGCAGATCAGGGCCATGAGGCGGCGGTCGGCGGCCTCCTCCAAGGACGCCGGAGGGCTGTGCTCCCGGTGGATCTCCAGGGTCCGACGGCACAGCTTCTCCGCCGCCTCGAATTGCATCGCCTGCACATGAGCTTCGGCCAAGTACCTGCCATTGATGCTATTAGTAGAAGAATGGTGATATATCATTGTCCCAAACCGGTTATATACCTAGGCCTGGCTCGGTTAAAGGAAGGGGAAGCGACGGTCGTAAGTCATACTTCGAGACAAGTTACATAGTAGTCATACAATGGACCAATTATTTATTCCTCTTAAACAAATCCAGTATTACACCTTTCCGTCTGGAATCTTGATAATTATAAATTTTCTCTCCAAAACTTAATCTATTAGAAATATCCCCCAGTTAACCTCAATTAGTTTATCCGATTTAACTCGATTTTAAAATAATCTAATTAAGAAGAGAACTTAAATGCCTTCGTTGGGTTATCCAGCTTAATTCCAAATATGATATTTTAAAAGAGAGGGGATTAGGAGGACAGTCTACGTGGAGGAGAAAAAAAGAGAGGTCAGAGGTTCTTAATCAGAGTTTTCCTTGTGTGAGAGAGAGAGAGGAAACGGAGGAGCATTTACGGTTGGGGATTAATATGTAAATATCAAATTAGGAGGAAAGAAGGTAAAAAATATGTTATAAAGAAAACACAAAACAAATTGCGCAGTAGTGATTTGAAATCACATCAACAAGCAAATGTCTAAACCTAATAGGGCGCCTTTTCTTGTATCAGAATCCTTTTTTAGTAGGTTAGTAAACCTGCATGTGTATTTGGATAATCCTGAGGACATATTTCTAAAGTTTTTTCTTCGTAGAGAGTTTCATCGCTTTCAGTCCTATTGTTCTTCTTGACCAGAGATCCTATACAGCTATACTAGTGATCGTGAAGCATTTGAATCGTATCCGCTAGCGGTTACCCCACAATGGAACCCAAAGGACCAGGCTAACATATTCTGACTAACTAGCGTTTGGCAGGGATAGGATTAGCCGGAAAGAAGACTTGAGGGGGTACATGATACCGCTACCTGCAAGTCTCGGCGACGCGGGGATCGGAGTCTCCGAGCGCCTGGATCTGGATCTGGAGGCCCTTGTCGTAGGCCTCGATGGAGTGCTCCAGCCTCCCCAGCATGGCCAGTGTGTCTCCCAGCTGCATGTAGCCCGAGAAGGCTGCGAGGGCATGGTCGGGTCCCCTTTCCAACTCCGGCACCCCCACCGCCCTCTCCAGTACCGCCACCGCCTCGTCGTGCCGGCCCATGCTGCAGTGTATCGCCGCCGTCACGTGCAGGCTCATAGCTAGCTCTAGGCTCCTATCAGTTTGCCCCTCCGCGCATCGTTCCAGTGATCTCGACGCCCGGGTCGCGTATTCCAGCGCCTTCGCGGGGCTCTCTCCCGACGCCATCGTGTCCCGCGCCATCTTCAGCAGGAAGGGACCCAGGTCCGGATTGTCCAGCGCGGCCTCGTCCGCTCGCGCCGTCGCCGCAGGCGACGGCGGCACCGACAGTCGCCTCTTCCCCGCCGAGGACGGGGTCCGTTCGGCCGACGACTTGGCCCGAGCCGCCGACGACGACGGAGAGGGAGCCGCCGCCTTCTTCGACTGCGCTGGGGATCTAGCTGGGCCGGCGCCTGTCTTAGCGTTCCGTTGCTCCGGATCCTCCGGCCAGCGCCGGATCTGTGCGTCGCCGTCGTCCGGAACGGAGATCCGGGGCGGCGGCGTCTCTGCCGGCGTCACGAGTCCCGGCATGGCGGATTGGATGCACAGGAGATCAGGCTCACGGATCCAGAGAACGTTGAGCCAATAGAATTGGAGAGACGCCGCTAGAGAGATGGAGAAATTGGAAGTGGCGCTTTCAGAGACTGCTACTCATCACCACTGCCATCGATGCCATCGATGGTTGCTTCCAAGGTACTTTTCCTTAATCTAAGATCCAAAAAAGCTACTCATTCGATTGCTCCATTCGCTCCCACTCCTTCCTCGCCTCTTTGCGTGCTTTTCGGCTGCGCTGAGTGAGAGATGAGATGAGCACCCGCTCAACCACAGATGACCGGATTGCCCTTTCCAATTTCACCGAATTCCAAGAACGCCACCGCTACTTTACCGTTGATGAGCTGTCCGATTCCGATCGGACGGTGGGGAGTACCTAGAGGAGAAAAATAGGGATTCTTTGCTTGTCACTGGAGATGTTCGCGCGATTCACAACCTGTCATACATCTGGACCTTCAAAACGTATCTTTTTGGTGCGAAGAATGCACTTTTCCTAGCAGTCGTTTATCTTTTATAGTGACGCCTTTCCTACCAATCAGTCGGTTCTTAAACGTTTTGGATTGGAGAAACGCTGAAGTCCCCCAAGTTGGAGTTTGGACGCCAACCGGCACAACAACTCGGTTTTTTTTTAACAGTTAAACCGAAGTTAGAGCATCATGAACATGTTCACTGTCCCCTTCATTATCCCGATATTTAAAAAATATTATTAAAAAACAACACACAATAGATTTTCTATTTTGAAACTCATTCCTCATGTCATTCACTAAAGCCAATCTCATTCCCTACAATTAAGAATTTGTTAAAATTTAAACTGAGATAGGGAACATCATACGCCGAGCCTTCTCGTAGGCACGGGTACTGGGTCTCTGGCCTCCTTAGCCAAATCTATGGTTGGGTCGAGAGGTACCTTTAGGGTTTTATAAGAAGGATCCTATGCATTCGACGAGGAAGGCGTAAACTAGAGGAGAGAGACGGATGATGAAAGGGATACCTTGCAGCTCCTCTAGGGTTGGCTGGCTTCTCTTGGAGATCCAAGCCAAGAAGGGTGGCTGGTAGCGGCGGATGGCGGCAAGTGCTTGATGGTGGCCGGTTGATGGAGAAGGGACAGCTGTAGAGGAGAAGGTGGAGATGGTTGGGGGTTTGTGGAATATTAAGTTACAGCTGCTCCTAAGATTATTCTACTAATAACTCTATTTTATTTTCAAAATTCGTCCATGCCCTAATACAAACTATAGAGGTCCTTTAATAAAGGCCTTAAGAGAGTTCTACTCCAACTAAGAACTACATTGCTTTAATCAGCAAGTAATCAGACTTTCCTACTAAGACTCAGTCATATTTCAAATTTTCTAATAACTAGGACTCACAATAGGAACTAATAAAGCAAATCATAAACTGAACTCAAACTAGGAAATCAACTAGTAAATCAATTAAGAAACAACTAAGGAAGTAACTAGCTAGGAATCGGATTCCTTAAGACCGGCTTTGGCTTGGGACTTGGTCCAAGGCTGGGTCCTAACAAGGAGCGGAGCTGGAACTGGTTCCACTTGGCGTGTGGGACCTGCCCCTTGGCTTGGCGTGGGTTGGACTTGGGTCCCAACCGTATCATCCCCTCCTCATTTGAAAAGTGTCTTGTCCTCAAGGCCGAAGTCGGGATAACGATCCAAGAAATCAGTGACCTCCCATGTGGCTTCAGCTGGACTATGGCCCTTCCAATGTACTAGAAGTTCTTCTTGGTGACGGGGAGGATGCCGATGGTCGATGATAGCCTGGGAATACAGTTTGGGTTGCTCCTCTGAGGAGTCTGGAATCTCGGTGATGACGGGTACTTCAGTTCCAACGTGCTTTTTCAGAAGTGACACATGAAAAATGGGGTGCGCCTTGGAATCTGATGGGAGACGGAGGCGATAGACAACAGCTCCTATACGCTCCAGTACCTCGTACGACCCATAGAACTTCGCGGCGAGCTTCTGTGACTTGCGCTTGGCCACGAACTTCTATCGATAGGGTTGTACCTTGACGTAGACCATCTCACCAATATGAAACTTGACGTCTCGATGTCCACGGTCATAGGTCTGCTTCATCCTGTTCTGGGCAGCTGCTAACCTTGACTTAACATCTGCTATCACTTGATCCCGTTCAACTAGGAAGTGATCTACAGCTGCTGATCTGGTGGTCCCGGGTACATAGGAGAGGAGGGACGGTGGAGGTCACCCATACACTACCTCGTAGGGTGTCCGCTGGATGCTGGAGTGCCAACTAGTGTTAAAGGTGTACTCTGCCCAAGTCAACCATTGGGTCCATTGTGTAGGATGATCACCTGAAAAACATCATAAGTACATCTCCAGGGATCGATTTACTACCTCAGTTTGGGCATCCGTCTATGAGTGGTAGACTGAGGAGAATATGAACTTGACTCCCTGAAGTTTGAAGATCTCCTGCCAAAAGTTGCTGGTGAAGGTAGAATCTCGATCACAAACAATACTGGTTGGCATGTCATGGTGCTTGAACACGGTGTCGAAGAAGACTCGGGCTACAGAATATGCCGTGTAGGGATGTCGTAGGGGAGCGAAGTGTGCATACTTGGAGAATCTGTTAACAACTACTAGAATTGTCGTGTATCCTCTAGAAGAAGGAAGGTCGTCGATGAAGTAGGCCGGCTGGCTTTAGAGTCTCGGCCTTGTGTCGCTGGCAAGTGTCACATTGGCTGATGAAGTCCTTGATCCGCACCTGAGCTCCCTTCCAGTAGAAGGTGATTCACAGCCGGTGCCACATCTTGACGAACCCCTCATGTGTGCTGGAATGTAGGGTCGTCAAGATCTCCGAGATGACTAGGGAGTTCTTCCTCAAGAAGATGCGGTCCTTGTGGAAGATGACTCCATTGCGAACTATCCACGGGCCCTTGATAACTCCGCCTTGGATGTCCTTGGCGAGCTTCTGCATCTCCGCATTAGTTTTGACACCCTCCCGAATGGGTTCCATCCACTGAGGAACCGGACTAGGGATGGCTGCTATCGAGGGTGGAGTCATTGCCCCAAGGGAAGAAGTTGAGCTGTCCTCTGGTTGGGCGCCTGGAAGGTTGACAATTGGTGAAGCAAGGGCTGGTGTGGACAAGGCCCTTTCTCTGGTTTCAGCTGGCAGTTCTATGGATATTTGGCCGATCATCATACCAAGGGTTGGCTCTCCCTAGTCCACGACGTCTTGGATCTCCTCCTCAAGCTCAACTCCAACCATATCTTCCAGGGTTGTGTCCTCACGGTTGTCGTTTATAGCTTCTATGTTGTAGATTTGCTTGCAACGGTGCCCCGGTGTATAAGGCTCATCACATTGGAAGCAGAGTCCTTGTGATCTCCGTTGTTGCAGTTCAGCTAGGGATAGCTGTCTCCGTTGAGGTCGGACTATGAGTAGGATTAGGAGTCCTAATCTCACTCGAACTCCAGCTCGAGGGCGTGGCACGAGCAGCGGGGGTTGGACGGGTAGGTTCGGCCGTCATCCTTGCCGTAGCGTGCCGGATCGCGTACTGCTTCGCCTCATGAGTCTTGGCTTAGCTGATGGCCTCGGCTATGGTGGCTGGTCTGGCGAGCTGCACGTCGTACCTGATGGCTGGCTTCAGTACGTTGATGAAGAGACTCAGTACAACATCTCGAGCCAAGTGTGGGACACGACCTATGTGAGGACCCGTCCCTCTATTCCTGTGGCTCGTTGTTGACCGCAAGGGCAATTTGGTAAATTGCACCTTATTGGTTTGTTTCACATCCGCGTGTGCACACACATGCCTTGTTTTGGTGTATGTGTTTGAATAGAATGGTTAGGTGGACTCGGGATCGAAAGATCCCAGCTCGGACGCGCAGAAGCTTGCTTTTGGGCAGCTGACGGCCCGTGAGCGATCGATCGGACTCATGAGTGAGTCAGCGTGTTTTTCGTTCGCGAGGACGGCCGTCGTGGCCGTCGCTCCCTTTGTCAGAGGGAGAGGACTCCTCCCCCTTTTCCCCGGCATTCCCGGCCTTCCCGCCCTTCCCCTACTCTTCCTTCCTCTTTTCTTCCCCTCCTTCCCTTCTCTTCTCTTCTTCTCCTTTCCTTCTTCTTCTTCCCGCAAGCAGAGCTTGCTCTGTTTTCTTCCGGCAGCCATCTCCTTCATCGCCGTTCTCCCTCCTCCCGCTACCATTTTGGGAGCTTGAAGGCTCGTTGGAATCGTGGCGACGTGAGGATGATCTTTGACGTGGTTTAGTAGGCTGGTTAGTAGCTGTTTAGCGGGGATCATTCAAGGATTAGCGGCTTCGGTAGGTGTTCTACCTACTTGCACTGTTTAATGGGATTCTCTTAATCCAACCGTTGGATCTGTTGATCTTCATGTTATTAGATGCATCTTGCCTATTAGAATTACTGATATAAGTTTCATGATCTTTTCTTGAGATTTGAGTAGGATTTATGCATGATTAATCTCGGATTTTCCGGTTTTCTGCTGTTCTTGAAGAACAGCCGGCTTGCGGCGAGTTTTTCGGTTTGTACGAGCATGAGCTTGGGTTTTGTTGAATACAAGAGTTGTACATCTCTGAGTTAGCTCTCCATTCCATCTTAGTTCGCATTTTTCGGATTTTTCTACGATTTATTATGAATTTATTACTGGCGGGCTGCGTTGCAGTAATTAATTGATAAGTTAGTTTAATTAGTGGTTTTGATTAGCGTTTTCCCGTTAATCTAACCGTTGGATGAATCTGGATTTTGGATATGTTGATCCATGCATATAGATCTACTGGAGGCTAGCTTGGATCCCAAATCCGACATCGATTGGACGTCAGATCGACGGATCAAACAGCTGCCATGTAGAGAATGTTTGATGTTTGAAATATAATATTATATGTCGGAATATAATATTATATTTTTACTGTTCATTAGCGTTTTTGGGAATGTTTAGTATAAATGGGCCGAAGGTGTGCCCTTGATTGTTGCATGTTTATATTGTTATATTATTTGCTTATTTATACTATCTTGTTTGTTGCATGCTTTACTGTTTTACTTATCTGCTTTACTGCTTTATTATCTGTCTGTTAATATTGCTATATTTTTCCTGCCTGTTTATTCTGTTTCTATAATTGTCTTACTTTCCTGCACATTAGAGGCATTTTAGGCTAGGGCGTGGGTTTGGGGTTGTCCCTAGTACTCCAGTGTCAATAGCTAAGTGTTGGTTGTCGTTACCCCGGTATAGGTGTCCTACTGGTATTGTCATTGTCCACCCTGTATCTGGAATTATCGGAGGTGGTCCACCCCTAAACAGTGGCCATCGGAGGGACATACTATGGACAGGAACCTGGGGGTATCGAAGGGATTTGTGGGCTCTCTGGTAGGACTGAGCTTTGATTTGGAGTATAGGGGTTGTATTGGCTATGTGCTTTGAGTGCTGGGAGATGGTTGTCGTAACCACGGTTGTTCCGCCAAGTGTGGAGGTCCCGCTTGGAGAGGGGTGTCCTACGGGTAGCGTCATGTCCACCCTATGTCAGGGACTGTCGGAGGAGGACCACCCCTGAGCAGTGGCCATCGGAGGACGTACTTTGGACAGGTGCCCTTCGGGTTATTGACGGGATTTATGGGGTCCCTAGCAGGCCTCAGCACTTGGCACAGAGTTAGTACGGTTGGAGTCGCCCTTCCTTGTGTGTGTCGTAGAGTAGAACCCTACTGAGCTTTTTGCTCATTCCTACCTGGACCGTGATGTTTGCAGGTGCGGGTACCAACGCTTCTCCCGTGGGCCCCGGTGTTCGTCCTGTGGCAGCGCGTCTCCAGCCGACCATGTTTGAGGGCCAGGACGGTTTCTTCTGTGTTTTTGCGGAAACCTCAGATGTTGTAATTTTGTATAACCCTGTTATATGTAAATATTGTTGTAACTCTGATGTATTTATATAGTTTTGGTTTAGTAATTGTTAGATTACTTTTGTCCTTGTTTATTCTTGTATCTGTTCCGCCAGCTTGTTGTCAGTAGATGTAGGATCTTCCCCCTCGTGTCCTGATCCGGGTGGGTTTCCTGGGCCGGGGCGCGACAACTTAGACCTCGGTCGAACCGGATCTGGTAGTCTCGAACCGAGCCATCTTGCTGAATCTGAGTGAGTTCGCCGATGGGGTCCTCGTAGGTCGTCGGTCCATAGCGCAAGTGCAGGGCATGCTGGAATGTATGCCATGTCGCGCACTCATCCGTATCCTTCGACAGCTGGTACCATGTCTGGGTATCTCTATCGAAGTGATAAACAGCGTAACAGACCTTCTCTCGTTCATGGATAGGATGTTAAGAGAAGAACTGCTCCGTCTTGAGAATCTAATGAGTAGGATCTATAGCACCGTCATAGCGAGGAAAGTTCATGCGGGGAATCTAGGTAGCAAGGGGTGGCTCACGGATTGGGTCATGGGGGTGTTCATATGCAGGTGGGGTATGAGGAGGGTAGTAATGGGGTTGTGGAGGAGCTGGGTTGTAGGGTACATATGGAGGGGGCATAGGCTGCTGGTAAGGAGGTGGGTGATAGGGCGGATATAGGGGCTGATGTGGTGGTGGTAGAAGGGTAGTGGAGCCAGGTGGTGGGGCCGACCAAGGGTGTGGTGTGGGCCGGTTGAGCAGGGGTTTGGGTAGGAGGGATAGGACCTAGTCCAACTAAGACATAGTTGGGACTAAGACTGGTTCCTTCCTGGGTAGGGATAGGTTCATGAGGAGTCCTAGGGGAACTAGGAATTGTAGTAGGAGGCTGGTTAGGACTAGGGTTAGGTTTACCTTGCTCTCCCGCAGTTCCTGGACTTGGTCTCTGCATCTGCGAGGCCATGAACGCAATTCTCTCAGAGATTCTGAGGATTATGCTACGATGTGTGAAGCGACAACAACGATCCCTTGATGCCGTCGATCTCTTCTCGGGTTACGGGAAGATCCCGCTTCTTGGAAGCACTGGTGGTGGTATCTCCTGCCATCAGCGCAGCTTCTGTAAGGCTTTGGGTGGCACAGTCGACGAAACGGAGCTCTGATACCAAGTTGATACGCCGAGTCTTCTCGTAGGCACGAGTACCGGATCTCTTGCCTGGTCTCGGCTCCTCCTTAACCAAATCTATGGCTAGGTCGAGAGATACCTTTAGGGTTTAGGAGAATGACCCTAGGTATTTGACGAGGAAGGCGTAGACTAGAGGAGAGAGACGGATGAGAAGAGGGATACCTTGCAGCTCCTCTAGGGTTGGCTAGCTTCTCTTGGAGATCCAAGCCAAGAAGGGTGGCTGGTAGTGGCGGACGACGGCAAGTGCTTGATGGTGGCTGGTTGATGGAGAAGGGTCAGCTGTAGAGGAGAAGGTGGAGATGGTTGGGTTTGTGGAATATTAAGTTACAACTACTCCTAAAATTATTCTACTAATAACTCTATTTTATTCTCAAAATTCATCAATGCCCTAATACAAACTATAGATGTCCTTTTATAGAGGCCTCAAGAGAGTTCTACTCCAACTAAAGAACTACCTTGCTTTAATCAGCAAGTAATCAGACTTTCCTACTAAGACTCAATCATATCTCAAACTTCCTAATTACTAGGACTCATAATAGGAACTAATAAACCAAATCATAAAATGAACTCAAACTAGGAAATCAATTAATAAACAACTAGGGAAGTAATCAGCTAGGAATAGGATTCCTTAAGGCCGGCTTTGGCTTGGGACATGGTCCAAGGCCGGGTCCTACCAAGGGGTGGAGCTGGACCTGGTTCCACTTGGCGTGTGGGACCCGCCCCTTGGTTGGGCGTGGGTTGGACTTTGGTCCCAACCGTATCATCCCCTCCCCCCTTCGAAAAGTGCCTTGTCCTCAAGGGCGAAGTCGGGATAACGATCCAAGAAATCAGAAAGACATACTAAAATTATTTTTAACTATACAATTGACCCAAATACCCTTATACTAAATATAGTTTACCATTTTTTTTAAACAACAGAAAGACATACTAAAATTATTTGTTAATATTAACATGTTCATATTTAACTACATTTTAAACTATTTTTTAAATATTTTTTTTGTAAACAATGAAAGGGATTAACATGTTCATATTTAAATATTAACATGTTCATATTTAAATATTTTTGTCATTTAGACATAGGTTGACCAGTCAAACATACTTTTAACTAACGAAATATAATGGGAGGTGGCTATCTGCAAATTAATGGATGATGGAGGTGGCGGGATGCAATAAACGAAAAAATTGGTGGTTTTCTGCAAAATTGGGAAAATGTAGGTGGCTATATGCAAAAATCCCTTAAGTTTTAAAACTTTTGGCATTATTGGGAATTAATATAGGAAAAACTGCTAGGTGAATAAGGTAAAAAATGATTTCCTATATTGTAAAATGACATAAAATCACACCAAAATAGATATAAGGGTAGGGAAGCTGCTGATGATACTCTTATACCCTACACCACATCACTACTCGAGCTAGTGAGCAAGACCATCAGCACAAGCATTAGGGATATATGCACAATAGAGAACTTCAAGAGAGAACCTATAGTCCACCAAATATCCAACACCACAGACCGGCAAGACTCCTTCAGCGGTATACTACCAAGCACAATGTCTACTACCATCCGCGAGTCACTTTCCATGAGTAGACAACGCTCTCCGAAGGAAGCCTGTTGCAAAGCAAATTGGATAGCCAGCAACTCTGCCTCAACCACAGACCCTGCAACAACAATGGGAGAATGCCTCCCACAGGACCTCACTCTCCAGCTTACAACACAACCCCCAACTCAACCAACCTCCCCCCAACCGAGGGGTCCACTTGGATCCTCACATCGTCCCAAGACTGATATGCGTCAAATCGTGTTACGAGCGGTCTACTCGTGATCCTCTCGTAATGGGTCTCTACTGCTCCAATCGATCAGAATCGGCCTGATCGGACTTGATTTGAGTCCAATGGGCTGATTTGGCTAGCTAGATCGAGTTAGGTGGCTGAATCAGACTAGGCTGAATCTGATCTAGCTGGCTGAACCGGATTGGGCTGGGTTGAATCAAGTGGGTTGGATTGGGCTGAGTCAGGGGGATCGGATCTAAGGGCTGAGGGGGCACCGGAGGGATCGCCGGCGATAGGGGCGGCGGCGGTGGTCGGGACACTGACAGGAAGGGTCACCTGGAGGTGGGGAAGAGATCTACCGGCTCGGATCGGGAAAATGGATGGAGGATCGGCCGGATCTGGGGGAGACGGAGGTAGGGGTTTGGGTTCACCGGCGTCGGGGACGACGGGGAGCTCGGCTGGGGCTTGGGACGTCGGGAAGATGGTCGGGAAAGGGTCGTGGGGAGACGAGGAAGGTTTTAGGATGGGTTATGAGTGATATCTGGGACGGACGCGGGTGATGGCGGTGAGGATGAAGGTCGGGTTTGCCGGGGAAGGCGCCGGAGACGGTGAAGGAGGCGGTAAGGGTGCTGTCCGGAGTCGTGAGGCTTAGGGAAAGACGATGGAGGGTTTAGGTGGCGACGGGGGTGGCCGGAGAGGCTGGACGGAGGTATGGCCGGCGGTAGGGTAGGGTTTGACCACGGAAGAGGAGAGAGGAGGAAGAAGGAGGTGACGTGGCGCTGACGTGGCGGTGGGGTCGCTGACGTGGCGGAGAGAGGAAGTCCGTGGAGGTGATGCCGGTTGCGGAGAAGATGACCGACGGGGAAGAAGGTGGATCTATGGTAGATATCTGGTGGAAGATATATTATCTCTACTCCTATGATATTCTACTCCTATGATAATTTATCAACTACTCTTAATCATTCATCTCATCATTCATCATAACCTAATACAAACTACTAAGGTCCTTTTATTGAGACCTTGACAGAGTCCTAATCCACTAGAAAACCCCCTTGCTTAATTAGCAAGTAATAAGGTTTCTGACTCAACTCAACTTCCTAACTCAAAGGGACTCTTAATTAATTCCTAACAATCAACTAGAACTCAATAAAAGACTAATGATAAATACTAATTAAATACTCTAATTTGAACTAGGGAAGTCCAAGTCAAATTAGGAAAGAGGTTGAACCAGCTTAGTTCCTCTTCTGGGTTCGGGTCCAGTTGGTCGAGTCGGATCGACTCGTATCAAATCGACTGTGGATTCCACTGTCGACCATTGGAAGAATATTCACAACATATTCCCTGATATTCTAAATATTTTGAAACTTTGGAAGCCGATAGAGGACTCATAACTTTACAACTTTTCTGTTTCATACGTGATGATGATGCAAAATGTCATATTTTTATCCCTCAATGCCTAGTCTTCTGTGATTAATTGGTAGCTAAATATACTCATTATTCTTATATTTTTATTTAGGATGCAATTGGAGTCCATAAGTGCGAAACAAAGCCGATTGGGTGATTTTAGACAATTTTGACATCAATTCGTAAATATAGCATAACGTTTCCATCCGAGCTCTGATTTGGATGATTCAAGATGCTATGGAAAGGCAAGAAAGAACTCTACAACTTTCATGTTTTGAGTTTTAAGAGATTCTGGTTGATTGCGTCAAGGAAATCGAAGCCAGAAGGAGCAAAAAATATTACAAAGAAGATGGATTAGATTCAAAGATTAAACTGTACCTACTCGGGAAGAACCAGATGAGGTGTCATATATAATTGGAAATCTCTGAAAGTTTAGTTTCTGGAGAATTTTACGGTTCGTGATTTGGAGCTTTCTAGAAAAAGTTAAAGTGCTTTTACTACCACCAGCGCAAGGCTGAATTGCAGAAGAAATATGCAGAAAAAAGATCGATCTTCCATGCATAAATAATCGATCTTTCCTCTATGACAGAGTTAACAGAGACTTGAAGGGATCAATCATCTCTTGTATAAATGATCGATCATCTATGCACCCAGAGATGACAGGGAACCATGTTTAACCGGATCGATCACATTCCATATGCAGATCGATCTTTGTTGGACGGAGGAAATTGAAGATACAAATGATCGATCATTTCCTATAAGAAGATCGATCATCTTCAAAGCTGAGAAAATTGAGAAAATCGATGATGGAGAAGATCGATCATTTGCCTATAAGAAGATCGATCATCGTCGGGGCACAGCCAGATCGGGAGGAAATGATCGATCAGTTTATAGCAGTTCAACAAAATCAAGGGTGCAGATCTAATCTGAGTTGAAGACTTTTGGAGCCTATAAGTAGGGCTTTTCTCTTGAATAATTTTCTACATATTTTTGCTGCTACTTTCTATTTCTTTTATATTTCTAGGGCTTTTCTCTTGAATAATTTTGTCTTTTGAGGATTGTTATTGATGGTCTTGCATGGTTAAATCTTGATTCTTGATCAAGGAAACTGAAACCTCAGAATCGATAAAACTATGAGATCTAATTTGTTTTCATTGTTCAATTTATGCTTTGGGTATTGGATGTTCTTCTGTGATCATGTCATGATTGTCTTGTCTAATTGCTAGGAGGCCTACTAGTTTATTATTCATTACAATCTACTGCTAGGTTGGATATCAAATCCGTAATTGTTTGATCCATCTAATCTACGAAGCAACTAAAATATATTGATTTACTGCGTTTCAGAGATTGTTAGATTTTAGAAAGAATGTTCAACTAAATTAAATACAACCGCTTGTGCTTGTGTTATTTAGGTTCATCGATATCTATGAATCTTAATGCTGCTACTAGATTAAATCTACAGCGCGTGTCTTGGGTTGTTTAGTAGTTAGGGTTAATTAGATCGCTTGTTTTTAGTTAACTACGACAAGGAGAGATACATAAATAATTCCAACGGTGAATATTAAAGGTGTGAATTGATATATACTTACATCAATGATCAGTTATAAAGATTCCGATGATGGATGTTGACTTCGACCAAGGTTTGTTCTCTTGATTAAATTCGATTCTTCAATTTAGATTATTTCTTATATATTTTCGCTATACTCAAAACCCCTATCTTTGTTCACGAAGCACAAAACTAGATTAGACAATCCTCTTGGAAACGACTCGTACTCGCACTACTATACTCATTTTAAAGAGTATTGGTTTTATTTTTGATTGCCTGCGATAGGACATTAATATGACAAGCCTTCTCATAGGCTCTCGTACTTGGATCTCTTGCCGGGTCTCAGTCCTAGTTTAGACTCTTCCTTAGCCATATCTTTGGCTAGATCGAGAAATACCTTTAGGGTTTTAGGAGAAGTACCCTAAGTATTCGACAAGTAAGGACTAAATCATGGAGGAGAGAGACTGATCGAGGAAGACGGTGGTCGTGAGGCTCTTCTTCTCCCAAAGGAATGGTCGGCCTATCCTAGGAACAACACCAAGGGCGTTGGCCAAGGAGGGGACGACGCTCAACGATGGACGATGGTTGTGGCCGGTGGTGGAGAAGAGGTGGAGTGGATGGTGGATTTCTGGTGAAAACTATATTACCTCTACTCCTTCGATATCCTACTTACTACTCTACTTTATTCATAAACTGAAGCATATCCAAATACAAAGGTATGGAGGTCCTTATATAAAGGCCTCACATAGTCTAGTTCTTCTTCAATTCCTACTCAAATATTCCCTTTTTTAATGAGCAAGTAATAGGATTCTACTATGACTGAAACTATACTCAAACTCCTGCAACTAATGAGGCAATGACCATCTAGTACTCTCATAACAACTAGGACTCAAATAAATATAAAACTCAACTAAAAATCAAACTCTTTAATTAATTCCATTAAGAGCAGGAAACTAACTCAAACTAGGATAACTAACCAAACCATCTAGGAAGGGGTTTCCTTAGTGGCCGGTCTTTACCTGGGACTGAGTCCATGGCCGAGTCCTACCAGGAGGCGGGACTGGTCCTGAGTAGGCCCCGCTTGGATCCACCCGGCATGTGGGCCTCACCCCATGACTGGGTGTGGGTTCGACTAGCCCATGTTGAGCTTGGTTCTTGATGAGTGCATGAAAGTGCACTCTGAACAACCTTATAACTATCTCAATTGCTATATTTTCACCCTTAATCAACTTCTTTAGCACTATTTTTATACTTTTATGTGCTTCACATAGTTGTCTGGAAAATGCAAGAAATTGGAGCTAAAAGAAGCTGAAAAGAGTATATGGATCAACTTTAAAGATTAAACTGTACCTGCTCATGAAGAACCAGATGATGTGCCATATATGGTTGGAAATCTCTTGAAGTCTAGTTTATGGAGAATTTTACGGTTCGTGATTCCGAGTTTCCTAGAGGAAGTTACGGCAATTTTAGTACTGATGGCGCAGTCTGGATGGCAAAACAGTAAATACTCTGGAAAGAAGGATCGATCCGACACCCATAGAAGGATGGATCCGTCTACGCGCAGACCTGACAGAACAGATACTTTTCAGCTGTTCACAATAGAATCGATCCTACTATCCATCCTACTGAGTAGGATCGATCCGACACCTATAGTAGGATCGATCCGAGTCGGGCGTAGCCAGAATTTGAAGATTTTGATGTAAAGAATTGATTCTACACCTATGGAAGGATCGATCCTACTTTCTCAGTGAAGAAAATCAACGGTTTAGATTAATCCGAGGATGGAGAGACTTTGGGCTATAAATAGGAAACTAGGGTTAATCAAAAGGGAAGTTCTTGGACGTTTTTGGAGGCTCTTTTCTGGACGTTTTCTAAAAAAAGAAGATGAAGGAATCTCCATCCATGGCCGACTAAGCCGCGAGCATGGCGGACGGCTGATCTAGCGAGGACTAGGGTTTCTTCTCCAACAATGGTTCATAATTTTAATCTTTATTGTTAAACTGTTTTCTATGTATTGAATCTTCAAAGATTGTTTTCAGATTATAGATTCATATGTGGATGATTAATATTATGAATCCAGTCATGCTTCTTTCATGATCTTATAATCCCATAGTTTTATCTATTGTTTACCTATTTTATCTCGTGAAATCTTTGTTATGCATTGCCGATTGTGAGAGTTGGTATTGTGTATTCTTAGAGATCTGGTTAGATAGAGTTAGGGCTTTGTCCCGATAAACTTTTGCTGCACGTTGCCTGTAGTGACAGCCGGTATCGTGTATTCTTAGGTTTGGGTTGGATGAAGTTAGAACTATAATAAGGAAGAATCAATTGTAGGAAGAGACATTTATATATTTTGTTAGGTTTATATTTCCATATCTTCCAGTTAAGGTGATTGGAATGTGAATCCCTTAACTGAGTATCATATGAACCATTGAGAAGAGAAGAACCTAAATCCGAGGGAAGTGATTCCTGAAGCCTAGCCTCATTCAAATCTTGATTTCTTTCGTTAACTTTATCTTATCATTTCATCTTCGATCTACTTTCTTAACTTTTACGCTCTTGATTGTTTTCGATACATTGTTATCTGTGTTTCTGGATCTTTCCTGCTTGTCTCTCTGTGGGTTCGACCTCTCTTATGATGTATTGCACCGCGATCGCCGTGCGTGACACATTTGAGCGATATAAAAAATTGACGTCGTTGCCGGGGAGACGGTTTACAAAAGCGCCAGAATCAGATTACAGTGATTGTAGACATCGAATGCGGCAACTTCGTTCATTTTCCTTAGTCTTTATTTCCTTATTTCTTCTTTGGTTTTTCTTCTCTATTAGGATTGTTTTCTTTTATTCGGTTTTAGTTAGTAAGCTTAGTTTCAATTATTGTTTTTGTCTATTTTCTTTAGTTGGTTTGCATCTTTTGGATTGCGTGTTTGTTGGTGTATGCCTTGGTATAGAGACGAACTAGGTAGATTTGCTAGACGCCCCGAAGGTGATTCTGAAACTTCTGATAGTGAGACATATATTGTTGATCTCTTTGACGCACAGTCACAAACTTCACATCATATTTTCATTATGGCTGAGCACGAGGAAGAACAACCTCCTAGGAGTTTGCAAGAATATTTGCATCCCACACGCATTGCTACACCTTCATGCATCATGTTTCCACCTAATGCAGCATATGTTGACTTTAAACCTGGCATGATTCAGTTGCTTCCTACCTTTCATGGGTTGGAAAATGAAAATCCATATGTGCATATTAGGGAGTTTGAGAAAGTAGTAGCGACCTTCCATAGCCAACCAGATGCACTAGAAATGATCCGACTTAAGTTCTTTTCCCTTCTCACTGAAAGATAGAGCAAAGAGTTGGTCAACTCTTTGAGCATGCATGAACGAGGGAAGTTCCCAGCTCAACCTCAACAAACACAGGTATCTAGTGCTGAGTAAAATAATGTGAAGGCGATGAATGCCGTAATTACAAGAAGCGGGAAAACAACAAAATGTCTTTCAAAAGAGGCCATCAAACCTCCTATTGCTGTTGAAGAAGAGGACTAGATTGAGGAGAACCATGCAGAGGCCGATCATCCAGATGGCCCTTCGCCATGTGACTTTAAGGTACGTGTCCCTTTCCCTCAGGCATTGAAATCCACTAAATTTACTATGTAGCCTAACAACGAGATTTTGGAGCATCTTCGGCAGGTTAAGGTAAACCTTCCTCTTTTGCATGTTATTAAGCAAATTCCTTCATATGCTAAAGTGATTAAAGATTTATGCACTATGAAGAGGCGACATCATGTAAAAAAAACTGCATTTTTAACAGAGCAGGTTAGTGCACTACTTCAACATAAGATTCCTCCTAAATATAAGGATCCTGGCTGTCCTACTGTGTCTTGTTTCATTGGAGAGCATGAAGTAGGACAAGCTTTATTAGATCTTGGTGCGAGTGTTAATTTGATGTCATATGCTGTTTACTTGCAACTTGGTTTAGGATAGATTAAGTCGACATCTGTGATTTTGCAATTGACAGATAGATCCACGAAGACTCCACGAGGAGTAGTTGAGGATGTGCTTGTTCAAATAGATAAATTTTATTATCCTGTTGATTTCTTAGTCTTGGATACTCAGGCTATAGTAATTGCTGATTCTAGAATTCCTATTATTTTAGGTAGACCGTTTCTTGCTACTGCTAATGCTATAATTAATTGCAGGAATGGCTTAATGAAGTTAACTTTTGGGAATATGACTTTAGAAATTAATGTTTTTAATGTTACTAAGCAACATGATGAGGATGATGAATGCCAACAGACTTATCAGATTGATCTGCTCACTGAAGAGGAGTTTGCTACAACTGAAATTAATTTTCTTGAATTAGATTTGGATGAAAATGTTGATATTGATGGTATGTGTAAAAACTTGGAACATTGTTCTTTTGCATGTCCATGGAATCTAAAGTTTGAAGAACTGCCAGAAAGAGGACAGCCACCAACACCATCATCAGTAGAGCCGCCCAAGCTGGACCTGAAGTCGCTTCCTCAAGGATTGAAGCATGCCTATCTTGGTCCAGGTGATACATACCCAGTTATTATTTCTTCAACATTAACTGCAGATCAAGGTGAGCAATTACTTAGCATTTCAAATGACCATAAATCAGCTATTGGATGGAGTATAGCAGATCTGAAAGTATTAGTCCCTTGATATGTTCCCATATGATTAATCTTGAACAAGGGGCTGTACCTCGTAGGGATCCTCAGCGTAGATTGAACCCTACAATGAAAGAGGTAGTAAAAACCAAAGTGTTGAAATTATTAGATGCAGGGATCATCTACCCCATTGCTGATAGCAAATGGGTGAGCCCTACGCAGGTTGTGTCTAAAAAATCTGGTGTCACCGTTGTTAAAAATGAAAGTGGAGACTTTGTCCCCACTAAATTGGTGACAGGATGGCGTATGTGTATAGATTATAGAAAATTGAATGCTGCCACCCGTAAGGATCATTTTCCATTGCCTTTTCTAGACCAAATTTTAGAGAGAGTAGCTGGACATCCTTTTTATTGTTTTCTTGATGGTTATTCTGGATATTATCATATTGAGATTGCTTTAGAAGATCAGGAAAAAACTACTTTTACATGTCATTTTGGTACTTATGCTTTCCGTAGAATGTCATTTGGATTGTGTAATGCTCCTGCTACTTTTCAGCGTTGTATGATGAGTATGTTTGCTGATATGATTGAGGAATGTATGGAAGTATATATGGATGACTTGACTGTATTTGGTAATACTTTTGATGCATGCTTGCAAAACTTAAAGAGAGTATTGGTCAGGTGTGAAGAGAAGCACCTTGTGCTTAATTGGGAAAAGTGTCACTTCATGGTGCCCTCAGGCATTGTGCTGGGCCATATTGTCTCTTCCAGAGGCATTGAGGTGGATCGATCAAAAATCGATCTCATCTCAAAGCTTCCTGTGCCAAAAACTGTTAAAGATGTTAGATCCTTTCTAGGGCATGCTGGTTTTTACAGGATATTCATTCAGAATTTTTTTGCTATTACTCATTCTTTGTGTAATCTTTTGATAAAGGATACCCCTTTTGAGTGGACTATTGCTTGTCAAGAGGCTTTTCAAGCCTTGATTGGTAAATTGACTTCCACACCTATTGTGCAACCACCCGATTGGAGTCTTCCTTTTGAATTGATGTGTGATGCAAGTGATTTTGCTGTAGGAGCTGTTTTAGGGCAGCGAAAAGATGGTAAACCTCATGTTATTCATTATGCTAGCTGAACCTTGAATAATGCACAGATGAATTATTCTACCACCGAGAAAGAACTGTTAGCTATAATCTTTGCATTAGACAAGTTTCTTGCTTATTTGATTGGGTCTCCTATCACTATTTTCACTGATCATGCCGCGCTTAAGTACCTTCTCACCAAGAAGGATGCTAAAGCGCGCCTAATTCGTTGGATATTAATCTTACAGGAATTTGATATTTCTATAAAAGATAAAAAGGGTGTGGAAAACGTTGTCGCTGATCACCTATCGAGGTTGATGGTGGAAGTAGCAGAAAATGAGCCACCGATCATGGATGACTTCCCTGATGAGCAACTCTTTTCAGTTGCACGACTGCCCTGGTATGCGCATATTGTCAATTATTTGGCAACAGGTAAGATCCCTTCCTTTTGGAGTGCGCAGGATAAGCGTAGATTTTTTGTTGAGGTAAAGAAATTTTATTGGGATGATCCTTGTCTGTTTAAGTATTGTCCTGACCAGATCATGCGTCGTTGTGTTCCTGATTATGAAATAGAAAGCATCATTACATTTTGTCACTCTCATGCATGTGGAGGCCATTTTTCGATGAAAAAGATTGCTGCTAAAATTCTTCAATGTAGTTTTTACTGGCCTACCATGTTTCGTGATGTTAACATTTTCTGCAGATCCTGTGATAGATGCCTAACGTTAGGAGCTTTATCTAGAAGACATATGATGCCTTTGAACCCCATTCAAGCTGTAGAGATTTTTGATTGTTGGGGTATAGACTTTATGGGACCCTTTCCTTCTTCTTTTGGCTATTTATATATATTGTTGGCTGTGGAATATGTTTCTAAGTGGGTGGAGGCTATTGCATGTAGGAATAATGATCATTCCACTGTCATCAAGTTTCTTAAAGAGCATGTTTTGTCTAGATTTGGTACTCCTATGGTTATTATTAGTGACCAGGGATCACATTTTTGTAACCGCTCTTTTGAGGCTTTGATGCGCAGGTATGGAGTCACACATAAGATTTCCACTGCTTATCATCCACAGACGAATGGCCAAGCTGAATTAGCCAATAGGGAGATAAAGCAAATCCTGGAAAAGACAGTGAGCCCTAACCGAAAAGACTGGTCCCTGAGGCTATTAGACGCGTTGTGGGCATATTGCACTGCCTACAAGACTACCATGAGGATGTCACCGTTTCGCCTTGTTTATGGAAAAACCATGCCATCTTCCAGTCGAATTAGAACATAAGGCATATTGGGTTATTAAGTCACTAAATTTTACTTTGGATACTGTAGGTCAGGAACGGAAACTCCAGCTGTCTGAGTTGGAGGAACTCAGGAATGATGCTTATGAGAGTTTCAGGATCTTCAAGGCAAAGACAAAGGCCTACCATGACAAGAAGATCATGCGGAAGACGTTTAAAGTCGGACAACAAGCTTATCTGTATGACGCACGACTGCATCTCCATCCTGGGAAGCATAGATCACGCTGGACAGGCCCCTTCACCATTAGCAGAATATTTGAGAATGGGGCTGTGGAGGTTGAAGACCCAAAGGATGGGAGACTGTTTACGGTTAATGGACAGCGCTTGAAACAGATTCCAGAGAAAGCGGACCCTAAGGAGCACACCGTTTCTCTCGTAGACCCTGTCTACGAGGGATGATCTTGTTCTTATTTATTATTTCTATTTTATTTAGGTTAGATTGTTTTAGTTTGTTTGCTTTCATTCTCATTTGCTTTTGTTTGCTATTTTATGTTTTTAGGATGCTTGGACTTCCGTCTTCCTTGCTTGTGAAATTCGGCTACAATGAAGAGCCATGTGCAAGATTTCAGATATTCTGTCAGATGGCCTCGCTTCTATATCGATTTATAATTCTTATCTATTTTATTTGCCATTTAAACCTG
The DNA here is from genome assembly GCA_963920575.1 of Narthecium ossifragum. NCBI lineage: Eukaryota > Viridiplantae > Streptophyta > Magnoliopsida > Dioscoreales > Nartheciaceae > Narthecium > Narthecium ossifragum. The sequence goes on from OY986968.1 coordinate 14,103,964, forward strand.
CACCCTATTTTAATCTAGCCATACATAGCACACATTGAGGATAATGTGAATTTCATGTTGGGGGGTGTAGGCATACATGATCTCATGCATACTACCTTATTGAGTTTAATAGTGTTGAATTGATTATGTTGCTAGAAATTATACATGAGCTGAAATTTTTTATGCTTATTATGCATGTTGCTTTCATATGGATTGGCCTATATATTGATTGCATGCGTGATAACCTGAAGGTAGAACATCATGTGATTCACACACAAACACTTTATGTACAGTGGTAATTATACTCACCAGAGGGATGAGCATGCTATTGTCAATCTAGACCATGATTTCATCATTAGCTAGTGTTGAGTATTGCATGCAGAAAAAAAAAGAAAAAAAAAAGAAAAAGTTCTGGAGCTTGATCAAGTTGTGCCTAAACAACTATTAGGTGATCTACTGAGTAACTGGGTATTCTTGCCTCAGGAAGCTGGGAGCTTGCGTAAAAGGGTAGAACCACTTATAGCTATAAAAAAAAAACTATTCAGTGTTTTGCTAAGTAACTGGGTCTTTGCGCCTCAAAAAGCAGAGACTGCTCGCGTAAAAAGGCAAAGTGTCTGATAGTTGAAAAGAAAAAGAGAAAGAAAGAGCATGGTGTACTTAAAGTGTGAGGGTTGGATGATTGGTGATGAAGATAGTAGTGTGTTTGGACTAATGGTGGGTAGAAGTTGCTTCTGTACGTAACATTTATTTGTCATGTCACATGCGTTCTTCTGGATGGTGATTAGTATGTTTGATGTGTAGAAAGTTGATTTCATGTGTTGGTAGTATGTGTATGAGTATAAGAAGTTTTCATGCTCTGTATTGTATAAAACACTATTGACTTGATAAAGCAGAATTTTTAGCATATATGTCTACATCCTTGAACCGTTAGTGTGCTTAATTATATTTTATGCGCTTTGAATTGCTAGAGACTAGCAATAAACTGGTTGGGGGGTATGATGAGTGCATGAAAGTGCACTCTGAATAACCTTATAACCATCTCAATTCCTATATCTTCACCCTTAATCAACTTCTTTAGCACTATTTTTATACTTTTATGTGCTTCACATAGTTGTTTGGAAAATGCAGGAAATTGGAGCTAAAAGAAGCTGAAAAGAAGAGTATACGGATCAACTTTAAAGATTAAACTGTACATGCTCATGAAGAACCTGATACGAGTCGATCCGACTCGACCAACTGGATCCGAACCCAGAAGAGGAACCAAACTGGTTCAGACTCTTTCCTAGTTTGACTTGGTCTTACCTAGTTCAAACTAGAGTATTTGATTAGGATTTATTATTATTCTTTTATTGAGTCCTAGTTGATATTTGATTGTTAGGAATTAATTAAGAGTCCTTTTGAGTTAGGAAGTTGAGTTGAGTTTGAAACCTTATTACTTACTAATTAAGCAATGGGATTTTCTAGTTGGATTAAGACTCTGTCAAGGTCTCTATAAAAGGACCTCATTAGTTTGTATAATGCATGGATGATGAATGATCAATTAAGAATAGTTGATAGAATATCATAGGAGTAGAATATCATAGGTAATGTAGATTCCACCCGAAATCCACCATCGATCCACCTTCTTCCCCGCTGGTCATCTTCTCCGCAGCCGGCATCGCCTCCTCTGGAATTTCTCTCTCCCCGTCACTTTCTCTCTCCTCCACGTCAGCGCCACGTCATCATCACTGTTCATCTCCTTCCTCTCTCCCGTGCCCTAACCCTAGCATCACCGCCATTCCCTCTCCGTCCTTCCCAACTTCACCGTCGTCGACCCCTTCCAAATCCGCAGCATCTAGCCACCCATTGGAAGATCGGATCCGATAGATCCGTTCTTCGTCTCCCCACGACCCATCCCCGACCTTGCCATAGCCTCCCCGTCGTCGTCCCCGTCTCCGGCCTCCTCTAAACCCACCGGCTGACCTCCTAGATCCGGCCAATCCACCGGCTATCTTCCAGATCCGATCCGTTGGATCTCTTCCCCATAAACCCGCGACCCTTCCTGCCTAGGTCCTGACCGCCGTCGTTCCCCCGACGCCGGCGATCTACTCCGTCGACTCCTCAGCCGTAAGATCTTCCCAGCCCGATCTTGACCAACTCAGCCATTGGATCAAGTCCGGTTCAGCCAAGCCAAGCCACTTTGCCCAATCAAGTCAAGCCTGATCCAATTCCTTGAGCTAGATTCGATCCAACTAGTCAAATCAGCCAGTTGGACTCAATCAAGCCCGATTAGACTCAATTCTGATCGATTGGAGTAGTAGAGACCCGATACGAGAGGATTACGAGTAGACCGCTCGTATCAACTTGGTATCAGAGCTCCGTTCCTCCGACTGTGCGGTTCAGAACCTTCAAGAGACTTCGTCATCATGTACGGAGTATCCCAGGAGTGGTGGGAGCAGCAGTTCAATATTCTGCAGGCCCAGTTGAACCATTTGGTTAGTGTTGGCAGGAAGATGGAGCAGATTACCAGTAGATGGTCAACTGTGACTCAAACAAGTCCCATAGGAATTCAGATTTCGAGTCAGACCCCTACTCTAGCTGCAACCCAGATTCCAAAACCTGATCTCGAGCCAAGTCGGATTAGCAATCCTCCTACTACAACTCCGAGAGCAACTCCCATTGTAACTCCGAGTTTAACTCCGCTAGATCCGGGTGAACACCTTCTACAACCTTCCCATAATTTTTCTGGAATTTTACCTAATTTTCCAGATTTTTCCCGGGATTTTCTCTCTCCTCCCGGATTGGCTCGAGCCCCGGCTCATCCCTCTCCTCCAGCCCGGCTCACCTTCGACCCGACTACCCTTCGTCCCGACTCATCTACGGCTCCATCGGCTCATCCCCAAGCCGCCACCCCAACGCCGATCTCCGACGCTGTCCTCTTCTCCAATCCATCCAGGAAGCATCGGCGTCCTTCCCCGAAGCCACCGTGGCCGACCATGACCACGGAGGAAGCTCGGATAGCCGGAACCCAACTCCGGCAAAAGCCCTTGTTCCGGCATCCTCACTCCACCATATTCCGAGGTTGATCCCAAGATCAGACCTCACAAGAAAGGTCCCAAGACCTTCCCGCACCTTTTCCCGTTTCCCGACGAGCTCAAGCACCGTCGCGGACTACAACACCGGCGATCACCGGCAACGAACTCCACCGCGCCGCCACCTTCAGATCCGGCGTGTTCGAAGCCCCATCCAGCGATCAAACCGTACGGATGGAACACCCACGTCCCTGCGAAGCTTACTGTGCCGTTGCCACACTCCAGCGACAACGTTTTGCCGTTGATCCAGCTCCAGCAGCTTCTCAGCTGTCCGATCAAGACTGCAACTTGATCCAGCCATTTGACCAGCGTGATCTTCGATCCAGTGCTTCCAATCCTCGATCTGAACCTGATCAAAGAGTCCCAAGCAATCAGGACCATCCAGATCATGTCCGAGCGATCACGATGCATCCTCAGCCGTTGATCAAGCATCCGAAGGTTGCTATGAGTCATCAAAGGACCTACCCTCCTTATTCAGATGCCATATTTAATCTAATCAGATCTGACTATGATGGTAACACCGGTTTGGCTCAATTGACTCAAGTCCAGATTAACACCGGTAGAGCCAACCATGTCAGACAGGTTTGGACCAGAGTACGACTCAGCATAGCTGAAGATTCAACTTGGTTCAACCAGCTTCTAGCCCAGACTAGTGCAGCAGAAGCATGGTCCAGCCATCTTCACTTCAGATTGGACCAAAGCCAGCTTGACCCAGATTCAAGCCAAGTTCCTGCACAGTTGATCAGACCACGGAGATCAGATCCCATCCTATGGTCATGGGCAACTCTACTGATGGGACATGATGAGGATGATCCAGGAGAGCCATTGAAGATCTTATTCTTGGAGCTACCTGAGCCGTCAAATCGACCTCTAGATGCTCCTTCAGCACTGCCCCTGCTACCCCTGGACCCGTCATGGGATCGACCCGGTTTCTCTCCACCGAGTCCAGAACTACAACAGCAAGTTGATTCGGTCCAGCTACATAGAGCCATCCTACCTGACTTGACTCTGACCTTGAGGACAAGGCCAATTCTGAAGGAAGGGGGGATGATACGAGTCAATCCGATTCGACCAATTGGATCCGAACCCAGAAGAGGAACCAAACTGGTTCAGACTCTTTCCTAGTTTGACTTGGTCTTACCTAGTTCAAACTATAGTATTTGATTAGGATTTATTATTATTCTTTTATTGAGTCCTAGTTGATATTTGATTGTTAGGAATTAATTAAGAGTCCCTTTGAGTTAGGAAGTTGAGTTGAGTTTGAAACCTTATTTATGAGGACTCGCCCCTCTACTCCTGTGGCTCGTCGTGGGCCGTAAGGGCAATTTGGTAAATTGTGCCTTGTCGGCTTGTTTCACACTCGCGTGTGCACACATTGACCATGTTTGTGATAATGTTTGGCTAGAATGGTTAGTAGGACTCAGGATCGAAAGATCCGGGCTTGGGCTTAAGTTTTAGCCCAAGTCCAGCTTCTTGCGAGAGACGGATCGATCCTTCCTTGCTAGAGGGATCGATCGGTCAATGCCAGGAACGCGGATCGTTGAGAAGGATCGATCGGTCTCTTGGAACGGATCGATCGTTCTCTTGGACGGATCGATCGGTCTCCTTGGACGGATCGATCCTGCTTAGTCTGTTCGTTTGCCTATAAAACAAACGCAACCTTCTTCCTTGAATCTCTTTGGAAATCCGAGTTCTTGGGCTGAGAATTTCTGGATTTTGAAGAGGTTGTGGACGATCAAAGGGGGTTTTCCGGTTTGGCCTACGCGGGTCGGGGCGCGACATTATTACTTGCTAATTAAGTAAGGGGGTTTTCTAGTTGGATTAGGACTCTGTCAAGGTCTCTATAAAAGGACCTCATTAGTTTGTATAATGTTTGGATGATGAATGATGAATTAAGAATAGTTGATAGAATATCATAGGAGTAGAATATCATAGGAGTAGAGGTAATGTAGATTCCACCCGAAATCCACCATCGATCCACCTTCTTCCCCGCTGGTCATCTTCTTCGCAGCCGGCACCGCCTCCACTGGAATTTCGCTCTCTCCGTCACTTTCTCTCTCCTCCCACGTCAGCGCCACGTGCCCTAACCCTAGCCTCACCGCCGTTCCCTCTCCAGCCAGCCCCGTCGCCATCCAAGACGACCATCCTCTTCCCCAAGCCCTCACGAATCCCTTCCAGATCCGCAGCATCTAGCCACCCATTGGAAGATCGGATTCGATAGATCCATTCTTCGTCTCCCCACGACCCATCCCCGACCGTTCCCGACCTTGCCATAGCCTCCCCGTCGTCGTCCCCGACTCCGGCCTCCTCTAAACCAACCGGCAGACCTCCTAGATCCGGCCAATCCACCGGCTATCTTCCAGATCCGATCCGGTGGATCTCTTCCCCATAAACCCGCGACCCTTCCTGCCTAGGTCCTGACCGCCGTCGTTCCCCCGATGCCGACGATCTACTTCGGCGACTCAGCCATCAGATCTTCCCAGCCCGATCTTGACCAACTCAGCCATTTGATCATGTCCGGTTCAGCCAAGCCAAGCCACTTAGCCCAATCAAGTCAAGCATGATCCAATTCCTTGAGCTAGATTCGATCCAACTAGTCAAATCAGCCAGTTGGACTCAATCAAGCTCGATTAGACTCAATTCTGATCGATTGGAGTAGTAGAGACCCGATACGATAGGATTACGAGTAGACCGCTCGTATAACCAGATGATGTTCCATATATGGTTAGAAAGCTCTTGAAGTGTAGTTTCTGGAGAATTTTACGGTTCATGATTCCGAGTTTCCTAGAGGAAGTTACGGCAATTTTAGTACCGATGGCGCAGTCTGGATGACAAAACAGTAAATACTCTGGAAAGAAGGATCGATCCGACACCCATAGAAGGATCGATCCATCTACGCGCAGATCTGACAGAACACATACTTTTCAGCTGTTCACAGTAGAATCGATCCTACTCCATCCTACTAAGTAGGATCGATCCGACACCTATAGTAGAATCTATCCGAGTCGGGCGTAGTCAGAAATTGAAGATTTTGATGCAAAGGATCGATCCTACACCTATGGAAGGATCGATCCTACTTTCCCAGTGAAGAAAATCAACGTTTTATCAAAAGGGGAGTTCTTGGACGTTTTTGGAGGCTCTTTTCTGGACGTTTTTGGAGGCTTTTTTCTGGACGTTTTTTAAAGGAAGAAGATGAAGGAATCTCCATCCATGGCCGACTAAGCCGCGGGCATGGCGGACGGATGATCTAGCGAGGACTAGGGTTTCTTGTCCAACAATGGTTCATAATTTTAATCTTTATTGTTAAACTTTTTTCTATGTATTGAATTTTCAAAGATTGTTTTCAGATTATAGATTCCTATGTGGATGATTAATATTATGAATCCAGTCATGCTTCTTTCATGATATTATAATCCCATAGTTTTATCTATTGTTTACCTATTTTTATCTCGTGAAATCTTTGCTATGCATTGCCGATTGTGAGAGTTGGTATACATTCTTAGAGATCTGGTTAGATAGAGTTAGGGCTTTGTCCTGATGAACTTTTGCTACGCGTTGCCTGTAGTGACAACCGGTATCTTGTATTCTTAGGTTTGGGTTGGATGAAGTTAGAACTATAATAAGGAAGAATCAATTGTAGGAAGAGACATTTATATATTTTGTTAGGTTTATAGTTCCATATCTTCCGATTAAAGTGATTGGGATGTGAATCCCTTAACTGAGTATCATATGAACCATTGAGAAGAGAAAACCTAAATCTGAGTGAAATGAATCCTGAAGCCTAGCCTCATTCAAATCTTGATTTCTTTCGTTAACATTATCTTATCATTACATTTTCGATCTACTTTCTTAACTTTTACGCTCTTGATTGTTTTCGATACATTGTTATCTGTGTTTCTGGATCTTTCCTGCTTGTCTCTCTGTGGGTTCGACCTCTCTTATGTTGTACTGCACCGCGACTGCCGTGCGTGACACATTTGTGTGATATCAGTTCTCAACCGTATCATCCCCTCCCCCCTTCAAAAAATGCCTAGTCCTCAAGGCCGAAGTCGGGATAACGATCCAAAAAGTCAGTGAACACCTCCCATGTTGCTTCAGCTAGACTATGGCCCTTCTAATGAATTAAAACTTCTTATGGTTGACGAGGAAGGTGCTGATGGTCGATGATAGCCTGGGGGTACAACTTGTGCTGATCTTCTGAGGGATTCAGAATCTCGATGACGACGGGTACCTCCGCTCCAACATGCTTCTTCAAAAGTGATACATGGAAGACAGGGTGCACTTCGGAACATGATGGGAGATGGAGGCGGTATGCGACAGCTCCTATGCGCTCCAGTACCTCGTATGGCTGGAATTTCACGGTGAGCTCATGTGATTTGTGCTTGGCAACGGACTTCTATCGATAGGGCTGTAGTTTGACATAGACCATCTCGACGACCTAGAACTCGATGTCCCGATGTCCTCTAGCAAAGGTCTGCTTCATCCTGTTCTGGTTGGCTGCTAATCGTGACTTTACATCTGCCACCACTTGATCTCGTTCATTTAGGAAGTGGCCTACAACTGTTGATCGGGCAGTCCCAGGTATGTAGAAAAGCAGGGTCAGTGGGGGTTTGATGAGTCCCTAAATATTCATAATTAAACCTCTTAACTTATCTTTGTTAGCCCGATGGTGTTTGTATTAGTTGATTGTAGGTTTAATGAAGATTCAAGATAGAAAATATAAAAAAGAATTAATATGCTGAAAATACGCTGCTTCGCTATCAGTTTGAAAAGAATTCGTCATAATTTCCAGAAAATCCCTTAATTCTTGAAACTTAAAGGACTGTTAGAAGACATTGAGATGAACAACTTTCATGTTCGAAGCTTTTTCAAATTCCATACAGAAGTTCAAGAATTATCAAGACGAAGTTGGTTGAAGAAACCAATCTGAACAATCGACCGGTCATACGGACGATTGATCGGTGACTAGTAACGATCGATCGGTCATATGGACGATCGATCGGTCGGGCGGAAACCTAATTTCAGAAACATTAGAGATTAAAGTCCTATTTGAAGTCTAATGCTTTGGCCGAGTTTCTTTCTATAAAAGGAGGTTTTTTGGTCGAAAATTGGAGGTTCCGATAGAGAAAAAAGAGAGAATTAGGGTTGGAAAGATTTTCTGGAGAAGACGGAGATGCAGTTTGGAAACCTTTCGTTTTTCATCGAATCTATGACGTTCATCCCCAAGATGAGTGGCTAAATCTTTTATCTAGGAATATCATGAAGCTTTGGTGTAGCTTTTCTGTATTTTCTAGTTGGAATCTTGTATTTCTTGTTGTAGACATGATCTTATGGATATGATTTCAATGTTAATAGAGTTGAAGGAACAAAGTTCCTTGACGTATTTTTAGGCTTACAAGATTTCTGTGATTGACTATAGTGATCCATAAGATAGTTTTAATGTGGTTTGTGAATACTCGATGAGATACTTTATGCTTAGTGAAGATAGGTTGTGCTAAGGTTACCCCGAAAACAAGCTATGCTAATCGAAGATAAAGTGTGTGTGTGTTTAGTTTCGAATAAAAGTGTGTGTGTGTGTGTGTATTGTGGATTGCATATGATTTAACGACATCGTTTTGAGAGACATAAGTTTTTGGCACCGTTGTCGGGGACTTTTTTTTTTTTCTGATTTTCTACGGAGTATTGATTAAATTTTCTTTACTCTTTTTCTGAGCATAATTAGATTTTTCTTTTTCTTATTTTTCCCTTTCTTTATTTTACACTTTAAGGATTTTTTTCTAACATTTTCTAGAATTTTCGTAGCATTAAATCGGAATTTTTCTTGGAAGGAGAAGCCTGCCCACCGCCTGGAGCGATCGGTTGGACTTGAATCCGATCGATTGAAACTGTGCAGTTTGCCTACATTGCTTTGACGAACGATCGATCGGCCAGACCACCGATTGATCATATGGAAATCGATCGATCGGTCATCCTGTCGATCAATCTTCCACATGGCAATCAGGTAAGTCGTCTAACTTGCTACTTTTCATTCAGTTGTGGTGTTTCATGGTTTTCTCATCTCCTTCGAATATTCTGATTTTTTTTCTCTTTTTGGTGTGATTTTGCATGTATGGCAGACGATCCCTACATAACTGTCACACCCCGACCCAGAAAACCCTTCCGGACCGAGGCGTGAGGGTTCCTTTCACTATTTACATCCAATCTGGCATGATACAAAGCGGAAAATAGAGATAATTTGAACAATTTAACTTCCAAGGATAAAGTTCTAATTCAATTAAAAGAAACATCATGTTGTATACTATTTAAACATTCAATACAAATTCTTATCAAACTCCTCCAAGGGAAATATTATACATTTAACCCAAAAATCCTTGAAGGATGTCTATAAAATACATGATCTATCAAAAGCACAACTGTTTTACCACAGGGGTCGATTTCGAGATCGACCTAGTACCAGGTACCGCACCGATCTCTCTCCGAGCTTTCAGGATGGCATCAGCAGAGCAGAGTGAGTTGAGGACCCAGCTAGACGAGCTTACCAGCAGAGGTTTCATCCGTCCCAGCATGTCTCCCTGGGGGGCGCCAGTGTTGTTCACAAAGAAGAAGGATGGTACCCTTCGACTTTGTATAGACTACAGGCGGCTCAACAGGGTGACGGTGAAGAACAGGTATCCGATGTCGAGGATCGACGACTTGTTTGACCAGCTGCGAGGATCTTCAGTGTTCTCGAAGATCGACCTCCACACCGGCTACCACCAGTTGAGGGTTCGGGATTGCGACATCCCGAAGACGGCTTTTCGGACTCGGTACGGCCTGTACGAGTTCGTGGTGGTGTTTGTTGATGACATTCTTATCTACTCCCGGTCAGAGGCGAAGCACGAGCGACACTTGGCGACAGTGTTGCAGCTACGTCGGGAGCATCGGCTTTATGCCAAGGCTTCTAAGTGCGAGTTCTGGCTTGCACAGGTGGGGTTCCTTGGACACGTGGTGTCGGCAGTAGGGATCTCAGTCAACCCCGCCAAGGTCGAGGCAGTGGTACAGTGGCAGAGACCGAGGACAGTGTTTGAGGTCCGCAGTTTCCTGGGCTTGGAGGGGTACTACAGGCGGTTCGTGCGGGACTTCTTCAGAGTTGCCGGACCGTTGACTAGACTGACACAGAAGGCCGTCCCGATCGTGTGGGATGATGCTAGTGAGCGAGCCTTCGTAGAGCTGGGGACCAGGTTGATCAGTGCACCGATGCTGATCGTCCCCGAGCGAGGCGTTGGTTACATTGTCTACTGCGACGCCAACGGTGAGGGTTTGGGGTGTGTCCTCATGCAGGAGGGCCACGTAGTTTCCTATGGTTCTCGCCAGCTGAAGAACCATGAGAGGAACTACCCGACCCATGACTTTGAGTTGCATTACCATCCTGGTAAGGCAAACGTCGTCGCAGACGCGCTGAGCAGACATGTGAGAGACAGCAGAGCAGCAGTTGCAGGGTTGTCAGCGCGGCAGTGGCAGGCTCTAGAGACGGCGGGCCAGTTGGGGCTCGAGTTTGAGGATCGGGGATCCAGCAGCTTTCTCTACGCAGTGCAGAGTATGCCAGCAGTCTTAGCCAGAGTGTTAGAGGCAGAGCACAGTGACCCAGAGCTCGAGGAGTTACGTACAGCGGCGGGCACAGAGGGCGCAGACGGAGACTGGACAGTATCGCCAGACGGAGGGCTACGGTTCCGAGGCAAAGTAGCAGTTCCAGCAGATCCAGTTCTTCGAGACGACGTCCTGCGAGAGTTCCACCACTCTCGCTTTGCAGTTCATCCCGGCGGCACCAAGATGTACCAGGATCTTCGGCGACAGTTCTGGTGGCGCAGGATGATGAGGGCAGTGACGGAGTTCGTATCGCGCTGCCTTACCTGTCAGAAGGTCAAGGCAGAGCACCAGCGGACTCCGGGGTTTCTTCAGCCACTTCCACTAGCTGAGTGGAAGTGGGAGCACATCACGATGGACTTCGTGACCGGGCTACCGAGATCTCCTAGGGGGAATGACGTGATTTGGGTCATCGTTGATCGATTGACCAAATCGGCGCATTTCCTGCCTATGCGGACGACAGACTCGACGGACAGGTTGGGTAATTTGTACGTCAGAGAGGTAGTTAGACTACACGGGGTTCCAGTTTCTATCGTGTCAGACCGTGACCCCAGGTTCATCAGCAGGTTCTGGCGGGGCTTTCAGGAGGCAGTTGGCACACTTCTGACGTTCAGTACGGCGTTTCATCCGCAGACCGACGGTCAGTCAGAGCGGACGATCCAGATTTTGGAGGACATGTTGAGAGCATGTGCCCTCGACGCCGGAGGCAGCTGGGAGGAGCACATTCCCTTGGTGGAGTTCGCCTATAACAACAACCACCAGTCCAGTCTTGGAGTAGCACCTTTCGAGGCGTTGTACGGTAGGCCGTGTCGTTCCCCAGTTTGCTGGACAGAGGTTGGAGAGGCTTCACTCACCGGTCCAGACATCGTCAGGAGGTCATCAGAGAGGTTAGTGCAGATCAGGCAGAGGCTTCTGACGGCTTAGAGCCGGCAGAAGAGTTATGCAAATCAGAGGCGACGACCGTTGGAGTTTGCAGTCGGCGACAGTGTGTTCCTGCGGGCAGCACCGTACAAAGGTGTCGAGGAGATGACCTGGGAGCGTGAGGCGCGCATGTGGCTGGAGTATCCACACTTGTTCCCTTCTCGAGGTAACTTTTGTGCTGTCTTCTAGTGTAGCCGTTTTTTTTGTTTCCGAGCCCTACCTTTATCGAATCTCGGGACGAGATTTCCTTTAAGGGTATTAGGATGTGAGGACCCGTCCCTCTACTCCTGTGGCTCGTCGTCGACCGCAAGGGCAATTTGGTAAATTGCACTTTGTCGGCTAGTTTCACACCCGCATGGGCACACACTGACCATGTTTGTGGTAATGTTTGGCTAGAATGGTTAGTGGGACCCGGGATCGAAAGATCCGGGCTTGGGCTTAAGTTTTAGCCAAAGTCCAACTTCCTGCGAAAAATGGATCGATCCTTCCTTGCTAGAGGGATCGATCGGTCAATGCCAGGAAGTCGGATCGTTGAGAAGGATCGATCGTTCCTCTTGGGACGGATCGATCGCTCTCTTGGGACGGATCGATCGCTCTCTTGAGACGGATCGATCCTGCTTAAGTCGGTTCGTTTGTCTATAAAACGGACGAAACCTTTTTCCTTGAATCTCTTTTGAAATCCGAGTTCTTGAGCTGAGATTTTTTGGATTTCGAAGAGGTTGTGGATCCAAGGCCTAGCAGCTAGGATTGAAGCTGCTATTGCATAGGTAGGGATCCTACCTACAATTCTTCCGGGTTTTTGGAGGTTTTTCCGGTTGTCTTTGATCTTTTGCTTAGATCTTGTTATACACTTGTTAGACTGTAGTATTTCCACCGGTTTTGGACTTGTGGTCCTTCGTACTACTAGATCCCAGGTTTTGGTGGGATTTGGTGGAGTTTTTCGACGGTATTTCTCGCCGAAGGGTTGCCGGAGAACCCAACGCGATCGATCCTTCTGTGAGGAATCGATCCTTCTTTGTTGGTCATGCTGAACCCGAGCAGGATCGATCCTTCTCGGGTGAGAACGATCGATCCTTGTGCCTTGGGTAGCATGGGATCTTCCCCATCACAAGTAGGATCGATCGTCCCTTGGGGGGAAGGATCGATCCTCCTCGGTACGGCAGTGAGGATGTTCCTTATCGCGAGTAGGATCCATCGTCCCTTGGAGGAACGGATCGATCTTACTCGGCACAATATGGAGAGTTTGTTCTCTGCCATTAGAAGGATCGAACTTCCCTTGGAGGGAGGGAACGATCCGTCTATGACAGAGAGAGAGATTTCTTCTTGGTTTTGCCCGCGGAGCTTTGCATGTACCGTTTTCTTTACTGTCTTATACCTGGTACATATGTTTAAGCATGTTAGCCCTATAATAGGGGCAGTGGTGAACCGGGGGAGTGATGACTCCCGGGATGTTTAGAATAAACGGGCGGGTAGCCCTACAGCTTTCCCTTGCCTTGCATGCCGGCGTGCGCCGAGGGCTTTATCTGTGATATCTGTGAGCTGTTGTTTGCGGGGCTGCTTCCCGGTGCAGGTGTTGTGGTGGACTGCTGACAGTTGGTGGTGGTACCACTGTAGCACCTCCTAGACCTTATTTACTTGTTCACCACCCCGGGCCGGCAGGGTGCCGTGCCCAGACCTTGTTTGATATATCATCACATATTGTTGCATGCTTACACGTATGTATTATCCTGCGCATGTTCATAGCATGCATTGTGTTGCGCATTAGTTGCATCTGTGTAGGGCGCTGACGATGGGTTGATCGCCGATCCGGGGCTTTCGGGTAGTCCGGATCTAGCTCTAGGACCGTTGCGGGTAGCTTGGTCCAGGACTCGATTTGTAGTATTCAGTCGATATCGATGATAGGGTTAGATGACCTGAATACATGTTGTTTGATGTTTAGAGGTCGTGTTGGCCTCGAGCCGAGTTCTGAGGTGTAGCCGGTGTCCGGCAGTCTTTGACTCTTGAGTAGGGGGTGTTCCCACTCAGCGGTGCCTTGTCCCGCCAGTAGTGTTCATGATCCTGCTATGAGTCCGCAGTGCTGGGAGCCTGCTTTCTGGGACGTCCGGTGGGGTTATGGGACCTCTGTATACATCCAGGCTTTGCTTGGGGGCGACACTGTTGTGTTCCCTCCCTTGTGAGTGTCCTAGTGTAGTGTCCCTGCTGAGCTTAGTGCTCACTCCTACCCGGGCTGCGTTTTACAAGTGCTGGCGCTAGCCCTTCTTCCGTCGCCCCTACCGGGCAAGTGTTTGGTGACGTGACGGCGTCTTGCGGTGCTTGAGGAGCGGCGATCTCAGTTCTTACCCTTTTGTTATAGATAGTCTCCTACGGGAGTGTTAAATGTATCTTTTCCCTGTTTTGAGGATTTGTATTATATCCAGTTTCAGTCTTTGAGGTTTGTGAATGATTGTATAATACATGATGATTATGAATTGCTAGGGAGACCACTACGATTAGAGCGAAACCTTGCCAAAATTTTTGCAGTAGGTTAGGTTCCGGTTCGCGTCGCCCGGCCCGGTTGGGCCTACGCGGGTCAGGGCGCGACAACTCCCGTCATGAACCTCTCTCTTGAACATGTTACCAAGATCACCCTAAGCACCAACAGGGGAACAATACCATGCGAGATCACCCTTACCGAAGCAGGACTGCCATACTTGGGGACCACGTCGGGAACGCATCAACATCCATCAATAGCACTTGGCCTTGGAGAAACAACACGACCTCTAAACCTCAAACAATACAATATTCTAGTCCGACTACCTAATAATCCTCGAATGATATCAAACATGATCATTGATGACAATCACGTCCTAATCCTCGACTACCCAAACCCCGGTCCTAGGGCTAGATCCGGGCTACCCGAGAACCCCGGATCGACGATCGAATCCATCGCCTTTCACCTAGCCTGATGCCTCTAATGCATGCAATATGCTCACGCGCACATTTAATAGATCATGACATGCAACAGTATGTCATACATAATACAAGGTATGGCCTACGGCTCACCAAGGGGTAAACATGCATAAAGCATATAAAGGTCTAAACTACAATAATCCAATATAATAACGACGCCCACCGGCCGTAAACAAGCAACAACACATTCAATCAAAATTTCAGCATTACGACGGCGTCCACAGCCGTCAACCACAATTTCTATAACGGGGGTACAACCCCGGCCACACAATCATCAATCAACAACAAATATAATAAACAACAACTAGAGCACAGCCTCTGCCCATTTAATTATCTAAACATCCCATGGGGCATGACTCCCTTAGTTCAACCACAAGCCTCACATAGGGCTGGGCCAGACATATATATATATATATATATATATATATACACATATATATACATATAGATAACATGCTAAGAAAAATGCTAACATAACATTGATAAGAGGAATCGAGGAAAATTCATCAAATATAGCATTTTCGTAAATAGAAAACCCAAGTCTATTCTCTCGAGAAATCCACGTTAAATTCACAGGAAATCCAACTGAAGACCGCCTACTGGGATTACTAGTATTTATCACACATAATATATCAATTTGCATAAAAGGAGAAGATCTCCATAAACATGACCTAGAACTAAGCATGCAAAAATCTATCAAAATCCCACTGGGATTAACATACATTTTATCTAGCAATCTTATTAATCTACAATGAAAATATCAAAGCAAAGAAATCAAGATAAAACCCAAAATTCGGCCAAAAACCCAAACTTTATCAAAGATTCAGTTTCGTCGCAGATTAGGGAATAATTCACCATAAATCATACGAAACTCGAAAAATTATGAAATCAGCGGCAATTGAAAGTAGATTCGATGATCTACAACTTTTGTCTTGAAAGTTACACGAGATCATGCTCACATAGCTCAGAAATCGAGCACGAACTCGACTGTTCATCTAAAGAACAGTGCATCGACGAAAATCCGGGGAAAACATGTATAAATCCAGCTTAAATCCGAGATAAAATCCTACCAAGCTTAGATCAGTTGTTAATCAAGCCTATAAGCATCATTTAACGTAAACAAAACCACAAATTTAACATACAAACCCTAGATCTAGCTCAACCCAATGATCTAGGTAGAAACCCTACCTTAAACGCCAATCCAGTCTTCATTCCTCTACTAATCCGCCGTGATCCATCGTCCTTCGTCGTCGTCGCCGTCTCCAGCTCGCCGGAGAGCCACCGGGGTCCTCCCACAACTGCAGCTGTCGCCGGAGAAGAAAGAGGGCTGCCACAGAAGAGTGAAGGGAAGGAAGGAGAAGGAGGAGGGGACCTTGCCGCCGCCTCCAAGCTGCCGGGGAAGGAAGGAGGGTTGCCGCGGGAGAGAGAAGGGAAGGAAGGAGGAGGGGGGTTGAGCACGGGTAAGGCATGGAAGGAAGAGGAAAGGAAAGAAAAGAAAAAGAAAAGAAAGGGAGAAAAAAAGGGAAAAAGGAGAGAGAGAAAGCTAAGCCACTTATGTGGCTGAGCTAGTCTAGCCGAGTCAACTAATCAGACTCAATCCGATTTGACCCCAAATTGCAATCTCGTCCGGATCTGACGATCATGAACGCTCCTACTGGATCTATTCAATCACGTACATCAATTAAGGCTGTGTGTGCACTACGCATGTGTGAAACCGACAACCAGGGCGCAATTTTACCAAATTGCCCCTGGTGTCCAAAAGCAGCGATGCGATCAACCGATCGCAAACCAAGGCCAACCGAGCCAAACCACAAAACCAGACTCTCGATCCAACGTAGTCGGACCAGGTTGGAGGAACGGGTCCTAACATCAAGCACCTCTGGAAGTCGTCGCATCGCCAAAAGCTGATCCCGCCGGCTCTATTGAAGAAGAACTGCCGCATGCACCTCCAAACCCAGCCCGGGTAGGAGTTAGCGATAAGCTCAGTAGGGTTCTACTCTACGGCACACTGAAGGGAGGAAAACAATAACTATGATGTCTCTCCGCTTAAGCCTAAGGAATGTCACGGGGTTCCATAACCCCTATCGACTCCCCAAGGGATCCTACTCTTTTCAACCGACCACGCTGGGAACATCAACCAACACGCTGGAGGAACAAGAACCAAAACCAGTAGGATCACCCTTAGCCAACAGGAAACCACTGCCTGGGGACCACGTTGGGGACATCGACAACCATCCTTAGCGCTTGGCCTTGGAGAGACGTCACGACCTCTAAACCTCAATAACAATATGATCATAACCAACTACATCATATCCTCGATAACATGAAGACCAATGATATACAATCACGTCCTAAATCTTACTACCCAGCCGCGGTCCTAAGGCTAGATCCGAGCTACCCGAGAGCCTCAGATTTGCGATCAACCCATCGCCCCGCCTAACCTGATATGCCTCTAATGTATACAGTGCATGAACCTATGCAAACATCTAACCTAGATGTCTCTATATGCCAACAGTTATACAATAGCCCTCGGCACTCGCCGGCAACGGGCTAAGGTTCCACAATATCAAGTAAACTAGCACTCACTAGCTAACGGCTAGGCAACAATAAGCATTTAAGTTTACCATCCAACTAGGTATTTAAATGCGAATCAATCCACAAATTCGCCCAAAAGGGTAAACACACGATTTAATTCTCAATCTCAATCAAAATCCATTGAAAACCCCGTGATAATAACGTGCATGCTTCCTAACATGATTGGGCATCTATCATGAATGAAAAATAAAACAAAGGAAGCCAGAAGACACTATTCAAGGACTCACGGTTGATGCGACGGTCGATTCGACGGTCGACCGTGAGCCGCGGTCGATGTGACGGTCGATTCGACAGTTGACCGTGAGACTAAAAGGTGGGAAGATCATAAGGGCCACAGTCGATCGAAACATCGACCCTGGGGAGCCAAAAAGGAGACAGAGCCTCACGGTAGATGCGACGGTCGATCCGGTGGTCAACCGTGAGGTAAAATGGTAAGAACCAGCGGTCGATCGGGACATCGACCCTGGGAGACCCAAAATGAGACAGAGCCTCACGGTCGATGCGACGGTCGATCTGAAGGTCGACCGTGAGCCGCGGTCGATGCGACGGTGGATGCGACGGTCGATCCGACGGTCGACCGTGAACCGCAGTCGATGCGACGGTCAACCGTGAGACAAAAAATGAGCGTGCCAACGCCTGATAGTCGATCCAACAGTCGACTGTTAAGCATGGTGCACAGTTCCTACGAATAGTGTCAGAAATACAATTTCTTGGATTTGATCTATCAAAGCTCATTGGAAATCGATGAAACTTTGCAGGCACGCGTAACAAAATGATGGGGAAACTATTGGTTCGAAGGAAACAAGATTTTGATGGTTAACTCTCAAATATAGGTCCAAACGGCCAAAAAACCGACAAACCGACAATAATACGAGAATCGTCCGATAAAATACGAAAACCACAATAAACCGATAAAATGGTAGAGATACTCTAAGCAAGCTATAACACCCATGTATTAAGCTACACAACATTGTACCTTGTATTCCTACATCAAAACCACAATAAACCTATCCTACGATAACCCAATCATACGATTGGGGTAGAAACACCTACTTGATCAAGTAGGGCAGCTCCTCCACGTATTCCCCTAGCTCGATAGCCAAGATTCGCTCCTCGAAGATCGCGCCTCCAAGCCCTAGCCTTGCGGTAGGGGAGAGAGAGAGAGAGAGAGAGAGAGAGAGAGAGAGAATGACAGGAGAGGAAGAAGAAGAAAGGGAAAGAGAGAGAAAGTCAGGGTATTTATAGAGATCAGGATCTGATCTCGGCCGTCAGATTCGATCTTTCTCAATCGAGCTCCGATCTTCCGATTGAAGGCACCCTTAAGGTCCTAATCAATCACATATATCAATCCAAGGTCGTGTGTGTTACGCGGGTGTGAAATCGACCACCAAGCGTAATTTACCAAATTACCCCTGGGGTCACAAAAGCAATACGATCAACATGATCGTACCCGACGTGAAACCAAATCAACAGAAAACGGCCCTCGACTCACGCGGTCGAGCTAGGTCAGAGGAACGGGTCCTCACATAACCCTCTGGAACCATTGGATTTAGAAATAGAGGTCACACTTCAAACAGCTAGAGCCTTAGGTCACAAATCTTTGAGTAACTATCAGGAAGCCTTAAGTAACTTGCAATCTATTCAAAAGGCCTTTGTGACAATGGTTGAAAATGAGGGACCTTGTCATAAACCCTGATGAGTGCATGAAATTTGATACGAGTCGATCCGACTCGACCAACTGGACCCGAACCCAGAAAAGGAACCAAACTGGTTCAGTCTCTTTCCTAGTTTGAATTGGACTTCCCTAGTTCAAACTAGAGTATTTGATTATGATTTATCACTAGTCTTTTTATATTTAATTGAGTCCTAGTTGATATTTGAGTTAGTAAGTTGAGTTGAGTCTGAAAGCCTTATTACTTGCTAATTGAGCAAGGAGGTGTTTTAGTTGGATTAGGATTCTGTCAAGGCCTCTATAAAAGGGACCTCATTAGTTTGTATTAGATGATGAATGATGAAGAGAATTATTAAGAATAGTTCATAGAATATCATAGGAGTAGAGGTAATGTAGTTTCCACCCGAAAATCCACCATTGATCCACCTTCTTCCCCGTCGGTCATCTTCTCCGCAGCCGGCATCACCTCCACCGGAATTTCTCTCTCCCAGTCACTTTCTCTCTCCGCCACATCATCGCCCTCTCTCCTCATTACCTGCCACATCAGCATCGTCTTCTTCCTCTGTTCCCCGTGCTGCAACCCTAGGCTTCCACGGGCCGACATTCCCCAGCCTTCTCCGGCCATCCCCGTCGCCAACCAAGGTCACCAACCACTTCCCCAAGACCCCACGACCTCGACCAGCACCTTCACCACCTCCGTCATCTTCTCCGGCGCCTTCCCTCGACAACCCGATCTCTGTTCACCACGTCGTCAACCCCTTCCCGACCCAGATCTCACCTCCAAACCATCCTAAAACCCTTCCCCGGCCTCTCTAGACCCATTCTGACCGTTCCCAGCCCCGCCGAGCTCCCCGTCGTCGTCCCCGACGCCGGCATCCGCTAAACCCACTGCCGACCTCCTAGATCCGGCCAATCCGCTACCTATCCAATCTGGTCAACCTGATCCAGATCAATTCAGACTTGACCCAGTCAAGTCCTATCCAATCAGACTCAACCATATCTGAACCAACTCAAGCCAAATCCGATCCGGCTAGCCAAATCAGCCAGTTGGACTCAATCAGGCCTGATCACACTCAATTCTGATCGATTGGAGCAGTAGAGACCCGATACGAGAGGATTACGAGTAAACCGCTCGTATCAACTTGGTATCAGAGCTCCGTTCCACCGACTGTGTGATTCAGAACCTTCTGGAAACTTCGCCATCATGTACGGAGTATCCCAGGAGTGGTGGGAATAACAAATTAAGAGTTTGCATGCCGAGCTAAATTTTTGTTTAACCGTGATGGAACACAGTAACAGAAAGTGGGAGCAGATTACGAGTAGATAGTCAACTGTGACTCAAACAAGTCCCACATGGATTCAGGTTTCGAGTCAGACCCCTACTCTAGCTGCAACCCAGATTACGGAACCTAACCTTGAACCAACTCAAATTATGACTCCGGTTGTAATTCTGAGTCCGATTCCGATTGAGACGCCAGCAATTAGTAAAGGAGAAGAACTAGAAGAAACAGATCTTGGAGAAGAGATCCAGAAGCTAGTTGAGGAGCAACAACCGTCCGATTCTCATATCGAACCGGAGCACCTATTGTTGCAACCTCCTCCTCCAAACCCGGGTGAAACCCTTTCCCTATCTTCCCTTTTTTCAGGAATTTCCCCTGGTTTTCTCTCTCTACCCGGTTCGGCTCACTCTCGGCTTAGCCACGTGGCTCATCTCCTACCTCAAGCCGCGGCTAACCCCTTACCTCCAGCTCGGCTCACCTTCGAGCCATCCACCGTTCGTCCCGGCTCATCCACGACTCTGTCGGCTCGTCCCCAAGCAGCCACCCCAACGCCGATCTCCGACGCTGTCCTCTTCTCCAATCCATCCAGAAAGCATTGGCGTCCTTCCCCGAAGCCACCGTGGGCGACCACAACCATGGAGGAAGCTCGGATCGCCGGAACCCAACTCCAGCAAAAGCCCATGTTCCGGCGTCCTTCACTCCACCATATTCCGAGGTTGATCCCAAGATCAAACCTCACGAGAAAGGTCCCAAGACCTTCCCGTACCTGTTATCGACGAGCTAAAGCACCGTCGCGGCCTAGACCACCGACGATCTCCGGCGACGACATCCACCGCGCCGCCACCATCAGATCCGGCGTGTACGAGGCTCAATCCGTCGATTAGACTGTACGGATGGAACCCCCACGTCCCTGCGAAGCTGCCTGTGCCGTTGCCACACTCCGACGAGCTCGTTTCACCGTTGATCCAGCTCCGGCAGCTTCTCAGCCGTCCGATCAAGACTGCAACTTGATCCAGCCGTTTGATCAGCGTGATCTTCGATCCAGTGCTTCCGATCTTTGATCTGAAGCTGATCAAAGAGTCCCAAGCAATCAGGACCATCCAGATCATGTCCGAGTGATCACGATGCATCCTCAGCCGGTGATCAAGCATCCGAAGGTTGATATGAGCCCTGAATGGAGCTACCCACCTTATTGAGATGCCATGTTCAATCTGATCAGATCTGACTATGATGGTAACACCGGTTTGGCTCAACTGACTCAAGTCCAGATTGACACCGGTAGAGCCAACCAAGTCAGACAGATTTGGACCAGAGTACGACTCAGCACAGCTGAAGATTCAACTTGGTTCAACCAATTTCAAGCCCAGACTAATGCAGCAGAAGCGTGGTCCAACCATCTTCACTTCAGATTGGACTAAAGCCAGCTTGACCCAAATTCAAGCCAAGTCCATGCATAGTTGATCAGACCATGGAGATCAGATCCCATCCTATGGTCATGGGCAACACTACCGATGGGACATGATGAGGAAGATTCAGGAGAGCCATTGAAGATCTTATTCTTGGAGCTACCTGAGCCGTGACGATCAACCTCTAGATGCTCCTTCAACACTGCCCCTGCTACCCCTGGACCCGTCATGGGCTCGACCCGGTTTCTCTCCACCGAGTCCAAAGCTACAACAGCAAGTTGATTCGGTCCATCCACATAGAGCCATCCTACCTGACTTGACTCTGGCCTTGAGGACAATGCCACTTCTGAAGGAAGGGGGGATGATACGAGTCGATCCGACTCGACCAATTGGACCCGAACCCAGAAGAGGAACCAAACTGGTTCAGCCTCTTTCCTAGTTTGACTTGGACATCCCTAGTTCAAACTAGAGTATTTGATTAGGATTTATCATTAGTCTTTTATATTTAATTGAGTTAAGATATTTGAGTTAGTAAGTTGAGTTGAGTCTGAAAGCCTTATTTCTTGCTAATTGAGCAAGGGGGTTTTTTAGTTTGATTAGGACTCTGTCAAGGCCTCTATAAAAGGGACCTCATTAGTTTGTATTAGGATGATGAATGATGAAGAGAATTATTAAGAATAGTTCATAGAATATCATAGGAGTAGAGGTAATGTAGTTTCCACCCGAATATCTACCATTGATCCACCTTCTTCCTCGTCGGTCATCTTCTCCGCAGCCGGCATCACCTCCACCGGAATTTCTCTCTCCCCGTCACTTTCTCTCTCCACCATGTCAGCGCCCTCTCTCCTCGTCACCTGCCACATTAGCATCGTCTTCTTCCTCTGTTCCCCATGCTACAACCCTAGGCTTCCGCCGGCCGACATTCCCCAGCATTCTCCGGCCGTCCCCGTCGCCAACCAAGGTCACCAACCTCCTTCCCCAAGACCCCACGACCTCGGCCAGCACCTTCACCGCCTCCGTCATCTTCTCCGGCGCCTTCCCTCAACAACTCGATCTCTATTCCCCTCGCCGTCAACCCCTTCCCGACCCAGATCTCAACTCCAACCCTTCCTAAAACCCTTCCCCGGCCTCCCTAGACCCCATTCCGACCGTTCCCAGCCCCGCCGAGCTCCCCGTCGTCGTCCCCGACGCCGGCATCCTTTAAACCCACCACCGACCTCCCAGATCCGGCCAATCCGCTACCTATCGCTCAGATCCGAGCCGTTGGATCTCTTCCCCACCGTCATACGAACCTTCATGCCAAGGCCCCGACCGCCGCCGACGCCCCTACGCCGGTGATCCACTCCGGCGACTCTCAGCCCTCGGATCCAGTCCGGTTCAACCCAACCAATTGGCTCAACCAAATTTAGCCGGTTCAGTCAAGCCACTTAACCAATTCAATCTGGTCAACCTGATCCAGATCAATTCAGACTTGACCCAGTAAAGTCCTATCGAATCAGACTCAACCAGATCTGAACCAGCTCAAGCCAGATCCGATCCGGCTAGCCAAATCAACCAGTTGGACTCAATTAAGCCTGATCAGACTCAATTCTAATCGATTGGAGCAGTAGAGACCCGATACGAGAGGATTACGAGTAGACTGCTCGTATCAAAATTTCACTCTGAACATGATTAAAAACAGCTTATTTGTTGAGTTTTCATGATTCATATATGATTTCGTCCGTATATGTTGCTTCACAAAGTTATTTGTACTATGCAGGAAATTGAAGCAAAGATTGGTCTTTAACGCCAAAACTGTACCTTCTCGGAATGAATCAAATAATGTTTCATACATGGTTGGAAAGCTCTGATAGTCTAGTTTCTGAAAGTTTTTACGGTTCATGATTTGGAGTTTCCTAGCAGAAAATATGCCATTTTTAGTATGAGAGGTGCAGGAGCAAGCAGCTACGGAAGAAGAAGATCGATCTAGTTTCAAGAAGATCGATCCTCTTTTTGCCACTCAGCCGTTGACAGCGAGTTGAAAGAGAGCTAGTTTCAAGAAGATCGATCCTTTGCCCTATGAAGATCGATCTTCGTCAGGGCGACCCAGACTACGGAAAATGAGGAAAAATACAGTTCGTCGACTGGTAGGAAAATATTCGGTAAATATTCTTCAATTTGAATATGTGATAGAAGATTCAGAGATCTACAACTTTTCTGTTGGACATTTTGTGAGATTCCGGATGGTGTGATAGCATATTTGAATAATAGATAAAGTTACACAAGCTGGAAAGCTGTTCTGTCGAAGCTGAGAAGAATATTCTCCAAATACTCTATGTAACTCCGAATATTATGAAATCTTCGGGATATAACAGAAGAGTTCCTAACCTAAATCTTTGGTGTTGGACTCATTCTCAGATTCTGAACGGATTGGACCCAGTTGTGATCGGAATAGGCTACCAGCATTAATTCAGGAAATCTGAGTTGCACCAGAAGCCTAACTCAACCAAAACCCTAATTTCGGGAGTTCCCTTATATATGATTATTTAATCCAAACTTTGAGAGCGTTTAAAAAAAAAGGGGTTCTACAGATTTTGTAGGAGAAAAACAAGAAAGAAGATGAAGAAATCTCCATCCATGGCTGAATAACCTACGGGCATGGCGGACGGATGACCTAGCGAGGATTAGGGTTTCTTCCTCATCATGGTTCATACTTTTAATCTTTATTGTTAAACTCTTTTCTATGTATTGAATCTTCAAGGATTATTTTCAGATTATAGATTTCTATGCGGATGAATGATATTTTGAATCTAGTTATGCTTCTTTCATGATCTTGTAATCCCATGGTTATATCTATTGTTTACCTACTGTATCTCGTGAAATCTTTGCTATGCATTGCTGATTGTGTGAGTTGGTATTGTGTATTCTTAGAGATCTGGTAAGATAGGGTTAGGGCTTTGTCCCGAGGAACTTTTGCTATACGTTGCCTGTAGTGACAGCCGGTATCGTATATGCTTATATTTTGATAGGATAAAGTTAGAGCTATAAAAGGAAGAATCAATCGTAGGAGGAGGCATTTATATATTTTGATAGGTTTATAGTTCCATATCTTCCGGTTAAGGTGATTGGGATGTGAATCCCTTGACTGAGTAGTATTGTATGAACCATTGAGAAGTGAATAACCTAAGTTCGAGTGAAGGGATTTCTGACGCATAGGCTTCTTAAAACCTTGATATCTGTAGTTAATCTTACATTATCATTAATCTTTTGATCTAATTTAGTTTAGTTACCTCTTAAGCTTTTGATTGTTTTCAATATATTGTTATATGTGTTTCTGGATCCTTTCTGCTTGTCTCTCTGTGGGTTTGACCTCTCTTATGTTGTATTGCACCGCGACCGTTGTGCGAGACACATTTGAGCGATATCAAAAATTTGGCGTCGTTGCCGGGGAGACGGTTCAGAAAAGCGCAAGAATCATCAGATCACGGTGATGGAAGGCGGTAACTTTGTTTTCTTTTCTTTGGATCTTTATTTCTTTTTCCTTAGTTTTCTTTATTTTCTTTTGTTTTATTTTGGTTTTTAGTTATATTGTGACTTGCTGAAGAAAAAAAAACTGAAAAAAAAGAGGATGGAAAATGAATTATGTCAAGACTATTTGAGGTCATGTTCTATGAAGTCGAGAGATGGAATGTCTCAAACAACAGTTCGTAAGAAAAGTATATACGAATTGAGGGAGGAGCATAGAATGAGTCATGTTTCTGTCAATGAGTATCTTCCTAATTATAATATTAAAGCATTGAAAAGAAAGATATCATCATTTGCACAAAAGGATGTTGAGACATTATATGATGCATGGCATCGATTTAACAGTTTAATAGTTTCATGCCCTCACCATGGTTATGCTAGTTGGCGTTTAGTTAGCTACTTTTATTATGGATTAACTGAGCATGAACGTCAAATTCTTGAAACAAGATGCAAGGGTGAGTTTTTACAGATTGATCCTAATGAAGCTATGATGCACTTTGATGAGCTTGTTGAGACAACTTATACAAAGATGGTTCCGGGGCGCTGGGATGATTATCATGGTCATATCAGTGCCAAATTCTGCAAGCATCCCAATGTCGCCTTAACGTCCAACAACTATCTGCAACACAATAAGCCTTTCTACTCTTATCCTAGTGCTTATGATGATTATGTGCATGATACTTATGTTGCTACTTCCCAGGATGTGCATGTTGATGAGCCTAACACGCATGATGCATGTGTCGATGACTTTAGTGCTTGTGATGCATACATCCATGATTTTAATGCTTATGGTGCACATACTCAAGATGTTCACGTTGATGATGCATATCCTCATGACTGCAGTGCTAGTGTGCATGTTCAAAATTCTAGTCATATTGATGCACAAGCTATTGATTCTAATGTGTCTGATGCATATGCACATGATTTTAGCCCTCATACGCATGTTCGTGATACTAACATTCACTATGCATATGCTCATGATTCCAATGTTACTAATGCACATGTTCATGCCTCTGATGCTGCCGATGCACATGTTTCTCCTCAACTTTTGTGGCAGCAGAGATTTTGGACTTACTTAAGGAGGCTAAAACCAAGCATAATTTTGACTCTTTCTGATACGATGCTTCTTCTCTAGGGCTTTCGTATCTGGTTTCTTGCCTAGTCTCGGCTCCTCCTTACCCAAAGCTATGGCTAGGTCGAGATATATCTTTTGGGTTTTAGGAGAAGCACCCTAGGTATTCGACAAGGAAGGCTGAAGACTGGAGGAGGGAGACGGAAGAGGATTACCTCGCAGCTTCCTCAATGGGTTGGCCGGCTACTCTTGGAGATCCAAGCCAAGGGAGGTGGCGGTGGAGAGGTGATACGAGGTCGAACCGAGCCATTCCAAGAAGGGTCCCACGTCCTTGCTTGGATGGGCCCACGCCAAGGAGTTGGCTGCACCCAAGTCCCTTTGGGCGTTTTAAGCTCAGCCGGCCAAAGGAATCCTATTCCTAGCTGGTTTGCTTACTTAGATGATTTCCTAGTTAGTAGTTATCTTGATTTAGTCAGTTTCCTAGTTTGAGTTCAGTTTATGATTTGCTTTATTAGTTCCTATTAAGAGTCCTAGTAATCAGGAAGTTTGAGTTAAGATTGAGTCTTAGTAGGAAAGTATGGTTACTTGCTGATTAAAGCAAGGTAGTTCTCTAGTTGTAGTAGAACTCTCTTGAGGCCTCTATAAAAGGACCTCCATAGCTTGTAATTATGCATGGACGAATTTATGAGAGTTATTATTTAGTAGAGATAAATCTTAGGAGTAGAAGTAATATAGGAGTAGCTGTAACCCTAATTCCACAAGCCACCAGCCACCTTCATCTCTCTCCTGCCGGATTCTTTCTCCACCAGCCGGCCACCATCCATTGCCGTCCACCACTGCCATCTACAGTGCACGTCCCCATCACCGGCGTCCCCTTGGCTGCCGTGCTTCCCTCCACCACGTTCTCCAAGGCTTGGATCTCCAAGAGAAGCTGCAAGGTATCCCTCTTCTCATCCGTCTCCTCTTCTAGTCTTCGCCTTCCTCGTCAAATACCTAGGGTCCTTCTCCTAAAACCCTAAAGGTATCTCTCGACCTAGCCATAGATTGGCTAAAGAGGATCTGAGATAAGGCAAGAGACCCGGTACGAAAGCCCTTGAGAAGGTGCATCGTATCAACTTGGCATCAGAGCTCTTTCCTCTTACCTGTGCCCTCCCGAATCCTTCCGAAGGAGTCCACATGGCAGGAAGAGTACCTGGCCAAAACCCTAGTTATACCGTGAATTGCTCAAACCCTACACGGATCACTGTTCATCCGACCAGACCTACTCCTATACCTGGTCGAATCCCTCTTCCACATCATCATCCCTTACCCCCATCATCATCCCTACAAAACCCTAACCAACCTCCACCCTATGCAGCCTACAACCCAATGCTTCCACAACCCTATTATTGTTCACCTCACACCTTACCTGCCTATACACCGACCCATTATCCAAACCGTGAGCCCCTATACCCGGCCCATGCCCAGCCTCCATACCAGCAGCCTATGCCACCTCCCTACACACCGTACAACCCTAGTCTTCCCTACAATCCATCACCACCGTATCAGCCGTTACCTACTCCCTACAACCAACCCAAACCTACAAGCACCAATGGCTACTTGAGTACAACTTGGACTCCAAATCCTACTGGAACTAGGATTACAAATCCTGCTCCAACTAGGAATTCGAGTCAAACTCAGAGTACGACTTGGACTCAAGATCCTACTGGAACTAGGATTGCAAATCCTACTCCAACTAGGAATCCTAGTCAAACTCGGAGTACGACTTACCCTACGGCTGAACAATGGAAGGAAGCTGTCCAGAGTTGGATCCCTTTACCTTACCCTTCAGTAGAACAATGGGAAGCAATGATCCAACGATATTCTCCTACAAATCAGTCAAGCCCTACCAGAGTTCAGATTTCCAAAGAAAATCCCATTCTAGCTGCAACTTGGATTGCAAAACATAAACCCAGCTCTACCGGGATTAGGACTCCTCATACTCCACCTACCCATGAGCTGCCCCATGACCAAAACCATGAACAACACCCGCTGCCCCCTCACCCAACCACACCACATCCCACGACCAGCAACTCTCCCTACTCCTCCCCGGCAGCCCCCACCACTAATCAAGGCCACCCTCTTTCCCCCTACCAACCCACGGCCCCCCGTTCTCCAGTCCTACAGCCGATTGTCATCTCCGGCAATCTACCCGAAGTCCACAAAACTGCAGCCACTGACCTTACCTCAGTTCATGCCCTCCCCCTACCATGTAACCTCCACCAAGGTCCCCCTCAAAGCCACCCAACCTCTCCACCCATAGCCATTCCATGTACA
The DNA here is from genome assembly GCA_963920575.1 of Narthecium ossifragum. Taxonomy (NCBI): domain Eukaryota; kingdom Viridiplantae; phylum Streptophyta; class Magnoliopsida; order Dioscoreales; family Nartheciaceae; genus Narthecium; species Narthecium ossifragum. Next base: position 14,132,352 of record OY986968.1, read on the forward strand.
AACCTGCTGGCTCCCAACTCCATCTTTCCCCACTCCGGCGACAAACCTCAAGGAAGTCACGGTCTACCTCTGCCCAAGAACTACTACCCTGACCTCCTACAGCCCACTGAAGGATCTTCTGGGGCAACAAAGGCCGTCCCCTAAACCTTTTGACCCCTTCCTCGACATTACCAAGCCCGGCTCCAAACCCTAACCACCAGAACCGACACCCATCCAGATTCACCCCATTGGGTCGAACCCCCATCCTCTCATCCCCCCTTCTCCATGGGATCCAAACCCTGATGAACATCCCTTACCGGCGACCAAGTTCAGTTCCCCCTCAGTTGCCAGAGCCACTCAGCTATCTGATCAGATCAGATCAAATCACTACGGTTTGAACCTGATCAAACTCCGACTCCATCACCTACAATTGGTCAAGTCAGATTGCAGCTTACAAGACTTGGTCAGATTCCATCCAAGCACAACCAGGTTTGGTTACACCAACCAGATCCGACCAAGCTCAGATCAGACCAGGCTAAGTCAGACTCAATTGGATGCAGCCAGAATCAATCCGGCTAGATCTGATTGCAGCCAGCCAAGCTCCATCAAGCTCAGTCAAACTGAACCTGATCAAGATTCAAATAGTGCAGCAGAAGCGTGGCCCAGCCGACTTCACTTCAGACTGGGCCAAAGCGAGCTTGACTCAATATCAGGCCAAGACCCTGCACATCCGACCAGGCCATGGAGATCAGATCCCGTCCTTTGGTCATGGGCGACACTACTCATGGGACGTGACGAGGATGATCCAGGAGAACCATTGAAGATCCCATGCTTGGAGCCACCTGAACCATCAGATCGTCCCCCGGATGCTCCGTCCTCGGCACGACTGTATCCAGCCGCTGTCTTGGGTCTACTTCCATCTTGGAAGGATTTAATTCAGGTCGACTGAGTCTTTGACCTAGGACACCAGCACTTGAGGTAGCCCCATCGTCAATCTACAGCCGCCCTCTACTTCTTGGAGTTCCAGAGGCCGCCGGATCCACCTAAGCTTCAGTTCCCTTCTTCCAGACCGGCAGCATGGTCCCCTGACTCACCGCTTCGGATACCATTAGATCCAACATGGGCCAGATCGGGATTCTCACCACCGAGTACAGAGCAACAGTTGCGGTCCAGCCACATCACTCCGGTTCGAGAAGAGAAGAGCCCTCTTTCCTCATCACATTCAGGCCTTGAGGACAAGGCCAATTTCGAAGGGAGGAGGGATGATACGAGGTCGAACCGAGCCATTCCAAGAAGGGTCCCACGTCCTTGCTTGGATGGGCCCACGCCAAGGAGTTGGCTGCACCCAAGTCCCTTTGGGCGTTCTAAGCTCAGCCGGCCAAAGGAATCCTATTCCTAGCTGGTTTGCTTACTTAGATGATTTCCTAGTTAGTAGTTATCTTGATTGAGTCAGTTTCCTAGTTTGAGTTCAGTTTATGATTTGCTTTATTAGTTCCTATTAAGAGTCCTAGTAATCAGGAAGTTTGAGTTATGATTGAGTCTTAGTAGGAAAGTATGGTTACTTGCTGATTAAAGCAAGGTAGTTCTCTAGTTGTAGTAGAACTCTCTTGAGGCCTCTATAAAAGGACCTCCATAGCTTGTAATTATGCATGGACGAATTTATGAGAGTTATTATTTAGTAGAGATAAATCTTAGGAGTAGAAGTAATATAGGAGTAGCTGTAACCCTAATTCCACAAGCCACCAGCCACCTTCATCTCTCTCCTGCCGGATTCTTTCTCCACCAGCCGGCCACCATCCATTGCCATCCACCACTGCCATCTACAGTGCACATCCCCATCACCGGCGTCCCCTTGGCTGCCGTGCTTCCCTCCACCACGTTCTCCACGGCTTGGATCTCCAAGAGAAGCCAGCCAACCCTAGAGGAGCTGCAAGGTATCCCTCTTCTCATCCGTCTCCTCCTCTAGTCTTCGCCTTCCTGGTCGAATACCTAGGGTCCTTCTCCTAAAACCCTAAAGGTATCTCTCGACCTAGCCATAGATTTGGCTAAAGAGGATGATACGATGCACCTTCTCAAGGGCTTTCGTACCGGGTCTCTTGCCTTATCTCGGATCCTCTTTAGCCAAATCTATGGCTAGGTCGAGAGATACTTTTAGGGTTTTAGGAGAAGGACCCTAGGTATTCGACGAGGAAGATGAAGACTAGAGGAGGAGACGGATGAGAAGAGGGATACCTTGCAGCTCCTCTAGGGTTGGCTGGATTCTCTTGGAGATCCAAGCCTTGGAGAACGTGGTGGAGGGAAGCACGGCAGCCAAGGGGATGCCGGGGACTTGGGGTTGGACGGCGGAGGTGGTTGGTAGCGGTGGTGGTGGTAGTGGCCGGCTGGTGGAGAAGAATCCGGTTGTAGAGAGAGAAGAAGGTGGCTGGTGGATTTCTGTGGAAACTAGGGTTACAGCTACTCCTATATTACTTCTACTCCTAAGATTTATCTCTACTAAATAATTACTCTCATAAATTCGTCCATGCATAATTACAAGCTATGGAGGTCCTTTTATAGAGGCCTCAAGAGAGTTCTACTACAACTAGAGAACTACCTTGCTTTAATCAGCAAGTAACCATACTTTCCTACTAAGACTCAATCATAACTCAAACTTCCTGATTACTAGGACTCTTAATAGGAACTAATAAAGCAAATCATAAACTGAACTCAAATTAGGAAACTGACTCAATCAATATAACTACTAACTAGGAAATCATCTAAGTAAGCAAACCAGCTAGGAATAGGATTCCTTTGGCCGGTTGAGCTTAGAACGCCCAAAGGGACTTGGGTGCAGCCAACTCCTTGGCGTGGGCCCATCCAAGCAAGGACGTGGGTCTCTTCTTGGAATGGCTCGGTTCAACCTCGTATCAGAGGATCTGAGATAAGGCAAGAGACCCGGTACGAAAGCCCTTGAGAAGGTGCATCGTATCTAGAGGCGGTAGCCAAGGATGGTCGCCGGTGATGGGAGACGTGCACTGTAGATGGCAGCGGTGGACGGCAATGGATGGTGGCCGGCTGGTGGAGAGATAATCCGGTAGTAGAGAGAGATGAAGGTGGCTGGTGGCTTTGATGGCAATTAGGGTTACAACTACTCATATATTACTTCTACTCCTAAGATTTATCTCTTTATAGATGCCTCAAAGAGTTCTACTCCAACCTGGATACCTTCTTGCTAAAACTGCAAGTAACTTGACTCAACCCAACTAGGACTCATAATACGAACTAGCAAAGCACAAACTGGATTCAAACTAGGAAATCAACTAGGAAAGCAATTAAGACTCAACTAATGAAATAACCAGCTAGGAATAGGATTCCTTAAAGCCGGCTTTGGCTTGGACCTGGTCCAAGGCCGAATCCTCCTAGGATGTGGGGTTTGACCTGCGTGGGTCCCTCTTGGGCCTACCCCAGAATTGGGTCTGGGTTGATCTGGCCCAGGTGGAGCTGGACTTGGTTCCACCTGGCTGGGCGTTGGTTGGGCTTGGGTCCCAACCGTATCATCCCCTCCCCCTTCGAAAAGTGCCTTGTCCTCAAGGCCGAAGTCGGGATAAGGATCCAAGAAATCAGTGAATACCTACCATGTGGCTTCAGCTGGACGATGGCCCTTCCAATGTACCAGAACTTCTTCTTGGTGACAACGGGTATCTCAGCTCCCACGTGCTTCTTCAGGAGTGATACATGGAAGACTGGGTGTACCTTAGAATTTGATGAAAGCTAGAGGCAGTAAGAAAAAGCTCCTATGCGTTCCAGTACCTCGTATGACCCGTAGAACTTTGCCGCAAGCTTCTGAGATTGACGCTTGACCACGGACTTTTGTCGATAGGGCTGCAGTTTGACATAGACCATCTCTCCAACCTGGAACTCGACGTCGCGATGTCCTCGATCGTATGGCTGCTTCATCCTGTTCTGGGCAGCTGCTAACCTTTACTTAACATTTGCTATCACTTGATCCCGTTCAACTAGGAAGTGATACAGCTGCTGATCTGGCGGTCCCGGGTACGTGATACGAGCAGTCTACTCGTAATCCTCTAGTATTGGGTCTGTACTGCTCCAATCGATCAGAATTGGCCTGATCGGACCTGATTGAGTCCAATTGGCTGAATCTAGATCGAATCTGGTTCAGATCTGGCTCAGATTGGGGTAGGACTCGACTGGGTCAAGTATGGATTGGTTGATTGGCTCTTGGAATTGAATCTGGCTCGGATTGGGCTAAGTGGCTTGGCTGAAATGGCTAGGAGTGGGTTAAGTGGCTGAGCCAAATCAGATTGGGATGAGTCTAATTCAAGCTGGCTGAACCGGACTGGATCCGACGGCTGAGGATCGCCGGAGTAGATCGCCGGCGTAGGGGCGTCGGCGGTGATCGGGACACTGCCAAGAAGGGACGCGGGTTGATGGGGAAGAGATCCACCGGAGTGGATTTGCCGGGGAAGGTCTAGATCGGCGGGATCGGGTGTGGCCGGAGGTGGGTTTAGAGTAGATCGGCGTCGGGGACGACGGCGAAGGCTCTGGGGATGTCGGAAAGGATAGTGGATGGTCGTAAGGGTGTTAAGGACGGTTGGCGATGGCTTTAGATGGGTCTGGAGGTGAGATCAGGGTTGGACGTGGGGTTGCCGGCGATGGGGATGGAGGTCGGCTTGTCGAGGACGGCACTGGAGGTAATGGAAGACGGCGGAAAGGGGCTGGCCGGAGTCATGAGAGAAAGGGGAAGAGGATGGTGGTCTTGGGTGGTAGCGGGGGTGGCCGGAGAGGGACGGAATGGCGGACGGTGGTGAAGCTCGGGTTCGGCCTTGAGGAAGAGAGGAAGACGATGAACAGTGCTGACGTGGCGCTGACGTGGAGGAGAGAGAAAGTGGCGGGAAGAAGGAAATACTGGTGGTGGTGCCGGCTGTGGAGAAGATGACCGACTGGGAAGAAGGTGGATCGATGGTGGATTTTCGGGTGGAAACTACATTACCTAATAATAATATTCTACTCCTATTATATTCTACTCCTATTATATTCTATGAACTATTCTTAATAATATTCTTCATCATTCATCCATAACGTAATACAAACTAATGAGGTCCTTTTACAGAGACCTTGACATAGTCCTAATCCAACAAGAAAACCCCTTGCTTAATTAGCAAGTAATAAGGTTTCAAACTCAACTCAACTTCCAAACTGAAATATCAACTAGGACTCAATTAAATATAAAAGACTAATGATAAATCCTAATCAAATATTCTAGTCTGAACTAGGCAAGTCCACGTCAAACAAGGAAAGAAACTAAACCAGTTTGGTTCCTCTTCTGGGTTCGGGTCCAGTTGGTCGAGTCGGATCGACTCGTATAAGTACGTAGGAGATGAGGGATGGTGGAGGTCTCCCATACACTACCTCATAGGGTGTCCGCTGGATGCTGGAGTGCCAACTAGTGTTATAGGTGTACTCCGCCCAAGTCAACCATTGGGTCCATTGTGTAGGACGATCACCTAAAAAACATCATAAGTACATCTCCAGGGATCGGTTTACCACCTCAGTTTGGCCATTCGTCTGGGGGGGTATACTGAGGAGAATCTGAACTTGACACCTTGCAATCTGAACATCTCCTATCAAAAGTTGCTGATGAAGGTAGGATCTCGATGACAGACGATGCTGGTTGGCATGCCATGGTGCTTGAACACTGTGTCGAAGAAAACTCGAGCTACTGAGTATGCCGTGTAGGGATGCCGTAGGGGAGCTGATACGAGCGGTCTACTCGTAAACCTCTCGTATCGGGTCTCTACTGCTCCAATCGATCAGAATTGGCCTAATTGGACTTGATTTGAGTCCAATTGGCTGAATCTGGGTAGCTGGATCGGATCTGGCTTGAGCTGGTTCAGATCGGGCTAAGCCTGACTGGATAGGACTTAGCTGGGTCAAGTCTAATTGGTTGATTGGCTCAAGGAATTGAATCTGGCTCGGATTGGTCTAAGTGGCTTGGTTGAACCGGCTAGGATGGGGTGAAGTGGCTGAGTCAATTTGGTCAAGGTTGGCTGGGCTGATCCGATGGCTGAGGAGTCACCGGGGTGGATCGCCGGTGTAAGGGCGGCGGCGGAGGTCGGGACCTTGGCAGGGAAGGTCGTAGGACGGTGGGGAAGAGATCCACTGGCTCAGATCTGGGAGATGGATGGAGGATCGGCCGGATCTGGGAGGTTGACGGCGGTTTAGAGGAGGCCGGCATCGGGGACGTCGACGGGGAGCTCGGCGGGGTCTGGAACGGTCGGGATCGGGTCTAGGGAGGTCGACCGGGAACTTAGGAGGGATTTGGGAGGGTTGATAGCGGTCGGACGTGGAAGGGCCGGCGGAGCTCGGGAGGTTCGTTTGTCGGGGAAGACGTCGGAGAAGACGAACGGGGCGGTGAAGGGGTTGGCCGGAGTCGTGAGGGCTTGAGGAAGAGGTTGGTCGTCTTGGAGGGCGACGGGGCTGGGCGGAGAGGGAACGGCGGTGATGCTAGGGTTTAGGGCACGGGAGAGGAGTGGAGAAGAAGATGATGCTGAGGTGGCAGGTGACAGGGAGAGAGAGTGCTGACGTGGAGGAGAGAGAAACTGCGTGGAGAGAGAAACACTGGTGGAGGTGGTGCCGGCTACGGAGAAGATGACCGACGGAGAAGAAGGTGGATCGATGGTTGATATCTGGTGGAATCTACATTACCTCTACTCCTATGATATTCTATCAACTATTCTTAATAATTTTATTCATCATTCATCATCATAATACAAACTACTGAGGTCCTTTTATAGAGACCTTGACAGAGTCCTAATCCAACTAGAAAACCCCCCTACTTAATTAGCAAGCTCAACTCAACTTCCTAACTCAAATGGACTCTTAATTAATTCATAACAATCAAATATTAACTAGGACTCAATAAAAGAATAATAATAAATCCTAATTAAATACTCTAGTTTGAACTAGGGAAGTCCAAGTCAAACTAGGAAAGAGGCTGAACCAGTTGGGTTCCACTTCTAGATTCGGGTCCAGTTGGTCGAGTCGGATCGACTCATATCAGGAGCGAAGTGTGCCTATTCGGACAATCTGTTGATGACTACTAGAATGGCTGTGTACCCTCTAGAAGATGGGAGTCCGTCGATGAAGTCCATAGAGACATCAGTCCATACCTCGTGAGGGATGGGTAGGGGCTGGAGTACGCCGGCTGGCTTCAGGGTCTCAGCCTTGTGTCGCTGGCAGGTGTCACACTGACGGATGAAATCCTTGATCCGCGCTTGAACTCCCTTCCAGTAGAAGGTGGTTCGCAGCCGGTGCCACATCTTGACAAACCCTTCATGTGTGCTGGAGTGTATGGTCGCCAAGATCTCTGGAACGACTGGAGAGTTCTTCCTCAAGAAGAAGCAGTCTTTGTGGAAGATGACTCCATTGTGAATTGTCCATGGTCCCTTGATATCTACGTTCTGTATGTTCTCAGCGAGCTTCTGCATCTCTGCATTGGTTTGGACATCCTCCTGAATTGGTTCAAGCCATTGGGGTATCGGACTTGAGATGGCAGCTATCGAGGGGGGTGATGCTACCATGAGAGCTGGACTGAACTCAGGTTGGCCATGGGAGATGTTGTCCGGATCAGGTAGTAGAGGATCAGAAGTAGGCGACGGCAGCGGGTCCTCTACCGTGGACTCGGTAGCTGGAAGAGCCACAAGCACTTGGCCAATCATCATGCCAAGTGAGGGTTCTCCATGCTCAGCTAGGACTGTGGTCTCCTCTTCAAGCTCAGCTCCAACCAGATCTTCCGTGGCTGGTTCCTCATTGACGATCTCAATACTCAACAGCTGCTTACAGCGGTGCAACAGTGTATAGGGCTCGTCACATTGGAACCAAAGTCCTTGTGATCTTCATTGTTGCAGTTCAGCTAGGGATAGCTGTCTCCATTGGGGTCGGACTATAGTTTGAGTCTGACTAGGAATCCTAGTTTGAGTAGGATTCGGAGTCCTAGTCTCACTCGAACTCCAGTTCGCAGGCACGGCACGGGCAACGGGGGCTAGACGGGTAGGTGCAGGTGTCGTACTTGCCGTAGCATGCCGGATCACGTACTGCTTCGCCTCATGAGTCTTGGCGTAGCTGATGGCCTCGGCTATGGTAGCTGGTCTAGCGAGCTGAACGTCGTACCTGATGGTCGGCTTCAATCCGCTGATGAAAAGACTCAGTACAACATCCCGAGCCAAGTGTGGAACACGACCTAGACCTCGGTCGAACCGGATCTGGTAGTCTCGGACTGAGCCATCTTGCTAAATCCGAGTAAGTTCGCCGATGGGGTCCTCGTAGGTCGTCGGTCCATAGCGCAAGTGCAAGGCATGCTAAAAGACTGGAGGAGGGAGACAGATGAGGAAGAGGATTACCTCGCAGCTTCCTCATTGGGTTGGCCGGCGACTCTTGGAGATCCAAGCCAAGGGAGGTGGCGGTGGAGAGGCGGCAGCCAAGGATGGTCTCTGGTGATGGGGGACGTGCATGTAGATGGCAGCGGTGGACGGCAATGGATGGTGGCCGGCTGGTGGAGAGATAATCCAGCAGTAGAGGGAGATGAAGGTGGCTGATGGCTTTGATGGCAATTAGGGTTACAGCTATAGAGATAATCCTATATTACTTCTACTCCTAGGATTTATCTCTACTAAATAATAACTCCATTAAATTCGTCCATGACCTAATACAAGCTATAGAGGTCCTTTTATAGAGGCCTCAAAGAGTTCTACTCCAACCTGGATACCTTCTTGCTAAAACAACAAGTAACTTGACTCAACCCAACTAGGACTCATAATAGAACTAGCAAAGCACAAACTGAACTCAAAGTAGGAAATCAACTAGGAAAGCAATTAAGACTCAACTAATGAAATAACCAGCTAGGAATAGGATTCCTTAAAGCCGGCTTTGGCTTGGGACCTAGTCCAAGGCCGAATCCTCCTAGGATGTGGGGCCTAACCTGCGTCGGTCCCTCTTGGGCCTACCCCACGTGTGGGCCCTGCCCCAGAATTGGGCCTGTGTTGATCTGGCCAAGGTGGAGCTGGACTTGGTTCCACTTGGCTGGGCGTGGGTTGGGCTTGGGTCCCAACCGTATCACTTTCATTGTGCAGTTACTTATGAGGGACGTGGAGAAGGCACGCCAACTATACAAGGTAATCACATCTTTCAGCTTGCACGAACTCGGAGGGACACATCAGTTGGAAGAAGACGAAGTACTCCAGTACGGGCCGGTCAGCAGCGAGGAAGATCCGGACGACTACCAAGACCACCACGACCATGTATTCGTTGAACCTCCATCGGTTGAACTTCAAATCATTGCTTCTAAGCCGAGAGATATATTTCCTGTGTTTATTTCATCTCCTTGGATAGTTAAGAAGAATATGACATTGATAGATACTTTTAGACTTCTGATACGATGCACCTTCTCAAGGGCTTTCGTACCGGGTCTCTTGCCTTATCTCAGATCCTCTTTAGCCAAATCTATGGCTAGGTCGAGAGATACCTTTAGGGTTTTAGGAGAAAGACCCTAGGTATTCGACGAGGAAGGCGAAGACTAGAGGAGGAGACGGATGAGAAGAGGGATACCTTGCAGCTCCTCTAGGGTTGGCTGGCTTCTCTTGGAGATCCAAGCCTTGGAGAACGTGGTGGAGGGAAGCACGGCAGCCAAGGGGACGCCGGGGACTTGGGGTTGGACGGCGGAGGTGGTTGGTAGCGGCGGTGGTGGTGGTGAAGGAGTGGACGGCAGCGGAGAAGGAGACCAGTGATGGAGAAGGACCGGCTGTAGAGAGAGATGAAGGTGGCTGGTGGATTATGAGGAAACTAGGTTACAGCTTCTCCTATATTACTTCTACTCCTAGGATTTATCTCTACTAAATAATAACTCTCATAAATTCGTCAATGACCTAATACAAGCTATGGAGGTCCTTTTATAGAGGCCTCAAGAGAGTTCTACTACAACTAGAGAACTACCTTGCTTTAATCAGCAAGTAACCATACTTTCCTACTAAGACTCAATCATAACTCAAACTTCCTGATTACTAGGACTCTTAATAGGAACTAATAAAGCAAATCATAAACTGAACTCAAATTAGGAAACTGACTCAATCAATATAACTACTAACTAGGAAATCATCTAAGTAAGCAAACCAGCTAGGAATAGGATTCCTTTGGCCGGCTGAGCTTAGAACGCCCAAAGGGACTTGGGTGCAGCCAACTCCTTGGCATGGGCCCATCCAAGCAAGGACGTGGGACCCTTCTTGGAATGGCTCGGTTCGACCTCGTATCAACTTCAAAGAATTTATTTCAGATTTTGTGATCTTAACATCCTTGACCACGAGCATGATGACATTATTGATAGGTCACTGGATGAGTCACTGACACTTGAGCACAATGATGACACATATTTCTATTTGAGAGATCCAGCTATCTTGTTTATTGGTGTTAGAATGCAAAAGCTAGTTCTCCTACTTGTAATATGCCACTTGGATTCACATGGTGAATTACTATCGCGCCCCGACCCGTGAAAGCCCAATCGGACCGGGGATGCGAACCGGAACCTAACTAACTACGGAAAAATAATGGTGAGGGTTCCCTCTAACCTATTGGTCTCCCTAAGCAATTCATTAACCATCCTCAATAACAATTCTAACATCAACAGAAACATCAAACTCAAATATCACAATTCCCAGGGTACAAGTCTACAAAACCTTGAAGAGAGGGGAAATCAGTTACACATATTTATATATTCCCGTATGAGGTTAACTATACAAGGGCTCAGGAACAGAAGATCACCACCCAAACTCCGCCAGGCGCCGCCGACCAACTGCCCGGTAGGGGCCATCGAAGAGGAGCTAACGCTTGCACCTGCAAAACGCAACTCGAGTAGGAGTGAGCAATTAAGCTCAGCAGGGAAACTACACTACGACTCACAGAAGGAAAAGGGAAACACAACATTGTTGCCCTCTAGCAAGGTCTGGGTGTAACATAGGGGTCTCATAACCCCACCGCGTGTCCCTGAGGACTCCTATCCAGGTCCCATCCTCAGGAAGACAGGAAACCAACACTGTCGTCTCACAAGCAGGAAACCGACACTGCTATGCGGGAACAAACACCGCTGAGTAGGCACACCCTCTACTCAAGTGACATAAGAACCAGACACCGGCTACACCTCAGAACCCGGCTCAAGGCCAACACGACCTCTAAATCATCGATCAACATGTGTTCAAGTCATCTAGGCCTATATAGCATCTAAATTGATTGAACACCACCATTCAAACCTGGACCAAGCTACCCAGCCCCGGTCCTAATGCTAAATCCGAGCTTCCAAGCCTCGGGACAACGATACCACAGATCGACCATGCAACTAATGCACAACCAGATGCATGTTATGAACACACGTAGGAAAGCAGATAAGCATGCAACATATGTGAAGATTAATTAATTAAACAAGGTCTGGGCTCGGCACCCTGCCGGCCTGGGTGGTGAACAGCTAAAACAGGCCAAGAGAGTACTGCAGTGGTAACCCCTACCATCTACAGCCAGTCCACAAAGAGACAACATGTTACGGGAAGCAACCTCGACAAACAAGACTAACAGTAACACATCCTGGGAGTTGTCACTCTCCCGGTTCACCACTACCCGTTATTATGAGGCTAACATGCTCAAGGATATGTACCAGGTATAAAGCAGTAAAGAAAAACCGCATAAGCTAAGCCCCGCGGGCAAAGCCATTGAAAACACCTCCCTACACACAAAGGATCGATCATCTCCAGGGGGAATGATCGATCACCCTCGTGATGGGAAGGTTCAGTCCCTATCAAGCCACAAGAGATCGATCTTCCCTCCAGAAAGATCGATCACCAAGCCAAAGGATCGATCCTCCCTCCAAGAAGATCGATCACTTTCATGACCAAGGACCTCGTCCATGCCGCCCAGCAAAAGATCGATCTTCTTCCACTAGAAGATCGATCATGCACAGGCCATGCATGACACCCCAAGAATGATCGATCCTTCCTCAGAAAGGATCGTGATACGATGCACCTTCTCTACGTCTTTCGTATCTGGTCTCTTGCTTAGTCTCAGCTCCTCCTTAGCCAAAGCTATAGGGCTAGGTAGAGATATACCTTTAGGATTTTAGGAGAAGCACCCTAGGTATTCGACAAGGAAGGCTGAAAACCAGAGGAGAGAGACGGATGAGGAAGAGGACCTTGCAGCTTCCTCAATGGTTGGCTGGCTTCTCTTGGAGATCCAAGCCTTGGAGAACGTGGGTGATGGCTGGTAGTGGTGATGATGGTGGCGGAGGAGTGGACGGCAGCGGAGAAGGAGACCGGTGATGGAGAAGGACCGGCTGTAGAGAGAGATGAAGGTGGCTGGTGAATTATGAGGAAACTAGGTTACAGCTACTCCTAGGTTTACAGCTACTCCTAAATTATCCTACTAATAACTCTATTTTATTCTCATAATTCGTCATGCATAATTGCAAGCTATGGAGGTCCTTTTATAGAGGCCTCAAGAGAGTCCTACTACAATCTGAATACTACCATGCTTTAATCAGCAAGTAACCCGACTTTCCTAATAAGACTCAATCATATCTCAACTTCCTAATAACAAGGACTCATAATAGGAACTGATTTAAGCAAATTATAAACTAAACTCAATCTAGGAAACTGACTCAATCAAGATAACTACTAACTAGGAAATCAACTCTGTAACCAAACCAGCTAGGGAATAAGAATTCTTTTGGCTGGTTGGGCTTAGGACGGCCAAAGGGATCTGGGTGCAGCCAGCTCCTTGGCATGGACCCACCCAAGCAAGGACGTGGGTCCCTTCTTGGATTGGCTCAGTTCGTCCTCGTATCAGATCGATCCTGTTGGGTTCTTCTGCGACCGACCGGCGAGAAATACGGTTGAAAAACTCTACCAAATCCCACAAAACCTTGGGGTCTAGTATTACGAAGAATAACGAATCCAAAACCGGTACTTATACTAAAAACCAACGAGCATGTAAAGAGTTCTACTCAAATCAAACACAAATAAGCTCAAACTCAACCAAAACTGGAAAAACAGTAGGTAGGATCCCTACCTAGACTAGAGCAGCTTCAATCCTAGCTGCCAAGCCAACGATAGCCTTCAATCCTAGCTTCCAAATCCAGCCAAATCCGAGCTCAGGAACGGCGGATTTCAAACGTATTCAAAGAAGAAGGTCGCGTCCGTTTTATAGACGGACAAACCGACTTATGATACGAGCGGTTTACTCGTGATCCTCTCGTATCGAGTCTCTGCTCCAATCGATCAGAATTGGCTTGATCGGACTTGATTTGATTCCAATTGGCTGAATCTGGCTTGAGGCTGAGCCTGATTGGGTTGGATGCTGATTAAGTGGCTGAGCTGAATCAGTTAGAGTCGGCTGAGCCAAATTGGTCAAGCTAGCCTAGGGAGATCCGATGGCTGTAGTTGGCCGGAAGTGGATCGCTGGCGATGGGGCACGACTGCGGTCAGGACCTAGGCAGGAAGGGTTGCGGGTTTATGGGGAAGAGATCCACCGGATAGGATCTGGGAGATAGACGGCGGATTGGCCGGATCTAGGAGGTCGGCCGGTGGGTTTAGAGGAGGCCGGCGTCGGGGACGACGATGGGGAGGCTATGGCAAGGTCGGGAACGGTCGGGGATGGGTCGTGGGGAGACGAGGAACGGATCTATCGGATCCGATCGTCCAATGGGTGGCTAGATGCTGCGGATCTGGAAGGGGTCGGTGACGGTGAAGCTTGGGGAAGACAGGGATATCGCCGGAGAGGACGACAGAGGAAGTGGAGGTACTGGCCGAGGTCGTGGGACTTGGAGGAAGTAGATTATTGGTTTAGGAGGTTAGGGTTCTTCGGGATGAAGGAGGAAGACGATAAACAGTGAAGAGAGAAAGGATGACGTGGCGATGACGTGGAGGAGAGAGAAAATGGTGGGGAGAGAGAAATACTGGTGGAGGTGGTGCCGACTGCGGAGAAGATGACTGACGGGGAAGAAGGTGGATCGGTGGTGGATATCTGGTGGAATCTACATTACCTCTACTCCTATGATATTCTATCAACTATTATTAACTAATCATAATTCTCTTCTTCATTCCTCATCATCATACAAACTACTGAGGTCCTTTTATAAAGACCTTGACAGAGTCCTAATCGAACTAGAAAACCCCCTTGCTTAATTAGCAAGTAATAAGGCTTTCAAACTCAACTCAACTTCCTAACTCAAATAGACTCTTAATTAATTTCTAACAATCAAATATTAACTAGGACTCAATAAAAGAATAATAATAAAGCCTAATCAAATACTCTAGTTTGTACTAGAGAAGACCAAGTCAAACTAGGAAAGAGGCTGAACCAGTTTGGTTCCTCTTCTGGGTTCGAGTCCAGTTGGTCGAGTCGGATCGACTCGTATCAACAAATGCAGATACTCCTGCCGCATGCGCGCCTCACGCTCCCAAGTCATCTCCTCGATGCCTTTGTGCCTCCATAGTACCTTGACCAAGAGAATCGTCTTGCCCGCAAGACCTGATCCCTCCAATCAAATACCCGAACTGGCTACTCAACGAACATCACGTCTGTCTCAATCTTGATGTCATCCACCCTGATGACATGAGACGGGTTCGGGTGGTACTTCCTCAACATCGACACATGGAATGTCGGATGCACAACTGACATGTGCTGAGGAAGATCCAGGTGGTAAGTTACCTCGCCAATCCTCTCTAGGATCTCGAACGGCCCGACGAACCTCGGCGCCAACTTACCACATCTGCCAAACTTGACTGACCCTCTGTGCGGATGCTGACAGGAACACTGTCGCCAACTGCAAAGTTTTGGAGATGAGGGGTGATATGAATAGAGACATGTCATCTATGAAGGAAGAAATGGCGACCTTTAAAGGTGATGTCTCCTTATTGAAAAACAACTTATCTTCAACGATTCAATCTGTATCAAAATTAGAAAAATAAGTTGGGCAGCTGTCTAAGAACATGGCTAAAAGAAATGAAGGACACTTACCAAGTCAACTTGTGACTAACTCTAGAGTTCAGCACTATGTAGAAAGTCAAAACTTTGAGAGTGCTAAGGCCATTGTGACCCTTAGAAGTGGCAAAACAATAGATAATCAAATAGGTGAACCTGTTTGTCCGGATGATCGATCACCAGATCCGACGATCCATCACCCTTTAGACGATTGATCGGTCCGATTGATCGGCCGACGGACTGATGACTCATATCTTTCACCTGATTATGATCCTTTTGATTTTAGAGAATTTGATCCAGATAAATATATTCCAAAAGTGCCTTTTCCAGTAGCTCTTAAGGATTCTTCTTCAACCATAAAATCCCAAAAAACTGCTAAAGAAATACTTGAGACTTTAAATAAGTCAATATCAACATACCCTTGCTTAATGCTATCCGACAGATTCCTTCTTATGCCAAATTTCTTAAGGATATGTGTACCCATAAACGCTAGGTCAAATCCAAAGTTTCCAAAAGATTTTTCTTACTGAGCAAGCCAGTTTGATTTTGAAACATGATACGCCACCCAAATTGAAGGACCCTGGTACCCCTACCATACTGATACGAGCGGTCTACTCGTAATCCTCACGTATCGGGTCTCTACTACTCCAATCGATCAGAACTGGCATGATCGGACTTGATTTGAGTCCAATTGGCTGAATCTGGTTAGCTGGATCAGATCTGGCTTGAGCTGGTTCAGATCTGACTGAGCCTGACTGGATAGGACTTGGCTGGGTCAAGTCCGATTGGTTGATTGGCTCAAGGAATTGAATCTGCCTTGGATTGGGCTAAGTGGCTTGGCTGAACCGGCTAGAATTGGGTTAAGTGGCTGAGTCAATTTGGGCAATTAAGGTCTAGGGAGATTCGACGGCTGAGGCGTTGCCGGAGTGGATCGCCGGCGTAGGGGTGGCGGCGCCGGCGCTGGCGGTCAGGATCTTGGCAGGGAAGGTCGTAGGATGGTCGGGAAGATATCCACCGGAGTGGATTGGATGGAAGGATGCCAGATGGTCGGGATCTGGAGGTCGACGGCGGCGGGTTTGGGTTGACCAGCGTCGGGGACGACGGGGAGGGCTCTGGGGACGTCGGGAAGTATATGGGAAGGGTAGTGGGGAGAGGAAGGTTTTAGGATGGTTTAAGGGTGATATCTGGGACGGACGCGGTTGATGGTGGTGAGGACGAAGGTCGGGTTTGCCGGGGAAGGCGCTGGAGAGGACGACGGAGGAAGTGAATGTGTTGGCCAAGGTCGTGGGGCTTAGGGGAAGAGGATGGCGGTCTTGGATGGCGACAGGGGTGGTCGGAGAGGGAACAGCGGTGATGCTAGGGTTAGGGCACGGGAGATGATGAACAGTGATGATGACGTGGAGGTGATGTTGAGAAGAGAGAAAGTGGCGGGGAGAGAGAAATACCGGTGGGGGCAGTGCCGCTGTAGAGCAGATGACCGACGGGGAACAAGGAGGATCTATGGTGGATTTCGGGTGGAATCTACATTACCTCTACTCCTATGATATTCAATCAACTTTTCTTAATAATTCTCTTCATCATTCATCATTCATCATTCGTCATTCGTCATCCAAACTACTTAGGTCCTTTTATAGAAACCTTGACAGAGTCCTAATCCAACTAGAAAACCCCCTTGCTTAATTAGCAAGTAATAAGGCTTTCACACTCAACTCAACTTCCTAACTCAAATGGACTCTTAATTAATTCCTAACAATCAAATATTAACTAGGACTCAATAAAAGAATAATAATAAATCCTAATTAAATACTCTAGTTTGAACTAGGGAAGTCCAAGTCAAACTAGGAAAGAGGCTGAACCAGTTTGGTTCCTCTTCTGGGTTCGGGTCCAGTTGGTCGAGTCGGATCGACTCGTTTCACATACCCTGTTGTATACGAGACTACCATACTGATGGTCGATCTGACGGCTCAGGTAGCTCCAAGAATAAGATCTTCAATGGCTCTCCTGGATCATCCTCATCATGTCCCATCAGTAGTGTGGCCCATGACCATAGAATGGGATCTGATCTCCATGGTCTGATCAACTATGCAGGGACTTGGCTTGATTCTGGGTCAAGCTGGCTTTGGTTCAATCTGAAGTGAAGATGGCTGGACCACGCTTCTGCTGCACTAGTCTGGGCTAGAATTTGGTTGACCCAAGTTGACTCTTTAGCTGTGCTGAGTCGTTCGTACTCTGGTCCAAACCTGTCTGACATGGTTGGGTCTACTGGTGTCAATCTGGACTAGAGTAAGTTGAGCCAAACCGGTGGTACCATCACAGTCAGATCGGATCAGATTGAAGATGGCATCCGAATAAGGAGGGTAGCTCCTTTGATTGCTCATATCAACCTTTGGATGCTTGATCAATGGCTGAGGATGCATCGTGATCACTCGGACATGATCTGGATGGTCTAGATTGCTTGGGACTCTTTGATCAGGTTCAGATCAAACATCGGAAGCACTGGATCGAAGATCACGCTGATCAAATGGCTGGATCAAGTTGCAGTCTTGATCGGACGGCTGAGAAGTTGCCGGAGCTGGATCAACGGCGAAACGAGGTCGTCGGAGAGTGGCAACAGCACAGGAAGCTTCACAGGGACGTGGGGGCTCCATCCGTACGGTCTGATCGACGGATTGGGCTGCGGATGCACCGGATCTGAAGGTGGCGTCGCGGTGGAGGTCGTCGCTGATGCTCACTGGTGTTGTAGGCCGCGACGGTGCTTCATCTCGTTGGGAAAAGGTACGGGAAGGTCTTGAGACCTTTCTCGTGAGGTTTGGGATCGACCTGGTTTCACACCACCTCGTCCAGAGCTACAGAAGCAAGTTGATTCGGTCCAGCCACCTGACTTGACTCTGGCTATGAGGACGAGGCGAATTCTGAAGGAAGGGGGGATGATACGAGTCGATCCGACTCGACCAACTGGACCCGAACCCAGAAGACTAACCAAACTGGTTCAGCCTCTTTCCTAGTTTGACTTGGACTTCCCTATTTAAAACTAGAGTATTTGATTAGGATTTCTCATTAGTCTTTTATAATTAATTGAGTCCTGGTTGATATTTGAGTTAGTAAGTTGAGTTGAGTTTGAAAGCCTTATTACTTGCTAATTAAGCAAGGGGGTTTTTTAGTTGGATTAGGACTCTGTCAAGGTCTCTATAAAAGGACATCAGTAGTTTGTATGATGAAGGATGAATGATGAAGAGAATTATTAAGAATAGTTGATAGAATATCATAGGAGTACAGGTAATGTAGATTCCACCAAAAATCCACCATAGATCCACCTTCTTCCCCATCGGTCATCTTCTCCGCAGCCGACACTGCCTCCACCGGTATTTCTCTCTCCCCGCCACTTTCTCTCTCCTCCATGTCATCGCCGCGTCATCACTGTTCATCGTCTTCCTCTCTCCTCTCCCGTGCCCTAAACCCTAGCTTCACCGCCAGCCTCCTTTCCGTACCCTCTCCGGCCATCCTCGTCGCCATCCAAGACCTACAACGCCTTCCCCTATCTCCCATGACTCCGGCCATATCCTTCCCGTTATCCTTCACCGTCTCCGGTGATATCCACAGCCGTCCAACCTCCGAGCTCTGCTTCCCTCAACCCCGATCTTGCCCCTAAACTCCTCTAAAATCCTCCCCTGCCTCCTATCAAGACCTTCCCTGACCGTTCCCGATGTCCCAACCCCCGCAGAGCTCCCTGTCGTCGTCCCCGACGCCGGCCTCCTCTAAACCCACCGGCCGACCTCCTAGATTCGGCCAATCCGCCGTCTATCTTCCAGATCCGATTCGGTGGATCTCTTACCCATAAACCCGCGACCCTTCCTGCCTAGGTCCTGACCGCCGTCGTGCCCCCGACGCCGGCAATCCACTCCTGATACTCCTCACCGTCGGATCTCCCTTTGAACCACCTCAAACCCACTTAACCCAATCCAAGCCGGTTCAGCCAAACCACTTAGCCCAATCCAAGCCAGATTCAATTCCTTGAGACAATTAACCAATAAGACTTTACCCAGTCCAAGTCCGATCCAATCAGGCTCAGCCAGATCTGAACAAGCTCAAGCCATATCCGATCCAGATCTGTCAATTGGAGCCAATCAAGCCTGATCAGACTCAATTTTGATCAAGTGGAGCAATAGAGACCCGATACGAGAGGATTACGAGTAGACCGCTCGTATCAGGCGGCTTGGGGATGAGCCGATGGAGCCGTGGATGAACCGGGATGAAGGGTAATCGGCTCGAAGGTGAGCCGGGCTGGAGGTAAGGGTTGAGCCGCGGCTCGAGCCAATCCGGGAGGAGAGAGAAAACCAGGGAAAATTCCGGAAAAATCAGGGGAAGGTAGTAGAAGGTGTTCACCCGGGTCTGGCGGAGTTAAACTCGGAGTTGCAATGGGAGTTACTCTCGAAGTTGCAATGGGAGTTGCTCTCGAAGTTGCAATGGGAGTTGCTCTCGGAGTGTTAGTAGGAGTTGCAGCCGAAATTGTAGTCGGAGTCCTAATCCGAGTTGGCTCGGGGTCAGGATCCGTAATCTTGGTTGCAGCTAGAGTAGGAGTTTGGCTCGGAGTCTAAGCTATCGTTAGCCATCTATTGGAGATCTGCTCCAACTCCCTGCTCGTGCACTCCATGTTACTGCTTTGGCGTTCCATCAGGGTTGAACAGAGGTTCAACTGGGCCTGCAGAATCTTGAATTGCTCCTCCAAACTCTCGTGGGGTACTTCGTACATGGTGGCGAAGTTCCAGAAGGTTCTGAACCTCACAGTCGGTGGAATGGAGCTCTGATACCAAATTGATACAAGCGGCCTACTCGTAATCCTCTTGTATCGGGTCTCTACGGCTCCAATCGATCAGAATTGGTCTGATCAGACTTGATTTGAGTCCAATTGGCTGAATCTGGTTAGCTGGATCGGATCTGGCTTGAGCTGGTTCAGATTTGGTTGAGCCTGACTGGATAGGACTTGGCTGGGTCAAGTCCGATTGGTTGATTGGCTCAAGGAATTGAATCTGGCTTGGATTGGGCTAAGTGGCTTGGCTGAACCGGCTAGAATTGGGTTAAGTGGCTGAGTCAATTTGGGCAATCAAGGTCTAGTGAGATCCGACAGCTGAGGGGTTGCCGGAGTGGATTGCTGGCATAGGGGCGGCGTCGGCGGCGTTCGGGATCTTGGCAGGGAAGGTCGTAGGACGGTGGGGAAGATATCCACCGGAGTGGATTGGACGAAAGGATGCCGGATGGACAGGATCTGGAGGTCGACGGGGAGGGCTCTGGGGACGTTTGGAAGTATATGGGAATGGTAGTGGGGAGACTAGGAAGGTTTTAGGATGGTTTAGGGGTGATATCTGGGACGGACGCGGTTGATGGCGGTGAGGATGAAGGTCGGATTTGCCGGGGAAGGAGCTGGAGAGGACGACGGAGGAAGTGAAGGTGCTAGCCGAGGTCGTGGGGCTAAGGTGAAGTGGATGGCGGTCTTGGATGGTGACGGGGGTGGCCGGAGAGGGAACAACGGAGATGCTAGGGTTAGGGCACAAGAGAGAGGAAGGAGATGATGAACAGTGATGATGATGTGGCGCTGACGTTGAGGAGAGAGAAAGTGGCGGGAAGAGAGAAATACCGGTGGGGGCGGTGCCGGCTGCGTAGAAGATGACCGATGGAGAAGAAGGTGGATCTATGGTGGATTTCGGGTGGAATCTACATTACCTCTACTCTTATGATATTCTATCAACTATTCTTAATAATTCTCTTCATCATTCATCATTCATCATCCAAACTACTGAAGTTCTTTTATAGAGACCTTGACAGAGTCCTAATCCAACTAGAAAACCCCCTTGCTTAATTAACAAGTTATAACGCTTTCAAACTCAACACAACTTCCTAACTCAAATGGGCTCTTAATTAATTCCTAACAATCAAATATTAACTAGGACTCAATAAAAGAATAATAATAAATCCTAATTAAATACTCTAGTTTGAATTAGGGAAGTCCAAGTCAAACTAGGAAAAGAGGCTGAACCAGTTTGGTTCCTCTTCTGGGTTCGGGTCCAGTTGGTCGAGTCGGATCGACTCGTATCACATACCCTGTTGTATACGAGACTACCATACTGATGGTGCCCTTCTAGATTTTGGTGCCAGTATGAACCCTATGCCCTATTACCTTTACAAGGAATTTGGTATGAGAGAATTTAAACAGACACTAGTAATTTTACAATTAGATGATAGGTCCATTAAAACTAGGGGTGGCAATTCGGGTTCATGGGTCGAGTTCGGGTCGGGTCGAGCACCAATATCTCAACCCATATGCCAAACCCGAACCCGACCCCTTTAATAAACGGGTCAGGTTTATCAACCGGAACCCAACCCATCTATAAATGGGTCAACCCGACCTGACCCGCCTAATCCGTTTAGATGTAAACAAAAGAGAAGTAGGGGAAGCTCGTCGGCGATGGACTGCAAGCGGCTAGCGGGTGACTGGAAGGTGGATCGCACCTTGGGGGTGGACGGGAGGAGTCACGGTCGCCCGGTAGCCGGATCCAGTGGGCGGATGGCACTGGGAGGCGTCGGGTGCTAGATCCGATGGATGAGCGGAAGATCATGGAGGCAGGGGGCCTCAATAAAGGTCAGAGAGGTGTCGGAGCGGGAAGAGGGGCTGTGGGTGACCTCAATGGAGGATGGCCGGAGAGGAGTCAAGGAAGCCTCGGGCATCCGGATCTAGGACCGGACGGGGTCAGGGGTGCCCGCGTAGAATGGTGGCAGCGCCGGATCCGAGAGGGTTGAGGAGCTCGGGCAGAGCTTCCGGTGAGGAGGACTGCGGGCGGCGTTGAGACGCCGTCGGGTGCCGTCGGAAGTGAAGGAGACTTCGGGTGGTGCCGGCTCCGAAGGAGATGGAGGAACGGGTGACGGCGGCTGAGCTCGGGGTCGAGGTCGCCAGTGACGGGGAGGGCCATCGTCGATATAGGGGGGACTTCGGGGAGGTCGCGGGCAATATGTTCTTAAATGTTTAAATATATATGTGATAAAATATATGTTGATAACAAGCTTTAACTTTCATATTTGAGCATCCATGGAGCTCACGGATGATGCACGGATGCATCCATGGGGCTCACGGATGATGCGCGGATGCATCCTTGGAGCTCACGGATGATGCGCGGATGCATCCGTGGGATGCGACGGTCGATCCGTGGATCGACCGTGGGGCTTTTATGAAGAAAAGTAAGTTGCGACGGTCGATCGGTGCATCGACCGTGGGAAGCGTTTTTCTTGACAAAGCCTGACGGATGATGTCACGGACGATGCGACGGTCGACCGTGACGCTTGACGGTCGATAGGTGGATCGACCGCGGCTCAAGAAATCCTGGCGGACGATGTCACGGACGATGCGAAGGTCGACCGTGAGGCGTAACGGACGATGCATGGATTGACCGTGAGCCCAGAAACTAGTCGTTAAAGAGCCATTGCAGAAATAGAAAATTGCCGTTGGAAGCTATTTTTTGAGGCCCTAAAGCTCAAGTATATATGAGAAGATGCAGCAAACTTGGGGTAAGACTAAGGCAGATATTAGTTTACATTGTAACAAGTTTTAGTTTTCTTTTTAGAGCTTTAATCTTTGTAAACCTACTTCAAGTTGTGAAGTAGACTTTGAGAGAAATATCCAAGAGAGAGCTTGGAGGATTTGTAACGTTCTCAAGCACCCGAAAGCTTGAGGGGGTGCTCCAGCAGTTTTTGGAGGATTTGTAGGAGCGCAGCGCTATGCCACAAGGCAGTAGAGGCGGAGGGTCCGGTGCCTGGCAGGGGAGCGGGGGTGGACTCGGGACGGGGCGTCCCAGAGGTAGAGGCGACCAGCGGGGGCAGGTGTTTGCCCTACCAGTTCGTGAGCGGCAGGACACTGTCCAGCGGTACCAGCCGCCACCGCAGTACTAGCAGCCGTTACATTGCCAGCAGCCACAGCAGTACCAGCAGCCGCAGCAGTACCAGCAGCCGCGGCAGTATCAGCAGGCAGCGGCAGAGCCATCCGCCCTCAGAGGTATCTTTCAGCTTTCTAGTTCCTTAGTAGATATGTTGATAGATTCTGGGGCGTCTCACTCCTACATTGCTAGCATGTGCGTGGCATCGCTAGGGTTAGAGACGAGTCGGCTAGAGGTGGCACAGTCTGTAGACTCACCGATCGGCGGAGCGGTCAGGGTGGACCGGGTCTGCCGATCTTGTTCCTTGGAGGTTGGAGGCCTCCGGGTCTGTCTAGACCTGCGGGTGCTAGACATGACCGGCTTTGACGTGATACTCAGTATGGACTGGTTGGCAGCATACCGGGCTGTCATCGACTGTGGTCACCGGAGGGTGGTCGCTTCGACACCCGACGAGACACGGTTTGTGTTGTTGGGGGATCGGTTCTCTGTCGATTCCTTTGCTTGTGGTGTAGGGAGGCGTGGCAGCGAGCTCTCAGCCTTGTTGGCCAGCCTGTCCCTGTCCGGTTCTTTGCAGCAGAGCAGTTTTTCCAGGATCATGTACGACTACACCGACGTGTTTCCTGAGGTGTTGCCAGGGCTTCCACTGCCCAGAGAGGTCGATTTTGAGATCGAACTAGTACCAGGTACCACACCGATCTCTCTCCCAGCTTTCAGGATGGCACCAGCATAGCAGAGTGAGTTGAGGACCCAGCTAGACGAGCTTACCAGCAGAGACTTCATCCGTCCCAGCATGTCTCCCTGGGGGGCGCCAGTGTTGTTCGCAAAGAAGAAGGATGGTACCCTTCGACTTTGCATAGACTACAGGCGGCTTAACAAGGTGACGGTGAAGAACAAGTATCCGATGCCGCTTATCGACGACCTGTTTGACCAACTGAGAGGATCTTCGGTGTTCTCGAAGATCGATCTCCGCACCGGCTACCACCAGTTGAGGGTTCGGGATTGCGACATCCCGAAGACGACATTCCGGACTCGGTACGGCCTGTACGAGTTCGTGGTTATGCAATTTGGGCTGACGAACGCACCATCAGCGTTCATGGATCTCATGCAGAGGATCTTCCGGCCCTTCCTAGACGAGTTCGTGGTGGTGTTCGTCGACGACATTCTCATCTACTCCCGGTCAGAGGCGGAGCACGAGCGACACTTGGTGACAGTGTTGCAGCTACTTCGGGAGCATCGGCTATGCCAAGGCTTCCAAGTGCGAGTTCTGGCTTGCACAGGTGGGGTTCCTTGTACACGTGGTGTCGGCAGCAGGGATCTCAGTCGACCCCGCCAAGGTCGAGGCAGTGGTACAGTGGCAGAGACCGAGGACAGTGTTCGTGGTCCGCAGTTTCTTGTGCTTGGAGGGGTACTACAGACGGTTCATGCGGGACTTCTTCAGAGTCGCCGGGCCATTGACCAGACTGACAAAGAAGGCCGTCCCGTTCGTGTGGGATGATGCTTGTGAACGAGCCTTCGTGTTGCTGAGGACTAGGTTGACTAGTGCACCGGTGCTGATCGTCCCCGAGCAAGGCGTTGGTTACAGTGTCTATTGCGACGCCAATGGTGAGGGTTTGGGGTGTGTCCTCATGCAGGAGGGCCACGCAGTTTCCTATGGTTCTCGCCAGTTGAAGAACCATGAGAGGAACTACCCGACCCATGACTTGGAGCTAGCAGCAGTGGTCTTCTCCCTGAAGACCTGGCGTCACTACCTCTATGGCGAGAAGTTCTCTGTCTTCTAGGACCATAAGAGCTTGAGGCACGTTTTCACCCAACGTGACCTCAACCTGAGGCAGCGACGCTGGATGGAGCTACTGGAGGACTACGATTTTGAATTGCATTACCATCCTGGTAAGGCAAACGTCGTAGCAGACGCGCTGAGCAGACAGGTAAGAGACACCAGAGCAGCAGTTGCAGGGTTGTCAGCGCAGCAGTGGCAGGCTCTAGAGACAGCTGGCCAGTTGGGGCTCGAGTTTGAGGATCGGGGATCCAGCAGCTTCCTCTATGCAGTGCAGAGTATGCCAGCGGTCTTGGCCAGAGTGTTAGAAGCACAACATAGTGACCCAGAGCTTGAGGAGTTACGCACAGCAGCGGGCACAGAGGGCGCAGACGGAGACTGGACAGTATCGCCAGGCGGAGGGCTACGGTTCCGAGGCAGAGTAGCGGTTCCAGCAGATCCAATTCTTCGAGACGACGTCCTGCGAGTGTTCCACCACTCTCGCTTTGCAGTTCATCCCGGTGGCACCAAGATGTACCAGGATCTTCGGCGACAGTTCTGGTGGCGCGGGATGAAGAGGGCAGTGACGGAGTTCGTATCGCGCTGCCTTACCTGTCAGAAGGCTAAGGCAGAGCACCAGCGGACTCCGGGGTTACTACTGCCGCTTCCACTAGCTGAGTGGAAGTGGGAGCACATCACGATGGACTTCGTGACCGGGCTACCGAGGTCTCCTAGGGGGAATGACGCGATTTGGGTCATCGTTGATCGATTGACCAAATCGGCGCACTTCCTGCCTATGCGGACGACAGACACGTCTGACAGGTTGGGCGATTTGTACGTCCGAGAGGTAGTCAGACTACACGGGGTTTCAGTGTCTATCGTGTCAGACCGTGACCCCTGGTTCACCAGCAGGGTCTGGTGGGGCTTTCAGGAGGCAGTTGGCACACTCCTGACCTTCAGTACGGCGTTTCATCCGCAGACAGACGGGCAGTCAGAGCGAATGATCCAGATCTTGGAGGACATGCTGAGAGCATGTGTCCTCGACACAGGCAGCTGGGAGGAGCACGTTCCCTTGGTGGAGTTCGCCTACAACAACAGCTACCAGTCCAGTCTTGGAGTAGCAGCTTTTGAGGCGTTGTACGGTAGGCCATGTCGTTCCCCAGTTTGCTGGACAGAGGTTGGAGAGGCTTCACTCACCGGCCCAGACATCGTCAGGAGGTTGTCAGAGAGGTTAGCGCAGATCAGGCAGAGGCTTCTGACGGCTCAAAGCCGGCAGAAGAGTTATGCAGATCAGAGGCGACGACCGCTTGACTTCGCAGTTGGCGACAGTGTGTTCCTGCGGGCAGCACCGTACAGAGGGTCTGTCAGGTTTGGCGGCGGGGGCAAGTTGGCCCCGAGGTTCGTCGGGCCGTTTGAGATCTTAGAGAGGGTCGGCGAGGTAGCCTACCGCTTGGACCTTCCTCAGCACATGTCTGCTGTGCACCCGACTTTTCACGTGTCGATGCTGAGGAAGTACCACCCCGACCCATCGCATGTCATCAGAGTGGATGACATCGAGCTTGAGTCAGACGCGACTTTCATTGAGCAGCCTGTTCGAGTACTTGACCGGAGGGATCAGGTCTTGCGGGGCAAGATGATTTCCTTGATCAAGGTACTATGGAGGCACAAAGGCGTCGAAGAGATGACCTGGGAGCGTGAGGCGCGCATGCGGCAGGAGTATCCGCATTTGTTCTCTTCTAGAGGTAACTTTTGTCCTGTCTTTTAGTTTAGCCGTTTCTTTTGTTCCGAGCCCTACCTTTATTGAATTTCGGCACGGGATTTCCTTTAAGGGTATTAGGATGTGAGGACCCGTCCCTCTACTCCTGTGGCTCGTCGTGGACCGCAAGGGCAATTTGGTAAATTGCGCCAAGTCCAGCTGGATCGATCGGTCTTTGATAGGAACGTGGATCGTTGAGTCGGATTGATCGGTCTTTTGGGACGGATCGATCGGACTCGGAGAAGGATCGATCGGTCTCTTGGTTGGATCGATCGTTCCCTTGGCTGGATCGATTTGTCTCCTTGGCTGGATCGATCGCTCTCCTGGCTGGATCGATCGGTCTCCTTGGACGGATCGATCCTGCTAAGTCGGTTCGTTTGCCTATAAAACAAACAGTTGCTTCTTCCTCAGATCTCTTTGGAAAACTGGATTCTTGGGTTGAGAATTCCTGGATTTCGAAGAGTTCGTGGACGATCCAAAGGCTAGCAGCTGGGATTGAAGCTGCTCTTGCTCCGGTAGGGATTCCTACCTACATTTATTCCGGGTTTTCGGAGGTTTTTCCGGCTGTCGATTGTCTCATGATTAGATCTTATTGTATACATGTTAGATTGTAGTATTTCCGCCGGTTTTGGATTCGTGATGCTTCGTACTACCAGATCCCAGGTTTTGGTGGGATTTGGTGGAGTTTTTCGACGGTATTTCTCGCCGTCGGCTTATTGGAAAACCCAACCGATCGATCCGTCTGTGAGATGGATCGATCCCTCTTCGTTGGGCACACTACAAGAAATCCCATATGTTTTGACTAATATATTGGTCGCATTATCTCTAATTTTAGTCGCTAAATCCTTTTATGACAAATAAACGTTGGTCGCAGCCTTGGTCGCAGAATGCTGGTCGTCTAAAGTTCGCCGCGACCAATGATATGTTGGTCGTAAAAAAGACCCCTTTTGGCGACTCTAATTGTCTCCGTCACAATTGTTGTACCTTTTGGTGACTACATATTTGGTCGCCGTGATAGTCACGATATATTTCGTTGGTCACACAACAAGTGACAATTCTGAGGCGAAAGAAACGTGTTTTAGTGACTAATATTGTCTTGTTTGTTGCCTGCTTTACTGCTTTATATCTATCTGTTAATATTGCTATAACTGTTGTTATATTATTTGCCTGCTTTACTGTTTTCTACCTATTTATTCTGTTTTATTATTGTCTTGCTTTCCTGCGCATTAGAGGCATGTTAGGCTAGGGCGTGGGTTTGGGGTTGTCCCTAGTACTCCAGTATCAATAAATAAGTGGTGGCCGTCGTTACCCTGGTATGGGTGTCCTACTGGTATTGTCATTGTCCACCCTGTGTCTGGGATTATCGGAGGTAGTCCACCCCTGAACAGTGGTCATCGGAGGGACATACTATGGACAGGAACCCTGGGGGTATCGAGGGGATTTATGATTAGGAGTTTAGGGGTTGTATTGACTTTGTTGCCTGGAGTGCTGAGAGAGATGGTTGTCATAACCACGGTCGTTCCGTCAAGTGTGGAGGTTCCACTTGGGGAGGGGTGTCCTACAGGTAGCGTCATGTCCACCCTGTGTCAGGGACTGTCGGAGGCGGACCACCCCTGAGCAGTGGCCCTCGGAGGACGTACTTTGGACAGGTGCCCTTCGGGTTATTGATGGGATTTATGGTCCTTGGCAGGCCTCAGCACTTGGCACGGAGTTAGTGCGGTTGGAGCCGCCTTCCTTGTGTGTGTCGTAGAGTAGAACCCTACTGAGGTTTTTGCTCATTCCTACCTGGACCGCGGTATTTGTAGGTACAGGTACCAGCGCTTCTCCTGTGGGCCCCGGTGTTCGTCCTGCGGCAGCGTGTCGCCAGCCGACCTTGTTTGAGGGCCAGGACGGCTTTTGTTGCGCTTTTGCGGAGACCTCAGGCGATGTATTATTTCCTTTTGAAATTGTAAATGTTGTAAACTTTGTATAACTCTGATGTATTTAATGTTTTATTATAGTTAATGTTAACTTTACTTCCGCCTTTTGTTTATTGTAACTGTCTTCGCTGTTGGTTGTCAGTAGATGTAGGTTTCCCCCTCGTGTCCCGGTCCGGGATGGGTTTTCTGGGCCGGGGCGCGACAAGGATGAACCAGGAGAGCCATTGAAGATCATATTCTTAGAGTTACCTGAGCCTTCAGATCGACCCCCAGATGCTCCTTCAGCACTGCCCCTGCTACCCCTGGACCCGTCATGGGATCGACCTAGTTTCTCACCACCGAGTCCAGAGCTACAGAAGCAAATTGATTCGGTCCAGCCACATAGAGCCATCCTACCTGACTTGACTCTGGCCTTGAGGACAAGGCCAATTCTGAAGGAAGGGGGAATGATAGGAGTCGATCCGACTCGACCAACTGGACCCGAACCCAGAAGAGGAACCAAACTGGTTCAACCTCTTTCCTAGTTTGACTTGGACTTCCCTAGTCCAAACTAGAGTATTTGATTAGGATTTATCATTAGTCTTTTATATTTTATTGAGTCCTAGTTAATATTTGATTGTTATGAATTAATTAAGAGTCCATTTGAGTTAGGAAGTTGAGTGGAGTTTGAAACCTTATTACTTGCTAATTAAACAAGGGGGTTTTCTAGTTGGATTAGGACTCTGTCAAGGTCTCTATAAAATGACCTCATTAGTTTGTATTATGATGATGAATGATGAAGAGAATTTATTAGGAGTTAAGAATAGTTGATAGAATATCATAGGAGTAGAGGTAATGTAGATTCCACTAGATATCCATCATCGATCCACCTTCTTCCCCGTCAGTCATCTTCTCCGCAGCCAGCATCGCCTTCACCTTCATCTTCCTTCTCCACGCCACTTTCTCTCTCCGCCACGTCAGTGACCCCACGCCACATCAGCGCCACGTCAGCATCATCTTCCTCCTCCTTCCTCTTCTCTCCCGTGCCCTAGCCAAGTGATACGAGCGGTCTACTCGTAATCCTCTCGTATCGGGTCTCTACTGCTCCAATCGATCAGAATCGGCCTGATCGGACTTGATTTGAGTCCAATTGGCTGAATCTGGCTTGAGCTGGTTCAGATCTGGCTGAGCCTGATTGGATAGGACTTGACTGGGTCAAGTCTGATTGGTTGATTGGCTCAAGGAATTGAATCTGGCTCGGATTGGGCTAAGTGGTTTGGCTGAATCGGCTAGGATTGGGTGAAGTGGCTGAGTCAATTTGGTCAAGGCTGGCTGAGAAGATCCGACTGCTGAGGAGTCGCCGGAGTGGATCGCCGGCGTAGAGGCAGAGGTCGGGATAGTGGCAGGAAGGGTCGCGGGGTGTTGGGGAAGAGATCCACCGGAGTGGATTTGCCGGTTGCTTCCTGGATCACCGGGATCTGGAGGTCGACGGCGTGGGTTTGGGTTCACCGGCGTCGGGTACGACGGGGAGCTCGGCAGGAGGCTTGGGACGTCGGCAAGATGGTCGGGAAAGGGTCGTGGAGAGATGAGGAAGGGTTTAGGATGGTTTAGGGGTGATATATCTGGGACGGACGCGGTTGATGGCGGGAAGCACGAAGGTCAGGTTGACCGGGGAAGGAGCCGGAGACGGTGAAGACAGCGGGAAAGGGATGGCCGGAGTCATGGGGCTTAGAGGAAGAGGATGGCAGTCATGGATGGCAGCCGGGGTGGCCGGAAAGGCGGGACGGCGGTGAGGCAGGGTTAGCAGCACAGGAGAGAAGGGAAGGAGATGATGAACAGTGTGCTGACGAGGGGTTGACGTGGCGATGACGTGGAGGAGAGAGAGTGCCGGGGATGGAGAATTACCGGTGGAGGCGGTGCCGGCTGTGGAGGAGATGACTGACGGGGAAGAAGGTGGATCTATGGTGGATATCTAGTGGAATCTAAATTACTTGACAGAGTCTTAATCCAACTAAAAAACCCCTTGCTAATTAGCAAGTAATAAGGCTTTCAAACTCAACTCAACTTACAAAGGGACTCTTAATTAATTACTAACAATCAAATATCAACTAGGACTCAATAAAAGAATAATAATAAATCCTAATCAAATACTCTAGTTTGAACTAGGTAAGACCAAGTCAAACTAGGAAAGAGTCTGAACCAGTTTGGTTCCTCTTCTGGGTTCGGATCCAGTTGGTCGAGTCGGATCGACTCGTATCACCAAGCTTCACTGCCGGCATCCTTTCCCCAGCCCTTTCCGGCCGCCCCCGTCACCTCCAAAGGCCACCTCCGTTCTTCCCTAAGTCCCACGACTCCGGCCATCCCTTTCCCGCCGTCTTCCATCCCCTCCGGTGCCGTCCTCGACAAGCCAACCTCCGTCCCCATCGTCGGCAACCCCACGTCCTATCCCGATCTCATCCTAGATCCGTTCCTCGTCTCCCCACGATCCTTCTCGACGTCCCAAGGACCCCCGCCGAGCTCCCCGTCGTCCCCGACGCCGGCCTCCTCTAAACCGCCGTCGACCTCCCAGATCCGGTCAATCCTACATCCATCTCCCAGATCTGAACCGGTGGATCTGTTCCCCACTGTCCTACGACCTTCCCTTCCAAGATCCCGACCGCCGCCGCCGCCCCTACGCTGGCGATCCACTCCGGCGACCTCTCAGTCGTCGGATCTTCCCAGCCAACTCTTGACCAACTCAGCCAACCTTAACGGGTTCAGCCAAGCCACTTAATCCGGATCCAGCCCAATCCAACCCGGTCAGCCTGATCCAGATCAACTCAGACTTGACCCAGTCAAGTCCTATCCAATCAGACTCAGCTAGATCTGAACCAGATAAGCCAGATTCAGCCAATTGGACTCAAATCAAGTCCGATCCGATCAATTCTGATCGATTGGAGCAGTAGAGACCCGATACGAGATGATTACGAGTAGACCGCTCGTAGCAATGGGGATCATGGAGTGATTCCTCATCGTCGTCGGTTGCATGGAGGCCAAGCCAAGGTCTTTTTAAGTCTTCGGCAGGTGGTGTCGAGATTGTTTGAGTCACAAGGGTTTTGTCAAGCATTTTGGGCTATCTCTTAGAAGCATGGAGGGAGAAGCCGTCGTTACTCGTCGGAGCAGATCCGACACGAATGACTGCCCCCAGTTGCTTTTGTGCTCCAGCGCTTAGCTTCTTTTGGTTGAAAACTTCATGTACCGGGGATGAAAACATCTTCGTCTGTCGAGACAGGTTCATTGCGAATAGTCGCCCCTGGTCGCCTTTGCGGAGCTCCCGACTCGCTTTGTTCTTTGGCCACCACTGAGAGCGTGCGCGGCTTGCTTGTGGGAGCTTTGAGATCTTTAATTTGGTGGATGCGAGATTCGGTGCAAGAGCCCTCGGCACACGAAATCGCTCCCGGACAATTTTGTAGAACGTCTAGCTTCATTTGGTGATCCGATCCGTTCAGTCGCGCCAATGTCTTTGACTTCCTGTCTTTAGCGCCAGTTTCCGGGTGTGCACGACTTGCTCCGCTCGATCCCATTGATGTTTTTTGACTTGATGTCCTTGACGCCATCTTCCGCGTGCATACAAGGTAGGTTTGTGACAGCTTCTATTTCTTCTCCTTGGCGGCCACAAGATCCAACTGAGGATGTCTTAGTGTTGCGCTTACTCCCGTGAGCAGCGACATCATCTCCTCGCGAGGTCCGTTTACGGCTGCCCCCGGTTGTGTTTGCGGAGCACTTGACTTTATCCGGTGATCCGTCGAGTTCTTTAGCTTCGTCTCCTCGGTAGCTTTCAGGCGCGTACGAGATTCTTTTGCAGCATTTCCAAAATTCTGATAGGCAGAGGATCCGGTCCAGGGGGTCTTAGCGTCGTATCCTCCTTGGCGTGCAGCCTGAGCTGTCATCTTTTTGCAGGGCCGCTGTAATGACACCTTTGTTTGTGCACCAGTAGTAGTTGACACTTTTGCGCCGGAGGTTGCCGCAACTGGAGCAGTGAGCGAGACACTGGATGGTGCCGCATGCATTGGGAAACCGTCGGTACCCATCGGGATGCCGAACCAAGGCCTTCGAAACAGATAGTCACGAACGCTTCCAAAAGTTACTTGTGCCATATCCTCGATGTAACTCTGATGAGTCAGGTGTTTGGGCTCCGCATTCCTCCGTTGGCGTTCATACTCCGCTCGGAGTAACTGAACATAGCGGTATCGAACGTGGAGCGACGCCTCATTATTTCCTGTCGCGTGGAGGCCAATCCAAGGTTTGTTGGGGTACACCTCGTAATGGGCTTCGTAGTCAACCTTAGGGGCTTCCTGCGTTTTCGCAACATATGGGTAGATTATTTTGGTTTTACCTTTCGGATCTTCGGCACATAGTGCAGAGATCGTCTGGATTGCAGAAGTTTTCTCGGCCACCATGGGTTTTCTCTTGGAATTAACGAGAGTAAAGCCGTCGTCATCGGTTGGGGCAGATTTGACACGAATGGCTGCCCCCGGTTGTCCTTGCGGAACAAGCGTCTTTGATTGTCTGGCTGCCACTGAATGTGTGCGCGGCTTGCTTGTTGGAATTTCGGCATTCTCAGCTTGATGGGTGCAAGATCCGGCTGAGGAGCCCCAGACACCCATCGCTGGACAATTTTGGGAAGCCTTCAACTTCGTTTGATGGCGCGAACCGCTTGACGGTGCTGACGTCTTTGGTTTGACGTCTTTGGTTGCTCTTGGGTAGACACAAAGTCCTTTTGCAATTGTCTTGTTTTCTTCCTGACCGCCAGGTCCAACTGCGGGAGCTTTAGTGTTATGCTTCCTTTGACGAGCCGGGAGTTCATCTTGGCGAGTCATCATCTCTTCATGAGGTCCTACGATAGTCTTCACTTTTGCATCGGAGGTAGCTGCTCCTGAAGTGGTGAAGGAAACTTTTTATGGCATTGTCGGCATCGGAAGGCCGTCGCTTCCAATCGGGATGTCAAACGAGAGGTCGCCGAAGCGAATAGTGACAAATGCTTTCAAAATCGCCTGTGCGATATCCTTCATTTAAGAAGTAAGACTTATCAAGATGTAGGTGTATATATGTATTTTGATTTTGATTTTGATGACGATTTTTTTTTCATCATCATCTTTTTTTTTTTTGGATCTAGAGATGGGAGGTAGGGTGTGGTCCCACCGGGCGTGTCAAATTTTGTTCATGGATAAAACATCGATCTCGTTGGAACGAGATTTCTATTTTATTTCCGAGCAAATCATTTTTAATTTCATGTAAGGAAATTGCAGGCACCACACCCCTGGATCGCCAAGTCGGCAAATCCATCATTTACATCCCCATTGGGAATACCTCCGATTCTAGATCCAATAAAAATAAATATTTTCCTATAATAATAATAATAAAAGGAAAATGAAATGACGTGAGGTCTTGGACCACCACGTTCATCGCCATGCAAGATGTCTTTGTCGCCGGGGCTTCAAGTCCGCCAGAGTTTGGGAAGAGCCGTCCAAGGTCCAATTGTTGCTGTGAAGATGTAGCAGCTGGAACAGGGAAGGCGTCGTCCGAGCGTCGAAGTTGGTGGAGTCAAGGAGTGTCGCCCGAGCGTCGAAGCTGGTGTTGTTTGCGTGTCAAAGCTGGTGTTGTTTGCGTGTCAAAGCTGGTGGGAAGCTTTTATCCGATCTCCATCGCCGTGGCAGCTAGACTCGATGAAGCCGGCTGGAACTAGAGGAGCGTAGGACAGAGGGAATCGCCGACTGGAACAGAGGAAGCCGCTGAAGAAGAAACTCGCGGGCCTTGGAGCGGCGAGCGAATGGAGACGGACGGCTGGTGACGGATCTCGCTGGACGAGATCTCGACGGACGTGGGTGTTGATGCCGCCGGAGGTTTAGGCTACGCACGGCGGTGGGTGACGGATCCGATGGGGATGCCGGATGCGCGGGGTGCTTGAGATGGGGAACGCCGTCCAAGACCTCGCTGAGTGTGGGCTTGATGCCGCGTGCTTGAGGCTGCGGACGGGCGTCGACGATGAGGATGCGCCCGGGGTGCTCCTCCTACTTGATCGCCCGAGAGGATCGCCAGTCGATCTCCTTCTCCTCCTTTCTTGGTTGTCACTGGATGCGGGGTTGATGGTGAAGCGCCGGAGAGGGTGATGCCGACGGAATATCGGTTTCGCCGGATGTGGGGTTTGGTGCAGCGGGCTTCGTGGCTGAGCACGGCAGTGAGGGGCGACGGACGCTCCCCCCCCCCCCCCCCCTCTTTGGATCGGATCCAGCAACAGAGCCGCCAGGTGCTGGAGTGACGGAAACAGGTCACGGGCTGCTCTTCTCCTGCTTTCTTCTATCTCCCTTCTCTCCTCCCTCTCTGTTTTTTTGCCAGCTGCTCCTTCCTTTCTTTATTTGCCAGCCGAGGTTGGGGAGGAGGGCATCGTTGGAGAAGATCTCGTTGTACGTGGTCTCGATGCCGCTAGCTTGGATTTGTTCATGGCGGTGAAGGACGGCGACGGAGGTCCCCGGGGCTAGATGAAGGATGGCGATCCTCGAGCTGGAGCAAAGTGGGCGACGGCGACAGCGGGTCTTCCTCGGGCGGGATCAAGGCATGAAGAGTGCTTGTGCTTATATGGAATGAGATCGTGATCCTTGATCAAAGGAATCTCTCTTGCCTTAGAAGAATGTGGATCCTTCATATAAAGACATATGGCCATGCATCCAACCATATTTGGTCATGGCTGATTTTATATATATGGCATGGGGTGTGCAGCCAAAACTATATTTGGCTGATCTTTATTTTTTATATGATATGTAATAGCTATATGGCAGGTTTTTTTTAAATTCGAATGTGATGTTCAAATTTTCAAATTTGTTGTGATTCGAACATTTCTCCTTTCTCATGTCTATTTAAATTCGAATTATTTGGATATTTGTCCAGATTTAAAACGTTTGTGAATATTACTCCGGTCCGGGATATCTGTAGGAATTTTACAAATATACCCTTTTACCGGTCATATGTACCGAAAATACCTTGGAGGGAAGAATGGTCAGATTTCAGACAATTATATCCCTGAGGGTATGAATTGACCAAGATACCCCTTAAGGCTAATTGGTTGAGGTAAGATCACCAAAATACCCCTGGGGGCTAAATGTTCGAAATACCTGGCTCATGTGTTGTCCAGATATATTTTGGACGAAAATACCCCCGAGGTAGACGGGATGTTGAAGGTTGATATGTAGATGTAATCATCTCCTGAGAGTTGCATATGACCAAAGTACCCTTATCATGGGCGATTTGGAAAATTGCCCCTGCTACCCCTGGACCCGTCATGGGATTGACCTAGTTTCTCCCCACCGAGTCCACAGCTACAGAAGCAAGTTGATTCGGTCCAGCCACATAGAGCCATCCTACCTGACTTGACTCCGGCCTTGAGGACAAGGCCAATTCTCAAGGAAGGGGGGATGATACGAGTCGATCCGACTCGACTAACTGGACTCGAACCCAGAAGAGGAACCAAACTGGTTCAGCCTCTTTCCTAGTTTGACTTGGACTTCCCTAGTTCAAACTAGAGTATTTGATTAGGAGTTATCATTAGTTTTTTATATTTAATTGAGTCCTAGTTGATTTGATTGTTAGAAATTAATTAAGAGTTCATTTGAGTTAGGAAGTTGAGTTGAGTTTGAAACCTTATTACTTGCTAATTAAGCAAGGGGGTTTTCTAGTTGGATTAGGACTCTGTCAAGGCCTCTATAAAAGGGACCTCATTAGTTTTGTATTAGGGAAGGATGATGAATGATGAAGAGAATTATTATGAGTTAAGAATAGTTCATAGAATATCATAGGAGTAGAGGTAATGTAGATTCCACCAAAAATACACCATAGATCCATCTTCTTCCCCGCTGGTCATCTTCTCCGCAGCTGGCATCACCCCCACCGGTATTTCTCTCTCCCCGCCACTTTCTCTGATACGATGCACCTTCTCAAGGGCTTTCGTACCGGGTCTCTTGCCTTATCTCAGATCCTCTTTAGCCAAATCTATGGCTAGGTCGAGACATACCTTTAGGGTTTTAGGAGAAGGACCCTAGGTATTCGACGAGGAAGACGAAGACTAGAGGAGGAGACGGATGAGAAGAGGGATACCTTGCAGCTCCTCTAGGGTTGGCTGGCTTCTCTTGGAGATCCAAGCCTTGGAGAACGTGGTGGAGGGAAGCACGGCAGCCAAGGGGACGCCGGTGATGGGGACGTGCACTGTAGATGGCAGCGGTGGACGGCAATGGATGGTGGCCGGCTGGTGGAGAAAGAATCCGGCAGGAGAGAGATGAAGGTGGCTGGTGGATTTCTGTGGAAACTAGGGTTACAGCTACTCCTATATTACTTCTACTCCTAAGATTTATCTCTACTAAATAATTACTCTCATAAATTCGTCCATGCGTAATTACAAGCTATGGAGGTCCTTTTATAGAGGCCTCAAGAGAGTTCTACTACAACCTGAATACTACCTTGCTTTAATCAGCAAGTAACCAGACTTGCCTAATAAGACTCAATCTTATCTCAACTTCCTAATAACAAGGACTCATAATAGGAACTGATTTAAGCAAATCATAAACTGAACTCAATCTAGGAAATTGACTCAATCAAGATAACTACTAACTAGGAAATCAACTAAGTAAGCAAACCAGCTAGGGAATAAGAATCCTTTTGGCTGGTTGGGCTTAGGATGCCCAAAGTGACCTGGTTGCAGCCAACTCCTTGGCGTGGGCCCATCCAAGCAAGGACGTGGGTCCCTTCTTGGAATGGCTCGGTTCGACCTCGTATCATCCCTCCTCCCTTCGAAATTGGCCTTGTCCTCAAGGCCTGAATGTGATGAGGAAAGAGGGCTCTTCTCTTCTCGAACCGGAGTGATGTGGCTGGACCACAACTGTTGCTCTGTACTCGGCGGTGAGAATCCCGGTCTGGGCCATGGTGGATCTAATGGTAACTGGGCCATTGAATCAGGGGGCCTTGCAGCTGGTGAGAACCCTGGTCGCACCCATGGTGGATCAGGTGGTAACCGGATCGGTGAATCAAAGAGCCATGCTGCCGGTCTAGAAGGAGGGAGCTGAAACTTAGGCCTATCCGGGGGTCGCTGGAACTCCTTGAAGTAAAGGACGGCCATAGATCGGCGGTGGTGTGTCCTTAGTAGCTGGCTTCCTGGGTCAAAGACTAGATCAACTCGAATCGAGTCCTTCCAAGGTGGAAGTAGACCCAATGTGGCAGCTGAATACAGTCGTGCCGAGGACGGAGCATCCGGGGGGACGATCTGATGGTTCAGTTGGCCCCAAGCATGGGATCTTCAATGGTTCTCCTGGATCATCCTCGTCACGTCCCATGAGTAGTGTCGCCCATGACCAAAGGACGGGATCTGATCTCCATGGCCTGGTCGGATGTGTAGGGTCTTGGTTTGATAATGAGTCAAGCTCACTTTGGCCCAGTCTGAAGTGAAGTCGGCTGGGCCACGCTTCTGCTGCACTATTTGGATCTTGATCAGGTTCAGTTTGACTGAGCTTGATGGAGCTTGGCTGGGTGCATTCAGATCTAGCTGGATTGATTCTGGCTGCATCCAATTGAGTCTGACTTAGCCTGGTCTGATCTGAGTGTAACCAAACCTGGTTGTGCTTGGATGGAATCTGACCAAGTCTTGTAAGCTGCAATCTGACTTGATCATAGGTGATGGAGTCGGAGTTTGATCAGGTTCAAACTGTAGTGATTTGATTTGATCTGATCAGATGGCTGAAGTGCTCTGGCAACTGAGAGGTGATTGAACTTGGTTGCCGGTGAGGGATGTTCATCAGGGTTTGGATCCCATGGAGAATAGGGGATGAGAGGATGGGGGTTCGGTCCAGGTGGCGGATCTGGAGGGGGTTTGGGGTCAGCCTCGTTAAGGCTACGGGAAGGGTCAGGAGGGTTGGGGGATGGTCTTTGGTGGCTTGAGAGATCCTTCAGTGGGCCATGGAAGGAGGTTATGGTAGGATCAGGGACAGGTAGGCAACGATTACCTTGGGGGTTGCTGTCGGAGTTGAAGGAGAGGGATTTGCGATTGGGGTAGGAGTGAGGAAGACCTTGGGGGAGGTTACATGGTGCGGGGAGGGCTTCAACTAAGGTGAGGTTGGCTGCTAAAGAGGAATTGCAGGTGGGAAGGTAGGGTTTGGATGAGGGAAATAATGAAGGAGATGATGGCAGGATGTTGACTGGGCTGGGATGTGATGTGGTAAGGGGGCAGCGGGTGTTGTTCATGGTTTGGGTCATGGGGCAGCTCATGGGTAGGGGGAGTATGAGGTGTCCTAATCCAGTAGAGCTAGGTTTAGGTTCTGAAATCCAAGTTGTAGCTAGAATGGGATTTTCTTTGGAAATCTGAACTCTGGTAGGGCTTGACTGATTTGTAGGAGAATATCGTTGGATCATTGCTTCCCACTGTTCTACAGAAGGGTAAGGTAGAGGGCTCCAACTTTGTACAGCTTCCTTCCATTGTTCAACGGTAGGGTAAGCAGTACTCCAAGTTTGACTAGGATTCCTAGTTGGAGTAGGATTTGTAATCCTAGTTCCAGTAGGATTTTTAGTCCAAGTCGTACTCTGAGTTTGACTCAAATTCCTAGTTGGAGCAGGATTTGTAATCCTAGTTCCAGTAGGATTCGAAGTCCAAGTTGTACTCAAATAGCCATTGGTGTTTGTAGGTTTGGGTTGGTTGTAGGGAGTAGGTAATGGCTGATACGGTGGTGATGGATTGTAAGGAGGAATAGGGTTGTACGGTGTGTAGGGAGGTGGCATAGGCTGCTGGTATGGAGGTTGGGCATGGGCCGGGTATAGGGGCTCACGGTTTGGATAATGGGTCGGTGTATAGGCAGGTAAGGTGTGAGGTGAACAATAATAGGGTTGTGGAAGCATTGGGCTGTAGGCTGCATAGGGTGGAGGTTGGTTAGGGTTCTGTAGGGATGATGATGGGGGTAAGGGATGATGATGTTGAAGAGGGATTCGACCAGGTCTAGGAGTAGGTCTGGTCGGATGAACAGTGATCCGTGTAGGGTTTGAGCAATTCACGTTATAACTAGGGTTTTGGCCAGGTGAGTACTCTTCCTGCCATGTGGACTCCTTCGGAAGGATTCGGGAGGGCACAGGTAAGAGGAAAGAGCTCTGATGCCAAGTTGATACGATGCACCTTCTCAAGGGCTTTCGTACCGGGTCTCTTGCCATATCTCAGATCCTCTTTAGCCAAATCTATGGCTAGGTCGACAGATACCTTTAGGGTTTTAGGAGAAGGACTCTAGGTATTCGACTAGAGGAGGAGACGGATGAGAAGAGGGATACCTTGCAGCTCCTCTAGGGTTGGCTGGCTTCTCTTGGAGATCCAAGCCTTGGAGAACGTGGTGGAGGGAAGCACGGCAGCCAAGGGGACGCCGGTGATGGGGACGTGCACTGTAGATGGCAGCGGTGGACGGCAATGGATGGTGGCCGGCTGGTGGAGAAAGAATCCGGCAGGAGAGAGATGAAGGTGGCTGGTGGATTTCTGTGGAAACTAGGGTTACAGCTACTCCTATATTACTTCTATTCCTAAGATTTATCTCTACTAAATAATTACTCTCATAAATTCGTCCATGCATAATTACAAGCTATGGAGGTCTTTTTATAAAGGCCTCTTCTACTACAACCTGAATACTACCTTGCTTTAATCAGCAAGTAACCAGACTTTCCTAATAAGACTCAATCTTATCTCAACTTCCTAATAACAAGGACTCATAATAGGAACTGATTTAAGCAAATCATAAACTGAACTCAATCTAGGAAACTGACTCAATCAAGATAACTACTAACTAGGAAATCAACTAAGTAAGCAAACCAGCTAGGGAATAAGAATCCTTTTGGCTGGTTGGGCTTAGGATGCCCAAAGTGACCTGGTTGCAGCCAACTCCTTGGCGTGGGCCCATCCAAGCAAGGACGTGGGTCCCTTCTTGGAATGGCTCGGTTCGACCTCGTATCATTCTCTCTCCTCCACGTCATCGCCACGTCAGCGCACTGTTCAGCATCTCCTTCTTCCTCAAGCCGAACCCTAGCTTCACCTCCGTCCAGCCCCTCCGGCCACCCCCGTCGCCAACCAATACCTCCAACGCCTTCCCCTATCTCCCACAACTCTGGCCATATCCTTCCCGTCGGCCTTCACCGTCTCCGGCGCCTTCCCCGGCCAACCCGACCTTCGTCCTCCCCGCCATCAACCGCGTCTGTCCCAGATATCACCCCTAAACCATCCTTAAAACCTTCCTCGTCTCCCCACGACCCTTTCCCAACCATCTTCCCGACAACCCAAACCTCCTGCCGAGCTCCCCGTCGTCCCCGACGCCGGTCAACCCAAACTCGCCACCGTCCACCTCCCAGATCCTGCTGATCCGCCGCCTATCTCCCAGATCCGATCCGGTGGATCTCTTCCCCAACACCCCGCGACCCTTCCTGCCACTATCCCGACCGTCGCCGCCGCTCCTACGCTGGCGATCCACTCCGGCGACTCCTCAGCCGTCGGATCTTCCCAGCCAACTCTTGACCCACTCAGCCAACCTTAACCAGTTCAGTCAAGCCACTTAAGCCGGATCCAACCCAATCCAACCCGGTCAGCCTGATCCAGATCAACTCAGACTTGACCCAGTCAAGTCCTATCCTATCAAGCTCAGCCAGATCTGAACCAGTTCGAGCCAGATCCGATCCAGCTAACTAAATCAAGCCAATTGGACTCAAATCAAGTCCGATCAGACCAATTCTGATCGATTGGAGCAGTAGAGACCCGATACGAGAGGATTACGAGTAGACCGCTCGTATCAAATGCCAAGGGTCCCATAACCCTATCGATGTCCCAAGGGCTCCCGTCATGAACCTCTCTCTTGAACATGTTACCAAGATCACCCTAAGCACCAACAGGGGAACAATACCATGCGGGATCACCCTTACCCAAGCAAAACTGCCGTACTTGGGGACCGCGTCGGGAACGCATCGACATCCATCCTTAGCACTTGGCCTTGGAAAAACAACACGACCTCTAAACCTCAACAACAATGTTCCAGTCCGACTACCTAATAATCCTTGAATAATATCAAACATAATCATTGATGACAATCACGTCCTAATCCTCGACTACCCAAACCCCGGTCCTAAGGCTAGACCCGGGCTACCCGAGAACCCCGAATCGGTGATCGAATCCATCGCCTACCACCTATCCTTAATGCTTCTAATGCAAGCAAATGCATGCAATGCTCACGCGCACAGAAATACAGAAATATAAGCATGCAACAGTATGACATCACAACATACAGGGCTAGGTGATGTGTTGTCGCAGGCACTCAAAAATAAAACCAATACTCTATAAGATAAATGTAGTGGTGCGAGTACGAGTCGATCCCACGAAGAGTGTTTTAGCCTAGTTTTGTGCTTAGTGAACAAAGATGGGGGGTTTTGAGTAAAACGAAGACAACATAGAAATAATCTAAAGCGAAAAATCAAATTGAATCAAGAGAACAAACCTTGGTCTGAGTCAACATCCACCATCGGAATCCAACAACTGATCATAGATGCAAGTATCAATCAATTCATACCATGAATATCCACCGTTCGAATTAAATTCGAATCTCTCCTCAATCATAGTTAATTAGAAGCAAGCGATCCAATCAACCCTAACTACTAAACAACATAAGACAAGCGCTGTAGATTTTAATCTAGTAGCAGCCTTAAGAATAGGGAGATCGATGAAGCTAAACAACACAAGCACAAGCGGTTGCATTTAATCTAGTCGAATATTCTTCCTAAGAACCATTAAATTCTGAAACGCAGTAAATCAATAGATCTCAGTTGCTTCACAGATTAGAGCGATCAAATGATACGAGGTCGAACCGAGCCATTCCAAGAAGGGACCCACGTCCTTGCTTGGATGGGCCCACGCCAAGGAGTTGGCTGCACCCAACTCCCTTTGGGAGTTCTAAGCTCAGCCGGCCAAAGGAATCCTATTCCTAGCTGGTTTGCTTACTTAGATGATTTCCTAGTTAGTAGTTATCTTGATTGAGTCAATTTCCTAGTTTGAGTTCAATTTATGATTTGCTTTATTAGTTCCTATTAAGTGTCCTAGTAATCAGGAAGTTTGAGTTATGATTGAGTCTTAGTAGGAAAGTATGGTTACTTGCTGATTAAAGCAAGGTAGTTCTCTAGTTG
This sequence comes from Narthecium ossifragum, assembly GCA_963920575.1. Classification (NCBI taxonomy): domain Eukaryota; kingdom Viridiplantae; phylum Streptophyta; class Magnoliopsida; order Dioscoreales; family Nartheciaceae; genus Narthecium; species Narthecium ossifragum. The sequence continues at coordinate 14,174,874 of OY986968.1, forward strand.
GAGTAGAACTCTCTTGAGGCCTCTATAAAAGGACCTCTATAGCTTGTATTAAGTCATGGACGAATTTATGAGAGTTATTATTTAGTAGAGATAAATCTTAGGAGTAGAAGTAATATAGGAGTAGCTGTAACCCTAATTCCACAAGCCACCAGCCACCTTCATCTCTCTCCTGCCGGATTCTTTCTCCACCAGCCGGCCACCATCCATTGCCGTCCACCACTGCCATCTACAGTGCACGTCCCCATCACCGGCGTCCCCTTGGCTGCCGTGCTTCCCTCCACCACGTTCTCCAAGGCTTGGATCTCCAAGAGAAGCCAGCCAACCCTAGAGGAGCTGCAAGGTATCCCTCTTCTCATCCGTCTCCTCCTCTAGTCTTTGCCTTCCTCGTCGAATACCTAGGGTCCTTCTCCTAAAACCCTAAAGGTATCTCTCGACCTAGCCATAGATTTGGCTAAAGAGGATCTGAGATAAGGCAAGAGACCCGGTACGAAAGCCCTTGAGAAGGTGCATCGTATCAACTTGGCATCAGAGCTCTTTCCTCTTACCTGTGCCCTCCCGAATCCTTCCGAAGGAGTCCACATGGTAGGAAGAGTACCTGGCCAAAACCCTAGTTATACCGTGAATTGCTCAAACCCTACACGGATCACTGTTCATCCGACCAGACCTACTCCTATACCTGGTCGAATCCCTCTTCCACATCATTATCCTTTACCTCCATCATCATCCCTACAGAACCCTAACCCTACCCAACCTCCACCCTATACAGCCTACAACCCAATTCTTCCACAAGCCTACTATTACCCACCTCACATCCAACCTGCCTATGAACCGAGCCAGTATCCAAACCTTGAGCCCTCTATCCATCCCTCACCCATACCTGGTCCCACTACCCGTTCTCCGCCACCATACCAACAGCCTATGCCACCTCCCTACGCACCGTACAACCCTATTCCTCCCTACAATCCATCACCACCGTATCAGCCATTACCTACTCCCTACAACCAACCCAAACCTACAAACACCAATGGCTATTTGAGTACAACTTGGACTTCGAATCCTACTAGAAGTAGGATTACAAATCCTGCTCCAACTGGGAGTCTGAGTCAAACTCAGAGTACGACTTGGACTCAAAATCCTACTGGAACTAGGATTACAAATCCTACTCCAACTAGGAATCCTAGTCAAACTTGGAGTACTGCTTACCCTACCGTTGAACAATGGAAGGAAGCTGTACAAAGTTGGAGCCCTCTACCTTACCCTTCTGTAGAACAGTGGGAAGCAATGATCAAACGATATTATCCTACAAATCTGTCAAGCCCTACCAGAGTTTAGATTTCCAGAGAAAATCCCATTCTAGCTACAACTTGGGTTGCAAAACCTAAACCTAGCTCTACCTGGATTAGGACTCCTCATACTCCACCTACCCACGAGCTGCCCCATGACCCAACCCATGAACAACACTCGCTGCCCCCTTTTCCAGCCACACCACATCCCAGCCCAGTCAACATCCTACCATCATCTCCTTCGTTATTCCCCTCATCCAAACCCTATCTTCCCGCCACCAGCAAGTCTCCCTATTCCTCTTCGGCAGCTCACATCAATAACCAAGCCCACCATCTTCCCCCCTACAAACCCATGTCCCTTCCTTTACCACCCCCATTGTCGATTGTCATCTCCGGCGATCTACCCACCATCCATGAAGCTGCAGCCACCGACCTCACATTAGTTCAAGCCCTCCCCACAGGTGCCCCTCACAGCCACCCAACCTCTCCTCCCCTATATGTTCCATGTACCAACCTGCCGGCTCCCAAGTCCATCTTCCCTGACCCCCGCGGCAAACCTCAAGGAAGTCATGGTCTACCTCTGTCCAATACTACCATAACCTCCTCTCACAGCCCACTGAAGGATATCCAAAGGCATCAAAGGCCGTCCCCTAAACCTCCTGACCCTTTCCCCGACATTACCAAGCCCAGCTCCGAACCCCTACCAGCGGATCACCGTCAGTTCCATCTCCTCACTCTTGACCGACGCGGACCCCCTACAGATCCATCACCGGAACTGACAGCCATCCGGATTCATTCTGTTGCATCGAACCCCCATCCTCTCACTACGGCCTCTCCATGGGATTTGAACTCCGATGAGCTTCCCTCACCGGTGATTGAGTTCCGGCCACTTTCCGCTGCCATAACTCTTTCCATCCCCAAGCTTCGTCAAGCACTGGACAGATCTCAACTATCAGATCAGATCAGATCAAATCACCACCGTTTGAACCTGATCAGACTCCGACTCAATCTTCCACACTTGATCGAGTCAAACTCCAGCTTACAAGACTTGGACAGATTCAATCCAGGCTCAACCAGATTTGGCTACACCAACCAAATCCGATCAAGCCCGGAACCAGACCAGATCAGGCTAAGTTCGATCAAGCTTAGCCAATCTGCACCTGGTCAAGCACCCTCAGGCCATCTGGACCGTCTAGATCAGATCCAGAAGTTCCCTATGCAACTTCAACCACGGATCATGTATCCAAAGGTCTATCTGAGCCATCCAAGGAGTTTCCCTCCTCATTCGGAAGCCATCTTCCAGCTGATCAGATCCAAGAGCATCGCCCAGCATCCATCAAACACTCGAAGTTTCAGAACGAATTTGTCGACTCTGACCATGAGGACTGATGTTGAAGTCAGAGCCGTGATGATCCCTTTGGAGCAAAGCAGAGAGATCCCCAAGCTCAACTGTTCTCCACCGTATCCAGCTGCCATATTGGGACTACATCCACATTGGGAAGACTCGATTCGAGTTGACCTAGTCTTCGACCCAGGAAGCCAGCTACTAAGGACACACCACCGCCGATCTATGGCCGTCCTTTACTTCAAGGAGTTCCAGCGACCGCCGGATATGCCTAAGTTTCAGTTCCCTCCTAGACCGGCAGCATGGCTCTTTGATTCACCGATCCGGTTACCACCTGATCCACCATGGGTGCGACCAGGGTTCTCACCAGCTGCATGGCCCCCTGATTCAATGGCCCAGTTACCATTAGATCCACCATGGGCCAGACCGGGATTCTCACCGCCGAGTACAGAGCAACAGTTGCGGTCCAGCCACATCACTCCGGTTCGAGAAGAGAAGAGCCCTCTTTCCTCATCACATTCAGGCCTTGAGGACAAGGCCAATTTCGAAGGGAGGAGGGATGATACGAGGTCGAACCGAGCCATTCCAAGAAGGGACCCACGTCCTTGCTTGGATGGGCCCACGCCAAGGAGTTGGCTGCACCCAACTCCCTTTGGGTGTTCTAAGCTCAGCCGGCCAAAGGAATCCTATTCCTAGCTGGTTTGCTTACTTAGATGATTTCCTAGTTAGTAGTTATCTTGATTGAGTCAATTTCCTAGTTTGAGTTCAATTTATGATTTGCTTTATTAGTTCCTATTAAGTGTCCTAGTAATCAGGAAGTTTGAGTTATGATTGAGTCTTAGTAGGAAAGTATGGTTACTTGCTGATTAAAGCAAGGTAGTTCTCTAGTTGGAGTAGAACTCTCTTGAGGCCTCTATAAAAGGACCTCTATAGCTTGTATTAAGTCATGGACGAATTTATGAGAGTTATTATTTAGTAGAGATAAATCTTAGGAGTAGAAGTAATATAGGAGTAGCTGTAACCCTAATTCCACAAGCCACCAGCCACCTTCATCTCTCTCCTGCCGGATTCTTTCTCCACCAGCCGGCCACCATCCATTGCCGTCCACCGCTGCCATCTACAGTGCACGTCCCCATCACCGGCGTCCCCTTGGCTGCCGTGCTTCCCTCCACCACGTTCTCCAAGGCTTGGATCTCCAAGAGAAGCCAGCCAACCCTAGAGGAGCTGCAAGGTATCCCTCTTCTCATCCGTCTCCTCCTCTAGTCTTCGCCTTCCTCGTCGAATACCTAGGGTCCTTCTCCTAAAACCCTAAAGGTATCTCTCGACCTAGCCATAGATTTGGCTAAAGAGGATCTGAGATAAGGCAAGAGACCCGGTACGAAAGCCCTTGAGAAGGTGCATCGTATCATCAAACAATTACGGATTTGATATCCAACCTAGCAGTAGATCGCAATGAATAATAAACTAGTAGGCCTCCTAGCAATTAGACAAGACAACCATGAACATCTAATCACAAAAGAACATCCAATACTCACGTATAAACTGAACAATAAAAATAGATTAGATCTCACAGTTTCATTGATTCCGAGGCTTCAGTTTCCTCGACCAAGAATTAAGGTTTAGCCACGCAAGGCCAAAACCTCTAGAATTCGCCCCCTTTTAATCCCTAAAAAGAACCCTATTTATAACCCATAAGTTTCCCATCCTCGGATTAAATCTGAGCCCTTAATTCTGCAATGTCGGTTAAGAAAGATCGATCTTTATGGAAAGAAGATTGATCTTTTCTTTCCAAATTGTGGCTGCGCCCCGACTCGGATCGATCCCTTTTGGAAAGGGGATCGATCCCTTTATTCCGGATTCAGATTTCTCCTCACGGTCGATCCTTGCATCGACCCTGCGAGCGCATATTTTTTACATAGGCTGACGGTCGATGCGGCGATCGACCGTGGGTCTTTTTCATCTCTGGGTGCATAAGGGATCGATCTCTTTTGGAAAGCGGATCGATCTCTTATTCTCTACATATTTCTTCTGATGTTCTGTCCTGCGCTGGTTGTAGTAAAAGCACTGTAACTTTCTCTAGGAAACTCCAAATCACGAACCGTAAAATTCTCCAGAAAATAGACTTCAAGTGCTTTCCAACCATATGTGATACATCATCTGGTTCTTCATCAGCAGGTACAGTTTAATCTTTAAAGTTGATACATATACTCTTTTCAGCTTTTTTTCGACTTAAGGACTTCAATTACATCCTAAATCAAAATATAAGAATAATGAGTGTATTTAGGTACCAAATGAGCACAGGAGACTAAGTATTAAGGGGAACGAACCAAGAGGCCTACACCACGTAGAAAGCCAAAATTTTGAAAGTGCCAAGGCCGTAGTGACCCTTAGAAGTGGAAAAACTGTTGACAATGTAAGGGAACGAACCCGTACCGATCGATCGGACACAATTCCAATCGATTGGCCGTCTGCCGACCGATCGGTATTCCAACCAATCGATCGGACGGGCGGTGGTGACCCAGACAACCCACCTGATTCCAACCTCTCTGATTCTAGGGAATCTAACCCTTCCAAGTATACACCTAGGGTACCCTTTCCTGCGGCCCTTAAGGATCCCTATCCAACTATCAAAGCCTGAAGAGCTATAGAGGACGCCCTTGAAATCTTCAAACAGGTCAACATCAACATACCATTACTTCATGCCATTCGTCAAATCCCTTCATATGCCAAATTTCTTAAGGATCTGTGCACTCATAAACGCCAGACAAAACCCAACATAGACAAGAAAATCCTTTTACCTGAACAAGTCAGTTCGATTTTGAGACATGACACGCCACTACCTGAACAAGTCAGTTCAATTTTGAGACATGACACGCCACCCAAACTAAAGGACCCTGGTACCCCTACCATACCCTGTTGCATAGGAGACTACCAGATTGATGGTGCCCTTCTTGACCTAGGAGCCAGTGTTAACATTTTGCCCTATTACCTTTATAAGGAATTTGGGATGGAGGAACTGAAACCGACCTCAGTTGTTTTGCAATTAGCTGATAGGTCTATTAAGACCCCTAGAGGTATCGTAGAGGACGTATTAGTTAAGGTGGACAACTTCTTTTTTCCTGTCGACTTTGTCGTCTTGGATATGGAACCCGCTGTTCACTGCAGAAAGACTGTGCCTTTCATCTTAGGACGCCCCTTTTTAGCCACTGCAAATGCCAATATTCAGTGGCGAACTGGTGTCATGGATGTCTATTTTGGTAATATGCATGTTAAACTGAACATCTTTAAGACTACATGTTTGCCTGTGCGTGAGAATGAATGCTTTCGTGTTGATAGTTTGACTGACTGCTGTGATGATAAATCTCATGTTATAATGATTGATAGATTATCTGAGATTTTGAGGGATTATGACTCTGATGATGATGATGGTGATGCTCCACTGCACAATGATAGAGTATATGAGATTTTGAAGGAATATGATTCTGACAATGATGATTATGATGTTGAATTGCATAATGCTAGATTGGCTGTGATTCTAAATGAGTATGAGTTTGAGGATTCAGAGGATGATGATGTTGAAGTGCAGAATGATAGGCTATCTGATATCTTGAATGCCTATGCTTCTGATTCTGATGATGATGTTAATTTGAACACCGCACAATCGAAATATGATATCAAAACACACATCTTGCCCGACCAATCACTCGATCGGCATATTGCGGAGATAAAAACTATTTCTGGGATGGTTGAACCCCTTTCACCGCTACTTTTTACTCCCACACCTATGAGAGATACGGGCCAATTGTGTGCTTATTATGCCGACACTCACCTTTGCCCTTTGCACAGATGCGGCAATGTATCCTAAGGTTGAGCCACCTCCTCTTTTCTCTATATTTGCACCATCATCACTGACTTCACCGCTTCTTTTATCTATATTTGACCTTCCACTTCTGGTTCACTCGAATGATAGTTTCACTATTCTGGGGGACACATACTGTAGACCATGTTGCAAGATGAAACACGACGATAGGTTGCCTTTTATTGAGGGTGGGGTCTCTAGTTCTCTTGTTGGGAGGAAAGACTTTGTTAGCCTACATCATCAAATACTGAACTTACTGTGGGGCTGGGGTTGGTTTCAAGCATTATATGAAGGAAATTATTCTAAGTGGGGTGATCGATGCCGTCGGATTGACGGATCCATGCTATAATTGCACCTTTTCGGGAAGTCTAGCGAATGACTTAAAATTACACGCTTTCTGGGAGGCAACCCAATTTTATGATTTTTTTCCTTAGTTTTTTTTTTCGATTTTTCCTTATTTTAAGGAATTTTTCCTGATTTTTTCTGATTTTTCCTGCATTTTTGCCGTTATTTTATTATAATAAAAAAAAAATAGAACTCCTAGCGGACGGTCGACCGTTCGATCGACCGCCAGATCGTCCGTGAGGCTTTGTCAAAAAAATAGCTTCTCAGGGTCGATATAGTGATCGACCGTCAACTCCTTCAACAATTCATGTTTTCCGCGGTCGATCAAGCGATCGACCGTCAACTTACTTTCTAAAGAACACCCGCTCCCACGGTCGACCAGACTTCGGCTTTTTCCTTCCTCGTCACCGTCCGCCGTCCGTCGCCACCGCTCCGGCCGCTCCCAGCCCTCCAACCCACCTCCAACACCGTCACAATCTTCTCCTCTACCTCCTCCCGGCCTCTTCTTCCCCCAATTTCGTCTCTTCCGACGCCGGCGAACATCCCCTGTTCCTACCCCCATCTCCGATCACCTCTTCCACTACTTCCCACCGTCCCTAACCACCTCCAGCACCTTCCTATGGCCATCACGACTCTTTTGCAACCTTCAAAACTCAAGCTTGTAGCTCGGTTGGCCGGATCCCACCTCCGACAATCCTCCACCGCGCCGGCCATCTTCTATCGGCCTCTTGGCCCTCTGATTCTACAATTAAATCACCTAAGTGCGTTCTCAGGCCTTCTGTGATGCTTCCTTGCTCCTTACCCACCTCGATTGAAGCTCCGGCCGCCGGATTCTAACTCCGACCATCTTCCTCCACGCCGTCCACCGTCATTCCGCCACCTGGTGAGCACCATTCACAGATCAGACGACATGGATGGACTCCTTGGCCTCCCACGATTCCATCCCTACTGGTCCTAATGACCAAATCAATATGATCAATTGATCGTAAAAAATAAGGAATATTTTTTAAAAATTGATCGCTCGCAAATGCGTCGTTAAATCAGATGCAAAACGCAATTTAGAATTGATATATTATGTGTGATAAATAGTATGCTACCGGCGACGATCAACGGTGAAACGGCGTCGCCTGAGGACGGGAAGGTGTCAGGAAGAAACGTTGAAGGCCAAGGAAGTCACTGGTGTGGTCTGATCAAAGAATGGTGGCCTTCAAGCGGCGAAACGGCGGTGGACGGCGCGGAGGGCGATGACGTGTGGAAATGGATTCCGATGATCGGAGCTCCAATCAAGGGCGAGGACGATTGAGGAAGGATCGTGGAAGGCCAATGAAGTGTTCTATGTGGTTTGATTGAAGAATGGGGCTTCCAGGCGGCGGATTGAGGGTGGTCGGAAAGGTGGAAACCGACGGCGGTTGAAGTCGATGATCCCGGCAGCAAGGAGTTGTTTTGATTGTGGAGGAAGCTTCATGGTGGCTTGAGGAAGGTTATGGAGGTGGTTTGGGGGCGGTGAGCGGCCGTGAATGGCGGTGAAGACGACGGCGGGGGGCTCACCGGCCTCGGAGGAGAAGGTGGCGAGGGACATGAAGGACGGGGATGAATAGGTGGAAGGTTGGCGGAGGTATCGGTGGTATTTTTAGGGGCTGAGGGCGGCCGGAGAGTTGGCGACGGGCGGCGGTGGTCGTCGGCTCGGGGACAAGCCGGAACGATGAGCCGCGGGTGAAGGAGAGAGCGGGAGGAGAGAGAAAACTTAAAGAAAATTCAGAAAAATAGAAAAAAGACGGGAAAAAAAACAAATTGAAAAAAAAGCATGGAAAATCCTAAAAATTTATGATAAAACGAAAAAATTATAAAACTTGGGTTGCCTCCCAAGAAGTGCGCAATTTTGCGTCATTCGCTAGACTTCCTGAAAAGGTGCAATTATAGCATGGATCCGCCAATCCGACGGCATTGATCACCCCACTTAGAATAATTTCCTCCATATAATGCTTGAAACCAACCCCAGCCCCACAGTAAATCAAGTAGTTGATGATGTAGGCTAACAAAGCCTTTCCTCCCAACAAGAGAACTAGAGACCCCACCCGCTATAAAATGCAACCTATCGTCATGTTTCATCTTGCAACCCGGTCTACAGTATGTGTCCCCTAGAATTGTGAAACTATCATTCGAGTGAACCGGAAGTGGAAGGTCAAATATAGATAAGTCAGTGATGATGGTGCAAATATAGAGAAAAGAGAAGGTGGCTCAACCTTAGGATACACTGCTGCATCAGTGCAAAGGTGAGTGTCGGCATAATAAGCACACAATTGGCCCGTATCTATCACAGGTGCGGGAGTAAAAAATAGCGGTGAAAGGGGTTCAACCATCCCAAAAATAGTTTTTATCTCCGCAATATGCCGATCGAGTGATTGGTCGGGCAAGATGTGTGTGTTGATATCATATTTCGATTGTGCGGTGTTCAAATTAACATCATCATCAGAATCAGAAGCATAGGCATTCAAGATATCAGATAGCCTATCATTCTCCACTTCAACATCATCATCTTCCGAATCCTCAAACTCATACTCATTTAGAATCACAACCAATCTAGCATTATGCAATTCAACATCATAATCATCATTGTCAGAATCATATTCCTTCAAAATCTCAGATACTCTATCATTGTGCAGTGTAGCATCACCCTCATCATCATCATCAGAGTCATATTCCCTCAAAATCTCAGATAATCTATCAATCATTATAACATGAGATTTATCATCACAGCAGTTAGTCAAACTATCAACACGAAAGCATTCATTCTCACACTCAGGCAAACATGTAGTCTTAAAGATGTTCAGTTTAACATGCATATTACCAAAAGAGACATCCATGCCACCAGTTCGACACTGAATATTGGCATTTGCAGTGGCCAAAAAAGGGCGTCCTAAGATGATAGGCACAGTCTTTCTACAGTGAACAGCGGGTTCCATATCCAAGACAACAAAGTCGACAGGGAAAAAGAAGTTGTCCACCTTAACTAATACGTCCTCTACGATACCTCTAGGGGTCTTAATAGACCTATCAGCTAATTGCAAAACAACCGAGGTCGGTTTCAGTTCCTCCATCCCAAATTCCTTATAAAGGTAATAGGGCAAAATGTTAACACTGGCTCCTAGGTCAAGAAGGGCACCATCAATCTGGTAGGGGTACCATGGTCCTTTAGTTTGGGTGGCGTGTCATGTCTCAAAATCGAACTGACTTGTTCAGGTAAAGGGATTTTCTTGTCTCTGTTGGGTTTTGTCTGGCGTTTATGAGTGCACAGAAGAAATTTGGCATATGAAGGGATTTGACGAATAGCATGAAGCAATTGTATGTTGATGTTGACCTGTATGAAGATTTCAAGGGCGTCCTCTACAGCTCTTCGAGCTTTGATAGTTGGATAGGGATCCTTAAGGGCCGCAGGAAAGGGTACCCTAGGTGTATACTTGGAAGGGTTAGGTTCCCTAGAATCAGAGAGGTTGGAATCAGGTGGGTTGTTTGGGTCACCACCGTCCGTCCGATCGATCGGTTGGAATACCGATTGGTCGACTGACGGGCGATCGATCGGAACTATGTCCGATCGATCGGTACGGGTTCGTTCCCCTACATGATTGTCAACGGTTTTTCCACTTCTAAGGGTCACTACGGCCTTGGCACTTTCAAAATTTTGGCTTTCTACGTGGCGTAGGCCTCTTGGATTGGGTAAAGGTTGACTCGGTAGGTGCCCTTCCTCTCTTCTAGCCATGTTGTTAGATAGCTGCCCAACTTGTTTTCCTAAATTTGATACGGATTGAATCGCTGAAGATAAATTGTTTGTCAATAAGGAGACATCACTTTTGACAGTTGAAATTTCGACCTTCATGGATGACATGTCCCTATTGAAATCACCTCTCATCTCTAAAAGTGTACTCATGATTGAATTTAAAGTGGGCTCAGTTGATGATTCAGGAGGAGGAGGTTGAGAGGTATTCTGTGGATAATGTGAAGAGTACCCAGGGTTTGGATTTACAGAAGGTTTAGGTGGGTACTTGAAAGTAGATGTATTAGATGTATTGTTTTGGCCTTGAAAGTTACTTGACTGTTGTGGCTTCCAACTAAAATTAGGATGATTTCTCCAACCTGGATTGTAGGTATTAGAATAAGGGTTGTTATGAGGTTTGGAGAAACCATATGTGGCGTTGGCATGTTCCTGAACAAAGTCAGGAAAATTGGAGGCCAAATGACAATCAGTAGTAGAATGTTTAGAACTAGAACAAAGGGCACAAAAGTCAGGGGAAATCTGAATTGGAGGAGTCAGGGATTGGCCAGTTTTAAAATGGTTAAGATCTTTGGTTAGGAGGGCTACTTGTGCAGAGAGACTTTGGAATTCAGAAATTTCATGAATTCCCCTAGAATTACGAATAGTGGTAGACCGATTCCTAGAAACTGAGGCGTTATGTTGTGAGTTTTCAGTAAGGCTGTCGTACATTTCCCAAAGAGACCAAGGCTTACTAAGAACAACACCCCCGCAGCAAGCTTCGACCATCGTCCTATGATGATCAATAAGACCATTATAAAACGAATGGGCTAACTGCCACTCAGGTACTTCATGATGAGGACATTCTCTAAGAAGATCTTTAAACCTTTCCCAAGCTTCATGAAACATCTCATCATCGTTTTGCTTAAAAGATATGATCATAGTGCGATAGTTTTGGGTTTTGATGATAGGGAAATATTTTTTAAGAAAAGCATCTTGAAGTTGATCCCATGTTGTAATCGAGTTTGGTGCTAATTTGCTGAGGGAAAAGGGCTCTGCTCTTCTTGGACCGGAGTGACGTGGCTAGACCGCAACAGTTGCTCTGACTTGGCGGTGAGAATCCTGGTCGCACCCATGGTGGATCAGGTGGTAATGGGGCCACTGAATAAGGAGGCCATGCCGCTGGTCTGGAAGAAGGAAACTGAAGCGCCGGTGTATCTGGGGGGTCGCTAGAACTCCAAAATGTAAAGGACAACTGTAGAGCGGTGGTGGTGCATCCTTAGTAGCTGGCTTCCTGGGTCGAAGACTAGGTCAACTCGAATCGAGTCTTCCCAATGTGGATGTAGACCCAATATGGCAGCTGGATACGGTGGAGAACAGTTGAGCTTGGGGATCTCTCTGCTTTGCTCCAAAGGGATCAGCAGGGCTCTAGCTTCAACATCAGTCCTCATGGTCAGAGTCGACAAAGTCGTTCTGAAACTTCGTGTGGTTGATGGTTGCTGGCCGATGCTCATGGATCTGGTCGGCTGGAAGATGGTATCTGACTGAGGGGGAAAACTCCTTGGATAGCTTAGTTCGATCATTGGATGCTTGATCAAATGTCGAGGATGCGTAGAGATCATCCGGAATCTGGTCTGATCTTGCTAAAGGTTGGCATTTGGCCTGACCAAGTCTGATTGGCTGAGCTTGCCTGGACTTAACTTGCTAAGATCACATCTGACTAGATTGAATCCGACTGAACCCACTGGAGTCTGAGTTAGCCCGAACTGGTCTAAATCTAGGCTTGATCGGACTTGGTTGGTGTAGCCAAATCTGGTTGAGCCTGGATTGAATCTGTCCAAGTCTTGTAGGCTAGGAATAGAAAGAGATCTGGCAGCCGAAAGTGGCAAGAACTCAATCGCCGGTGAGGGATGCTCGTCGGAATTCCAATCCCATGGAGAAGAGGGGATGAGAGGATGGGGGTTTTGATACGAGTCGATCCGACTTGACCAACTGGACCAGAACCCAGAAGAGGAACCAAGCTGGTTCAACCTCTTTCCTAGTTTGACTTGGACTTCCCTAGTTCAAACTAGAGTATTTAATTAGTCTTTATCATTAGTCTTTTATTGAGTCCTAGTTGATTGTTAGGAATTAATTAAGAGTCCCTTTGAGTTAGGAAGTTGAGTTGAGTCAGAAACCTTATTACTTGCTAATTAAGCAAGGGGGTTTTCTAGTGGATTGGGACTCTGTCAAGGTCTCTATAAAAGGACCTTAGTAGTTTGTATTAGGTTATGCATGATGAATGAAGAGTTATGAATTATTAGGAGTAGTTGATAAATTATCATAGGAGTAGAGATAATATAGCTTCCACCCGATATCTATCATAGATCCATCTTCTTCCCCGCTGGTCATCTTCTCCGCAGTCGGCATCGCCTTCACCTTCATCTTCCTTCTCCACGCCACTTTCTCTCTCCTCCACGTCGCCGCCACGTCAGCGCCTCGTCACCCCTTACTGTTCATCGTCTTCCTTCCTCTATCCCGAAACCCTAGCTCACCGCCGTTCTCCCCTCTCCGGCCACCCCCGTCGCCACCTAAACCCGCCATCCTCTTCCCCTTGGCACCACGATTCCGGCCATACCCTTCCCTCCGCCCTTCGTCCCCTCCGGCGCCGTTCCCCGTCAACCTCAACTTCACAGCCACCGTCCGCCGTCCGCCATACGACCCGATCTCATCCCTAAACCATCTTAAACCCTTCCTCGTCTCCTCACGACCCGATCCCGACCATCCCTGACCGTTCCTGGCCCCAGCCGAGCTCCCTCATCGTCCCCGACGCCGGTGAACCCAAACCCCCGCCGTCCATCTCCCAGATCCGGCCGATCCGCCACCTACCTCACCGATCCGAGCCGGTGGATCTCTTCCCACCCTCCAGGCGGCCCTTCCTGGAAGTATCCCGACCACCGCCGCCGTCCCTACGCCGCCGATCTACTCCGGCGATTCTCAGCCCTTGGATCAACCCGGTTCAGCCACTTCAAATCAGGTTCAGCCCACTTAACCGGTTCAGCCAAGCCAGTCAATCCGGATCCAGCCCAATCCAACTTGGTCAGCTTGATCAAGATCACTTCAGACTTGACCCAGTCAAGTCCCATCCAATCAGGCTTAGCCAGATTCGATCCAGCTTCAACCAGATCCGATCCAGTTAGCCAAATCAGCCAATTGGACTCAAATCAAGTCCGATAAGGCCGATTCTGATCGATTGGAGCAGTAGAGACCCATTACGAGAGGATCACGAGTAGACCGCTCGTAACAGGTTTGGTGCGGTTGGCAGATCTGGAGGGGGTTTGGGGTCAGCCTCGGTAAGGATACGGGAAGGGTCAAGAGGTTTAGGGGACGGCCTTTGTTGCCCATGAGATCCTTCAACGGCCGGTGAGAGGGGGTCATGGTAGTCTTGGGCAGAGGTATACCGTGACTTGCTTGAGGTTTGCCGCGGGGGTCGGGGAAGATGGACTTGGGAGCCGGCAGGTTGGTACATGGAACAGATATGGGAGAGGTTGGGTGGCTGTGAGGAGGACCTACGGGGAGGGCTTGAACTAATGTGAGGTCGGTGGCTGCAGCTTCATGGATGGTGGGTAGATCGCCGGAGATGACAATCGACAATGGGGGTGGTAAAGGAAGGGACGTGGGTTTGTAGGGGGAAGATGGTGGGCTTGGTTATTGATGTGAGCTGCCGAAGAGGAATAGGGAGACTTGCTGGTGGCGGGAAGATAGGGTTTTGATGAGGGGAATAACGAAGGAGATGATGGTAGGATGTTGACTGGGCTGGGATGTGGTGTGTTTGGAAAAGGGGGCAGCGAGTGTTGTTCATTGGTTGGGTCATGGTGCAGCTCGTGGGTAGGTGGAGTATGTGGAGTCCTAATCCAGGTAGAGCTATGTTTTGGTTCTGCAACCCAAGTTGTAGCTAGAATGGGATTTTCTCTGGAAATCAGAACTCTGGTAGGGCTTGACAGATTTGTAGGAGAATATCGTTTGATCATTGCTTCCCACTGTTCTGCTAAAGGGTAGGGTAGAGGGCTCCAACTTTGGACATCTTCCTTCCATTGTTCAACGGTAGGGTAAGCCGTACTCCATGTTTGAGTAGGATTCCTAGTTGGAGTAGGATTTGTAATCCCTAGTTCCAATAGGATTTTGAGTCCAAGTCGTACTCTGAGTTTGACTCAGATTCCTAGTTGGAGCAGGATTTGTAATCCTAGTTCCAGTAGGATTCGGAGTCCAAGTTGTACTCAAATAGCCATTGGTGTTTGTAGGTTTGGGTTGGTTGTAGAGAGTAGGTAATGGCTGATACGGTGGTGATGGATTGTAGGGAAGACTAGGGTTGGCATAGGCTGCTGGTATGGAGGCTGGGCATGGGCCGGGTATAGGGGCTGGTATGGTTGTGGAGGAACTCGGCCAGGTACAGTAGGGTTAGGGTTAGGGATCTGTAGGGATAATGATGGAAGTAAGGGATGATGATGTGGAAGAGAGGTTTGACCAGGTAGAGGAGTAGGTCTGGTCGGATGAACAGTGATTTTGTGTAGGGGTTGAGCAATCCGCGGTATAACTAGGGTTTTGGCCAGGTACTCTTCCTGCCATGTGGACTCTTTCGGAAGGATTTTGGACGGCACAGGTAGGAGGAAAGAGCTCTGATACCAAGTTGATACGATGCACCTTCTCTAGGGCTTTCGTATCTAGTCTCTTGCCTTGTTTCGGCTCCTCCTTAGCCAAAGCTATGGTTAGGTCGAGATATACCTTTAGGGTTTAAGGAGAATCACCTTAGGTATTCGATAAGGAAGGCTGAAAACCGGAGGAGAGAGACGGATGAGGAAGAGGATTTCCTTGCAGCTTCCTCAATGGTTGGATGGCTTCTTTTGGATCCAAGCCTTGGAGAACGTGGGTGATGGCTGGTAGTGGTGATGATGGTGGCGAAGGAGTGGACGGCAGCGGAGAAGGAGACTAGTGATGGAGAAGGACCGGCTGTAGAGAGAGATGAAGGTGGCTGGTGGATTATGAGGAAACTAGGTTACAGCTACTCTAAATTATCCTACTAATAACTCTATTTTATTCTCATAATTCGTCATGCATAATACAAGCTATAGAGGTCCTTTTATAGAGGCCTCAAGAGAGTTCTACTCCAACTTGAATATTCACCTTCTTGCTTGAACAGCAAGGTAAACAAACTCTTACTAATTCAACTCAAACTGACTCCTAATAACCAGGAATGAACTAGGTAAACAAGTGACTTGACTCAACCAAAACTAGGACTCATAATAGGAACTAACTAAGCAAATCATAAACTGAACTCAACTAGCAAACTGACTCAATCTAGATAACTACTAACTAGGAAATCAACTAAGTAAGCAAACCAGCTAGGGAATTAGAATCATTTTGGCTGGTTGGGCTTAGGACGCCCAAAGGGACCTGGTTGCAGCAATCTCCTTGGCGTGGACCCACCCAAACAAGGACGTGGGTCCCTTCTTGGATTGGCTCAGTTCGTTCTCGTATCAATTACATTGCGGAATAAAACTAAATCAAAAGAGAGAACATGATTTCATTTATTCAACGCTAAATACATCATCCTCAACATAAACTGCCAAGATACACATCTGTCCCTCTGAGACCTCAAACGCCTCAGGAAGTCGACGCGCCGCCAAGACCTGATCCAGCTGGAACCACCGAGGAAGAGCCGGCGTCTGCACCTGCACCTGCAAACGCAGCCCGAGTAGGAGTGAGCGATAAGCTCAGTAGGGTTCTACTCTACGGCACACTGAAAGGAGGAAAATAACAACAGTGATGTCTCCCCGCTCAAGCCTAAGGAATGCCACGGGGTCCCACAACCCCTATCGTGTTACGAGCGGTCTACTCGTGATCCTCTCGTAATGGGTCTCTACTGCTCCAATCGATCAGAATCGGCCTGATCGGACTTGATTTGAGTCCAATGGGCTGAATCTGGATCGAATCTGGTTCAGATCTGGATCAAGGATAGGGTTCAATGGTTCGGGCTTGGCTGGATTGAATTAGTCTAGGCTAGCTGAATCAGGTTGGTTTAAGTGGACTGGGCTGATTGAATCAAGTCTGGACCAATTCAGTAAGAAGGGAAGTTGACCGGGTCAAGTTGACTGAGTCAACTTGGTTTGGCTGGTTGGATGGATCCGATGGAGGGAAACCGCCGGTGATGGATCTCCGGCGTGGACGGGGTTCCGATGGTCGAGATACCGGCGGTAGGGTCGCCTGACGGAGGGGAAGCTATCCAGCGGTCCGGATTGGACCGAGGTGCGATAGGGGCGGCGGATCTGAAGAATCGCCGGCGGGGTTTAGAGGTGGAACGGCTGAGGTGTTGGGTTGCCTTGGGGGTTCACCGGAGTCGAGGGAGACAGCGGCTGTGGCGTGGATCGGGGTCGTGGGTTCTCAAGGAAGTGGGTGGAGGCCTTGGACAGTGGCGGGGGTGACCGGAGAGCGAGGTAGAGGAGGAGGTCGAGTATAGGCTAGGGTTTCTAGAGGAGGAAGAAGGTGAACAGTGATGATGCTGATGTGGCAGATGACGTGGAGGAGAGAGAAAGTGACGGGGAGAAAGAGAAACACTGGTGGAGGCGGTGCCGGCTGCGGAGAAGATGACCGACGGGGAAGAAGGTGGATCTATGGTGGATATTTGGTGGACCTTACTTCTACTCCTATGATATTCTACTCCTATGATAACTTATCAACTACTCTTAATCATTCATCTCATTCATCATAACCTAATACAAACTACTAAGGTCCTTTTATAGAGACCTTGACAGAGTCCTAATACACTAGAAACACCCCCTTGCTTGATTAGCAAGTAATAAGGTTTCTGACTCAACTCAACTTCCTAACTCAAAGGGACTCTTAATTAATTCCTAACAATCAACTAGGACTCAATAAAAGACTAATGATAAATACTAATTAAATACTCTAGTTTGAACTAGGGAAGTCCAAGTCAAACTAAGAAAGAGGTTGAACCAGTTTGGTTCCTCTTCTGGGTTCGGGTCCAGTTGGTCGAGTCGGATCGACTCGTATCATATCGACTCCCCAAGGGATCCTACTCTTCTCGACCGACCACGCTGGGAACATCAGCCAACACGCTGGGAGGAACAAGAACCAGAACTAGTAGGATCAGCCTTACCTAGCAGGAAACCACTGCCTGGGGACCATGTCAGGGATATCAACAACCATCCTTAGCAAAGCCTTGGGAAGACAACACGACCTCTAAACCTCAAAGCAAAGATCATAGCCAACTATAGCACATCCTCAATAACATGAGATTCCAATTAGACAATCACGCCATAATCCTTACTACCCAGCCGCGGTCCTAAGGCTAGATCCGAGCTACCCGAGAGCATCGGATCGGCGATCAACCCATCGCCCGCCTAACCTGATATGCCTCTAATGCATACAGTGCATGAACCTATGCCAACATCTATTTTAGATGTCTCTATATGTCACAACAACAATTATAGGTTCAACAGATATACAATAGCCCTCGGCACTCGCCGGCAACGGGCTAAGGTTCCACAATACCTCGTTAGCTAACGCTCATAGTTAGCTAACGGCTAGGAAAGCAATAAGCATTTAAACTACTAACCAACCAAGTATTTAAATGCGAGCAAAAACCGTAAATTCGGCAAAGAGGTTAAACTCCTGATTCAATCCCCAATCTCAATAGAAATCCATTAATATCCCGTGAAAACAACGTGTATGCTTCCTAACATGATTGGGTATCTATCATGAATGAAAACCAATCAAAGGAAACTAGAAAACACAACTCAGTGGCTCACGGTCGATGCCATGGTCGATCCGACGGTCGACCGTGGGGCCAAACGAGGGAAAAACATAAGGGCCAAGGTTGATCGGTACATCGACCGTGGGAGGCCTAAAACGAGACAAAGCCTGACGGTCGATCCGACGGTCGACCCTGAGGTAGAATGGAAAAAGGGAAGGAGCCCGCGATCGATCTGCCGATCCACCGCGGGAGGTCCAAAACACGACAGAGCCTGACGGTCGACCGTCAGGCCCAAAAGAAGCGTATCAACGCTTGACGGTCGATCCGCCGATCGACCGTCGAGCCTAATGCACAGTTCCTCAGAACAGTACCGGAAATCCAATTTCTTGGATTTGAATGATCAAATCTCATTGGAAATCGATGAAACTTTGTAGGCATGCGTAATAAATGATGGGGAAACTATTGGTATGAAAAAAAACACGAGTTTGATGGTTAATTCCCAAACCTAGGTCAAAACGGCGATAGTATGAGAATCGTCTGATAAAATACGGAAATCAAACGGTAGGAATACTCGAAGCAAGCTATAATACTCAAGCATTAAGCTACACAACATTCTACCAAGTACTCCTACATCGAAATCACAATAAACCTAGGAGAACCCGATCACAAGATCGAGGTAGATCGCGATCCCCCAAGTCCGATCGTCAAAATCCGCTCCTCGAAGATCGCGATCCAAAACCCTAGCACAGCCGGTAGGAGAGAGGGAGAGAGAGAACGACAGGAGAAGAAGGAAAGCCAAGGAAAGAGAGAGAAAAGAAAGGGTTAAATAGAAAGCTGGAATCGATCGCAGCCGTCCGATTCGATCTCTCCCGATCGAGCTCCGATCTTCCGATCGGAAGCGCTTTTAAGGTTCTAATAAATCACATACATCAATTAAAGGCAGTGTGTGCAATAGGGTGTGAAACTTACCACCAGGGAGCATATTTACCAAAATACCCATGGGGTCAAAAACAGCGATGCGATCAACCGATCGCATCCCAAGGCCAACCGGGCCAAACCACAAAACAAGACCCTCGACCTAACGCGGTCAGACCGGGTTGGAGGTACGGGTCCTTGCAGAACCCCCATCCTCTCACTACCTCTTCTCCATGGGATTTGAATTCCAACGAGCATCCCTCACCAGCAATTGAGTTCCGGCCACTTTCAGCTGACAGATCTCTTCCCATTCCCAAATTTCGTCAAGCACAAGACAGATTTCAACCATCATATCAGATCAGCTCAAATCACCACCATCTGAACCTGATCAGACTCCGACTCAATCTTCCACACTTGATCGAGTCAGACTTCAGCCTACAAGACTTGGACAGATTCAATCCAGGCTCACCAGATTTGGCTACACCATCAGATCTGATCCAAGCCACCGCCATGTCCAATCAAGCTCAGCCAATCCGACTTGAGCAAGCTTGATTCCAGACTTCATGTCACGCCCCGACCCAGAAAACCCATCCGGTCCGGGACGTGAGGGTCCTAAACCAACTTCTAAAATCAAACGATGAGAGTTTCTCCTGTATTTCTCAATTTGAACCATGTACAGTTATATCTTCACGATAAATTAAAACGATAAATCTAACAGTTCTAAAATTCAACAATAATATATATTAGTACAAGTTCTGATACAATACTTTCATCGACCCTTACATAAAATAATACAGATGATCAAATCCTCGAAGAGGGAAATTATATATTTAATCAAACTGCAGATGTACAACTATTAACAAGAGGGGAAACTCCAAGATCGTCAAGTACTCCTCGAAACTCCAAGTCCGCGATCACCTCGAGAACGGTGCGCCAACACCCAGAAGATCACCTGAAAGGAAAGGACTGCATCGACCTGCATCGCCGATGTAGCCCAGGTAGGAGTGAGCAACAAAGCTCAGTAGGGTTTCTACGCTATTCTACGGCACACTGAAGGGAGGAAAACAACAACTGTGTTGTCTCTCCGCCTAAGTCTAAGGAATGCCAAGGGTCCTATAACCCTATCAATGTCCCAAGGGCTCCTGTCATGAAACCTCTCTCTTGAACATGTTACCAGGAGGCCACGGAACAGTAACATGCAGGATCACCCTTACCCAAGCAGGATTCCCATGCCTTGGGGACCCACGTCGGGAACGCATCGACATCCATCCTTAGCACTTGGCATTGGAGAGACGACACGACCTCTAAACCTCAAACAATATAATATAATATTCAAGTCCGACTACCTAATAATCCTTGAATGATATCAAACATGATCATTGATGGCAATCACATCCTAATCCTCGACTACCAAAACCCCGGTTCTAGGGCTAAATCCGGGCTACCCGAGAACCCCGGATCGACGATCGAAACCATCGCCTACCACCTAGCCTTAATGATTCTAATGCAATCAAGATGCATGCAATGCTCAGGCACAGAAATACAGAAATCTAAGCATGCAACAGTATGACATCACAACATACAGGGCTAGGCATAGCCTATTGCTTGCCAATGGGTAAACGTAGCAAGGGGTCTAAAGCAGTTACAGATCTATCTACTACAACAACGGCATCACAGGCCGTAAACGAGCAACAACATATTCAATCGCAATTTCGGCATTACGACGGCGTCCACTGTAACGCCCCGGCCCTCCACTGGGCCCCGGCCCGCGGGCTCCCGGTCCGACTGGGTATGGTCGGGGGTTCGATATAAGTATATAGTAAGTCCTTAATAGACACAACGCGTTTTAAAGCCGTTGCTGGCAGTGATCCGTCAGAAAACTCCATGGTTAAGCGTGCTCGACCTAGAGTAGTCACACTGTCACGCCCCGACCCAGAAAACCCATCCGGACCGGGACGTGAGGGTCCTAAACTCTAAAATCAAACGGCGAAAGCCTCCACTGCAAACATCACTTTTAAACCTGGTGCATGATTACAATATTCACAGTTAATTTAAACTATCCTGTCATCAACTCATAATACAATCTAACTTTAAAAAGATATAATAATGATTCAATTCATCTAGTACAACAATCTCTGATCAAATTTACATCAAATTGAAATGCAAATACATTCTCCTTCAGATTACATACATTTAAAGCTGTACATCAATTGAATATAATAAACTGATGATATCCTCGATCTCACGCACCACCAAGGGGAGTACCGCCTCCAACACCGCAACCACCTGAAAAAGGGAAAGGACTGCATTGGCCTGCATCGCCGATGCAGCCCAGGTAGGAGTGAGCAACAAAGCTTGCTCAGTAGGGTTCTACGCTATTCTACGTCGCGCAGAAAGAAGGAAGGGAACACAACAGTGTCGCTTCCCGCCTGAGTCTAAGGTATGTCTCGGGCCCCATAACCCATCGATGTCCCAAGGGCTCCTGTCATGAACCTCTCTCTTGAACATGTTACCAAGATCACCCTAAGCACTAACAGGGGAACAGTACCATGCAGGATCACCCTTACCCAGCAGGGATACCACTGCCTGGGGACCACGTCGGGAACACATCGATTACATCCTTAGCACACAGTCGAGGAGAGCGACACGACCTCTAAACCTCAAGCAATATAATATTTCAGTCCGACTACCTAATAATCCTCGAATGATACCAAACATAATCACTGATAACAATCACATCCTAATCCTCGACTACCCCAAACCCCGGTCCTAGGGCTAGATCCGGACTATGCATGATGCTTCTAATGCAGTCAAATGCATGCAATGCTCACGCGCACAGGAATACAGGAATAGTAGCATGCAACAATATGCCAATACAACATACACGGGCTAGGCGAAGCATCAAGCTTGCCGGAGGGTAAACATGCATAAAGCAGATAAAGGTCTAAACTACAATAATACAATATTATAACGACGCCCATGGGCCGTTAACAAACAACTACACATTCAAACGAAATTCCGGCATTACAACGACGTCCACAGCCGTCAACCGCAATTTCTACAACAGGGATACAACCCCGGCCACGCAAAACACAACAGGCCACAATTACAAGTTAATATCAACTAGGGCACACCTTCGGCCCACTACACAACAATACAAATAATCACAACTAACAATAAGCTAAGGCACACCTTCGGCCCGCTTATCAATCTAAACATCCCAAAGGGCATTACTCCCTTGGTTCAACCACGAGCCCCACACGGGCTAAACATGTATATATAACACATATATATAACTAACATCTGCAATATGGCATGTTCTACAAATTGAAAGCTAATTAGCTATCCATTCGCCAGAGAGAATACAGATTTGAACATACCGATCCTAGAGATCACTAGGAACATTAAATACGTGAATTCTGAAGCATCAAACCCGATAAAACATCAAAGATCCAATAAGAAGCCAAATCCCGGATTGCTACAGTAAACCACAATTTAGCGAAGATGAAACCTTCGCAAATCGACGTCCAAACGACGTTAAACCTCAACTCAAACTTAATCAGATATTGATTGATATATTGGGAGCATGCTGACCAAAAATTAGATCTAATGGAAGTCTAATTTCCACATATTAGACTAATCACTTTCTCAATCTCTGTTTCGCAGCAGTTTAGGAAACAATTCATCAAAAATCGCAGGAAAATAAAAAAAATCATGAAATCAGCGGCAAACGAAAGATAACTCGATGATCTACAACTTTCATCTTGAAAGTTTCACGAGATCATGCATGAATGAGCTGGGATCTGAGCTCGAACAGTTCAGCCCACAGAAAAAGAGGGCTTCGATGAAATCCGGGAAAAGCATGCATAAATCCGGATAAAACCAAGATCAAATCCTACCAAGCTCTAATCAGTTTATAAACAAGCTTATAGGCATCATATAACACAAATAAAAACATGGATCTAACAATCAAACCCTAGATCTAACATGCCCTAATGAGTAGAAACCCTACCTTCAAACGCTAAATCCGAGCTTCTTCCTCCTTGATCCGTCGTCCTCCCTCGCCGCCGTCGTCACCAGCTCGCCGGAGAGCCGCCGAAGACCTCCCACAGCCGCAGCCACCGCCGGAGAAGGAAGAGGAGAGGAGATGCCGCGGAAGAAAGAGGGGAAGGAAGGAGGGGGAGGAGACCTCGCCACCGCCTCCAAGCCGCCGGAGAGCCGCCGGTGCTCTCAAACCCATCAAGGCCTCGCCGGAGAAGAAGAACAAGGGCTGCCGCGGAAGGGAAGGGAAAGGGGAGCCCTCGCTGTCGCCTCCACGTCGCCGGGGAAGGTGGCCGGAGGAGAGGAAGCCGGAGAGGAGAGGGGAAGGGGTCGGGCACGGGTGAAGCCAGGGAGAAGGAAGAGGAAAAGGAGAGAGAGGGAAAAGGAAGGGAGAGGGTCGGGTGGAGGAAAAGAAGAAAAAAGGGGAGAGAGGAAAAAAAATAAGAAAACTAATTAAACTAAAGCTGGGATTTAATATCAGCCGTCCGTCTTGATCAAGCCCGATCAAGATCCAATCCACCGATCGAGGACGCCGAGAAGGATTTAATCAACCACAAACATCAATCAGAGGCAGTGTGTGTACAACGTGGGTGTGAAACCGACCGCCAAGGGGCAATTTATCAAATTGCCCTTGGGGTCCAAAAAACAGCAATGGGATCAATCGATCGCACTGCGAGGCCAACCGAGCCAAACCACAAAATCAAACTGATACGAGGTCGAACCGAGCCATTCCAAGAAGGGACCCACGTCCTTGCTTGGATGGGCCCACGCCAAGGAGTTGGCTGCACCCAAGTCCCTTTGGGCGTTCTAAGCTCAGCCGGCCAAAGGAATCCTATTCTTAGCTGATTTGCTTACTTAGTTGATTTCCTAGTTAGTAGTTATCTTGATTGAGTCAGTTTCCTAGTTTGAGTTCAGTTTATGATTTGCTTTATTAGTTCCTATTAAGAGTCCTAGTAATTAGGAAGTTGAGATAAGATTGAGTCTTATTAGGAAAGTCTGGTTACTTGCTGATTAAAGTAAGGTAGTATTCAGGTTGTAGTAGAACTCTCTTGAGGCCTCTATAAAAGGACCTCCATAGCTTGTAATTATGCATGGACGAATTTATGAGAGTTATTATTTAGTAGAGATAAATCCTAGGAGAAGTAATATAGAAGTAGCTGTAACCTAGTTTCCTCATAATCCACCAGCCACCTTCATCTCTCTCTACAGCCGGTCCTTCTCCATCACCGGTCTCCTTCTCTGCTGCCGTCCACTCCTTCGCCACCATCATCACCACTACCAGCCATCACCCACGTTCTCCAAGGATTGGATCTCCAAGAGAAGCCAGCCAACCCTAGAGGAGCTGCAAGGTATCCCTCTTCTCATCCGTCTCCTCCTCTAGTCTTCGCCTTCCTCGTCGAATACCTAGGGTCCTTCTCCTAAAACCCTAAAGGTATCTCTCGACCTAGCCATAGATTTGGCTAAAGAGGATCTGAGATAAGGCAAGAGACCCAGATACGAAAGCCCTTGAGAAGGTGCATCGTATCAACTTGGCATCAGAGCTGTTTCCTCCTACCTGTGCCGTCCAGAATTCTTCCGAAAGAGTCCACATGGCAGGAAGAGTACCTGGCCAAAACCCTAGTTATACCGCGTATTGCTCAAACCCTACACGGATCACTGTTCATCCGACCAGACCTACTCCTATACCGGGTCGAATTCCTCTTCCACATCATCATTCCTTACCCCCATCATCATCCCTACAGAACCCTAACCCTACCCAACCTCCACCCTATGCAGCCTACAACCCAATTCTTCCACAAGCCTACTATTACCCACCTCACATCCAACCTGCCTATGTACCGACCCATTATCCAAACCTTGAGCCCCCTAGCACTCCCTACAACCAGCCCAGAAACACCAATGGGTATTTGAGTACAACTTGGACTTCGAATCCTACTGGAACTAGGATTACAAATCCTACTCCAACTAGGAATCTGAGTCAAACTCAGAGTACGACTTGGACTCAAAATCCTACTGGAACTAGGATTACAAATCCTACTCCGGCTAGGAATCCTAGTCAAACTTGGAGTACGGCTTACCCTACCGTTGAACAGTGGAAGGAAGCTGTCCAAAGTTGGAGCCCTCTACCTTACCCTTCAGCAGAACAGTGGGAAGCAATGATCAAACGATATTCTCCTACAAATTTGTCAAGCCCTACCAGAGTTCAGATTTCCAAAGAAAATCCCATTCTAGCTACAACTTGGATTGCAGAATCTAAACCTAGCTCTACCTGGATTAGGACTCCTTATATTCCACCTACCCCCGAGCTTCCCCATGACCCAACCCATGTACAACACTCGCTGCCCCCTTACCCAACCACACCACATCCCAGCCCAGTCAACATCCATGAAGCTACAGCCACCGACCTCACCTTTGTTGAAGAACTCCCCACACCATGTAACCTCCACCAAGGTCCCCGTCACAGCCACCCAACCTCTCCGCCCATAGCCATATCTGTTCCATGTACAACCTTGCCAGCCCCCAACTCCATTTTCCCCGACTCCGGCGACAAACCTCAAGGAAGTCACGGTCTACCGCGGCCCAAGACTACCATGACCTCCTCCCCTCACAACCCACTGAAGGATCTTCTGGGGCAACAAAGGCTGTCCCCTAAACCTCCTGACCCTTCCCGTATCCTTACCGAGGCCGACCCCAAACCCCGTCCAGATCCGCCACCCGTACCAAACCCCCATCCTCTCATCCCCTCTTCTCCATGGGATCCAAACCCTGATGAACATCCCTCACCGGCGACCAAGTTCAGTCCCCTCTTAGTTGCCAAAGCCCTTCAGCAGCTATCTGATCAGATCACATCAAATCACTACGGTTTGAACCTGATCAAACTCTGACTCCATCACCTACGTCGAGTCAGATTGCAGCTTACAAGACTTGGTCAGATTCCATCCAAGTACAACCAGGTTTGGTTACACCTACCAGATCCGACCAAGCTCAGATCAGACCAGGCTAAGTCAGACTCAATTGGATGCAGCCAGAATCAATCCGGCTAGATCTGATTGCAGCCAGCCAAGCTCCATCAAGCTTAGTCAAACTGAACCTGATCAAGATCCAAATAGTGCAGCAGAAGCGTGGCCCAGCCGACTTCACTTCAGACTGGGCCTGATACGATGCACCTTCTCAAGGGCTTTCGTACCGGGTCTCTTGCCTTATCTCATATCCTCTTTAGCCAAATCTATGGCTAGGTCGAGAGATACCTTTAGGGTTTTAGGAGAAGGACCCTAGGTATTCGACGAGGAAGGCGAAGACTAGAGGAGGAGACGGATGAGAAGAGGGATACCTTGCAGCTCCTCTAGGGTTGGCTGGCTTCTCTTGGAGATCCAAGCCTTGGAGAACGTGGGTTATGGCTGGTAGTGGTGATGATGGTGGCGAAGGAGTGGACGGCAGCGGAGAAGGAGACCGGTGATGGAGAAGAACCGGCTGTAGAGAGAGATGAAGGTGGCTGGTGGATTATGAGGAAACTAGGTTACAGCTACTCCTATATTACTTCTACTCCTAGGATTTATCTCTACTAAATAATAACTCTCATAAATTCGTCCATGCATAATTACAAGCTATAGAGGTCTTTTTATAGAGGCCTCAAGAGAGTTCTACTACAACCTGAATACTACCTTGCTTTAATCAGCAAGTAACCAGACTTTCCTAATAAGACTCAATCTTATCTCAACTTCCTAATGACAAGGACTCATAATAGGAACTGATTTAAGCAAATCATAAACTGAACTCAAACTAGGAAACTGACTCAATCAAGATAACTACTAACTAGGAAATCATCTAAGTAAGCAAACCAGCTAGGAATAGGATTCCTTTGGCCGGCTGAGCTTAGAACGCCCAAAGGGACTTGGGTGCAGCCAACTCCTTGGCGTGGGCCCATCCAAGCAAGGACGTGGGTCCCTTCTTGGAATGGCTCGGTTCGACCTCGTATCATCCCTCCTCCCTTCAAAATTGGCCTTGTCCTCAAGGCCTGAATGTGATGAGGAAAGAGGGCTCTTCTCTTCTCGAACCGGAGTGATGTGGCTGGACCGCAACTGTTGCTCTGTACTCGGTGGTGAGAATCCCGGTCTGGCCCATGGTGGATCTAACGGTATCCGAAGCAGCGAGTCAGGGGACCATGCTGCCGGTCTGGAAGGAGGAGGCTGAAACTTAGGTGGATCTGGCGGCCTTTGGAACTCCAAGAAGTAGAGGGCGGCTGTAGATCGACGATGGGCCCACCTCAAGTGCTGGTGTCCTTGGTCAAAGACTCGGTCAACCTGAATCAAATCCTTCCAAGATGGAAGTAGACCCAAGACAACGGCTGGATACAGTCGTGCCGAGGACGGAGCATCCGGGGTACGATCTGATGGTTCAAGTGGCTCCAAGCATGGGATCTTCAATGGTTCTCCTGGATCATCCTCGTCACGTCCCATTAGTAGTGTCACCCATGACCATAGGATGGGATCTGATCTCCATGGCCTGGTCGGATGTGCAGGGTCTTGGCTTGATGCTGAGTCAAGCTCGCTTTGGCCCAGTCTGAAGTGAAGTCGGCTGGGCCACGCTTCTGCTGCACTATTTGGATCTTGATTAGGTTCAGTTTGACTGAGCTTGATGGAGCTTGGCTGGGTGCAATCAGATCTAGCCGGATTGATTCTGGCTGCATCCAATTGAGTCTGACTTAGCTTGGTCTGATCTGAGCTTGGTCGGATCTGGTTGGTGTAACCAAACCTGGTTGTGCTTGGATGGAATCTGACCAAGTCTTGTAAGCTGCAATCTGACTCGACCAATTGTAGGTGATGGAGTCGGAGTTTGATCAGGTTCAAACCGTAGTGATTTGATTTGATCTGATCAGATAGCTGAGTGGCTCTGGCAACTGAGAGGGAACTGAACTTGGTCGCCGGTAAGGGATGTTCATAAGGGTTTGGATCCCATGGAGAAGGGGGGATGAGAGGATGGGGGTTCGACCCAATAGGGTGAATCTGGATGGGTGTCGGTTCTGGTGGTTGGGGTTTGGAGCCGGGCTTGGTAATGTCGAGGAAGGGGTCAGGAGGTTTAGGGGACGGCCTTTGTTGCCCCAGAAGATCCTTCAGTGGGCTGTAGGAGGTCAGGGTAGTAGTCTTGGGCAGAGGTAGACCGTGACTTCCTTGAGGTTTGTTGCCGGAGTGGGGAAAGATGGAGTTGGGAGCCAGAAGGTTTGTACATGGAATGGCTATGGGTGGAGAGGTTGGGTGGCTTTGAGGGGGACCTTGGTGGAGGTTACATGGTGTGGGGAGTTCTTCAACAAAGGTGAGGTCGGTGGCTGCAGTTTTGTGGACTTCAGGTGGATTGCCGAAGATGACAATCGGCTGTAGGGCTGGAGAACGGGGGGCCGTGGGTTTGTAGGGGGAAAGAGGGTGGCCTTGATTTGTGGTGGGGGCTGCCGGGGAGGAGTAGGGAGAGTTGCTGGTCGTGGGATGTGGTGTGGTTGGGTGAGGGGGCAGCGGGTGTTGTTCATGGTTTTGGTCATGGGGCAGCTCATGGGTAGGTGGAGTATGAGGAGTCCTAATCCCGGTAGAGCTGGGTTTATGTTTTGCAATCCAAGTTGCAGCTAGAATGGGATTTTCTTTGGAAATCTGAACACTGGTAGGGCTTGACTGATTTGTAGGAGAATATCGTTGGATCATTGCTTCCCATTGTTCTACTGAAGGGTAAGGCAAAGGGATCCAACTCTGGACAGCTTCCTTCCATTGTTCAGTCGTAGGGTAAGTCGTACTCCGAGTTTGACTAGGATTCCTAGTTGGAGTAGGATTTGCAATCCTAGTTCCAGTAGGATCTTGAGTCCAAGTCGTACTCTGAGTTTGACTCGAATTCCTACTTGGAGTAGGATTTGTTATCCTAGTTCCAGTAGGATTTGGAGTCCAAGTTGTACTCAAGTAGCCATTGGTGTTTGTAGGTATGGGTTGGTTGTAGAGAGTAGGTAATGGCTGATACGGTGGTGATGGATTGTAGGGAAGACTAGGGTTGTACGGTGTGTAGGGAGGTGGCATAGGCTGCTGGTATGGAGGCTGGGCATGGGCCGGGTATAGGGGCTCACGGTTTGGATAATGGGTCGGTGTATAGGCAGGTAAGGTGTGAGGTGAACAATAATAGGGTTGTGGAAGCATTGGGTTGTAGGCTGCATAGGGTGGAGGTTGGTTAGGGTTCTGTAGGGATGATGATGGGGGTAAGGGATGATGATGTGGAAGAGGGATTCGACCAGGTATAGGAGTAGGTCTGGTCGGATGAACAGTGCTCCGTGTAGGGTTTGAGCAATTCACGGTATAACTAGGGTTTTGGCCAGGTACTCTTCCTGCCATGTGGACTCCTTCGGAAGGATTCGGGAGGGCACAGGTAAGAGGAAAGAGCTCTGATGCCAAGTTGATACGATGCACCTTCTCAAGGGCTTTCGTACCGGGTCTCTTGCCTTATCTCATATCCTCTTTAGCCAAATCTATGGCTAGGTCGAGAGATACCTTTAGGGTTTTAGGAGAAGGACCCTAGGTATTCGACGAGGAAGATGAAGACTGGAGGTAGGAGACGGTAGAGAAGAGGTTACCTTGCAGATCCTTTTGTGGTTGGCTAGTTACTCTTGGAGATCCACGCCAAGAGAGGTGGAAGAAGGGGGCGGCAGCCAAGGAGGACGCCGGGATGGGAGCGGTGGCTGGTAGCGGCGAACGGCGGTGGTGATGGTGGTAGCCGGCGGGTGGAGAAGGCCAGCAAGAGAGAGAAACGTGGGAGGGGCTGGTGGTGGTGGAATATTAATTTAGAGCTACTCCTAAGATATCCTACTTTAACTACTAACTTTATTCTTCAATGCATAAAACCTAATACAAGCTATGGAGGTCCTTTTATAGAGGCCTCAAGAGAGTCCTACTTCAACTAGAGAACTACCTTGCTTTAATCAGCAAGTAACCATACTTTCCTACTAAGACTCAATCATAACTCAAACTTCCTAACAAACTGGACTCAAAATAGGAACTAATAAAACAAAGCATAAACTGGATTCAAACTAGGAAATCAACTAGGAAAGCAATTAAGAACTTACTAAGGTAGTAACCAGCTAAGGATTAGGATCCCTAAGGCCGGCTTTGGCTTGAGACCAGGTCCAAGGTCGGGTCCTACCAAGGGGTGGGACCAGACCTGCGTGGGTCTCAACTGGATCTAGCCCATGTGTGGGCCCTGCCCCATAATTGGGCGTGGGTTGGTCTAGCCCAGGTGGAGCTGGACTTCCAACCGTATCAGCAATATTTACTGCTTTTACCCTTATGTTAGTTAGTCTCCTACGAGAGTGATGTTGTATTCGAATTTCCCCTCTCCGAGGATATGTATATTAACACTTGAGTTTTTAATCTGTGGTTCGAGGTTGTTAATAATATTGTATTTCTTGAGGGTGTTTTGGTGAATTGCTAGGGAGACCAATAGGTTAGAGGGGACCCTCGTCGTTCTTTTTCCGCGTTGGTTAGGTTCCGGTTCGCGTCGCCCGGCCCGGTTGGGCTTTCGCGGGTCGGGGCGCGACATCACAAGATGGGTGACCTACTGGGAAATTTTTCCAGATTTCTGCGGTGAGCCAAAAGCGGACAATATTGTGTCGGGGAGCGGCGCCGTTGGGTGGATCCTGGTCGGACCGGGAGCCTGCGGGCCGGGGCCCAGTGGAGGGCCGGGGCGTTACATCTACAGCCGTCAACCGCAATTTCTACAACGGGGCAGAACCCCGGCCACAAAACACACAACCGTCACAAATACACATTAACTATGGCAGGGTACAACCCCAGCCCTTAATTCTATCTAAACATCCCAAGGGGCATGACTCCCTTGGTTCAACCACAAAGCAGTAAAGGGCATACTGTTAGCCCATTTATTCTACGCAATTAAATACATACATAAATCTAACAATATTAACATTAATTGTGAGAAAAGATAATATTTGCATAATTGAAACCTAGAGCTACACATGCTTGAAACTCGGAATAAATCCTTCATAATTACCCTAGAATTCATATACATGATATCTAACAACCCTAGCAATCTACTACGAGAAGACCCAAGCCAATAGATCAAGAAAAACTCCATTTTCGGCCAAAAACCCAAGCTTTTTTTCAAAGATAGGGTTTCGTCACAGATCAGGGAACAATTCATAATAAATCGTAGGAAAATCTAAAAATTATGAAATCAGCAATTTAACGTAGCTTAGAAGATCTACAACTTTCATCTTGATGATCAAACGAGATCATGCACGTACGAGCCCAGATCTGAGCTAGAACAGCTCAGCTCGTAGAAAACCAGAGCTTCGATAAAATCCGGGGAAAACTTCCAAAAATCCAGATAAAACCCAGATCAAATCGCATGAAGCTTCAATCAATTACTAAGCATGCATCAAGGGACTAATTAGAACATAGAAATCATCTAATCCAACAAACAAACCCTAGATCTAGCTTAACCTAAAGATCAAGGTAGAAACCCTATCTTAAACGCAAATCCAAGCTTCAATCCTTGCTAATCCACCGTCCCACGTCGCCGCCGCCGCCTCCACCTCGTCGGAGAGCCGCCGAAGTCCTCCCATAGCCGCAGCCGTCGCCGGAGAAGGAAGAGGGCTGCCCCGGAAGAGAGAGAGGGGAGGAAGGTGAAGGAGGAGGGGCCCTCGGCGTCGCCTCCAGGTCGCCGGGGAAGGGACGGGGTTGCCGCGGGAGAGATAGAGGGTTGCCACTGGAGAGAGAAGGGAAGGAAGGAGGGAAAAGAAAGAAAAGAAAAGAAGAAGAAGAGAGAGAGAGAGAGAGAGAGAGAGAGAGAGAGAGAGAGAGAGAGAGAGAGAAAAAAAGGAAAAATAGGAGAGAGAGAAGAGGGTTATGTGATAAGACATGAGTCATGCAACGGCTCTTTAATGGCTCTTTTCTGGGCTGGCGGTCGACTGTCGCATCGTCCGTGACATCGTCCGCCAGGTTCTTCTAGAGCCACGGTCGATCCACACGTCGTCCGTCAAGCCTCACGGTCGACCTTCCCATCGACTGTGACATCGATCAAAAATTGGCGCCGTTGCCAGGGAGACGGTTCAGAAAAGTGCCAGAATCAAATTATAGTGATTGTAGACATCGAAAGCGGTAACTTCATTCATTTTCTTTAGTCTTTACTTCTTTATTTCGGCTTTGATTTTTCTTCTCTATTAGGATTGTTTTCTTTTATTCGGTTTTAGTTAGTAAGCTTAGTTTCAATTATTGTTTTTGCTTATTTTCTTTAGTTGGTTTGCATCTTTTGGATTACGTGTTTGTTGGTGTATGCCTCAGTATAGAGACGAACTGAGCAGATTTGCTAGACGCCCCGAGGGTGATTCTGAAACTTCTGATAGTGAGACATATATTGCTGATCTCTTTGATGCACAGTCACAAACTTCACATCATATTTTCATTATGGCTGAGTACGAGGAAGAACAACCTCCTAGGAGTTTGCAAGAATATTTGCATCCCACACGCACTGCTACACCTTCATGCATCATGTTTCCACCTAATGTAGCACATGTTGACTTTAAACCTGGCATGATTCAGTTGATTCCTACCTTTCATGGGTTGGAAAATGAAAATCCATATGTGCATATTAGGGAGTTTGAGGAAGTAGTAGCGACCTTCTATAGCCAACCAGGTGCACTAGATATGATCCGGCTTATGTTTTTTCCCTTCTCACTGAAGGATAGAGTGAAGAGTTAGTTATATTCCTTGAGGCCACGATCTATAGGATCTTGTCCTGAAATGACAGATATTTTTCAACAAGTATTTCCCACAGCACAAAACCAATGCACTTAAGAGACAGATTTCGATCTTCACACAGAAGGATAGTGAAACTTTGTATCAGGCGTGGGAACGATTTAAAGACATGTTGAATTTATGTCCTCTTCATGGATATGAAAGTTGGCGTCTTGTTAGTTATTTCTATGATGGTTTAACTGTTAGAGAACGTCAATTTATTGAGATGATGTGCAATGGTGAATTTTTGCAAAAAGATCCTGATGCAGCAATTGAATACTTGACTGAGCTTGCTGAGAAAGCTCATACATGGACTGTACCGAATGCAACAGAAAGTACAAACAGGGCCAGACCACCACCGCAGCAACCAGGTGGAGGAATTTATCAGCTGCGGGAGGAGGATGCACTCAAGGCTAAAGTGGAGAGTCTAACAAGGGAGTTGGAGCTATTAAAGACCAAAGATATGATGGCAGCCCGGACCTGTCCATACAACGAACCTACAAGCCCGGCTGGGCCGTGTGCGATATGTCAAAGCGTGGACAACCAGATTGACAGTTGCCCTACTTATGTTGAGATGAGAGGTGTGTACGACGAGCATTGCAACGCTGTAGGCGGATTTAAGAGGTCGTACACCCCTTACTCGAAAACGTATAATCCAGGATGGCGAGAGCATCCGAACTTCAGCTGGAAGTCGAATTGTCGCGCCCCGACCCGCGAAACCCCAACCGGGCCGGGCGACGCGAACCGGAACCTAACTAAATGCGGAAATAATGGTGAGGGGTTCCCTCTAACTTACTGGTTTCATTAAATAGTTCATAATACAATAATTTCAAACCTCAAAAGATATAATATAATATTCAAAAACCTCAAAGGGGTTACCAACAGTGATACGAGTTGATCCGACTCGACCAACTGGACCCGAACCCAGAAGAGGAACCAAGCTGGTTCAACCTCTTTTCTAGTTTGACTTGGACTTCCCTAATTCAAAGTAGAGTATTTAATTAGTATTTATCATTAGTCTTTTATATTTAATTGAGTCCTAGTTGATATTTGAGTTAGAAAGTTGAGTTGAGTTTGAAACCTTATTACTTGCTAATTAAGCAAGGGGGTTTTCTTGTTGGATTAGGACTATGTCAAGGTCTCTATAAAAGGACATCATTAGTTTGTATTAGGGAATGCATGAGATGAATGATTAAGAATAGTTGATAGATTATCATAGGAGTAGAATATCATAGGAGTAGGGATAATATAGCTTCCACCAGATATTTATCATAGATCCATCTTTTTCCCCGTCTGTCATCTTCTCCGTAGCCGGCACCGCCTCCACCGGTATTTCTCTCTCCCCGTCACTTTCTCTCTCATCAACACGTCACCGCCACGTCATCACTATTCATCATCTCCTTCCTCTATCCCGAAACCCTAGCCAAGCTTCACCGCCGTTCCCTCTCCGGCCACCCCCGTCGCCAACCAAGGCCACCTCCAACTTCCCCTACCTCCCACGACTCCGGCCATACCCTTCCCTCCCTCCTTCGTCCCCTCCGGCGCCGTCCCCGACAAGCCTACCTCCGTCCCCTCCGCTGTCAACCCACATCCATCCCCAACCTCAGCTCCTAACCATCCGAAATCCCTTGTTGACCGTCCCTAACTCCATTCCGACCATCCACGACCCTTCCCGACGTCCCCAGAGCCCTCGCCGTCATCTCCGACGCCGGTCAACCCAAACCCGCCGATCTAGACCTTCCCCGGCCAATCCACTCCGTTGGATCGCATCCCCACCTCCAGGTGACCCTTCCTGGAAGTATCCCGACCACCGCCGCCGTCCCTACGCCGGCAATCTACTCCGGCGATTCTCAGCCCTTGGATCAACCCGGTTCAGCCACTTCAAATCAGGTTCAGCCCACCTAACCGGTTCAGCCAAGCCAGTCAATCCGGATCCAGCCCAATCCAACTTGGTCAGCTTGATCCAGATCACTTCAGACTTGACCCAGTCAAGTCCCATCCAATCAGGCTCAGCCAGATCCGATCCAGCTCAAGCCAGATCCGATCCAGCTAGCCAAATCAGCCAATTGGACTCAAATCAAGTCCGATCAGGCCGATTCTGATCGATCGGAGCAGTAGAGACCCATTACGAGAGGATCACGAGTAGACCGCTCGTAACAAACAGTTTATACATCATACTCCCGTAGGAGACTAACTATAACAAAAAGTGTAGAAAGTGATCACCGATCCTCAGACCCCGCCAGACGCCGCCGCGCCACCAAACACCTGCCCGGTAGGGGCTACTGAAGAAGAGCTGGCGTCTGCACCTGCAAAATGCAGCCCGGGTTGGAGTGAGCATAAAGCTCAGTAGGGTTCTACATTACGTCACACAGAAGGAAGGGGGAACGCAACAGTGTCGCCCTCAAGCAAGACCTGGGTGTATATAGGGGCCCCATAACCCCACCGCGTGTCCCTGAGGCCCAGGGACGACACTCAGTAGCAGGAACAACACTGGCGACATACAACTGCAAGAACCCGACACTGCATGCGGGAAAAGGCACCGCTGAGTAGGCAACTCCTCCACCCCAGGGTCAGCACAGTGGGACACCGGCTACACCTCAGCATCCGGCTCAAGGCCGACACGACCTCTATAATCATCAAGCAACATGTGTACCAGTCATCTAAGCCTATCATCAAGTTTGACTGGACACCACAATTCGAACCGAGTCCTAACTACCCAACCCCGGTCCTAGGGCTAAATCCGAGCTTCCAGCCTCGGGACGGCGATCCACAAATCACCCACGCCCTAACCTTATACAACTAATGCACAACAGAGAATGCATGCTATGAACATACACAAACAAGAGAAATAGGCATGCAACAGTATGACAAGGCAGCATATAAGTCCAACCGGATCGCTGCAACGGTACTACCAACCGTTGCCAGCCGATCCGCAACGGGTCCCGGCATTACGACAATACCACGACCGTCAATCGCGGACTCCTGCAACGGGAAGCAACACCGAAAACTTCGATGAACAGTAAAAAATAATATTATAATCCGAGCTTATAATCTTATATTCAAAACACCAAAACGTTCTCTACAAGCAGCTAGTTGACCCGGTCGATCTGACATCCAAACGACGTCGGATTCAAGATCCAACTTAGGATCCAGTAGATCTATATTCCAGGATCAACATATCCAAAATCCATAAACATCCAACGGCTGGATTAACGGGAAAATACTAATCAAAACCGCTAATCAAAACTAACTTACCAATGCTTGCTGCAACGCAGCCCTCCAGCAATCAATTCATAACAATTCATAGGAAAATCGGAAAAATACGAATTAAGCTGGAATGGAAAGCTAATTAATAGATATACAACTCATATTCTCATAAAAACCCAAGATCATGCACGTACAAGCCGGAAAACTCGCCGCAAGCCGGCTTTTCTTCAAGAACAGCAGAAAACCGGAAAATCCGAGGTTAATCATGCATAAATCCTACTAAAATCTCATCCAAAGATCATGAAACTTAAACCAGAAATTATAGTAGGCAACATGCGTCCAACAACACAATTTCATCAAGATCTAACGGCTAGATTTAACGAAACCCAATAAACACTCTCGTAGGTAGAAAAACCTACCGAGACCGCTAATTCCTTAGTTGATTGCTGGCTAACCATCTGCTAGCCAAGCTCCAACCCACGTCAGTGATCATCTTCACGTCGCCACGATTCCAACGAGCCTTCAAGCTCCCAAAATGGTGGTCGGAGGAGGGAGAACGACAACGAAGGAGATGGCTGTCGGGAAGAACAGAGGAAACAGGGCACCGCGGGAAGAAGAGAAAGAAGGAAGAAAGAAGAAGAGAAGGAGAAAGAAGGGGAAGGTCGGGGAAGGTGCGGAAAAAATGGAAGGAGAGGTCCTCTCCTCTGACAATGGAGAGAGACGGCCATGCCGACCGTCCTCGCCGCTCAACTGCCCAACTGCTCTGCTCACGAGTCCGATCGATCGCTCCTAGGAGCGATCGATCGCTCAAGGGCCGTAAGCTGCCCAAAAGCAAGCTTCAGCGCGCCCGAGCTGGGATCTTCTGATTCCGAGTCCACCTAACCATTCTAATCAAGCACTAACACAAACAAGGTTAGTGTGTGCACACGCGGGTGTGAAACAAACCAACAAGGCACAATTTACCAAATTGCCCTTTCGGTCCACAACGAGCCACGGGCCCGACCCAGGCGGTCGACCCAGGAATGGAGGGACAGGTCGTCACACGAATGCTCCACAAAGCAACGAGCATCATCAACCGCCACCTAATAAGCCTTTTTCTAACCCTCCTTATAATACATCTGGTTTTCCTAGGCCTAAATTTAATGACAGTTTACAGGAACTAAAATCTATGATTGTGCAGGAATCTAAGGAAAGAAAGGAGGACGTTCAAGAGATTAAGAGCCAGATCACGAAGCTGATCAATTCTTTGAGCGTGCATGAATGAGGAAAGTTTCCAGCTCAACCTCAACAAACGCAGGTATCTAGTGCTGAGCAAAATAATGTGAAGGAGATGAACGCCGTAACTACAAGAAGCGGAAAAACAACAAAAAGCCCTTCAAAAGAGCCCCCCGAACCTCCTATTGTTGTTGAAGAAGAGGACCGGATTGATGAGAACCATGCAGAGGCCGATCATTCAGATGGCCCTACACCAGGTGACTTTAAGGTATGTGTCCCTTTCCCTCAGGCATTGAAATCCACTAAATTTACTATGGAGCCCAACAGCGAGATTTTGGAGTATCTTCGGCAGGTTAAGGTAAACCATGCTCTTTTGCATGTTATTAAGCAAATTCCTACATATGCTAAAGTGATTAAAGATTTATGCACTATGAATAGACGACATCATGTAAAGAAAACTTCATTTTTAACAGAGCAGGTTAGTGCACTGCTTCAGCATAGGATTCCTCCTCAGGTTAGTGCACTGTTTCATTGGAGAGCAAGAAGTAGGACAAGCTTTACTAGATCTTGGTGCGAGTGTTAATTTGATGCCATATTCTGTTTACTTGTAACTTGGTTTAGGACAGATTAAATCGACATCTGTGATTTTGCAATTGGCGGATAGATCCACGAAGACTCCACGAGGAGTAGTAGAGGATGTGCTTGTTCAAATAGATAAATTTTATTATCCTGTTGATTTCTTAGTCTTGGATACTTAGGCTGTAGTAACTGCTGATTTGAGAATTCCTATTATTTTAGGTAGACCGTTTCTTGCGATTGCTAATGCTATAATTAATTGCACGAATGGTTTAATGAAGTTAACTTTTGGGAATATGACTTTAGAAATTAATGTTTTTAATGTTGCTAAGCAGCCTGATGAGGATGATGAATGCCAGCAGACTTACCAGATTGATTTGCTCACTGAAAAGGAGTTTGCTACAACTGAAGAGGAGTTTGGATGAAAGTGTTGATGTGGATGGTATGTGTAAAAATTTGGAACATTGTTCTTTTGCAGGTCCATGGAATCCAAAGTTTGAAGAACTGCCAGAAAGAGGACAGCCACCAACACCATCAGTAGTAGAGCCGCCCAAGCTGGACCTGAAGCCGCTTCCTCAAGGATTAAAGCATGCCTATCTTGGTCCAGGTGATACATACCCAGTTATTATTTCTTCAGCATTAACTGCAGAGCAAGGTGAGCAATTACTTAGCGTTTTAAATGAGCATAAATCAGCTATTGGATGATTTATAGCAGATCTGAAAGGTATTAGTCCATTGATATGTTCCCATATGATTAATCTTGAACAAGGGACTGTACCTCGTAGGGATCCTCAGTGTAGGTTGAACCCTACAATGAAAGAGGTAGTAAAAACTGAAGTGTTGAAATTATTAGATGCAGGGATCATCTACCCCATTGCTGATAGCAAATGGGTGAGTCCTACACAGGTTGTGCCTAAAAAATCTGGTGTCACCGTTGTTGAAAATGAAAGTGGAGACTTTGTCCCCACTAAATTGGTGACAGGATGGCGTATGTGTATAGATTATAGAAAATTGAATGCTGCCACCCGTAAGGATCATTTTCCATTGCCTTTTTCTAGACCAGATCTTAGAAAGAGTAGCTGGACATCCTTTTTATTGTTTTCTCGACGGTTATTCTGGATATTATCATATTTAGATTGCTTTAGAAGATCAGGAAAAAACTACTTTTACATGTCCTTTTGGTACTTATGCTTTCCGTAGAATGCCATTTGGATTGTGTAATGCTCCTGCTATGTTTCAGCGTTGTATGATGAGTATGTTTGCTGATATGATCGAGGAATGTATGGAAGTATATATGGATGATTTGACTGTATTTGGTAATACTTTTGATGCATGCTTGCAAAACTTAAAGAGAGTCTTGGGCAGGTGTGAAGAGAAGCACCTTGTGCTTAATTGGAAAAAGTGTCACTTCATGGTGCCTTCAGGCATTGTATTGGGCCATATTGTCTCTTCTAGAGGCATTGAGGTGGATCGATAAAAAATTGATCTCATCTCAAAGCTTCCTGTGCCAAAGATTGTTAAAGATGTTAGATCCTTTCTAGGGCATGCTGGTTTTTACAAGAGATTCATTCAGAATTTTTCTGCTATTGCTCGTCCTTTGTGTAATCTTTTGCTAAAGGATACCCTTTTTGAGTGGACTATTGCTTGTCAAGAGGCTTTTCAAGCCTTGATTGATAAATTGACTTCCGCACCTATTGTGCAACCACCTGATTGGAGCCTTCCTTTTGAATTGATGTCTGATGCATGTGATTTTGCTGTAGGAGCTGTTTTAGGACAGCGAAAAGATGGTAAACCTCATGTTATTCATTATGCTAGCCGAACCTTGAATAATGCACAGATGAATTATTCTACCACTGAGAAAGAACTATTGGCTATAGTCTTTGCATTAGACAAGTTTCGTGCTTATTTGATTGGTTCCCCTATCACAATTTTCATTGATCATGCCGCGCTTAAGTACCTTCTCACCAAGAAGGATGCTAAGGCGCACCTAATTCGTTGGATATTAATCTTACAGGAATTCGATATCTCCATCAAAGATAAAGAGGGCGTGGAGAACGTTGTCGCTGATCACCTATCAAGGTTGATGGTGGAAGTAGCGGAAAATGAGCCACCAATTATGGATGACTTCCTTGATGAGCAACTCTTTTC
Source organism: Narthecium ossifragum (assembly GCA_963920575.1). NCBI lineage: Eukaryota > Viridiplantae > Streptophyta > Magnoliopsida > Dioscoreales > Nartheciaceae > Narthecium > Narthecium ossifragum. Next base: position 14,215,079 of record OY986968.1, read on the forward strand.
AGTTGCACGGCTGCTGTGAGGACCCATCCCTCTCCTCCTGTGGCTTGCTGTGGGCCGCAAGGGCAATTTGGTAAATTGCACATTGTCGGCTAGTTTCACACTCTCGCTTGTACACACACTGACTATGTTTGTGGTAATGTTTGCTTAGAATGGTTAGTTGGACCCGGGATTGAAAGATCCGGGCTTGGGCTTGAGATTTGGCCCAAGTCTAGCTTTCTGGGCAAGTGGGATCTGTTACGACCGGTCTACTCGTGATCCTCTCGTAATGGGTCTCTACTGCTCCAATCGATCAGAATCGGCCTGATCGGACTTGATTTGAGTCCAATGGGCTGATTTGGCTAGCTAGATCGGATCTGGCTTGAGCTGGATCGGATCTGGCTGAAGCTGGATCGAATCTGGCTAAGCCTGATTGGATGGGACTTGACTGGGTCAAGTCTGAAGTAATCTGGATCAAGCTGATCAAGTTGGATTGGGCTGGATCCAGACTAAGTGGCTCGGCTGAACCAATTAAGTGGGCTAAGTGGCTGAATCAACTGGCTGGCTGAACCGGGTTGGATCCAAGGGCTGTGGTTCGCCGGAGTAGATCGCCGGCGTAGGGATGGCGGCGGCGGTCGGGATACTTCCAGGAAGGGTCGCCTGGAGGTGGGGATGAGATCCAACGGCTCGGATCTGGAAGATGGGTGGTGGATCGGCCGGATCTGGGGAAGACGGCGGTGAAGGTTGGGTCGGCCGGCGTCGGGGATGACAACGGGGAGCTCGGCGGGGCTTGGGACAGTCGGGATCGGGTCTAGGGATGCCGGGGAATGGTTTTAGGATGGTTTGGAGGTGGGATAGGGATCGGACAGGGGGTTGACTGTAATGCTCTAGTATTACTTTTCTTTATCTTTGATGTTTTTCATTAAATTTTGCGCCATGTTTTTAGTAGCATTGTTGAGATCTAAATTCTTAACTTAGAACTACTTCATGATGTTTATTAGATTATTGATTTTATCCTCTATTGTGATTGTGCAGCCTTATTGTTCTTTGATTAAGTGAATTAGAGTAACCAGCTGTCTAGTATAGGATCTATTGTCAAATCTGTTCCTTAGTTGATTTTTAAGCTTGAGTAGGCTTAAAATGCTGATACGTTGGCAATCCCTTGGGGGTTGAGGGACACCTCATGGCTGTTGGGACAGCTCACCCCTTAGTGGTAGTTGCAAGCCTTACTGGCTTAGGTGAGGACCCCCACGTTTGGGGAGTCACCTTTTGGACTTTGGAGTCCTTCTTCCTCTCGTTTGAGGGGAGGTTTGCAGAGAAAAACAGAGTGGATAGCAGCAGGGAGAGGGAAGTGAAGAGAGGAAGCTGCAGAGAGAAAAAGAGGTAAAATACCACTTCAAAAAGGAATTGAAGGGGGAGACAAGTCTATGTGAGTAATGGGATTCTCGAAATGATCTCTCTGTTTTGATTTAATATGGGAGATTCTTCTCATGTATATATATATGGCTGCTTCCTCTAAATTTCTGCAAGTATTGCTGTTCATTTAGTGTTGTTATGGGAGATTCTTCTCATGTATATATATATGGCTGCTTCCTCTAAATTTCTGCAAGTATTGCTGTTCATTTAGTGTTGTTATGGGAGATTCTTCTCATGTATATATATATATGGCTGCTTCCTCTAAATTTCTGCAAGTATTGCTGTTCATTTAGTGTTGTTATGGGAGATTCTTCTCATGTATATATATATATGGCTGCTTCCTCTAAATTTCTGCAAGTATTGCTGTTCATTTAGTGTTGTTATGAAAGATTCTTCTCATGTATATATATATGGCTGCTTTCTTTAAAATTCTGCAAGTATTGCTATTCATTTAGCGTTGAGTTAGATGTTATGGATATGTTTTGATTTCCTACAATGTTAAGGACATCATTTGCTATCCTTGGAAGTCCTATATCAGGGGACTTAAATATCTGGTTCAGTTGCAATGAGGGTGGACGTCCCTTACAGCTTCTTTAAGCTGTTCTGTTCACAGCTTCTTTAAAGCTGTTTTGATTCATCATGGGAATGAATTCTGTACATATTATGTATGTCTATAATTACGGGTTATTCTGTTTAACTGAAGAGTGAGCACATTCTATCTAGTTAATCTTATCGCGAAGTGTGCTATTGTTTTGATTCAGTTTAGTTTTCATTAATGTTATGAGTGATGCCCAGGGTGAGGTTCAATTTCAGCATTCTTTTACTCACTGGGCTGTTTAGCTCATCCCATTTTTATTATATATTTCAGGAGGTGAAGTTTAACTTACGATTCAACACCTTGGCATCATCTTTTATACGAGGAAAATTGGATTTCTTTTTGTGCAAGGATGTTGTTGTAGCTCAGTGCTTGCATATGTATAGAAGTTTCAAGACTGTAGATTGTGTATCGCATGGGTTTGTAGGAGAGGGGAGGTCTTATATTAACTCTTTTGTGTAACTGAATTTGGGGGTGCTATATTACTATTAATCTGTGAGTTTAGAGTGTTTTGAACCCCTATGGATCAGTAGTTTCTGCTATTTTATTTAATCATGTACCACTTAAACTCTTAGTTTCCTTAAGTTCTTATTGGTATTACTGCAGCTTCGAAATCGATCTCTGAGAGAAAGATGTCATTTAGCTCTCTCTCTTAATCGAAACTTGGATTTTAGTCCCCATTCTATATTCCTGACCTCCGACCTCTTCTAGACACATGTTAGCAAATCCACAATTAAATTGAAGCCAAATTCGAATTGTTTTGTCCAGAATTCGGTTCTACTTTCTGTACTGCGCCGTCGGTGGTAAAAACGTGATAACTTTCTCTAGGAAACTCGAAATCACGAACGGAAAAATTCTCCAAAAACTAGACTCCAAGGGCTTTCTAACCATGTGTGTCACTTCTTCTGGTTCAACCTGAGTATGTACAGTTTTACCTGCAAACTTGACACTTCTGCGCTGGCAGTTCGTCTGACCTCTTTTTATTGTGGTTTCGTTGGGGTTGTGGCAGAGTTCGGTTGGGGTTGTGACAGAGTGGTATCAGAGCTATAGGTTGAATATCCTTTTGAATTTGGTGTGTAGTTAGACATGAGATGAATATTTTAGAACATAGAAGTAAGGCCATAGGTGCATATTTTATTAGAATGTGTGAATGTTCATTGTTGCATACACCCTTAGTACATTTTGTTATGACCGTTTGACATATGTTTGGATTTATAATGCTCTAATCCTCTATTTGACATGAATAGCTAAGGATGGTGACGGGCAGGGGAAGAAGAAGGGCTAGTCCATCTACTGAGCATATACAAAGAATTGAGAGGGTACTTGAAGGGCTCCTACAGGTAGTCCAAGGAACTTTTCAGAATAATAATGCTACTCAAGATGACAGGGATGAAAGAAATGCAGTTGTGACTATCAAGCAATTCCAAGAGTTGAAACCATCAACATTTGAGGGTACTGCAGATCCTATGATAGCAGAATCTTGGATTCTAGAAATGGAGAAGATTTTCGGAGTCTTGCATTGTACTGAAGAGCAAAAAGTATCTTTTGCTGCTTTTATGTTTAAGGGGGAGGCATATAGGTGGTGGTTATTAATCGGTGAGAGGGAGAAAGATATCACCTGGAACAGATTCCTGGAGGTCTTCTATGAAAAGTACTTTCCTGATTCAATAAGGGATAGAAAAATCTCTGAGTTCCTAAGTTTGAATCAAGGGAATATGACAGTTGCAGAATATGAAGCTAAGTTCACAGAATTAGCACGATTTGCTCCCTATGTAGTATCTACTGATACTAGGAAGGCTAGAAAGTTTGAGAGTGGGCTGCGATGGAATATTAAGGATAAAGTAGAGATCTTAAAGCTACCTACTTATTCAGAGGTGGTAGACAGGGCAATGATAGCTGAGAAAGCCAAAGAGGAGATGACAAAAAATTGGGAAAGGCAGAAGAAGAGACAGGGAAATCATTCAAAGCAAGATCAAAATTTCACTGTACCCAAGAAGCAAATTACAGGATCAGCAAGTAAAGATTTTACTCCTCAAAACAGTATGACTGTTCAAGGAAATAGTTCCCAGCAATGTTCTATTTGTCAGAAATGGCATAGAGGTCCTTGCTACCGAACTACTGGAGCTTGCTATGGATGTGGTCAATCGGGACATCAAATAAGGGACTGCCCAAGAACTACCAAACGTCAGTTACCAACCACATCTGCAGCAGAAGTTGGCAAGAAACCAACAACGTACAGGTCTGAGAGTAAGAAAGAGGAGCCGTGGAGGCAGGGCAGGGCATTTGCACTTGTTCCAGGTGACATTCCAGCCACAGATTCTGTTGTGTCAGGTATACTTTTTATTTGTGGTTGCCCAACACATGTTCTCATTGATTCTGGTTCCACACATTCCTTTGTTTCATGTGGTTTTACTTCCAATTTACATAAATTTCCTGAGCCATTGAACCATGTCCTACATGTGTCCTTGCCTACCGGTGATTCCCTGATCTGTACTATGATCTATAAATCTTGCGACATATCAGTAGGGGATACAAGCCTAACCATTGATCTGATTCCCTTGAAGATGCATGGCTTTGATGTTATTATAGGAATGGATTGGTTATCCTTCAATTCTGCTAGCATTGATTGTGCAAGTAAAAGAGTTTTCTTTAGGAAACCTGAACAAGCAGAGTTTGTTTTTGAGGGAGAGGGAGTAGTGTCACCTCCATATTTGATTACTGCTATGCAAGCTGAAAAGTTACTTAGAAAAGGTGGTTCGGGTTATCTATGCCATATAATCGATACAGAAGTCGCCCCTCCGTTGCTAGAGAATATCCCTATTGCTAAGGATTTTCCTGATGTGTTCCCTGAAGATCTACCTGCTTCCCTGGTGGATAGAGAAATTGAGTTCAGCATTGATGTTATCCCAGGCACTCAACCTATTTCCAAAGCCCCTTACAGAATGTCTCTAACTGAGTTGAAGGAACTGAAAACACAATTGCAGCAGCTATTAGATAAAGGATTCATTAGACCCAGTGTCTCACCATGGGGTGCTCCGGTTTTGTTTGTAAAGAAGAAGGATGGGACGATGAGGTTGTGTATTGATTATAGAGAACTAAACAGAGTAACTGTCAAAAATAGATATCCACTACCAAGGATTGATGATCTATTTGACCAATTGCAAGGTGCTCAGGTATTCTCTAAGATTGATTTGAGATCAGGGTACCATCAATTAAAGGTTAGGGCTGATGATATTTCGAAGACTGCTTTCAGGACAAGGTATGGACATTATGAGTTATTGGTTATGCCATTTTGGGTTACAAATGCACCAGCGGCATTTATGGACCTAAAGAATAGGGTGTTTAAGCCATATCTGGATGAGTTTATTATTGTCTTTATTGATGACATTTTAGTTTACTCAAAAAGCTATGCTGAACATGAGCAACATTTACAAAGGACTTTTCAGGTTCTAAGGGAGGAACAATTGTATGCCAAACTGAAGAAGTGTGAGTTTTGGTTAACAAACATAACATTTTTGGGGCATGTAATTGGCAAGGATGGTGTATCAGTTGATCCCCACAAAATAGAAGCAATTGTAGATTGGCCAAGGCCGACCAATGTTACTGAGATTCGTAGTTTCTTGGGGTTGGCAGGTTATTATAGAAGGTTTGTGAAAGATTTTTCCAGAATTGCTACTCCTTTGACGCAGTTAACTCAGAAAAAGACTCCATTTGAGTGGTCAGAAGAGAGGGAGCAGAGTTTCCAAGAGTTAAAAGATAGGTTAGTGGCCGCACCTATCTTAGCACTTCCATCAGCAGACAGGGGTTTTGTCATCTATAGTGATGCTTCTTATAGAGGTTTGGGATGTGTATTGATGCAAGACGGCAGAGTAATTGCATATGCTTCTAGACAATTGAGACCTCATGAAAGAAATTACCCCACTCATGACTTAGAATTGGCAGCTGTAATTTTTGCATTAAAAATTTGGCGTCACTATTTATATGGTACCACTTGTGAGATTTTTACAGATCATAAAAGTCTGAAATATTTGTTCACTCAAAAGGAATTAAATATGCGTCAAAGAAGGTGGCTAGAAGTAATGAAAGATTATGACTTGCGAATTCAGTACCATCCGGGCAAAGCTAATGTAGTAGCTGATGCTTTGAGCAGGAAGAATACAGAAAACCTTGCTTGCCTTATTACCACTCAAGAAACTTTATGCATGAGCTGGAGAATATGGAGACTGAGGTTTTACTGCCCAACTTAAATGCTATGCTTTCTGTTATAGTTGCCCAGCCTACCTTGCTAGAGATTATAAAACTGAGGCAGCAGGAGGATCCTAATTTGAGGAAAATCTGTGATACAATGGGGGAAGCTCAGATGTCAGACTACAGGGTAAAAGATGGTGTACTTAGATTCAGGGACAGATTATGTGTCCCCAGGGTGCCGGAAGTAACAAGGCAGATTTTAGAGGAAGCTCATGCTTCTAAGTGGGCAGTTCATCCAGGCAGTACAAAGATGTACAGAGATTTGAAGGAATCATTTTGGTGGCCAGGTATGAAGAAAGATATTGCTGAATTTGTATCTCACTGCTTACAATGTCAACAGATAAAAGCTGAACATCAAAGGCCAGCTGGGTTGCTGCAACCTCTCCCTATACCGGAGTGGAAATGGGAGGGAATTAGCATGGATTTTGTCAGCGGATTTCCTCGTTCCCCCAAAGGTAATGATGCTATATGGGTAATTGTTGACAGGTTAACAAAATCTGCTCACTTTTTAGCAGTGAAAATGACGCACTCTATGGATAAGTTCGCTACTCTCTACATCAAGGAAATCAGAAAGAGTGATTCAGATTTCTATTGTATCGGACCGAGACTCTAGGTTCGTGTCTAAATTCTGGAAAAGCTTGCAAGCGGCCATGGGAACAGAATTGAAATTTAGTACAGCTTTCCATCCACAAACTGATGGGCAATCAGAAAGAGTGATTCAGATTTTAGAAGATATGCTTCGGCTTTGTGTTCTTGATTTCGGAGGCAATTGGGAAGAACATTTGTCATTGGTGGAATTTGCTTATAATAATAGCTTTCAGACAAGCATAGGTATGGCACCATACGAAGCACTTTATGGGAGGAAATGCAGATCGCCTATTTGCTGGACAGAGGTAGGAGATAGAAAACTTTTGGGACCTGAAATTGTAGAAATCACCACCGATAAAATCAAGTTAATTCAGAAGAGACTTCAAGCTGCACAAAGTCGTCAGAAGAGCTATGCAGACATGAAAAGAAGGGACTTAACATTTCAGGTAGGTGATAAAGTGTTTCTAAAAGTTTCTCCTAGCAGGGGTGTGTTTCGTTTTGGCAAGAAGGGTAAGCTGAGCCCAAGATTCATTGGACCTTTTGAAATACTTGAGAAAGTCAGTCCGGTAGCCTATCGCCTAGCCCTTCCACCAGAACTTTCCCATGTTCATGATGTGTTCCATGTTTCTATGTTAAGATGCTACTTGCATGATCCTACCCATGTATTAGATCACTATCCTCTAAGTGTAAAAGAGGATTTGAGTTACAAGGAACAACCGATTCAGATCTTGGACCGGAGGGTGCAAATCTTGAGGAGTAAGAGTATCCCATTGGTAAAAGTTTTGTGGCAGAATCACTCCACAAAAGAAGCCACTTGGGAAAGAGAAGAGGAAATTCCGGCAAAGTATCCCCATTTACTGTTAGGCATGTCAAGTTTGGAGGACCAAACTTTTTGAAGAAGGGGAGAGTGTAATGCTCTAGTATTACTTTTCTTTATCTTTGATGTTTTTCATTAAATTTTGCGCCATGTTTTTAGTAGCATTGTTGAGATCTAAATTCTTAACTTAGAACTACTTCATGATGTTTATTAGATTATTGATTTTATCCGCTATTGTGATTGTGCAGCCTTATTGTTCTTTGATTAAGTGAATTAGAGTAACCAGCTGTCTAGTATAGGATCTATTGTCAAATCTGTTCCTTAGTTGATTTTTAAGCTTGAGTAGGCTTAAAATGCTGATACGTTGGCAATCCCTTGGGGGGTGAGGGACACCTCATGGCTGTTGGGACAGCTCACCCCTTAGTGGTAGTTGCAAACCTTACTGGCTTAGGTGAGGACCCCCACGTTTTGGGAGTCACCTTTTGGACTTTGGAGTCCTTCCTCTCGTTTGAGGGGAGGTTTGCAGAGAAAAACAGAGTGGATAGCAGCAGGGAGAGGGAAGTGAAGAGAGGAAGCTGCAGAGAGAAAGAGGTAAAAGACCACTTCAAAAAGGAATTGAAGGGGGAGACAAGTCTATGTGAGTAATGGGATTCTCGAAATGATCTCTCTGTTTCGATTTAATATGGGAGATTGTTCTCATGTATATATATATGGCTGCTTCCTCTAAATTTCTGCAAGTATTGCTGTTCATTTAGTGTTGTTATGGGAGATTCTTCTCATGTATATATATATGGCTGCTTCCTCTAAATTTCTGCAAGTATTGCTGTTCATTTAGTGTTGTTATGGGAGATTCTTCTCATGTATATATATATATATGGCTGCTTCCTCTAAATTTCTGCAAGTATTGCTGTTCATTTAGTGTTGTTATGGGAGATTCTTCTCATGTATATATATATATGGCTGCTTCCTTTAAATTTCTGCAAGTATTGCTGTTCATTTTGTTACGCCGAGCCTTCTCGTAGGCACGGGTACCTGGTCTCTTCCCTGGTCTCAGTTCTTCCTTAGCCAAATCTATGGTTAGGTCGAGAGATACCTTTAGGGTTTTAGGAGAAGGACCCTAGGTATTCGACGAGGAAGATGAAGACTGGAGGTAGGAGACGGTAGAGAAGAGGTTACCTTGCAGATCCTCTTGTGGTTGGCTGGTTACTCTTGGAGATCCACGCCAAGAGAGGTGGAAGAAGAGGGGGGGCGGCCAAGGAGGTCGCCGGGATTGGAGCGGTTGCTGGTAGCGGCGGACGGCGGAGGTGATGGTGGTAGCCGGCGGGTGGAGAAGGCCAGCAAGAGAGAGAAACGTGGGAGGGGCTGGTCGTGGTGGAATATTAATTTAGAGCTACTCCTAAGATATCCTACTTTAACTACTAACTTTATTCTTCAATGCATAAAACCTAATACAAGCTATGGAGGTCCTTTTATAGAGGCCTCAAGAGAGTCCTACTTCAACTAGAGAACTACCTTGCTTTAATCAGCAAGTAACTATACTTTCCTACTAAGACTCAATCATAACTCAAGCTTCCTAACAAACTGGACTCAAAATAGGAACTAATAAAACAAAGCATAAACTGGACTCAAACTAGGAAATCAACTAGGAAAGCAATTAAGAACTAACTAAGGTAGTAACCAGCTAAGGCCGGCTTGGCTAAGCCACCTCAAGGGACGTGGGTCCCATCTAGCCTTGACCATGGGTCCGCCCATGCTTGGGTTTGGGCGTGGATCTGGTCTGGCTGGATTCAGCGATGGTTGAGCTCGTAACATCCCCTTCCCCTTCAGAACGAGCCTTGGCCTCAAGGCTAAGTGGTGGCACTCGGGAGAGGGCATCTGCAACTGAATTCTCTGAACCCTTCTTGTACTCGATGTCGAAGTCATAGCCCAGCAATTTCACAAGCCACTTTTGCTGTGCTTCGGTCGACAAGGTCTGTTCCCAAAAATGTTTGAGACTCCTATGGTCGGTCCGGACGATGAACTTGGAGCCAAGTAAGTAGGGTCTCCACTTCTGGACAGCCAACGCCAATGCCCGCATCTCCTTCTCATATGTTGATCTTCCTTGTTCTCTTGGAGGTAACGCCTGGCTGAAGTAGGCGATGGGCTTCTTCTCTTGCATGAGGACTGCACCAATGCCGTAGGAAGAGGCATCACACTCGACTAAGATGGGCTTGGTGAAGTCAGGCAAGGCCAAAACAGGGCCGGTCATCATGGCTTCCTTGAGTTGCTGGAAAGCTTGTTCCGCCTCGAGGTTCCATTGGAAGTTACCCTTCTTTAGCAGCTGCGTCAATGGTCTTGCAATTGTCCCGTAGTGCTGTACGAACTTCCGATAGTAACCGGTAAGTCCAAGAAACCCGCGCAGCTCCTTGACAGTAGTAGGGGATGGCCAAGTTATCATGGCAGCAATCTTATCAGCATCCATGGCCACACCTTCCGGGGAGACGACATGACCTAAGTAGCGAACTTGATGCTGACCGAACTGACACTTGTCCTTCCTTAAGAGAAGTTGGTGTTCTCTTAGGATGGTGAAGACGGTGGACAAGTGACCCAGATGCTCCTGCGTACTCTGGCTGTAGATTAGTATATCGTCGAAGAAGACTAGGACAAACCTGCGGAGCAAGGGCTCAAAGATGGAGTTCATTAATGCCTGAAAAGTAGAGGGGGCGTTGGTCAGCCCGAACGGCATAACAAGGAACTCATAGTGACCATGGTGTGTACGGAAGGCAGTTTTTTCAACGTCCGGCAGGTACATCCGGATTTGGTGATATCCTGAACGAAGATCCAGCTTGGAGAAGATGGCTGCGTTGTGAAGTTCGTCCAGCAACTCATCAATCACGGGAATAGGGAACTTATCCTTGACTGTTGCTTTTGTTGAGAGCTCGGTAATCGATGCACATGCGCCATGATCCATCCTGCTTCTTGACTAGCAGGACCGGTGATGAGTAGGGGCTGGATGAAGTACGTATGACACCGTTCTTGAGTAGGGTAGCCACCTGTTGTTCTATCTCCGTCTTCTGGTATTGGGGGTACCTGTAGGGCCGTACATTCACAGGACCTTCTCCTTGCTTCAATGGTATGTGATGGTCATGCTCACGGGCAGGAGGAAGTCCGGTGGGCTCAGCGAAGAGGTCGGAGTATTGCTCCAAGAGGGCGGCCAGAGCAGGGTCAAGGGGAACGTCCCCTTCAGATTTCCCACCAAGGGTGATCCCGGTTGGGCCTTCTGGACGATCTGAGTTTGGACTGCTCTTCAGCATACAGAGCCATCCCTGATCTCCCCTACGGATGCTATGTAGGGCTGCGGCTTCAGAGTAGACCCTGGTGGGTGAGGGTACCTTTATCCCTTGTAACTCGATCTGCTCCTCGCCGAGATGGAATCTCACCTTCAGCTCCTTAAGGTTCATCTGAATGTCTCCTAGGGTTAGCAGCCACTGTGCTCCTAGGACTGCATCACAACCCTGTAGAGGTAAGAGGAAGAAGTCCACGTGGACTAGGACTCCCTGGAGATGGACGCCTACCCTAGGACACCTTCTCGGGGACTCTAAGCGTTCACCACTGGCCACGGTCACATGGAATCCGGGGTTAGTCTGGGGCATGAGACCTAGCTTCTGTGCGAGATGATCTGCCAGGAAGTTGTGGGTGCTTCCTGAATCAATGAGCAAGATGATCGGGACTGAGTTTATGGATCCCCTTACTCGAATGGTCTGCGGTGTAGGGGTCCCGACCATAGCATGGAAGGTGATGTAGGGTTCCGGTTCGGCCGGAACATCATCTTCTCCTGACTCTTCTTCAGGTGGGATCGGATTCCCAGATTCGGCTTCCATGGCTGGTTCCTCATTGACGACCTCAATGCTCAACAACTGCTTACAGCGGTGCCCTGGTGTATATGGCTCGTCACATTGGAAGCAAAGTCCCTGTGCTCTTCGTTGTTGCAGTTCAGCTAGAGATAGCTGTCTCCGTTGAGGTCGGACTAAAGTTTGAGTCTGACTAGGAGTCCTAGTTTGAGTAGGATTAGGAGTCCTAGTCTCACTCGAACTCCAATTTGCGGGCGCGGCACGGGAAGCGGGGGCTGGACGGGTAGTTGCAGGCGTCGTCCTTGCCGTAGCATGCCGGATCGCGTACTGCTTCGCCTCATGAGTCTTGGCGTAGCTGATAGCCTCGGCTATGGTGGCTGGTCTAGCGAGCTGAACATCATACCTGATGGCCGGTTTCAGTCCGCTGATGAACAGACTCAGTACCACATCCCGATCCAAGTGTGGAACACGACCTAGACCTCGATCGAACCGGATATGGTAGTCTCGGACTGAACCATCTTGCTGAATTCGAGTGAGTTCGCCGATGGGGTCCTCATAGGTCGTCGGTCCATAGCGCAAGTGCAAGGCATGCTGGAAGGTATGCCATGTTGCGCACTTGTCCGTATCCTTCGACAGTTGGTACCATGCCTGGGCATCTCCATCGTAGTGATAGGCGACATAGCGGACCTTCTCTCGCTCATGGATAGGATGATAAGAGAAGAACTGCTCTGCCTTCAGGATCCAGTGAGTAGGATCTGCAGCTCCATCATAGCGGGGGAAGTCCATGCGGGGAATCCGGGCAACAAGGGGTTGCTCACGGATTGGGTCATGGGGCTGCTCATAGGCCGGTGGGGTGTGAGGAGGGTAGTAATGGGGTGGTGCAGGAGCTGGGTTGTAGGGGACATGTGGAGGGGGCGCAGGCTGCTGGTATGGAGGGAGGTGATAGGTTGGATATAGAGGCTGGTATGGTGGGGGTGGAAGGACAGTGGAGCCAGGTGGTGGTGGTAAGGTGGTGGGGCCGGCCAGGGGTGTGGTGTGGGCTGGTTGAGCCGGTTGGGTGGGAGGGGTAGGACCTGGTCCAACCAAGATGTAGTTGGGACTAGGGCCGAATCCTTCCTGGATGTGGACTGGTTCATGAGGAGTCCTAGGGGGACTAGGAGTTGTGGTAGGAGGCTGGTTAGGATTAGGGTTAGGGTTACCTTGCTCTCCCGCCGTTCCTGGACTCTGTCCCTGCATCTGCAAGGCCATGAACGCCATCCTCTCCGAGAGCCCGAGGATCAAGGCGTGCGTCTCATGCTGCACAGTATGAAGGGACAGCAGTGATCCTTTGATATCGTCGATCTCTTCTCTGGTTACGGAAAGGTCCCGCTCCTTGGAAGCACTCGTGGCGGTATCTCCGGCCATCAACGCAGCTTTTGGAAGGCTTTGGGCGGCACAGCCGACGGATCGGAGCTCTGATACCAAGTTGTTACGCCGAGCCTTCTCGTAGGCACGGGTACCTGGTCTCTTCCCTGGTCTCAGTTCTTCCTTAGCCAAATCTATGGCTAGGTCGAGAGATTCCTTTAGGGTTTTAGGAGAAGGACCCTAGGTATTCGACGAGGAAGATGAAGACTGGAGGTAGGAGACGGTAGAGAAGAGGTTACCTTGCAGATCCTCTTGTGGTTGGCTGGTTACTCTTGGAGATCCACGCCAAGAGAGGTGGAAGAAGAGGGGCGGCGGCCAAGGAGGTCGCCGGGATTGGAGCGGTTGCTGGTAGCGGCGGACGGCGGAGGTGATGGTGGTAGCCGGCGGGTGGAGAAGGCCAGCAAGAGAGAGAAACGTGGGAGGGGCTGGTGGTGGTGGAATATTAATTTAGAGCTACTCCTAAGATATCCTACTTTAACTACTAACTTTATTCTTCAATGCATAAAACCTAATACAAGCTATGGAGGTCCTTTTATAGAGGCCTCAAGAGAGTCCTATTTCAACTAGAGAACTACCTTGCTTTAATCAGCAAGTAACCATACTTTCCTACTAAGACTCAATCATAACTCAAACTTCCTAACAAACTGGACTCAAAATAGGAACTAATAAAACAAAGCATAAACTGGACTCAAACTAGGAAATCAACTAGGAAAGCAATTAAGAACTAACTAAGGTAGTAACCAGCTAAGGCCGGCTTGGCTAAGCCACCTCAAGGGACGTGGGTCCCATCTAGCCTTGACCATGGGTCCGCCCATGCTTGGGTTTGGGCGTGGATCTGGTCTGGTCGGATTCAGCGATGGTTGAGCTCGTAACACATTTAGTGTTGTTATGGGAGATTCTTCTCATGTATATATATATGGCTGCTTCCTTTAAAATTTTGCAAGTATTGCTATTCATTTAGAGTTGAGTTAGATGTTATGGATATGTTTTGATTTCCTACAATGTTAAGGACATCATTTGCTATCCTTGGAAGTCCTATATCAGGGGACTTAAATATCTGGTTCAGTTGCAATGAGGGTGGATGTCCCTTACAGCTTCTTTAAGCTGTTGTGTTCACAGCTTCTTTAAAGCTGTTTTGATTCATCATGGGAATGAATTCTGTACAGATTATGTCTAGTTAACTGAAGAGTGAGCACATTCTATCTAGTTAATCTTAGCGCGAAGTGTGCTATTGTTTTGATTCAGTTTAGTTTTCATTAATGTTATGAGTGATGCCCAGGGTGAGGTTCAATTTCAGCATTTTTTTACTCACTGGGCTGTTTAGCTCATCCCATTTTTTATTATATATTTCAGGAGGTGAAGTTTAACTTACGATTCAACACCTTGGCATCATCATTTATACGAGGAAGATTGGATTTCTTTTTGTGCAAGGATGTTGTTGTAGCTCAGTGCTTGCATATGTATAGAAGTTTCAAGACTGTAGATTGTGTATTGCATGGGTTTGTAGGAGAGGGGAGGTCTTATATTAACTCTTTTGTGTAACTGAATTTGGAGGTGCTATATTACTGTTAATCTGTGAGTTTAGAGTGTTTTGAACCCCTATGGATCAGTAGTTTCTGCTGTTTTATTTAATCATATACCACTTAAACTCTTAGTTTCCTTAAGTTCTTATTGGTATTACTGCAGCTTCGAAATCGATCTCTGAGAGAAAGATGTCTTTTAGCTCTCTCTCTTAATCGAAACTTGGATTTTAGTCCCCATTCTATATTCCTGACCTCCGACCTCTTCTAGACACATGTTACCAAATCCACAATTAAATTCAAGCCAAATTCGAATTGTTTTGTCCAGAATTCGGTTCTACTTTCTGTACTGCGCCGTCGGTGGTAAAAACGTGATAACTTTCTCTAGGAAACTCGAAATCACGAACGGAAAAATTCTCCAGAAACTAGACTCTAAGGGCTTTCCAACCATGTGTGTCACTTCTTCTGGTTCAACCTGAGTATGTACAGTTTTACCTGCAAACTTGACCCTTCTGCTCTAGCAGTTCGTCTGACCTCTTTTTATTGTGGTTTCGTTGGGGTTGTGGCAGAGTTCGGTTGGGGTTGTGACATTGACGGCGGCGGCTGTGAAGTGGGGAACGGTGAGGAGGTCGCCGGAGACGACGATGGGCGGCGTGAAAGGTATGGCCGGAGTCGTGGGCTACAGGGGAAGAGATTGGCGGTCTTGGATGGGGACGGGGATGGCTGGAAAAGCTGGACGGAGGTATGGCCGGCGGTAGCTAGGGTTGGGTCACTGGAGAGAAGAGAGGAAGGAGATGAGCTGACGTGGTGATGACGTGGCGTGGGGTCGCTGACGTGGCGGAGAGAGAAAGTGGCGTGGAGAAGGAAGATTAAGGTGAAGGCGATGCCGGCTGCGGAGAAGATGACCGACGGGGAAGAAGATGGATCTATGGTAGATATCGGGTGGAAGCTATATTATCTCTACTCCTATGATAATTTATCAACTACTCCTAATAATTCATAACTCTTCATTCATCATTCATCATTCCTAATACAAACTACTAAGGTCCTTTTATAGAGACCTTGACAGAGTCCTAATCCACTAAAAAACCCTCTTGCTTAATTAGCAAGTAATAAGGTTTCTGACTCAACTCAACTTCCTAACTCAAAGGGACTCTTAATTAATTCCAAACAATCAACTAGGACTCAATAAAAGACTAATGATAAATACTAATTAAATACTCTAGTTTGAACTAGGGAAATCCAAGTCAAACTAGGAAAGAGGCTGAACCAGTTTGGTTCCTCTTCTGGGTTCGGATCCAGTTGGTCGAGTCAGATCGACTCGTATCATCCCCCCTTCCTTCAAAATTGGCCTTGTCCTCAAGGCCAGAGTTAAAGTCAGGTAGGATGGCTCTATGTGGTTGGACCGAATCAACTTGCTTCTGTAGCTCTGGACTCGGTGGGGAGAAACCAGGTCTATCCCATTATGGGTCCAGTGGTAGCAGGGGCAATGTTGAAGGAGCATCTGGAGGTCGATCTGACGGCTCAGGTAACTCCAGAAATATGATCTTCAATGGCTCACCTGGATCATCCTCATCATGTCCCATCAGTAGTGTTGCCCATGACCATAGGATGGGATCTGATCTCCATAGTCTGATTAACTGTGCAGGGACTTGGCTTGAATCTGGGTCAAGCTGGCTTTGGTCCAATCTGAAGTGACGATGGCTGGACCATGCTTCTGCTGCACTAGTATGGGCTTGAAATTGGTTGAACCAAGTTGAATCTTCAGCTGTGCTGAGTCGTACTCTGGTCCAAACCTGTCTGACTTGGTTGGCTCTACCGGTGTCAATCTGGACTTGAATCAGTTGAGCTAAACCGATGTTACCATCATAATCAGATCTGATCAGATTGAATATGGCATCTGAATAAGGAGGGTAGCTCCTTTGATGACTCATATCAACCTTTGAATGCTTGATCAACGGCTGAGGATGCATCTTGATCACCTGGAGTTGATCTGGATGGTCCTGATTGCTGGGGACTCTTGGATCAGGTTCAGATCGAAGATCGGAACCACTGGATCAAAGATCACGCTGATCAAACGGCTGGATCAAGTTGCAGTCTTGATCGGACGGCTGAGAAGCTGCCGGAGCTGGATCAACGGTGAAACGAGGTCGCTGGAGTGTGGCAATGGCACAGGAAGCTTCGCAGGGACGCGGGGGTTCCATCCGTACGGTTTGATCGCTGGATGGGGCTTCGAGCACGCGCGGATCTGAAGGTGGCGGCGCGGTGGAGGTCGTCGCCGATGATCGTCGGTGATCTAGGCCGCGACGGGGCTCGAGCTCGTCGGGAACAGGTACGGGAAGGTCTTGGGACCTTTCTCGTGAGGTTCGATCGAAGGATCAACCTCAGATCTGGGCGGATTGGAGGAGGCCGGAACAGTGGCTTTTGCCGGAGTTGGTTTTCGGCGATCCGAGCCTCTATCGTCGTCGTGGTTGGCCACAGCGGCTTAGGTGAGGGACGCCGGAGCTTCCGCGATGGTTGGGAGAAGAAGACGGCGTCGGACGTCGGCGTTGGGGTGGCGGCTTGGGGATTAGCCGACGGGTGTCGGTTGTGAGCCGGAACGATGAGCCGATCCCAAGGTAGGGGATGAGCCGATGGTGAGCCGCGGCTAGAGCCAGGGGCGAGCCGATTCCGTGGAGGAGAGAGAAAACCAGGGGAAATTCCGGAAAAATATGGAAAAATAGGAAAAATTTCGGAAAAATCATGAGAATGTGGTAGATAGTGTTCACCCTGGTATGGCAGAGGTTGCAACAACATGTGCTTTGGCTCGATCTGAAAATTGGACGGTTGATGCTCCTCGACTAGCTTCTGGATCTCTTCTCCCTTACTGATTGCTGGTGTCTCAGTCAGACTCGAAATTACAACCGGAGTCATAATCTGAGTTGGCTCAGGCTCAGGTTCTGCAATCATTATCCTCGGTCCTATAGTTGACCACCTACGAGAGATCTGCTCCATGTTTCTGCTTTGGCGTTCCATCAAAGTTGAAACAAGATTTACCTCGGCCTGCAGACTCTTAATTTGATGTTCCCACCACTCCTGGGATACTCCGTACATGATGGCGAAGTTTCCAGTAGGTTCTGAACCGCACAGTCAGTGGAACGGAGCTCTGATACCAAGTTGTTACGAGCGGTCTACTCGTGATCCTCTCGTAATGGGTCTCTACTGCTCCAATCGATCAGAATCGGCCTGATCGGACTTGATTTGAGTCCAATGGGCTGATTTGGCTAGCTAGATCGGATCTGGCTTGAGCTGGATCGGATCTGGCTGAAGCTGGATCGAATCTGGCTAAGCCTGATTGGATGGGACTTGACTGGGTCAAGTCTGAAGTAATCTGGATCAAGTTGGATTGGGCTGGATCCAGACTAAGTGGCTCGGCTGAACCAATCAAGTGGGCTAAGTGGCTGAATCAACTGGCTGGCTGAACCGGGTTGGATCCAAGGGCTGTGGTTCACCGGAGTAGATCGCCGGCGTAGGGACGGCGGCGGCGGTCGGGATACTTCCAGGAAGGGTCGCCTGGAGGTGGGGATGAGATCCAACGGCTCGGATCTGGAAGATGGGTGGCGGATCGGCCGGATCTGGCGAAGACGGCGGTGAAGGTTGGGTCGGCCGGCGTCGGGGATGACAACGGGGAGCTCGGCGGGGCTTGGGACAGTCGGGATCGGGTCGAGGGATGCCGGGGAATGGTTTTAGGATGGTTTGGAGGTGGGATAGGGATCGGACAGGGGGTTGACGGCGGCGGCTGTGAAGTGGGGAATGGTGAGGAGGTCGCCGGAGACGACGATGGGCGGCGTGAAAGGTATGGCCGGAGTCGTGGGCTACAGGGGAAGAGATTGGCGGTCTTGGATGGGGACGGGGATGGCTGGAAAAGCTGGACGGAGGTATGGCCGGCGGTAGCTAGGGTTGGGTCACGGGAGAGATGAGAGGAAGGAGATGAGCTGACGTGGCGATGACGTGGCGTGGGGTCGCTGACGTGGCGGAGAGAGAAAGTGGCGTGGAGAAGGAAGATTAAGGTGAAGGCGATGCCGGCTGCGGAGAAGATGACCGACGGGGAAGAAGATGGATCTATGGTAGATATCGGGTGGAAGCTATATTATCTCTACTCCTATGATATATCAACTACTCGTAATAATTCATAACTCTTCATTCATCATTCATCATTCCTAATACAAACTACTAAGGTCCTTTTATAGAGACCTTGACAGAGTCCTAATCCACTAGAAAACCCTCTTGCTTAATTAGCAAGTAATAAGGTTTCTGACTCAACTCAACTTCCTAACTCAAAGGGACTCTTAATTAATTCCTAACAATCAACTAGGACTCAATAAAAGACTAATGATAAATACTAATTAAATACTCTAGTTTGAACTAGGGAAATTCAAGTCAAACTAGGAAAGAGGCTGAACCAGTTTGGTTCCTCTTCTGGGTTCGGATCCAGTTGGTCGAGTCGGATCGACTCGTATCAGGATCGATCCTCTCTAACTAAGAGATCGATCTCCTTGTGCCAAAAAGTGAAACTTGTTCAGGGCAAGGAAGATCGATCTCGTCTCATAGGGAGATCGATCTCCCTTATGTCGGTTCGTTTGCCTATAAAGCAAACGAGATCGTTATCCTTTGATTTTTTTGGATTTTCCGAGATTTGAGCCGCATTCTTGCTGGATCTGAGCTCGTTTGAGGAAGATCTATGGCCTAGCTGCTTGGATTTAAGCCGCTCTTACTCCGGTAGGGATCCTACCGACATCTCTCTTCGGGGTTTTGAGTTTTCCGGTTTGATTTGTGTTCTTTTGCTTAGATCTGATTATATAGTTGTTGGTTTTCAGTGATTTTATCGGTTTTAGACTCGTGGGGTTCTGATCTATCAGATCCCAGAGTTTCATGAAGTTTGGATGTGTTTTCCGGTGGTATTCCTCGCCGGAAGCACGCCGGAGAACCCATTGGGATCGATCCCCTTGAGAAGGGAGATCGATCTCTTCTGGTGCGTCGCGCCCAGCCCGAGCGAGATCGATCCCCTTGAGAAGGGAGATCGATCTCTTGGTGGCTGATGGCGGTGAGTCCCTGGTCACGAGGAAGATCGATCCCCTTGGGAAGGGAGATCGATCTCCTTCGATTAACAGGTACGAGTTTCCCCTAAGTACTAAGAGATCGATCCCCTTGGGAAGGGAGATTGATCCCTTAGTGGCTGAAGGTCGTTTTAAGTGGATTTTTGCCCGCGGGGCTTTGTATGACAGTTTTCCTTGCTGTCTTAATACTTGGTACATATGATTAAGCATGCTAGCCCTATAATATGACAGTGGTGTACTAGGGGAGTGATGACTCCTGGGATTGTGTAGAATAAACGGGCGGGTAGCCCTACAGCTTTCCATAGCCTTGCATGCCGGCGTGCGCCGAGGGCTTTACCTGCTATATTTGTGAGCTGTTGTTTGCGGGCTTGTTTCTCGGTGCAGGTGTGGTGGTGGACTGCTGGCAATTGGTGGTGGTACCACTGCAGCAGTCCCTAGACCTTAAATGTTCACCACCCCGGGCCGGCAGGGTGCCGTGCCCAGACCTTGTATTTATATCATCACATCCTGTTGCATGCTTACATGTATTATTCTGCGCATGTTCATAGCATGCATTGTGTTGTGCACTAGTTGCATCTGTTTAGGGCGTTGCCGATCCGGGGCTTCCGGGTAGCCCGGATCTATCTCTTAGGACCGTTGCGGGTAGCTTGGTACAGGACTCGATTTGTAGTATGCAGTCTTTTCGATGATAGGGTTAGTTGGACATGAATACTGTTGTGCTTGATGTTTAGAGGTCGTGTCGGCCTCGAGCCAAGTCGAGGTGTAGCCGGTACCCAGTCCTTCTAGAACTCTTGGGTGGCAGGTGTGACTCAGCGGTGCTATCCGCCAACAGTGCCCAGGATCCTGTTGTGAGTTGGCAGTGCCGTTTCCTGCCTTACTGAGTGTGACCCAGTGTGTGACCAGTTCGTTGGAAGACCATGGCTGGGGCTCTAAGGGGAATCCGGTGGGGTTATGGGACCCCTGTGATACACCTAGGCTTTGCTTGGGGGCGACACTGTTGTGTTCCCTCCCTTGTGAGTGTCGTAGTGTAGTGTCCCTGCTGAGCTTAGTGCTCACTCCTACCCGGGCTGCGTTTTGCAGGTGCTGGCGCGAGCTCTTCTTCGGTCGCCCCTACCGGGCAGGTGTTTGGTGACGTGGCGGCGTTTGGCGGTGCTTGAGAGGTGGCGATCATACCGTTTTACCCCTTTTGTTATAGATAGTCTCCTACGGGAGTGATAATTGTATAATTTCCCTGTTTGAGGTTTTGTATCTATTTCAGCTCCAGTGTTTGAGGTTTGTAATTGTTGTTAATACAGGATGATTATGACTTGTTAGGGTAACCACTACGATTAGAGGGAAACCTCGCCAAAATTTCCGCAGTTGGTTAGGTTCCGCTTCGCGTCGCCCGGCCCGGTTGGGCCTACGCGGGTCGGGGCGCGACAGCTGCCCTGGTATGCACACATTGTTAATTACTTAGCGACATGTGAGATCCCTTCCTTTTGGAGTGCGCAGGATAAGCGTAAATTTTTTGTTGAAGTAAAGAAATTTTATTGGGATGACCCTTGTCTGTTTAAGTATTCTCCTGACCAGATTATGCGTCGTTGTGTCCCAGATTATGAAATAGAAAGCATCATTACATTCCGTCACTCTGATGCATGTGGAGGCTATTTTTCGATGAAAAAGACTGCTGCTAAAATTCTTCAATGTGGTTTTTATTGGGCTACCATGTTTCATGATATTAACATTTTCTGCAAATCTTGTGATAGATGTCTAACGTTAGGAGCTTTATCTAGAAGACATATGATGCCTTTAAACCCCATTCAAGCTGTAGAGATTTTTGATTGTTGGGGTATAGACTTTATGGGACCCTTTCCTTCTTCTTTTGGCTATTTATATATATTGTTGGCTGTGGAATACGTGTCTAAGTGTGTGGAGGCTATTGCAAGTAGGAATAATGATCATTCCACTGTCATCAAGTTTCTTAAAGAGCATATTTTATCCCGGTTTGGTACTCCTAGAGTTATTATTAGTGACCAGGGATCACACTTTTGTAATCGCTCCTTTGAGGCTTTGATGCGCATGTATGGAGTCACACATAAGATTTCCACTGCTTATCATCCACAGACGAATGGCGAAGCTGAACTAGCCAACAAGGAGATCAAGCAAATCTTAGAGAAGATAGTGAGCCCCAACCGAAAGGACTGGTCCTTGAGGCTATCAGACGCGTTGTGGGCCTATCGTACTGCCTACAAGACTACCCTGGGGATGTCGCCGTTTCGCCTTGTTTATGGAAAACCATGCCATCTTCCAGTCGAATTAGAACATAAGGCAGATTGGGCTGTTAAGTCACTAAATTTTACTTTGGATACTGCAGGTCAGGAATGGAAACTCCAGCTGTCTGAGTTGGAGGAATTCAGGAATGATGCTTATGAGAGTTCCCGGATCTTCAAGGCAAAGACAAAGGCCTACCATGACAAGAAGATCTTGCGGAAGACGTTTCAAGTAGGACGTCAAGTTTATCTGTATGACGCACGACTGCATCTCCAACTTGGGAAGTTGAGATCACGCTGGACAGGCCCCTTCACCGATAGCAGAATATTTGAGAATGGGGCTGTAGAAGTTGAAGACCCAAAGGATGAGCGACTGTTTACGGTTAATGGACAGCGCTTGAAACAAATTCCAGAGAAAGCGGACCCTGAGGAGTACACCGTTTCTCTCGTAGACCCTGTCTACGAGGGATGATCTCTCTACTATCTATCATCTCTATTTTATTTAGGTTAGATTGTTTTAGTTTGTTTGCTTTCATTCTCATTTGCTTTTGTTGGCTATTTTATATTTTTATGATGCAAGACTTCCGTCTTCCTTACTTGTGAAATTCGGCCACAATGAAGAGCCCTGTGCAAGATTTCAAATATTCTGTCAGGTGGCCTCGCTCCTATATCGTTTTATAATTCTTATCTATTTTATTTGCCATTTAAACCTACAACCTATTTTATTCTCTTGCCATGATTAGCACACATTGAGGACAATGTGAATTTCAGGTTGGGGGGTGTAGGCATACATGATCTCATGCATGCTACCTTATTGAGTTTAATAGTGTTGAATTGAGTATGTTACTAGAAATTGTACATGAGCTGAAATTTTTATGCTTATTATATATGTTGCTTTCATATGGATTGGCATATACATTGATTGCATGCGTGATAACCTGAAGTTAGAACATCATGTGATTCACACACGAACACTTTATGTGCAGTGGCAATTATACTCACCAGAGGAATGAGCATGCTATATTAATCTAGGCCATGATTTCAGCATTAGCTAGTGTTGAGTATTGCATGCAGAGAAAAAAAAAAAGTTCTGGAGCTTGATCAAGCTGTGCCTAAACAATTATTAGGTGATCTACTGAGTAACCGGGTGTTCTTGCCTCAGGAAGCGGGGAGCTCGCGTAAAAAGGTAGAACCACTAATAGCTAAAAAAAAAAACTATTCAGTGTTTTGCTAAGTAACCGGGTCTCTGCGCCTCAAGAAGCGGAAAGTGCTCACGACAAAAGGCAAAATGTTTGATAGTTGGGAAAAAAAAAACAGAAAGAGCATGTTGTACTTAAAGTGCAAGGGTTGGATGATTGGTTATGAAGATAGTAGTGTGTTTGGACTAATGGTGGGTAGAAGTTGCTTATGTACGTAACATTTATTTGTCACGTCACATGTGTTCTTCTGGATGGTGATTAGCATGTTTGATGTGTAGAAGTTGATTTCATGTGTTGGTAGAATGTGTATGAGTATAAGAAGTTTTCATACTATGTACTGTATGAAACACTATTGACTTGATAAGGTAGAATTTTTATCATGCATGTCTACATCCTTGAACCGTTGGTGTGCTTAATTATATTTTATGCGCTTTGAATTGCTAGAGACTAGCAATAAGCTGGCTGGGGGGTGTGATGAGTGCATGAAAGTGCACTCTGAACAACCTTATATAACCACCTCAATTGCTAGATTATTATCCTTAATCAACATCTTTACTACTATTTTTATATCTATATGTTGCTTCACATAGTTGTTTGAAAAATGCAAGAAATTGGAGCTAAAAGAAGCTGAAAAGAGTATATGGATCAACTTCAAAAATTAAACTGTACCTTCTCATGAAGAACCAGATGATGTGCCATATATGGTTGGAATACCCCTGTGGCTCGTTGTAGACCGCAAGGGCAATTTGGTAAATTGATCCTTGTTGGTTTGTTTCACACCCGCGTGTGCACACACTGGCCTTGTATGTGTTAGTGTTTGTTTAGAATGGCTAGGTGGACCCGGGATCGGAAGATCCCAGCTCGAGCGCGCGAAAGCTTGCCTTTGGGCAGCTGACGACCCTTGAGACGATCGATCGGACTCGTGAGCGAGTCGGTGGGTTTTGACCCACTCGGATCGATCCGACTTGTTGTTGGGATCGATCCGAGTCACGAGCGATCGATCACTCCTTGGAGCGATCGATCGGAATCGCGTCCGTGGCTTTTCGGCTTCGCGAGGACGGCCGCCGTTGGCCATCGCTCTCTCGTGTCAGAGGGGGAGGACTTTCCCTCCCCTCCTGTCTCTTTTCCCCCCTTCCCCCGGCTTTCCCCTCCCCCTTTTCCCTCCTTTTCTTCCCCTTCTCTTCCTCCTTCTCCTCCTTTCTTCTTCCTTCTTCTTTCTTCTCCCGAAAGCTCTGCTTCTTTCCCCTGTTTCCGGCAGCGAGCTTCATCTCCTCCGTTCTCCCTCCTCCGACCATCAAATTGGGTGTTCTAAGGCTCGTTGGATCCGTGACAACGAGAGGAAGATCCCTGAAGTGGTTTGGAACCTTGTTGGTGATCAACTCGCGGGGAATCAGCCGAGGAAAGCGCTGTTAGGTAGGGTTATACCTACTGATGTTGTTTTCGGGTTTTCTCTAGATATAGCCGTTGGATGTTGTTGATCTTGGTGTTGTTAGATTCCTCATGCCTAGTAGAATTACTGATATAAGTTTGATAATATTTTGTTGAGATTTGAGTTGGTTTTATGCATGATTAATCTCGGATTTCCGGTTTTCGGCTGTTCTTGAAGAACAGCCGGCTTGCGGCGAGTTTTCCGGCCGGCGTGTACGTGATCTTGGGTTGTGATGAATATAAGAGTTGTAGATCTTTGAATCTACTTTCTAATCCAAATCATTTCATAATTTTCCGATTTTTCTACGATTTGTTATGAATTGTTTGCTGAAGGGCTGCGTTGCAGCAATTAATGGGTAAGTTAGTTTGATTAACGATTTTTGATTAGTGTTTTCCGTTAATCCAACCGTTGGATGATTATAATTTTTTGATATGTTGATCCTGGTATATACACCTACCGATGGCTAAGTTGGATCTTGAATCCAACGTTGTTTGGACGTCGGATCGACGGGATCAATTAACCCCTAAGTAGAGGTTTTGGGTGTTTGAATATAATATTATATTTCGGAATATAATATAATATTATATGCCGGGACCCGCTGCGGATCGGCTGGCACTGGTCGGTAGTACCGCTGCAGCGATCCGTTAGACTTATATGATGCTCGACATACTGTTGCATGCTTTGCTTCTTATCTGTGTATGTTCATAGCATGCATTTTCCTATTGTGCATTAGTTGCATTGGTTAGGTGATCTGTGGGTCGCCGTCCCGAGGCTGGAAGCTCGGACTTAGCCCTAAAACCGGGGTTGGGTAGTTTGGACCCGGTTTGAATTGTAGTGTCCAGTCAAACTTGATGATAGGCTTAGATGACTGGTGCACTTGTTGCTTGATGATTGTAGAGGTCGTGTCGGCCTCGAGTCGGATCTGAGGTGTAGCCGGTGTCCGGTGTTCTTAAACTCTTGAGTAGAGGAGTTGCCTACTCAGTGGTGTCTCTTCCCACCAAACAGTGTTCTGTGTCCTGTTGAGAGTCAGCAGTGTCGTTTCCTGATACTGAGTGTGACCTGACATGTGACCAGCCCGGCTGGAAGATCATGATCGAGGGCCTCAAGAGTTATGGGACCCCTGTATACACCCAGGTTCTACTTGAGGGCGACACTGTTGCGTTCCCTCTTCCTTCTGTGTGTCGTAGTGTAGAACCCTACTGAGCTTAGTGCTCACTCCTACCCGGGCTGCGTTTTCCAGGTGCAGACGTCAGTACTTCTTCTGTGGCCCCTACCGGGCAGTTGGTCGGCGGTGCGGCGGCGCCTGGTGGACTTTGAGAGGTGGTGATTTTTACTGCTTTTATACCCTATGTTAGATAGTCTCCTACGGGAGTAATGTTTTATTTGAACTCCCCCCTCTCCGAGGATATGTATATTAAATCTTTTTGAAATCTGTGGTTCGAGGTTTCATTAAATTATTGTCTTTTAATTGGGGGTGCTTTTGGTGAACTGTTAGGGAGACCAATAGGTTAGAGGGAACCCTCGCCAGCTTTGTTTTCCGCGGTTTGTTAGGTTTCGGTTCGCGACGCCCGGCCCGGTTGGGCTTTCGCGGGTCGGGGCGCGACAGTGATTCCGAGTTTCCTAGAGGAAGTTACGGCAATTTTAGTACCAATGGCGCAGTCTGGATGGCAAAACAGTAAATACGCTGGAAAGTCCGATCGATCCGACTATGCAGAAACCTGACAGAACACATACTTTTCAGCAGTACACAGTCAGATCGATCCCTCCATTCATCCTACTGAGTTCGATCGATCCGACACCCATAGTCCGATCGATCCGATTATGCAGAAACCTGACAGAACGCATACTTTTCAGCTGTACACAGTCAGATCGATCCCTCCATCCATCCTACTAAGTCCGATCGATCCGACACCCATAGTCCGATCGATCCGACTCGAGCGTAGCCAGAAATTGAAGATTTTGATGAGTGGGATCGATCCTACACCTATAGAGGGATCGATCCTACTTTCCTAGTGAAGAAAATCAACGGTTTAGATTTAATCCGAGGATGGAGAGACTTTGGGGCTATAAATAGGAAACTTAGGGTTAATCAAAAGGGAGTTCTTGGACGTTTTTGGGGGCTTTTTTCTGGACGTTTTCCAAAGGAAGAAGATGAAGGAATCTCCATCCATGGTCGAGTAATCCGCGGGCATGGCAGACGGATGATCTAGCGAGGACTAGGGCTTCTTCTCCAACAATGGTTCTGATACGAGGACGAACTGAGCCAATCCAAAAAGGGACCCACGTCCTTGATTGGGTGGGCCCACGCCAAGGAGCTGGCTGCAACCAGGTCCCTTTGGGCGTCCTAAGCCAACCAGCCAAAAGGATTCATATTCCCTAGCTGGTTTGCTTACTTAGTTGATTTCCTAGTTTGTAGTTATCTTGATTGAGTCAGTTTCCTAGATTGAGTTCAGTTTATGGTTTGCTTAAATCAGTTCCTATTATGAGTCCTTGTTATTAGGAAGTTGAGATAAGATTGAGTCTTATTAGGAAAGTCTGGTTACTTGCTGATTAAAGCAAGGTAGTATTCAGGTTGTAGTAGTTCTTGAGGCCTCTATAAAAGGACCTCCATAGCTTGTAATTATGCATGGACGAATTTATGAGAGTTATTATTTAGTAGAGATAAATCCTAGGAGTAGAAGTAATATAGGAGTAGCTGTAACTTAGTTTCCTCATAATCCACCAGCCACCTTCATCTCTCTCTACAGCCGGTCCTCCTCCATCACCGGTCTCCTTCTCCGCTGCCGTCCACTCCTTCGCCACCATCATCACCGCCGCTACCAACCACCTCCGCCGTCCAACCCCAAGTCCCCGGCGTCCCCTTGGCTGCCGTGCTTCCCTCCACCACGTTCTCCAAGGCTTGGATCTCCAAGAGAAGCTAGCCAACCCTAGAGGAGCTGCAAGGTATCCCTCTTCTCATCCGTCTCCTCCTCTAGTCTTCGCCTTCCTCGTCGAATACCTAGGGTCCTTCTCCTAAAACCCTAAAGGTATCTCTCTGATACGAGTCGATCCAACTCGAGCAACTGGATCCGAACCCAGAAGAGGAACCAAACTGGTTCAACCTCTTTCCTAGTTTGACTTGGACTTCCCTAGTTCAAACTAGAGTATTTAATTAGGATTTACTATTATTCTTTATTTGAGTCCTAGTTGATTGATAGGAATTAATTAAGAGTTCCTTTGAGTTAGAAAGTTGAGTTGAGTCAGAAACCTTATTACTTGCTAATTAAGCAAGGGGGGTTTTCTAGTGGATTAGGACTCTGTCAAAGTCTCTATAAAAGGACCTTAGTAGTTTTGTATTAGGTTATGAATGATGAAAGCATGAGATGAATGATTAAGAGTAGTAGATAAATTATCATAGGAGTAGAATATCATAGGAGTAGAAGTAAAGTAGATTCCACCAGATGTCCACCATAGATCCACCTTCTTCCCCGTCGGTCATCTTCTCCGCAGCCGGCACCGCCTCCACCAGTGTTTCTCTCTCCACGGCAGTTTCTCTCTCCTCCACGTCACCGCCACGTCACCCCCTACTATTCATCTTCTTCCTCCTCTCTATCCCGAAACCCTAGCCTCACCGCCGTTCTCTCCTTTCCGGCCACCCCTGCTGCCATCCAAGACCGCCATCGTCTTCCCCTACCTCCCACGACTCCGGCCATACCCTTCCCGTCGCCCTTCACCGTCTCCGGCGCCTTCCTCGGCAACCGACCTCCGTCCCCTTCGCCGTCAACCCCACGCCCGTCCCCGATTTCACCCGTAAACCCTCCTCAAACCTTCCTTGTCTCTCCACGACCCTTTCCCGACTATCTTCCCGACGTCCCAAGCCTCTGCCGAGCTTCCCCGTCGTTCCCGACGCCGGTTAACCCAAACCGCCGCCGACTACATCTCCAGATCCAGTCGATCTAGCCCACCTCCGACAAATCCACTCCGTTGGATCTCTTCCCCATCAACCCACGAACCTTCCTGCCACTATCCCGACAGCCACCGCCGCCCTTACGCCGGCGATCTACTCCGGCGACTCCTCAGCCGTCAGATCTTCCCAGCCGATCTTGACCAATTCAGCCATTGGATCAAGTCCGGTTCAGCCAAGCCGAGCCACTTAGCCCAATCAAGTCAAGCCTGACCCAATTCCTTGAGCTAGATTCGATCCAACTAGCCAAATCAGCCAGTTGGACTCAATCAAGCCCGATCAGACTCAATTCTGATCGATTGGAGTAGTAGAGACCCATTACGAGAGGATCACGAGTAGACCGCTCGTAACAACTTGGTATCAGAGCTCCGTTCCACCGACTGTGCGGTTCAGACCCTACTGGAAACTTCGCTACCCATGTACGGAGTACCTCAGGAAAGTTTGGAGCAGCAATTCAAAATTCTGCAGTCCCAGTTGAAGCTCTGTTCAACTTTGATGGAACGCCAAAGCAGAAACTTGGAGCGCACCAGCATGAAGTGGGAGCAGATTACCAGTAGATGGTCAACTGTGACTCAAACAAGTCCCATAGGGATTCAGATTTCGAGTCAGACCCCTACTCCAGCTGCAATCCAGATTACGGAACCTGACCCCGAGCCAACTCGGGTTATGACTCCGTCTGCAACTTCGGTTGCAACTCCTACTACAACTCCGAGAGCAACTCCCATTGTAACTCTGAGTTTAACTCCGCCATATCCGGGTGAACACCTTCTAGAACCTTCCCATGATTTTTCTGGAATTTTACCTAATTTTTCAGATTTTTCCCGGGATTTTCCCTGTCCTTCCGGATTGGCTCGAGCCGCGGCTCATCTCCTTCCCCGCGCACGGCTCGATCCGAGCCGACCCTTCATCGTCCCGGCTCAACAGCAGAGGCCGTCGGCTCGTCCCCGAGCCGCCACCCCCACGCCGCCCTCCGACGCCGTCCTCTCCACCTACTCACCGAGGAAGCATCGGCGTCCTTCCCCGAAGCCACCGTGGCCAACAACGACTCCGATTGAGGCCGGGATCGCCGACATTCAACTCCGGCGAACTCCCCTGTTCCGGCCTCCTCCAATCCGCCACTTCCCGGGAATGATCTCAAGATCAAAACCCCCGGAGAAAGGTCCCAAGACCTTCACGAACTGTTTCCACCCATCCCCGGCTACCGATGAGCACTCCTTCACCGACGATCTCCGGCGACGAACTCCACCGCGCCGCCACCTTCAGATCCGGTGCATCCGAGGCCCAATCCGACGATCAGATCGTACGGATGGAACCCCCACGTCCCTGCGAAGCTTCCTGTGCCGTTGCCACACTCCGGCGACCTTGTTTCGCCGTTGATCCAGCTCCGGCAGCTTCTCAGCCGTCCGATCAAGACTGCAACTTGATCCAGCCGTTTGATCAGCGTGATCTTCGATCCAGTGGTTCTGATCTTCGATCTGAACCTGATCCAAGAGTCCCCAGCAATCAGGACCATCCAGATCAACTTCAGGAGATCAAGATGCATCCTTGACCGTTGATCAAGCATCCGATGATTGATATGAGTCATCAAAGGAGCTACCCTCCTTATTCCAATGTCTCTTTCAATCTGATCAGATCTGATTATGATGGTAACATCGGTTTAGCTCAACTGACTCAAGTCCAAATTGACACCGATAGAGCCAACCAAGTCAGACAGGTTTGGACCAGAGTACGACTCAGCACAACTGAAGATTCAACTTGGTTCAACCAACTTCTATCCCAAACTAGTGCAGCAGAAGCATGGTCCAGCCATCTTCACTTCAGATTGGACAAAAGCCAGCTTGACCCAGATTCAAGCCAAGTCCCTGCACAGCTGATCAGACCATGGAGATCAGATCCCATCCTATGGTCATGGGCAACACTACTGATGGGACATGATGAGGATGATCCAGGAGAGCCATTGAAGATCATATTTCTGGAGTTACCTGAGCCGTCAGATCGACCTCCAGATGCTCCTTCAACATTGCCCCTGCTACCACTGGACCCATCATGGGATAGACCTGGTTTCTCCCCACCGAGTCCAGAGCTACATCAGCAAGTTGATTCGGTCCAACCACATAGAGCCATCCTACCTGACTTGACTCAGGCCTTGAGGACAAGGCCAATTTTGAAGGAAGGGGGGATGATACGAGTCGATCCGACTCGACCAACTGGATCCGAACCCAGAAGAGGAACCAAACTGGTTCAGCCTCTTTCCTAGTTTGACTTGGACTTCCCTAGTTCAAACTAGAGTATTTAATTAGGATTTATTATTATTCTTTATTTGAGTCCTAGTTGATTGTTAGGAATTAATTAAGAGTCCCTTTGAGTTAGAAAGTTGAGTTGAGTCAGAAACCTTATTACTTGCTAATTAAGCAAGGGGGGTTTTCTAGTGGATTAGGACTCTGTCAAAGTCTCTATAAAAGGACCTTAGTAGTTTTGTATTAGGTTATGAATGATGAAAGCATGAGATGAATGATTAAGAGTAGTTGATAAATTATCATAGGAGTAGAATATCATAGGAGTAGAAGTAAAGTAGATTCCACCAGATATCCACCATAGATCCACCTTCTTCCCCGTCAGTCATCTTCTCCGCAGCCGGCACCGCCTCCACCAGTTTTTCTCTCTCCACGGCTGTTTCTCTCTCCTCCACGTCACCGCCACGTCACCCCCTACTATTCATCTTCTTCCTCCTCTCTATCCCGAAACCCTAGCCTCACCGCCGTTCTCTCCTTTCCGGCCACCCCCGCTGCCATCCAAGATCGCCATCGTCTTCCCCTACCTCCCACGACTTCGGCCATACCCTTCCCGTCGCCCTTCACCGTCTTCGGCGCCTTCCTCGGCAACCGACCTCCGTCCCCTTCGCCGTCAACCCCAGGCCCGTCCCTGATTTCACCCGTAAACCCTCCTAAAACCTTCCTTGTCTCTCCACGACCCTTTCCCGACTATCTTCCCGACGTCCCAAGCCTCTGCCGAGCTTCCCCGTCGTTCCCGACGCCGGTTAACCCAAACCGCCGCCGACTACATCTCCAGATCCCGTCGATCTAGCCCACCTCCGACCAATCCACTCCGTTGGATCTCTTCCCCATCAACCCACGAACCTTCCTGCCACTATCCCGACAGCCACCGCCGCCCTTACGCCGGCGATCTACTCCGGCGACTCCTCAGCCGTCAGATCTTCCCAGCCGATCTTGACCAATTCAGCCATTGGATCAAGTCCGGTTCAGCCAAGCCGAGCCACTTAGCCCAATCAAGTCCAGCCTGACCCAATTCCTTGAGCTAGATTCGATCCAACTAGCCAAATCAGCCAGTTGGACTCAATCAAGCCCGATCAGACTCAATTCTGATCGATTGGAGCAGTAGAGACCCATTACGAGAGGATCACGAGTAGACCGCTCGTAACACTCTCGACCTAGCCATAGATTTGGCTAAAGAGGATTTGAGACAAGGCAAGAGACCAGATACGAAAGCCCTAGAGAAGGTGCATCGTATCAGGTTCATAGTTTTAATCTTTATTGTTAAACTCTTTTCTATGTATTGGATCTTCAAAGATTATTTTCAGATTATAGGTTTCTATGTGGATGATTAATATTATGAATCCAGTCATACTTCTTTCATGATCTTATAATCCCATAGTTATCTCTTTTGATTCTCCTACCGAGTCTCGCGAGACCTTTGCTATGCATTGCCCATAGTGACAGCTGGTATTGGGTATTCTTAGGGATCTGGTAAGACAAGGTTGGGGCTCTATCCCGAGGAATCTTTGCTATGCATTGCCGATTGTGAGAGTTGGTATTGTGTATTCTTAGAGATCCGGTTAGATAGAGTTAGGGCTTTGTCCCGATGAACTTTTGCTGTGCGTTGCCTGTAGTGACAGCCAGTATCGTGTATTCTTAGGTTTGGGTTGGATGAAGTTAGAACTATAATAAGGAAGAATCAATCGTAGGAAGGGACATTTATATATTTTGTTAGGTTTATAGTTCCTTATCTTCCGGTTAAGGTGATTGGGATGTGAATCCCTTAACTGAGTATTATATGAACCATTGAGAAGAGAAGAACCTAAATCCGAGTGAAGTGATTCCTGAAACCTAGCCTCAACCAAATCCTGATTTTCTTTGCTACCTTTATTTAACCGTTACATCTTCGATCTATTTTCTTAACTTTTACGCTCTTGATTGATATATTGTTATCTGTGTTTTTGGATCTTTCCTGCTCGTCTCTCTGTGGGTTCGACCTCTCTTATGCTGTGCTGCACCGCGACCGTTGTGCGTGACACATTTAAGCGACATCAGGTTCCACTTGGCGTGTGGGACCCGCCCCTTGGCTTGGAGTGGGTTGGACTTGGGTCCCAACCGTATCACATGGCGGATGGATGACTAAGCAAGGACGAGGGTTTCTTTCTCTATCATTGGTTCATGTTTTAATCTTTAATGTTTAAACTCTATTAATGTATTGGATTTTCATAGATGGTTATGTAGTTGAACATTATTATAATTCCAGTCATGCTTTTGTTATGATATTGTGATCCCATAGCCATCTCTTCATTCTCCTATCTAGTCTCGTTAAATTTTTGCTATGCATTGCCCGTAGTGACAACTGGTATTGCATATTCTTAGGGATCTGGTAAGACAAGGATAGGGCTTTATCCCGTGAAATCTCTTCTACGCGATGCCTGTAGTGACAGCCGGTATCGTGTATTTTTAGGTTTTGGTAGGACGGAGTTATAGCTGCAACGAGAAGAACCAATCATAGGTAGAGACATTTATATTTTATCAGATTCATAATTCTATATCTTACAGGCAAGGTGAGTGGCATGTGAATCCCTCGACTGAGTATCACATACACCATTGATAAGAGAAGAACCCAAGTCTGAGTGAAGGATTCCTGAAGCCTAGCCTCATCCAAATCCTGATTTCCTTTGTTATCCTAGCTTTACCATTAATTCTTCGATCTAATTCTCTTAACTCCCACGCTTTAGATTGTTTTCGATACATTATTATCTATGTTTTTGGATCCTTTCTGCTTGTTTCCATATGGGATTGACCTCTCGTGTCGCGCCCCGACCCGCGAAAGCCCAACCGGGCCGGGCGACGCGAACCGGAACCTACAAAACGCGGAAAAGAACGGCGAGGGCTCCCTCTAACCTATTGTTGGTCTCCCTAGCAATTCATTAAAATCACCCTCAATTAAAACAACAATAACTTAACAACATCGAACCACAGATTTAAACTCAAAGTGTTTAATATACAAAACCTCGGAGAGGGGAAGATTCGAATACAACATTACTCCCGTAGGAGACTAACTAACCAAGGGTTAAAGCAGTAAATATCGCCACCTCTCAAAGTCCACCAGGTATCGCCGCACCGCCAACCAACTGCCCGGTAGGGGCCACAGACGAAGAACTGACGCCTGCACCTGCAAAATGCAGCCCGGGTAGGTGTGAGCACTAAGCTCAGTAGGGATCTACACTACGACACACAGAAGGAAGAGGGAAACACAACAGTGTCGCCCCCAAGTAGAACCTGGGTGTATACAGGGGTCCCATAACCCCACCGCGTGTCCCTGAGGCCCAGGAGCATCGCTCAGTTGCAGGAACAACACTGGTGAACACACAACTACAGGGAATGGCACTGCATGCGGGAAAAAAGCACCGCTGGGTAGGCAACTCCTCTACCCCAGGGTCCGCACAGTGGGACACCGGCTACACCTCAGCATCCGACTCAAGGCCGACACGACCTCTACAATCATCAAGCCACAAGTGTACCAGTCATCTAAGCCTATCATCGAAACGACTGGACACCACAATTCAAACTGGGTCCAAACAGCCCAACCCCCGGTGCTAGGGCTAAGTCCGAGCTTCCAGCCTCGGGACGGCGACCCAAAGATCACCCACGCCCTAACCAATGCAACTAATGCACAAAGCAACAATGCATGCTATGACATACACAATCAGGAGATAGGCATGCAACAGTATGTCAAGGGTAGCATACAAGTCAACCGGATCGCTGCAGCGGTACTACCAATCGCTGCCAGCCGATCCGCAGCGGGTCCCGGCATTACGACGGTACCGCGACCGTCGACTGCGGACTCCTGCAACGGGAAGCAACCCCTAAAACGATGATGAACATTAAACAATATAATATTATATTTCGAAATATAATATTATATTCAAACACCCAAAAGCTCTCTATTAGGGGCTAATTGACCCCGTTGATCCGACGTCTAAACGACATCGGATTTTAGATCCAACTTAGCCACCAGTAGATGTATATACCAGGATCAACATACCCAAAACCCATAATCATCCAACGGTTGGATTAACGGGAAAACACAAATCAAAACCGTTAATCAAACTAACTTACCAATTAATTGCTGCAACGCAGCCCTCCAGCAAACAATTCATAAGAAATCGTAGGAAAATTGGCAAATTATGAAATCAGTGGGGTTAGAGAGTAGACTCAAAGATCTACAACTCTCATGCTCATCACAACTCAAGATATTGTACGTACCGGCCGGAAAACACGCCGCAAGCCGGCTGTTCTTCAAGAACAGCAGAAAACAGAGAAACCGAGCTTAATCATGCATAAAACCTACTAGGATCTCAACCAAAGATCATAAACCTCATATCAGAAATTCTATAAGGCATGAGAAATCCAACAAGACAAAGATCAACAAGATCCAACGGCTAGATCTAAAGAAACCCACTAAAGAACACAGTAGGTAGAAGAACCTACCGAAGAACGCTAATCCCGGCTGATCCCTCGCAACCAGTCACTAACAAGGTTCCAAACCACTTCAGGAGCCTTCCTCTCATTGCCACTGATCCAACGAACCTTAGAACACCCAATTTGATTGTCGGAGGAGGGAGAACGGAGGAGAAGAAGCTCGCCGGTGGTAAAGGGAGAGAAAACAGAGCTTCGGAAAAGGAGAAAAGAGAAGAAGAAGAAGAAGAAGAAGGAAGGAGGGGAAGGAGAAAAGGAGGGAAAGGGGGAGGGAACAGCCGGGGGAAGGGGGAAAAAGGCGAAGGAGGGGAGGGAAAGTCCTCCCCTTCTGACAAGAGAGAGTGACGGCCAACGGCGGCCGTCCTCGCGAAGCAGAAAAGCCACCGACGCGATTCCGATCGATCGCTCCAAGGAGCGATCGATCGCTCGCGACCCGGATCGATCCCAACGACAAGTCGGATCGATCCCAACACCAAGTCAGATCGATCCGAGTGGGTCAAAACCCACCGACTCGCTCACGAGTCTGATCGATTCTTCCGAGGAGCGATCGATTGCTCAAGGGTCGTCAGCTGCCCAAAGGCAAGCTTCCGCGCGCCCGAGCTGGGATCTTCTGATCTCGGGTCCACCTAGCCATTCTAAACAAACACTAACACAAGCAAGGCCAGTGTGTGCACACGCGGGTGTGAAACAGACCAACAAGGCGCAATTTACCAAATTGCCCTTGCGGTCTACAACGAGCCACAGGGGTAGAGGGACATGTCCTCACATCTCGTATGTTGTACTGCACCGTGACCGCTGTGCGAGACACATTAGAGCGACATCACTTTCCAGCGTCCCATCCACTCGAGTGATGCCCTAGCTCTCCCATCCACCTACGAGAGCTCACAACATCTCCGCTCCCCTCGCTGTCTCGAGCGTCTCTGCCACCCTTGCCATCTCGACATCTCCAGCCCCCTTTGAGCGTCTCCGCCCCCCTCGCCATCTTGAGCGTCTCCCTCATTGTTTCGAGCTTCGGTGATCGATAAGGAGAACTACACACTGAGGTGCCTGTCACTCGTGTGTTACGATCTCATCTACGAGAGCAGTCTCGTGATGCCTCCATTGGATCAATTTCTTCATTCTTTTCTTCCCCAAGTGTTTCCTACGTTTGATTAGTTTCCTACACAATATAAATTTCTACTCTTCTTTGATAAATTCTTGTTCATTGATCTATTGTCACGCCCCGCCCCGAGATATACCTATCATGGCCACGAGACGCGACAGTGTTACGAGCGGTCTACTCGTGATCCTCTCGTAATGGGTCTCTACTGCTCCAATCGATCAGAATCGGCCTGATCGGACTTGATTTGAGTCCAATGGGCTGAAGCTGGATCGAATCTGGTTCAGATCTAGCTCAGATTAGGGTAGGACTCGACTGGGTCAAGTCTGGATTGGTTGATTGGTTCTTGGAATTGAATCTGGCTCGGATTGGGCTAAGTGGCTTGGCTGAAACGGCTAGGAGTGGGTTAAGTGGCTGAGCCAAATCAGAGTGGGCTGAGTCTGAATCAACTGGCTGGCTGAACCAAGTTAGAGTTGGCTGAGCCAACTTGGTTGGGCTGAACCGGAGTTGATCCAAGGGCTGTGGTTCGCCAGAGTAGATCGCCGGCGTAGGGGCGGCGGCGGCGGTCGGGGTAGTGGCAGGAAAGGTCGCGGGGTGATGGGGAAGAGATCCACCGGAGTGGATTGGTCGGAGAGTGGCTAGATCGACGGGATCTTGAGGTCGACGGCGGGAGGATTTGGGTTTGCCGGCGTCGGGGACGACGGAGAGCTCGGCTGGGGTCCTTGGGACGTCGGTAAGGATCGTGGGGAGACGAGGAACGGATCTGGGAGGTTTGGAGGCGGGATAGGGGTAGGACGTGGGGTTCCGGAGATGAGGACGAAGGTCGGGCTTGCCGAGGAAGGGGCCGGAGAGGACGGAGGAGGCGGAGGAGCGGCTCGGCGAGGTCGTGGGATCTTGGGGAAGTGGTTGGTGACCTTGGTTGGCGACGGGGGTGGCCGGAGAGAGAACGGGAAGGATGCCGGCGGTAGCTAGGGTACGGGAGAGAGGAAGAAGATGAACAGTGACGATGACGTGGCGGTGACGTGGCGGTGGGGTCGCTGACGTGGCGGAGAGAGAAAGTGACGGGGAGAGAGAAACACTGGTGGAGGCGGTGCCGGCTGCGGAGAAGATGACCGACGGGGAAGAAGGTGGATCTATGGTAGATATCGGGTGGAAGCTATATTATCTCTACTCCTATGATAATTTATCAACTACTCCTAATAATTCATAACTCTTCATTCATCATGCATCATAACCTAATACAAACTACTAAGGTCCTTTTATAGAGACCTTGACAGAGTCCTAATCCACTAGAAAAACCCCCTTGCTTAATTAGCAAGTAATAAGGTTTCTGACTCAACTCAACTTCCTAACTCAAAGGGACTCTTAATTAATTCCTAACAATCAACTAGGACTCAATAAAAGACTAGTGATAAATACTAATTAAATACTCTAGTTTGAACTAGGGAAGTCCAAGTCAAACTAGGAAAGAGCTAAACCAGTTTGGTTCCTATTCTGGGTTCGGATCCAGTTGGTCGAGTCGGATCGACTCGTATCATCCCCCCTTCCTTCAAAATTGGCCTTGTCCTCAAGGCCAGAGTCAGGGCAGGTAGGATGGCTCCATGTGGCTGGACCGAATCAACTTGCTGCTGTAGTTCTGGACTCGGTGGGGAGAAACCAGGTCGATCCCATGTCGGGTCCAGTGGTAGCAGTGGCAGTGATGGATGAGCATCTGGCGGTCGATCTGGCGGCTCAGGTAGCTCCAGGAATATGATCTTCAATGGCTCTCCTGGATCATCCTCATCATGTCCCATCAGTAGTGTTGCCCATGACCATAGGATGGGATCTGATGTCCATGGTCTGATCAACTGTGCAGGGACTTGGCTTGAATCTGGGTCAAGCTGGCTTTGGTCCAATCTGAAGTGAAGATGGCTGGACCATGCTTCTGCTGCACTTGTCTGGGCTTGAAATTGGTTGAACCAAGTTGAATCTTCAGCTGTGCTGAGTCGTATTCTGGTCCAAACCTGTCTGACTTGGTCAGCTCTACCGGTGTCAATCTGGACTTGAATCAGTTGAGCCAAACCGGTGTTACCATCATAATCAGATCTGATCAGATTGTAGATGAAATCTGGATAAGGAGGGTAGCTCCTTTCATGACTCATCTCAACCTTTGAATGCTTAATCAACGGCTGAGGATGCATCTTGATCACATGGAGTTGATCTGGATGGTCCTGATTGCTGGGGACTCTTGGATCAGGTTCAGATCGAAGATCGGAACCACTGGATCGAAGATCAGGCTGATCAAACGGCTGGATCAAGTTGCAGTCTTGATCGGACGGCTGAGAAGTTGCCGGAGCTGGATCAACGGCGAAACGAGCTCGTCGGAGAGTGGCAACGGCACAGGAAGCTTCGTACGGACGAGGGGGTCCATCTGTACGGTCTGATCGTCGGATTGGGCCTCGGATGCACCGGATCTGAAGGTGGCGGCGCAGTGGAGGTTGTCGCCGATGATCACCGGTGAGGGAGTGCTCATCGGTAGCCGGGGATGGGTTGAAACGGTTCGTGAAGGTCTTGGGACCTTTCTAGTGATGTCTGATCTTGGGATCATCCTCGGCAAGTGGCGGAGTGAAGGACGGCGAAACAGGGGCTTTCGCCGGAGTTGGGTTCCGTCGATCCGAGCTTCGAACGTGGTCGTGGTCGGCCACGGTGGCTTCGGGGAAGGCCGCCTATGCTTCCCCGGTGTATAGGTGGAGAGGACGGCGTCGCAGGGCGGCGTTGGGGTGGCAGCTCGGGGGCGAGCCATCGGCGTGGATGGTGAGCTGGGACGAAGGGTTGTCGGCTCCAGAGCGAGCCGGGCGAAAGGTAAGGGATGAGCCGCGGCTCGAGCCAAACCGGGAGGAGAGAGAATATCCCGGGAAAAATCTGAAAAATTAGGTAAAATTCCAGGAAAATCATGGGAAGGTTCTAGAAGGTGTTCACCCGTATCTGGCGGAGTTAAACTCGGAGTCACAATGGGAGTTTCTCTCGGAGATG
Organism: Narthecium ossifragum; assembly: GCA_963920575.1. NCBI lineage: Eukaryota > Viridiplantae > Streptophyta > Magnoliopsida > Dioscoreales > Nartheciaceae > Narthecium > Narthecium ossifragum. Next base: position 14,254,258 of record OY986968.1, read on the forward strand.
TAATAGGAGTTGCAGCCGAAGTTGCAGACGAAGTCATAACCCGAGTTGGCTCGGGGTCAGATTCCGTAATCTTGATTGCAGCTGGAGTAGGGGTCTGGCTCGGAGTCTGAGTTACCGTTAACCACCTATTGGAGATATGCTCCCACTTCAGGCTGGTGCGCTCCAAGTTTCTGCTTTGGCGTTCCATCAAAGTTGAACATAGCTTCAACTGGGCCTGCATAATCTTGAATTGCTGCTCCAAACTTTCCTGGGGTACTCCGTACATGGTGGCGAAGTTTCGGTGGAACGGAGCTCTGATACCAAGTTGTTACGAGCGGTCTACTCGTGATCCTCTCGTAATGGGTCTCTACTGCTCCAATCGATCAGAATTGGCCTGATCGGACTTGATTTGAGTCCAATGGGCTGAAGCTGGATCGAATCTGGTTTAGATCTGGCTCAGATTAGGGTAGGACTCGACTGGGTCAAGTCTGGATTGGTTGATTGGCTCTTGGAATTGAATCTGGCTCGGATTGGGCTAAGTGGCTTGGCTGAAACGGCTAGGAGTGGGTTAAGTGGCTGAGCCAAATCAGAGTGGGCTGAGTCTGAATCAACTGGCTGGCTGAACCAAGTTAGAGTTGGCTGAGCAACTTGGTTGGGCTGAACCGGAGTTGATCCAAGGGCTGTGGTTCGCCGGAGTAGATCGCCGGCGTAGGGGCGGCGGCGGCGGTCGGGGTAGTGGCAAGAAAGGTCGCGGGGTGATGGGGAAGAGATCCACCGGAGTGGATTGGTCGGAGAGTGGCTAGATCGACGGGATCTGGAGGTCGACGGCGGGAGGATTTGGGTTTGCCGGCGTCGGGGACGACGGAGAGCTCGGCTGGGGTCCTTGGGACGTCGGTAAGGATCATGGGGAGACGAGGAACGGATCTGGGAGGTTTGGAGGCGGGATAGGGGTAGGACGTGGGGTTCCGGAGATGAGGACGAAGGTCGGGCTTGCCGAGGAAGGGGCCGGAGAGGACGGAGGAGGCGGAGGAGCGGCTCGGCGAGGTCGTGGGATCTTGGGGAAGTGGTTGGTGACCTTGGTTGGCGACGGGGGTGGCCGGAGAGAGAACGGGAAGGATGCCGGCGGTAGCTAGGGTACGGGAGAGAGGAAGAAGATGAACAGTGACGATGACGTGGCGGTGACGTGGCGGTGGGGTCGCTGACGTGGCGGAGAGAGAAAGTGACGGGGAGAGAGAAACACTGGTGGAGGCGGTGCCGGCTGCGGAGAAGATGACCGACGGGGAAGAAGGTGGATCTATGGTAGATATCGGGTGGAAGCTATATTATCTCTACTCCTATGATAATTTATCAACTACTCCTAATAATTCATAACTCTTCATTCATCATGCATCATAACCTAATACAAACTACTAAGGTCCTTTTATAGAGACCTTGACAGAGTCCTAATCCACTAGAAAAACCCCCTTGCTTAATTAGCAAGTAATAAGGTTTCTGACTCAACTCAACTTCCTAACTCAAAGGGACTCTTAATTAATTCCTAACAATCAACTAGGACTCAATAAAAGACTAGTGATAAATACTAATTAAATACTCTAGTTTGAACTAGGGAAGTCCAAGTCAAATTAGGAAAGAGGCTGAACCAGTTTGGTTCCTCTTCTGGGTTCGGATCCAGTTGGTCGACTCGTATCAGACAGAAACATGCCCTCTATACACAAAACATATTCAACCTCTTCTCAACCATCATATCAATTTAAAAAATTATATCAACACTATAAGAATCCCTGCATAGAATCAATTCCATAGGTACTAAATTATTCCATAACAACTCAATAATTTATTACAAACCTCGGGATTCCATCAAATGAATGAAATTAATCCAAATATAGACTTCAAATGTTTAATTACAAATTTCTGAATTTGAATACATGAACCAAATGATTAATTAATCCCAATAATCCCAACATCAATACAATCTTCAAAGAATTTAATAAAATATAATAAACTGAAATTAATGCTGAATTTCCCCAATGACCTCAAGCTCGGGCATCATCTCCTGGTGGACCTACAAAAGAAGATGGATATTGAAACGCAGCCCCGGTAGGAGTGAGCCAAAGCCCAGTACGTGATTAGCTATCGACACACAAGAAACTAACTAATATAACTGATATAAATAAATAATGTAATATGGCGTCTAAGTTTAACTCAAGGGAAGTGACCTAAACCCAACCTCGCAATCGACGCATTGCTCTCCACCACGGTCCGAACGACTACCTTGCCAACCGTGGGCCCAGCTGAACCGGAGTCGACCAGCAGACATTAGGTTGCCTCCCAATAGCCACTAAGACTCAGGTTTCAGATTGTCAATCAATTGTCGAAGCGATAGTAAATTAATTCTTCTCATTCCAATTGGATTGTATAATTGTTTTCCTAAAACTCCGATCGATCACGAGAACCCACGTCTACCCGTAGCCTCGATCGCAAGTACCTAGACCCAACCCCGGTCTAAACTCATCTAGATCCGAGCTACTCGAGAACCTCGGATCAGTGATTTACCTATATAATCACCACGACCTATACATGACATGTGTACACGTACAAATTATACATTACGTATTGCGATATCTCAACAAAGAAACTGATACGAGCGGTCTACTCGTCATCCTCTCGTATCGGGTCTCTACTGCTCCAATCGATCAGAATCGACCTGATCGGACTTGATTTGAGGCCTGATCGGACTTGATTTGAGTCCAATTGGCTGATTTGGCTAGCTGGATCGGATCTGGCTGAGCCTGATTGGATGGGACTTTACTGGGTCAAGTCTGAATTGATCTGGATCAGGTTGACCAGGTTCAATTGGCTGGATGTGGCTGAGTCAGTTGGTTGAGCTGAACCAGCCTGGATCCGAGGGCTGAGAGTCGTCGGAGTGGATCGATGGCGTAGGGGCGGCGGTGGCAGTCGAGATCTTGTCAGGAAAGGTCGTTGGACGGTGGGGAAGAGATCCACCGGCTCAGATCTGGGAGATGGGTGGCGGATCGGCCGGATCTGGGGAAAACGGCGGTGAAGGTTGGGTCGGCCGGCGTCGGGGACGACGAGGGAGGCTCCGGGAGTGGCTTAGGAAGGCTGGGATCGGTTTAGGGAGGTCATGGAAGGGTTTTAGGATGGTTTGGAGGTGGGATAGGGATTGTACAGGGGGTTGACGGTGACGGCTGTGAAGTGGGAAACGGTGAGGAGGTCGCCGGGAACGACGATGGACGGCAGGGAAGATATAGTCGGAGTCGTGGGAGGGAGGGGAAGATAGTGGAGGTCTTGGATGGCGACGGGGGCGGCCGGAGAGGGCTTGACGGAGGAGAGGCCGGCGGAAGCTAGTGTATGGGAGAGAAGAGAGGGGAGGAAGAAGACGATGACGTGGCAGGTGACGAGGAGAGAGTGTTGACGTGGCGCTGACGTGGAGGAGAGAGAAAGTGACGGGGAGAGAGAAACACTGGTGGAGGTGATGCCGGCTGCGGAGAAGATGACCGACGGGGAAGAAGGTGGATCAATAGTGGATTTTTGGGTGGAATCTACATTATCTCTACTCCTATGATATTCTACTCCTATGATATTCTATGAACTATGATATTATTCTATGAACTATTCTTAACTCTTCATCATTCATCCATGCATAACCTAATACAAACTACTAAGGTCCTTTTATAGAGACCTTGATAGAGTCCTAATCCAACTAGAAAACCCCCTTGCTTAATTAGCAAGTAATAAGGCTTTCTGACTCAACTCAACTTCCTAACTCAAATGGACTCTTAATTAATTCCTAACAATCAAATATCAACTAGGACTCAAATAAATATAAAAGACTAATGATAAATACTAATTAAATACTCTAGTTTGAACTAGGGAAGTCCAAGTCAAATTAGGAAAGAGGCTGAACCAGCTTGGTTCCTCTTCTGGGTTCGAGTCCAGTTGGTCGAGTCGGATCGACTCGTATCAGAAACATGGTACATCAAAGCAACTGCGCATGTCTACATACTAATAGCAAGTTAACATAACATTCATTGCCAATAACAATTAGTACATTTGCACAACTCAAACAAAACAACATAGCATATGCACCAGACAAAACAATAATATAACCAGCATACAACTACCATTTATAGGCATCACAAGGATTACATGTATCACATATCATCCATGAATCTTAAGTAGTTCACCTACATACGAATAAGCAATTCCACATAACATTCTTTGCACAAGAACAATAGTTTCAAGTATGCATCCTGGATAGTCCACCTACCTCAAACAATAGAGAAAAGCAAGCTAATGCGCGTCCAAAATCCAAGCACCTCAAGTATTCCCAAATCTGCACTGATCTGTTTCACATAGACCCAGAACCAAAACTAATGAATGCTTCACTCGAACAAAAGAAGCTATTCGGAGCTCTTCTATTGCATGCTCTAATTAGAACAGCAAACCAAGAGAAGCATGAGAAAGCATAGCACCCATGTATATTTGCTCTATCTCAAGAAGATACTTTAATTCACTAGAGGACAATACCAACCCTTACAAGGAAAAACATAATTTAATAGACTAACACCCATTCCAAAAAAAAATATGAGCATACAGTACTCATCTTCCCCACTAAAACTCTGTCAAACCCTTAACAAAAACTATACTCCATGCTAAGTCTTCCAAACTTTAGAACCAAACCCAAACAGAGAGAATCAAGGGAAGCAAGCTCTCAAAGATCACATATAACCATGTCATATGACTAACATTACATCCAAACTCACATAGTTCCATCTAAATCTAGACACTAGATAACAAGGATCATCAAAGAAGGCAACCCCAAAACCAACCGATTGCCAACAAAGGAAAACCAAATAAGACACTGCTCAAGTATTAAAGTTCCTAATAATCCCAGCAACCCAACTCTTAAAGAAGCATAGAACAATAACAGAGAGGGAAGAATTTGATCTACAAGATCTACAGTGAAGAAGGAAACAAAACCAACTGAACCATCCACGAAAATCAAATTTCTCAAACATAACTGATCTCAAACACAACTTATCAGGAAAGTAGAAGGACAACGACAGCATGATCCACATCTCTTAAACCAAGCACTCGGTCAACCAAACCCTACGAACAACTCAACCAAGGCTACCGTGGCATAGAGGCAAATCCTCGAACACCGTACGTGCATACTCAGAGGACACCCAATTTCAAAAGAACGGTTACCAGCAAGCATCCAATGCCCATCGATCAAGCAATCCTCTGATTTAGATCCAACAACAGAGTCAAGAAAGAATCAATTTAGAGAAGAATAAATTCATACAACCCATGAACTCCACTTTCGAAATCCGTCGTTCTATAAACCAAGCAGAGAGAACTCGATCCAAAAGAAATCAAACAAAAGAATAGAACTAACAAGAACACGAACAAGAAAAGAAATCCAACGATGCAAGTAAGAACTAAAAAAATCAAGCCGATCAAAGGAAACCCGACGGATGAGAACGCGGTGAGGAAAAGCAAAAAGACGAGGTGATGAAGAAAGGATTAGAGGAAGGAGGTTGCTAACCTCCAGCTAGCGAAGAACCTCCCCTGCCGATGGCGTTGCTCGCGTCAGCGTCGAGCTCCTCTCCTCCTCCTCGCGAGCGGCGGCTGGAGAAGAACGCAGCGAAGGGAAAAAAAGTTGATTGTCAATAACACCAGTTTAACAAAAATTATCATTAAAAACCCCATTAACCTCATTTTTAAGCTGAAAACCCCATTGTGGTGGTAGTTGTGGTGTATTAATGAACTAAAAGTATGAAATGCCCTTATATGCCAGATTGCAACCATGGAAAGCTAAAAACCCCACTTAATATTTGGTAAAAATCCCAATTTAGAGAAATTATCTACTAATGGTATCTACTAGGCATGGTGGCGGTAGTGCAGTGGCGGCGGACGGCACGGTGGAGGGTCGCCGGAGTTGGGATACGGCGATGTTGATCGGCATTGCGGAAGGAGGAGGAAGTAGCTGGATCCAAGAGGGAGGAGGAGCTCGGATGGGCTCCTGAAGTGGACGGAGGCCGGGAAGGACTCTCATCGGGTGGCGTTGGTTTCCAGTGAAAGCTGGGCCTCGAAGACGGGAGGCGTCGACGGCATTGTCAGGCGGAGCGGAGCTGTCAGGAGGCCGCGGTGACGACGAAACTTGGGGAGGAGGCGGAAGTAGCTGGATCCAAGAGGAGGAGGAGTTGTCGGGTGGTCGCGGCCTCACCAGAGGAGGGTAAACTTCGTGAGGAGGTGTTGACGGTGTTGTTAGGCGGAGTGGAGCTGTGGGGTGGACATGGTGTCACCGGAGGAGGGTGGAAGCTTCGTGAGGGCGGATCTAGCCGGATATGGGAGGGTGATGGACCTTGGGCAGATCCCAGTGTTGGATCACGCCGAAGAATAGTGGAGGACAGTGCGAGATGAGGGAAATCGAGTGGTCGGGCTTCCGGACGGTGGTGGACACCACGGGGGCCGTACTGCGTCGGGAAGGATCGTGGGGAGACGAGGAACGGATATGGGAGGTTTTCAGGTGATATCGGGGTAGGATGTGGAGTTGCCGGAGATGGGGACGGAGGTTGGCTTGTCGGGGACGGCTCCGGGGGGGATGGAAGACGACGAGAAAGGGATGGCCGGAGTCGTGGGAGGTAGGGAAAGACGATGGCGGGTTTAGGTGGTAGCGGGATGATACGAGTAGATTCGACTCGACCAACTGGGCCCGAACCCAGAAGAGGAACCAAACTAGTTCAGCCTCTTTCCTAGTTTGACTTGGACTTCCCTAGTTCAAACTAGAGTATTTAATTAGGATTTATCATTAGTCTTTTATATTTAATTGAGTCCTATTTGATATTTGATTGTTATGAATTAATTAAGAGTCCATTTGAGTTAGGAAGTTGAATTGAGTCAGAAAGCCTTATTACTTGCTAATTAAGCAAGGGGGTTTTTAGTTGGATTAGGACTCTATCAAGGTCTCTATAAAAGGACCTTAGTAGTTTGTATTAGGGTTATGCATGAGATGAATGATGATGAATAGTTGATAGAATATCTTAGGAGTAGAATATCATAGGAGTAGAAGTAATGTAGTTTTCCACAAGAAATCCACCATCAATCCATCTTCTTCTCCGTTGGACATCTTCTCTGCAGCCGGCACCGCCTCCACCGGAATTTCTCTCTCCGTCACTTTCTCTCTCCTCCATGTCATCGCCACGTCAGCGCCACGTCAACCCTACTGTTCATCGTCTTCCTTCCTTCTCTGCCGTGCCCAAACCCTAGGCTCACCGCCGTTCTCTCCTCTCCGGCTAGCCCCGTCACCATCCAAGACGACCAGCCTCTTCCCCAAGCTCTCATGACTCCGGCCAACCCCTTCACCGCCCCGTTCGTCTTCTCCAGCGGTATCTCCGTCCTTCCCAACTTCACCGTCGTTGACCCCTTCCAGATCCGCAGCATCTAGCCACCCATTGGAAGATCGGATCCGATGGATCCGTTCCTCGTCTCCCCACGACCCATCCTTGATCGTTCCCGACCTTGCCATAGCCTCCCCGTCGTCGTCCCCGACACCGACCTCCTCTAAACCCACCGGCCGACCTCGTAGATCCGGCCAATCAACCGGCTATCATCTAGATCCGATCCGGTGGATCTCTTCCCCAACACCCCGCGACCCTTCCTGCCACTATCCCGACCGCCGCCGCCGCCGCCGCCCCTATGCCGGCGACTCTCAGCCCTCGGATCCATGCTGGTTCAGCCCAACCAACTGACTCAGCACATCCAGCCAATTGAACCTGGTCAACCTGATCCAAATCAATTCAGACTTGACCCCGTCAAGTCCCAGCCAATTAGCTCAGCCAGATCCGATCCAGCTAGCCAAATCAGCCAATTGGACTCAAATCAAGTCCGATCAGGCCGATTCTGATCGATTGGAGCAGTAGAGACCCGATACGAGAGGATTACGAGTAGACCGCTCGTATCAACTTGGTATCAGAGCTCCGTTCCACCGACTGTGCGGTTCAGAACCTTCTGGGAACTTCGCCACCATGTACGGAGTACCCCAGGAGAGTTGGGAGCAGCATTTCAAGATTTTGCAGGCCCAGGTGAACCAGTTAGTTAGTCTTGGTAGGAAGATGGAGCAGATCTCCTATAGATGGTCAACTGTGACTCAAACAAGTCCTACCGGGCTTCAGGTTTCGAGTCAGACCCCTACTCCAGCTGCAATCCAGATTACGGAACCTGACCCCGAGCCAACTCGGATTAGGTGTGAGGACCCGTCCCTCTACTCCTGTGGCTCGTCGTGGACCGCAAGGGCAATTTGGTAAATTGCGCCTTGTCGGCTTGTTTCACACTCGCGTGTGTACACACTGACCATGTTTGTGGTATTGTTGGGCTAGAATGGTTAGTGGGACCCGGGATCGAAAGATCCGGGCTTGGGCTTAAGTTTTAGCTCAAGTCCAGCTTCCTACGAGAGACGGATCGATCCTTCCTTGCTAGAGGGATTGATCGGTCTTTGATAGGAACATGGATCGTTGAGAAGGATCGATCGGTCTCTTGGGACGGATCGATCGGACTCTGAGAAGGATCGATCGGTCTCTTGGTTGGATCGATCGTTCCCTTGGCTGGATCGATCGCTCTCTTTGGCTGGATCGATCGCTCTCTTGGCTGGATCGATCGGTCTCCTTGGACGGATCGATCCTGCTAAGTCGGTTCGTTTGCCTATAAAACAAACAGAACCTTCTTCCTCAGATCTCTTTGGAAAAACCGGATTCTTGGGCTGAGAATTCCTGGATTTCGAAGAGTTCGTGGACGATCTAAGGCCTAGCAGCTGGGATTGAAGCTGCTCTTGCTCCGGTAGGGATTCCTACCTACATTATTCGGGTTTTTGGAAGTTTTTCCCGGCTGTCGATGTTCTTACGCTTAGAACTTATTGTATACATGTTAGATTGTAGTATTTCCGCCGGTTTTGGATTCGTAATGTTTTGTACTACGAGATCCCAGGTTTTGGTGGAATTTGGTGGAGTTTTCCGGCGGTATTTTTTCACCGTCGGCTTACCGGAGAACCCAACCGATCGATCCGTCTGTGAGATGGATCGATCCCTCTTCGTTGGGCATGCTGAACCCGAGCAGGATCGATCGGCCCCGGGTGAGGGCGATCGATCCCGGTGCTTCGGATAGCATGGGACGTTCCCTACCGCGAGTCGGATCGATCATCCTGGGAGGACGGATCGATCGAACTCGGCGCGGTATGGAGAGTTCGCTCTCTGTCATTAGAGGGATCGATCCGACTATGGTAGAGAGAGAAAATCTATTTGTTTTGCTCGCGGGGCTTTGCATGTACAGTTTTCTTTACTGTCTTAATACCTTGTACATATGTTGAAGCATGTTAGCCCTATAATAGGGCAATGGTGAACCGGGGGAGTGATGACTCCCGGGATGTTTAGAATAAGCGGGCGGGTAGCCCTATAGCTTTTCCTAGCCTTGCATGTCCGCGTGCGCCGAGGGCTTTATTTGTCTTATCTGTGAGCTGTTGTTTGCGGGGCTGCTTCCCGATGCAGTGTTGTGGTGGACTGCTGACAGTTGGTGGGTTACCACTGTAGCAGTCCCTAGACCTTATTTTCATGTTCACCACCCCGGGGCGGCAGGGTGCCGTGCCCAGACCTTGTTTGATATATCATCACATACTGTTGCATGTTTATCTGTATTATTCTGCGCATGTCCATAACATGCATTGTGTTGCGCATTAGTTGCATCTGTGTAGGACGCTGGTGGTGGGTTGACCGCCTATCCGGGGCTTTCGGGTAGTCCGGATCTAGTTCTAGGACCATTGCGGGTAGCTTGGTCCAGGACTCGATTTGTAGTATTTAGTCGTTTCGATGATAGGGTTAGTTTGACCTGAATACATGTTGATTGATGTTTACAGGTCGTGTCAGCCTCGAGCCAGACGTTGTGGGTGCAAACCGGTGTCCGGGTCATTGTCTCTTGGGGGGGAAGAGGTGCCTACCCAGCGGTGTGGTTGCCCGCCTAGCAGAGTTTGGTGCATGCTAGTGAGACGGCAGTGTGGTTTCCTGCCTCACTGAGGGCAACCCAGTATGTGACCAGTTCGGCTGGAAGACCATAACTGAGGCCTCCCTTCAGGGACACCGGCGAAGGGTTATGGGACCCTTGCTGCACACCCAAGTCTTGCTTAAGGGCGACACTGTTGTGTTCCCTCCCTTGTGAGCGTCGTAGTGTAGTGTCCCTGCTGAGCTTAGTGCTCACACCTACCCGGGCTGCGTTTTGTAGGTGCTGGCGCTAGCTCTTCTTCGGTCGCCCCTACCGGGCAGGTGTTTGGTGACGTCGCGGCGTCTGGCGGTGCTTGAGAGGTGGCGATCTTTACAGTCAAACCCTTTTGTTATCGATAGTCTCCTACGGGAGTGATAAATGTATAATTTCCATGTTTGAGGATTGTATATAAATATCCAGTTTTAGTCTTTGGGTTGAAATATTTGTATAATACAGGATGGTTATGATTTGCTAGGGTAACCACTACGATTAGAGGGAAACCTCGTCAAAATTTCCGCAGTAGGTTAGGTTCCGCTTCGCGTCGCCCGGCCCGGTTGGGCCTACGCGGGTCGGGGCGCGACATTAGGACTCCGACTGCGACTACTACTGCAACTCTGATACGAGGTCGAACCGAGCCATTCCAAGAAGGGACCCACGTCCTTGCTTGGATGGGCCCACGCCAAGGAGTTGGCTGCACCCAAGTCCCTTTGGGCGTTCTAAGCTCAGCCGGCCAAAGGAATCCTATTCCTAGCTGGTTTGCTTACTTAGTTGATTTCCTAGTTAGTAGTTATCTTGATTGAGTCAGTTTCCTAGTTTGAGTTCAGTTTATGATTTGCTTTATTAGTTCCTATTAAGAGTCCTAGTAATTAGGAAGTTGAGATAAGATTGAGTCTTATTAGGAAAGTTTGGTTACTTGCTGATTAAAGCAAGGTAGTATTCAGGTTGTAGTAGAACTCTCTTGAGGCCTCTATAAAAGGACCTCCATAGCTTGTAATTATGCATGGACGAATTTATGAGAGTTATTATTTAGTAGAGATAAATCCTAGGAGTAGAAGTAATATAGGAGTAGCTGTAACCTAGTTTCCTCATAATCCACCAGCCACCTTCATCTCTCTCTACAGCCGGTCCTTCTCGGTGTCTCCTTCTCCGCTGCCGTCCACTCCTTCGCCACCATCATCACCACTACCAGCCATCACCCACGTTCTCCAAGGATTGGATCTCCAAGAGAAGCCAGCCAACCCTAGAGGAGCTGCAAGGTATCCCTCTTCTCATCCGTCTCCTCCTCTAGTCTTCGCCTTCCTCGTCGAATACCTAGGGTCCTTCTCCTAAAACCCTAAAGGTATCTCTCGACCTAGCCATAGATTTGGCTAAAGAGGATCTGAGATAAGGCAAGAGACCCAGATACGAAAGCCCTTGAGAAGGTGCATCGTATCAACTTGGTATCAAAGCTCTTTCCTCTTACCTGTGCCCTCCCGAATCCTTCCGAAGGAGTCCACATGGCAGGAAGAGTACCTGGCCAAAACCCTAGTTATACCATGAATTGCTCAAACCCTACACGGATCACTGTTCATCCGACCAGACCTACTCCTATACCTGGTCGAATTCCTCTTCCACATCATCATCCCTTACCCCCATCATCATCCCTACAGAACCCTAACCAACCTCCACCCTATGCAGCCTACAACCCAATGCTTCCACAACCCTATTATTGTTCACCTCACACCTTACCTGCCTATACACCGACCCATTATCCAAACCGTGAGCCCCTATACCCGGCCCATGCCCAGCCTCCATACCAGCAGCCTATGCCACCTCCCTACACACCGTACAACCCTAGTCTTCCCTACAATCCATCACCACCGTATCAGCCATTACCTACTCCCTACAACCAACCCAAACCTACAAACACCAATGGCTACTTGAGTACAACTTGGACTCCAAATCCTACTGGAACTAGGATTACAAATCCTACTCCAACTAGGAATTCGAGTCAAACTCAGAGTACGACTTGTACTCAAGATCCTACTGGAACTAGGATTGCAAATCCTACTCCAACTAGGAATCCTAGTCAAACTCGGAGTACGACTTACCCTACGGCTGAACAATGGAAGGAAGCTGTCCAGAGTTGGATCCCTTTGCCTTACCCTTCAGTAGAACAATGGGAAGCAATGATCAAACGATATTCTCCTACAAATCTGTCAAGCCCTACCAGAGTTCAGATTTCCAAAGAAAATCCCATTCTAGCTGCAACTTGGATTGCAAAACATAAACCCAGCTCTACCGGGATTAGGACTCCTCATACTCCACCTACCCATGAGCTGCCCCATGACCAAAACCATGAACAACACCCGCTGCCCCCTCACCCAACCACACCACATACCACGACCAGCAGCTCTCCCTACTCCTCCCCAGCAGCCCCCACCACTAATCAAGGCCACCCTCTTTCCCCCTACCAACCCACGACCCCCCGTTCTCCAGTCCTACAGTCGATTGTCATCTCCGGCAATCTACCCGAAGTCCACAAAACTGCAGCCACCGACCTTACCTCAGTTCATGCCCTCCCCGTACCATGTAACCCCCACCAAGGCCCTCCTCATTCCTACCCTGTTCCATCCCCAAACCAGCCGGCTCCCAAGTCCATCTCCTTCAACTCCGGCAGCAACCCCCAAGGTAATCGCTGCCTACCTGCCCCTGATCCTACCATAACCTCCTTCCATGGCCCACTGAAGGATCTCTCAAGCCACCAAAGACCGTCCCCTAAACCTCCTGACCCTTCCCGTATCCTTACCGAGGCTGACCCCAAACCCCCTCCAGATCCGCCAACCGTATCAAACCCCTATCCTCTCACTACCTCTTCCCCATGGGATGTAAACTCCGACGAGCTTCCCTCACAAGCAATTGAGTTCCGGCCACCTCCAGCTGCCAGATCTCAATCCAATCCCAAGCTTCTTCAAGCACTGGACAGATCTCAACCATCAGATCAGATCAGATCAAATCACCACCGTTTGAACCTGATCGTCCGACTCCATCTTCCACACTCGATCGAGTCAGACTCCAGCTTACAAGACTTGGTCAGATTCCATCCAAGCACAACCAGGTTTGGTTACACCAACCAGATCCGACCAAGCTCAGATCAGACCAAGCTAAGTCAGACTCAATTGGATGCAGCCAGAATCAATCCGGCTAGATCTGATTGCACCCAGCCAAGCTCCATCTGATCAAACTGAACCTGATCAAGATCCAAATAGTGCAGCAGAAGCGTGGCCCAGCCGACTTCACTTCAGACTGGGCCAAAGCGAGCTTGACTCAGCATCAATGTTACGAGCGGTCTACTCGTGATCCTCTCGTAATGGGTCTCTACTGCTCCAATCGATCAGAATCGGCTTGATCGGACTTGATTGAGTCCAATTGGCTGATCTAGCTGAATCTGGATCGAATCTGGCTAAGCCTGATTGGATGGGACTTGATTGGATTAAGTCTGAATTGATCTGGATCAGGTGGACCAGGTTCAATTAGTTGGATCTGGCTGAATCAGTGGTTGGGCTGAACCGGACTGGACTTGACTGAACCAATTTGGTCAAGTGGCTTGAGGAATATCCGACGGCTGAAGATCGCCAGAGTGGATCGCCGGCGTAGGGACGGCGTCGGCGGTCGGCGTAGTGGCAGGAAGGGTCGCCTGGAGGTGGGGATGAGATCTACCGGAGTGGATTGGTCGGAGGTGGGCTAGATCGGCGGGATCTGGGAGATGGACGGCGGAGGTTTGGGTTCACCGGCGTCGGGGACGACAGGGAGCTCGGCTGGGGCTTGGGATGTCGGAAAGATGGTCGGGAAAGGGTCGTGGGGAGACGAGGAAGGCTTTAGGGATGTTTTGGAGGTGGAATAAGGATCGGGCGTGGTTGATGGCGGTGAGGACGAGGGTCGGGTTGCCGGGGGAAGAGGCCGGAGACGACGACGCGGGCGATGGAGGGTATGGCCGGAGTCGTGGTGCCAAGGGGAAGAGGATGGCGGGTTTAGGTGGCGACGGGGGTGGCCGGAGAGGGAACGGCGGTGAGGCTAGGGTTAGGGCACGGGAGAGAAGATGGGGAAGAAGATGAACAGTGCTGGGGGTGACGTGGCGGTGGGGTCGCTGACGTGGCGGAGAGAGAAAGTGACGGGGAGAAAGAAGATGAAGGTGACGGCGGTGCCGGCTGCGGAGAAGATGACCGACGGGGAAGAAGATGGATCTATGGTGGATTTCGGGTGGAATCTACTTTACTTCTACTCCTATGATATTCTACTCCTATGATATTCTACTAATTACTCTTAATCATTCATCTCATCCATAACCTAATACAAACTACTAAGGTCCTTTTATAGAGACCTTGACAGAGTCCTAATCCACTAGAAAAACCCCCTTGCTTAATTAGCAAGTAATAATGTTTCTGACTCAACTCAACTTCCTAACTCAAAGGGACTCTTAATTAATTCCTAACAATCAACTAGGACTCAATAAAAGACTAATGATAAAGACTAATTAAATACTCTAGTTTGAACTAGGGAAGTCCAAGTCAAACTAGGAAAGAGGTTGAACCAGCTTGGTTCCTCTTCTTGGTTCGGGTCCAGTTGGTCGAGTCGGATCGACTCGTATCAATCAAGCCAAGACCCTGCACATCCGACCAGGCCATGGAGATCAGATCCCATCCTATGGTCATGGGTGACACTACTCATGGGACGTGACGAGGATGATCCAGGAGAACCATTGAAGATCCCATGCTTGGAGCCACCTGAACCATCAGATCGTCCCCCGGATGCTCCGTCCTCGGCACGACTGTATCCAGCCGCTGTCTTGGGTCTACTTCCATCTTGGAAGGATTTGATTCAAGTCGACCGAGTCTTTGACCTAGGACACCAGCACTTGAGGTGGCCCCATCGTCAATCTACAGCCGCCCTCTACTTCTTGGAGTTCCAGGGGCCGCCAGATCCACCTAAGTTTCAGCCTCCTCCTTCTAGACCGGCAGCATGGCTCTTTGATTCACCGATCCGGTTACCACCTGATCCACCATGGGTGCGACCAGGGTTCTCACCAGCTGCATGGCCCCCTGATTCAATGGCCCAGTTACCATTAGATCCACCATGGGCCAGACCGGGATTCTCACCACCGAGTACAGACAGAGCAACAGTTGCGGTCCAGCCACATCACTCCGGTTAGAGAAGAGAAGAGCCCTCTTTTCTCATCACATTCAGGCCTTGAGGACAAGGCCAATTTCGAAGGGAGGAGGGATGATACGAGGTCGAACCGAGCCATTCCAAGAAGGGACCCACGTCCTTGCTTGGATGGGCCCACGCCAAGGAGTTGGCTGCACCCAAGTCCCTTTGGGCGTTCTAAGCTCAGCCGGTCAAAGGAATCCTATTCCTAGCTGGTTTGCTTACTTAGTTGATTTCCTAGTTAGTAGTTATCTTGATTGAGTCAGTTTCCTAGTTTGAGTTCAGTTTATGATTTGCTTTATTAGTTCCTATTAAGAGTCCTAGTAATTAGGAAGTTGAGATAAGATTGAGTCTTATTAGGAAAGTCTGGTTACTTGCTGATTAAAGCAAGGTAGTATTCAGGTTGTAGTAGAACTCTCTTGAGGCCTCTATAAAAGGACCTCCATAGCTTGTAATTATGCATGGACGAATTTATGAGAGTTATTATTTAGTAGAGATAAATCTAGGAGTAGAAGTAATATAGGAGTAGCTGTAACCTAGTTTCCTCATAATCCACCAGCCACCTTCATCTCTCTCTACAGCCGGTCCTTCTCCATCACCGGTCTCCTTCTCCGCTGCCGTCCACTCCTTCGCCACCATCATCACCACTACCAGCCATCACCCACGTTCTCCAAGGATTGGATCTCCAAGAGAAGCCAGCCAACCCTAGAGGAGCTGCAAGGTATCCCTCTTCTCATCCGTCTCCTCCTCTAGTCTTCGCCTTCCTCGTCGAATACCTAGGGTCCTTTCCTAAAACCCTAAAGGTATCTCTCGACCTAGCCATAGATTTGGCTAAAGAAGATCTGAGATAAGGCAAGAGACCCAGATACGAAAGCCCTTGAGAAGGTGCATCGTATCAAACTCCGAGAGCGAATCCAATTGCAACTCCGAGTTCAACTCCGCCAGACCCGGGTGAACACTTGCTACTACATTCACATGTTTTTTGTGGAATTTTACCTATTTTTCCAGATTTTTCTCCTCCCGGTTTGGCTCGAGCCGCGGCTCATCCCTTACCTTCCGCCCGGCTCGCTCTTGAGCCGACCACCCTTCGTCCCGGCTCATCATCCGTGCCGATGGCTCGCCCCCGAGCCGCCACCCCAACGTCGCCCTGCGACGCCGTCCTCTCCACCTACTCATCGAGGAAGCATCGGCTTCCTTCTCCGAAGCCACCGTGGCCGACCACGACCCCGAAGGAAGCCCGGATCACGGGAACTCAACTCCGGCGAAAGGCTTTGTTCCGGCCTCCTCCACTCCCCACCAAGATCCGAGGTTGATCCCAAGATCAGACCTCACGAGAAAGGTCCCAAGACCTTCCCGTACCTTTTCCCGATGAGCTCAAGCACCGTCGCGGACTACAACACTGGCGATCACCGGCAACGAACTCCACCGCGCCGCCACCTTCAGATCCGGCGTGTTCGAAACCCCATCCAGCGATCAAACCGTACGGATGCAATCCCCAGGTCCCTGCGAATCTTCCTGTGCCGTTGCCACACTCCGGCGACCTCGTTTCGCCGTTGATCCAGCTCCGGCAGCTTCTCAGCCATCCGATCAAGACTGCAACTTGATCCAGCTGTTTGATCAGCCTGATCTTCGATCCAGTGGTTCCGATCTTCGATCTGAACCTAATCCAAGAGTCCCCATCAATAAGAACCATCCAGATCAACTCCAGGTGATCAAGATGCATCCTCGACCGTTGATCAAGCATCCGAAGGTTGATATGAGTCATCAAAGGAGCTACCCTCCTTATTCAGATGTCTCCTTCAATCTGATCAGATCTGACTATGATGGTAACACCGATTTGGCTCAACTGACTCAAGTCCAGATTGACACCGGTAGAGCCAACCATGTTAGACATGTTTGGACCAGACTACGACTCGACACAACTGAAGATTCAACTTGGTTCAACCAACTTCTCGCCTAGACTAGTGCAGCAGAAGCATGGTCCAGTCATATTCACTTCAGATTGGACCAAAGCCAGCTTGACCCAGATTCAAGCCAAGTTCCTACACAGTTGATCAGACCATGGAGATCAGATCCCATCCTATGGTCATGGGCAACTCTACTGATGGGACATGATGAGGATGATCCAGTAGAGCCATTGAAGATCATATTCATGGAGCTATCTGAGCCGTCAGATCGACCCCCAGATGCTCTATCCTCTACACAATCCATCAGATGCTTCATACTGCTACCACTGGACCCATCATGGGATCGACTTGATTTCTCCCCACCGAGTCCAGAGCTACAGAAGCAAGTTGAATCGGTCCAGCCACATAGAGCCATCCTACCTGAATTGACTCTGGCCTTGAGGACAAGGCCAATTCTGAAGGAAGGGGGGATGATACGAGTCGATCCGACTCGACCAACTGGGCCTGAACCCAGAAGAGGAACCAAACTGGTTCAGCCTCTTTCCTAGTTTGACTTGGACATCCCTAGTTCAAACTAGAGTATTTGATTAGGATTTATCATTAGTCTTTTATATTTAATTGAGTCCTATTTGATATTTGATTGTTATGAATTAATTAAGAGTCCATTTGAGTTAGGAAGTTGAATTGAGTCAGAAAGCCTTATTACTTGCTAATTAAGCAAGGGGGTTTTTAGTTGGATTAGGACTCTATCAAGGTCTCTATAAAAGGACCTTAGTAGTTTGTATTAGGGTTATGCATGAGATGAATGATGATGAATAGTTGATAGAATATCTTAGGAGTAGAATATCATAGGAGTAGAAGTAATGTAGTTTTCCACAAGAAATCCACCATCAATCCATCTTCTTCTCCGTTGGACATCTTCTCCGCAGCCGGCACCGCCTCCACCGGAATTTCTCTCTCCGTCACTTTCTCTCTCCTCCATGTCATCGCCACGTCAACCCTACTGTTCATCATCTTCCTTCCTTCTCTCCCGTGCCCAAACCCTAGGCTCACCGCTGTTCTCTCCTCTCCGGCCAGCCCCGTCGCCATCCAAGACGACCAGCCTCTTCCCCAAGCTCTCACAACTCCGGCCAACCCCTTCACCGCCCCGCTCGTCTTCTCCGGCGGTATCTCTGTCCTTCCCAACTTCACCGTCGTTGACCCCTTCCAGATCCGCAGCATCGAGCCACCCATTGGAAGATCGGATCCGATAGATCCGTTCCTCGTCTCCCCACGACCGATCCTTGATCGTTCCCGACCTTGCCATAGCCTCCCCGTCGTCGTCCCCGACGCTGGCCTCCTCTAAACCCACCGGCCGACCTCCTAGATCCGGCCAATCCACCGGCTATCTCTAGATCCGATCCGGTGGATCTCTTCCCCAACACCCCGCGACCCTTCCTGCCACTATCTCGACCGCCACCGTCGCCGCCCCTACGCCGACGATCCACTCCGGCGACTCTTAGCCGTCGGATCCAGGTTGGTTCAGCCCAACCAACTGACTCAGCCACATCCAGCCAATTGAACCTAGTCAACCTGATCCAGATCAATTCAGACTTGACCCAGTCAAGTCCCATCCAATCAGGCTCAGCCAGATCCGATCCAGCTCAAGTAAGATCCGATCCAGCTAGCCAAATCAGCCAATTGGACTCAAATCAAGTCCGAGCAGGCTGATTCTGATCGATTGGAGCAATAGAGACCCGATACGAGAGGATTACGAGTAGACCGCTCGTATCATAGCGGGGGTGGTCGGAGAGTAGAGAACTGCAGTAGGCTAGGGTTGCAGCACGGGAGAGAAGGGAAGAAGACAATGAACAGTAATGGTGACGTGGCGATGACGTGGAGGAGAGAGAAAGTGACGGGAAGAGAGAAATTCCGGTGGAGACGGTGCCGGCTGCGGAGAAGATGACCGACGGGGAAGAAGGTGGATCAATGGTGGATTTCGAGTGGAAGCTACATTATATCTACTCCTATGATAATCTATCAACTACTCCTAATAATTCATAATTCTCTTCATCATTCATCTTCATAATACAAACTAATGAGGTCCTTTTATAGAGACCTTGACAGAGTCCTAATCCAACTAGGAAACCCCCTTGCTCAATTAGCAAGTAATAAGGCTATCAGACTCAACTCAACTTCTTAACTCAAATGGACTCTTAATTAATTCCTAACAATCAAATATCAAATGGACTCAATTAAATATAAAAGACTAATGCTAAATCCTAATTAAATACTCTAGTTTGAACTAGGGAAGTCCAAGTCAAACTAGAAAAGAGGCTGAACCAGTTTGGTTCCTCTTCTCTGTTCGGGTCCAGTTGGTCGAGTCGGATCGACTTGTATCACAAGGTTTATCCACATCATTAAGGCAATCACCAGCTAGGCATGCAAGAGTTGGTGTGGCATTTATGTTCTCATGCAAGAGTTGGGTGTGGCTGTTACGAGCGGTCTACTCGTGATCCTCTCGTAATGGGTCTCTACTGCTCCAATCGATCAGAATCGGCCTGATCGGACTTGATTTGAGTCCAATTGGCTGAATCTGGATCGAATCTGGTTCAGATCTGGCTCAGATTGGGGTAGGACTCGACTGGGTCAAGTCTGGATTGGTTGATTGGCTCTTGGAATTGAATCTGGCTCGAATTGGGTTTAATGGCTTGGCTGAACCTGATGGAAGTGGCTGAGCCAATTTGATTGGGCTGAACCGGAGTTGATCCAAGGGCTGAGAAGTCGCCGGAGTAGATCGCCGGCGTAGGGACGGCGGCGGCAGTCGGGATACTTCTAGGAAGGGTCGCCTGGAGGTGGGGATTAGATCTACCGGCCTGGATTGGTCGGAGAATGGATAGATCAACGGGATCTTGGAGGTGGCCGGCGGTGGGTTTAGAGGGGATCGACGTCGGGGACGACGGCGGGCTTCGGGAGTGGCTTAGGAAGGTTGGGATCGGGTCTAAGGAGGTCGGCTATGGGTTTAGAGTGGGTTGGAGGTAAGATAGGGGTCGGAAGTGGGGTCGACGGGGATGGGGACGGAGCCGGGTTGTTGGGTTGCCGTGGGGATCACCGGAGAAGATGGAGTGAGGCGACGGAAAAGTGATGGCCGGGGTCGTGGTGGCTCGGGGAAGAGAATGGAGGTCTTGGATGGCGACGGGGCTGGCCGGAGAGGAGGTAGGGAAGGATGCCGGCGGTGGAGCTTAGGGTTTGGCACGGGAGAGAAGAGGGAGGAAGGAGATGCTGACGTGGCAGGTGAGTGGGAGAGAGTGCTGATGTGGCGCTGACGTGGAGGAGAGAGAAAGTGACGGGAGAGAGAGAAACACTGGTGGAGGCGGTGCCGGCTGCGGAGAAGATGACCGACGGGGAAGAAAGTGGATCTATGGTGGATATCTAGTGGAAGCTATATTATCTCTACTCCTATGATAATTTATCAACTACTCCTAATAATTCATAACTCTTCATTCATCATTCATCAATACAAACTACTAAGGTCCTTTTATAGAGACCTTGACAGAGTCCTAATCCACTAGAAAATCCCCTTGCTTAATTAGCAAGTAATAAGGTTTCTGACTCAACTCAACTTCCTAACTCAAAGGGACTCTTAATTAATTACTAACAATCAACTAGGACTCAATAAAAGACTAATGATAAAGACTAATTAAATACTCTAGTTTGAACTAGGGAAGTTCAAGTCAAACTAGGAAAGAGGTTGAACCAGCTTGGTTCCTCTTCTGGGTTCAGGTCCAGTTGGTCGAGTCGGATCGACTAGTATCAGTGGCATTGATCAAGGCTTTGGAAATCTGAGTAATTAGTGTCTCTTGGAATTGTAGTGCGATATAAATTCGGATTTAATAGGAGTAGGAGTTTTTCAATGTATTGGCTCATTTATGGGCAAGATCTATGTAATGAAGAACAGATTTTGATTGATAAAAAAAAGTGAGAGAATTTCTCTTTGGTTCTTCGTAGAACTATCGAACTTATCAGGATTTCCTGTGGCATTCATCTTGACTTATCAAACGGATTTCCATCCCCGTTTGTGGCGTCCTCACCTCATACCAAGGTTCTTGCTTGATTATAAGCAACGGGTTGCGGTTTCCATCCAAACCTGATTGTAGAACGATCCTACAGTTCATCTTGCTACGGGTTTCGTCACAACTTGGCGAGGTTCGTATCATCCGTTTCCACTATCTCCACTTCTATACTTTCGCCAAAATAGTTCACCGGAGAGAGCTCTCCACACATGCAATGCCACACCGGAGAGAGCTCTCACAGGTCCAATTTGGAAAAATCTGAAGAATAAGGTAGTTTTCTCGCCTTCTAACGCATTCCACACTGTCTCAGTTCGAACAGTGACTTCTCACTGTTAAAGCCAGCAAGTCCTACTCCAACTAGGATCCTAGTCAAACTCGGAGTATGGCTTACCCTACAGCTGAACAATGGAAGGAAGCCGTCCATAGTTGGATCCCTCTCCCTTACCCTTCAGTAGAACAGTGGGAAATAATGAAACAAAGATATTCTCCTACAAATCAGTCAAGCCATACTAGGGTTCGGATTCCAAGTCAAAATCCTATTCTAGCTGCAACTTGGATTGCAGATCCTAAACCCAGCACTCCCACTCCTCATACGATTCCGACTCCGCTTGCTCCACAACCCCACTGTTGCCCTCCTCATACTCCACCTACCCATGAGCTTCTCCATTACCCAAACCGTGAATAACACCCACTGCCCCCTTACCCAACCACGCCACATCCCAGCCATCATCTTCTTCCTCCTTCCCTTCATCCAAACCCTGCCTTCCCACCACCAGCAAGTGTCCCTATTCCTCTTCGGCATCCCCCGTCACTACCCAAGGCCACCATCTTTCCCCCTATAAACCCACGTCCCTTCCTTTACCATCCCCATTGCCGATTGTCATCTCCGGCGATCAACCCACCATCCACAAAACCTCAGCCACCGACCTCACATTAGTTGAAGCCCTCCCCAAACCATGTAACCGCCACCAGATCTGATCCGGATGATCTCTATGCATCATCGACAGTTGATCAAGCAGCTAATGATCGATCTGAGCTATCCAAGGAGTTTCCTTCCTCATTCCGATGCCATCTTCCAGCTGATCAGATCCATGAGCATCGCCCAGCAACCATCAACCACTCAAAGTTTCAGAACGACTTTGTCGGCTCTGACCGTAAGGACTGATGCTGTAGCCCGAGGCCAGATTCCCTTTTGAGCAAAGCAGAGAGATCCCAAAGCTCAACTGGTCTCGACCGTTTCCAGCTACCGTATTAGGTCTACTTCCACTTTGGGAGGATTTGATTAGGATTGACTAGTCCTCGACCCAGGAAGCCAGCTACTAAGGACGCGACACCGACGATCTACTGCCGTCCTTTACTTCCTCGAGTTCCAGCGACCGCTGGATGTGCCTGAGCTTCAGTTCTCTCTTTCTAGAACGGCAGCATGGCTCCATGATTCACCGATCCGATTACCACATGATCCACCATGGGTGCGACCAGCGTTCTCACCTCCGAGTTCAGAGCAACAGTTGCGGTCTAGCCATGTCACTCAAGTTCGAGAAGAGAAGAACCCTCTTTCCTCATCACATTTAATTTCGAAGGGAGGAGGGATGATACGAGGTCGAACCGATCCATTCCAAGAAGGGACCCACGTCCTTGCTTGGGCGGGCCCACGCCAAGGAGCTGGCTGAAACCAGGCCCCTTGGGAGCAGGTTGAGCCAAGCTCGCCTTAGGGATTCCTATTCCCTAGCTGGTTTGCTTACTTATTTGATTTCCTAGTTTAATAGTTATCTTGATTGAGTCGGTTTCCTAGTTTGAGTTCAGTTTATGCTTTGCTTTTATTAGTTCCTATTATGAGTCGTAGTTATTAGAAAGTTTGAGTTATGATTGAGTCTTAGTAGGAAAGTATTATAACTTGCTGATTAAAGCAAGATAGTTCTCTAGTTTGATTAGAACTCTGTCAAGGCCTCTATAAAAAGACCTCTATAGTTTGTATTAGGGCATGGACGAATTATGATGAATAAAGTAGAACTAGGAGTAGATGTAACCCTAATTCAACCAACTCCACCAGCCACCTTCCCTTCCCTACCACCGGATCCCTTCTCCACCACCGGCCTCCACCGTCCGCTGCCATCCGCCGTCAAGCTTCCCTTCTTCTCCACTGCCGTCCACTCTTCCGATGATACGAGGTCGAACTGAGCCATCCCAAGAAGGGACCCACATCCTTGCTTGGGCGGGCCCACACCATGGAGCTGGCTGGAACCATGTCCCTTGGAGCAGGTTAAACCAAGCCGGCCTTAGGGATTCCTATTCCCTAGCTGGTTTGCTTACTTAGTTGATTTCCTAGTTTGAGTTCAGTTTGTGCTTAGCGAGTTTCTATTTAATTGAGTCCTAGTTTTGGTTGAGTCAAGTCACTTGTTTACTTAGTTCATTCCTGGTTATTAGGAGTCAGTTTGAGTTGAGTTACTAAGAGTCTGTTTACTTGCGGTTCAAGCAAGAAGGTATTGAGGTTGGAGTAGAACACTCTTGAGGACTCTATAAAAGGACCTCTATAGCTTGTATTAGGTCATGGACGAATTTAATGGAGTTATTATTTAGTAGAGATAAATCCTAGGAGTAGAAGTAAATATAGGAGTAGCTGTAACCCTAATTGCCATCAAAGCCACCAGCCACCTTCATCTCTCTCTACTACCGGATTATCTCTCCACTAGCTGGCCACCATCCATCGCTGCCATCCACGCCTCCGCCGTCCAACCCAAAGTCCCCAGCGTCTCCCTTGGCTGCCGTGCTTCCCTCCGCAACCTCATCACCCCTGCCACGTTCTCCAAGGCTTTGATCCCCCAAGGGTAGCCGGCCAACCATTGAGGAAGCTGCGAGGTAATCCTCTTCCTCATCCGTCTCCCTCCTCCAGTCTTCAGCCTTCCTTGTCGAATACCTAGGGTGCTTCTCCTAAAACCCTAAAGGTATATCTCGACCTAGCCATAGCTTTGGCTAAGGAGGAGCCGAGACTATGCAAGAGACCAGATACGAAAGCCCTAGAGAAGGTGCATCGTATCAACTTGGTATCAGAGCTCCGTTCCGTTGACTGTGCCGCCCAACGCCTTCCAGAAGCTTCTCTGATGGCAGGAAGAGTACTCGGCCAAAACCCAAGTAATACATCAAACGGATCAATCCCTACTCAAACCCCTGTTCATCCGACCAGATCTACTCAGATACCTGGACAAACCCCTCGACCTTCATCATCATCCCTATAGAACCCTGACCCTAACCAACCTCCACCCTATGCAGCCTACAACCCAATTCTTCCACAATCCTATTATTACCCACCTCACACCCCACCTGCCTATAAACCGACCCATTATCCAAACCTTGAGCCCCCTATCCCTCCCTACAAGCCATTACCTCTTTACCAGCCCTTACCTCCACCCTACAACCAAGCCAAACCTGCAAACACCAACGGGTATTTGAGTACAACTTGGACTCCAAATCCTACTGGAACTAGGATTACAAATCCTACTCCAACAAGGAATTCAAGTCAAACTCAGAGTACGACTCGGACTCAAAATCCTACTGGATCTAGGATTGCAAATCCTACTCCAACTAGGGATCCTAGTCAAACTCGGAGTACGGCTTACCCTACAGTTGAACAATGGAAGGAAGACGTCCAAAGTTGGATCCCTCTACCTCTCACCCTTCAGCAGAACAGTGGGAAGCAATGATCCAATGATATTCTCCTACAAACCAGTCAAGCCCTATCGGAGTTCATATTCCTAGTCAAAATCCCATTTTAGCTGCGACTTGGATTGCGGAACCTAAACCCAGCTCTACCTGGATTAGGACTCCACATACTACTCCGACTCCGACTCCGAGTCCACATGAGATTCCGAGATCAACTCCAAGTGGGGCGGCAGCAAGCATCTGGGAAGAAAAGATCAAGGATATTGAGGAGCCAGAGCTATCAGATCCTCAGCTTGAGCAACACCCGCTGCCACTTTACCCAGCTTTACCACCTCAACCAGATCCTGCCCCACATCTCAGACCAGTCAGCACCCTATCATCACTTCTTCCTCTTTCCTTTCCATCCAAACCTTACCTTCCCACCACCAGCAATCCCTCTTCAGCAGCCAACCTTACCTTAGTTGAAGCCCTCCCCGCACCATGTAACCTTCCCCAAGGTCCTCCGCACTCCCACAGCAATCCCATCACAACCTTCCCCGACCATGCCTTCTTCATTGACCCCAGCAGAAGCTCAAAACACACCGGCGTTCTTCAAGCTCCACACAGCCACGCAACCTCTCTGGCCATAGCCATTCCCTGTACAAACCTGCCGGCTCCAAACTCCATCTTTCCCCACTCCGGCGACAACCCGCAAGGAAGTCATGATCTACCTCTGCCCAAGACTACCATAACCTCCTCTCACAGCCCACTGAAGGATCTCCTGGGGCAACAAAGGCCATCCCCTAAACCTCCTGACCCCTTCCCCGACGTTACCAAGCCCGCCTCCAAACCCCAACCAGCGGATCACCGTCGGTTCCATCTCCTCACTCGTGTGACCGGCGCGGACCCCCTCCAGATCCGCCACCAGAACTGACACCTATCCAGATTCACTCCATTGGATCGAACCACCATCCTCTCACTACCTCTTCTCCGTGGGATTTGAATTCCGACAAGCATCCCTCACAAGTAATTGAGTTCCGGCCACTTTCAGCTGACAGATCTCTTCTCATTCCCAAGCTTCGTCAAGCACGCGACATATCTCAACCATCAGATCAGATCAGCTCAAATCACCACCATCTGAACCTGATCAGACTCTGACTCAATCTTCCACACTCAATCGAGTCAGACTCCAGCCTACAAGACTTGGATAGATTCAATTCAGGCTCAACCAGATTTGTGGCTACACCATCAGTTCTGATCCAAGCCCACCGCCAAGTTCCATCAAACTCAGCTAATCCGACTTGATCAAGCTTGATTCCAGACTTCAACCAGATTAGATCCAGGTGTTCCCTACGCATCTTCAGTTGATCGGGGCATCCCACAACCGATCTGAGCTATCCAAGGAGTTTTCCTCCACATTTCGGATGCTCTTCCAGCTGACCAGATCCAAGAGCATCGCCTAGCAACCATCAACCACTCAAAGTTTCAGAACGCCTTTTTCAACTCTGACCATGAGTACTGATGTTGAAGCTAGAGCCCTGATGATCCCTTTGGAGCAAAGCAGAGAGATATTTCCCAAGCTCAACTGTTCTCCACCGTATCCAGCTGCCATATTGGGTCCACTTCCACATTGGGAGGACTCACTTCAAGCTGACCTAGCCTTCGACCCAGGAAGCCAGCTACTAAGGATGCACCACCGCCGATCTACAACCGTCCTTTTACTTCTTGGAATTCCAACGACCCCCAGATACACCACGCTTCAGTTCCCTATTCCTAGACCAGTTGCATGGCTTCCTGCTTGTCTCTCTGTGGGTTCGACCTCTCTTATGTTATGTTGCACTACACCGCAGTGTTGTGACACATTTGAGCGATATCAGACGCTTCAGTTCTAGGCCTTTCGTATCTGGGCTCTTGCCTAGTCTCAGCTCCTCCTTAGCCAAAGCTATGGCTAGGTCGAGATATACCTTTAGGGTTTTAGGAGAAGCACCCTAGGTATTCGACAAGGAAGGCTGAAGACTGGAGGAGGGAGACGGATAAGGAAGAGGATTACCTCGCAGCTTCCTCAATGGTTGGCCAGCTACCCTTGAGGGATCCAAGCATTGGAGAACGTGGCAGCGGTGATGAGATCGCGGAAGGAAGCACGGCAGCCAAGGGAGACGCGGGGGACTTGGGGTTGGACGGCGGAGGCGTGGATGGCAGCGATGGATGGTGGCAGGCTGGTGGAGAGATAATCCGGCAGTAGAGAGAGATGAAGGTGGCTGGTGGCTTTGATGGCAATTAGGGTTACAGCTACTCCTATATTACTTCTACTCCTAGGATTTATCTCTACTAAATAATAACTCCATTAACTTCGTCCATGACCTAATACAAGCTATAGAGGTCCTTTTATAAAGGCCTCAAGAGAGTTCTACTCCAACCTGAATACCTTCTTGCTTGAACAGCAAGTAAACAAACTCTTACTAACTCAACTCAAACTGACTCCAAATAACCAGGAATGAACTAAGTAAGCAAGAGACTTGACTCAATCAAAACTAGGACTCAATTATATAGAAACTAGCTAAGCACAAACTGAACTCAAACTAGGAAATCAACTATGTAAGCAAACCAGCTAGGGAATAGGAATCCTTTTGGCTGGTTTGGCTTAGGCCGCCCAAAGGGACCTTGTTGCAGCCAGCTCCTTGGTGTGGGCCCACCCAAGCAAGGACGTGGGTCCCTTCTTGGATTGGTTCAGTTCGTCCTCGTATCAGGTCAGGACAATATTTAAACAGAACAGGATCATCCCAATAAAATTTCTTTACCTCAACAAAAAATCTACGCTTATCCTGCGCGCTCCAGAAGGAAGGGATCTCACCTATCGCTAAGTAATTAACAATGTGCGCATACCAGGGCAGCCGTACAATTGATTGGTGGCTCATTTTCCGCTACTTCCACCATTAACCTTGATAGGTTGATACGAGTCGATTCGACTCGACCAACTGGACCCGAACCCAGAAGAGGAACCAAACTGGTTCAGCCTCGCATTCCTAGTTGACTTCGACTTCCCTAGTTCAAACTAGAGTATTTAATTAGGATATATTATTATTCTTTTATTGAGTCCTAGTTAATATTTGATTGTTAGGAATTAATTAAGAGTCCATTTGAGTTACGAAGTTGAGTTCAGTTTGAAACCTTATTACTTGCTAATTAAGCAAGGGGGTTTTCTAGTTGGATTAGGACTCTGTCAAGTTCTCTATAAAAGGACCTCAGTAGTTTGTATTATGAATGATGAATGATGAAGAGAATTATTAAGAATAGTTGATAGAATATCGTAGGAGTAGAATATCATAGGAGTAGAATTAATGTAGTTTTCCACCAGAAATCCACCATCGATCAACTTTCTTCCCAGTCGGTCACCTTCTCCGCAGCCGGCACTGTTCTTCATCTCCTTCCTCTCTCTCCCGTGCCCTAACCCTAGCCTCACCGCCGTCCCGCCTCTCCGGCCACCCCCGCTACCATCCAAGACCTCCATCCTCTTCCCCGAGCTCTCACGACTCAGGCCAACCTTTTAACCGCTCCGTTCGTCTTCCCCGTCGTTCCCCACTTCACAGCCGCCGCCATCTTCCACGACCCTGACAGCCATTAACCTCCCATATCCCTACCTAGTTCCCGGCCGACCTCCCTAAACCGATCCCAGCCTTCCTAAGCCACTCCTGAAGCCTTGCCGTCGTCCCCGACACCGGCCGACCCAACCCTCTCCGACGTTTCCCCTAGATCCCGTCGCACCAGCATCCTTCCGCCCAATCCACTCCAGTGGATCTCTTCCCCATAAACCCGCGTCCCTTCCTGCCAGCATTCCGACTGCTGCCGACGGCCCTACGCCGGCGATCCACTCCGGTGACTCTCAGCCCTCGGATCCAGGCCGGTTCAGCCCAACTAGATTGGCTCAGCCAACTGATACGAGTCGATCCGACTCGACCTACTGGACCCGAACCCAGAAGAGGAACCAAACTGGTTCAACCTCTTTCCTAGTTTGACTTGGACTTCCCTAGTTCAAACTAGAGTATTTAATTAGTATTTATCATTAGTCTTTTATTGAGTCATAGTTGATTGTTAGGAATTAATTAAGAGTCCCTTTGAGTTAGGAAGTTGAGTTGAGTCAGAAACCTTATTACTTGCTAATCAAGCAAGGGGGTTTTTCTAGTGGATTAGGACTCTGTCAAGGTCTCTATAAAAGGACCTTAGTAGTTTGTATTAGGTTATGAATGAGATGAATGATTAAGAGTAGTTGATAAGTTATCATAGGAGTAGAATGTCATAGGAGTAGAAGTAAAGTAGATTCCACCAAATATCCACCATATATCCACCTTCTTCCCCGTCGGTCATCTTCCCCGCAGCCGGCACCGCCTCCACCAGTGTTTCTCTCTCTCCCGTCACTTTCTCTCTCCTCCACGTCAGCGCCACGTCAGCCCTCTCTCCCAGTCACCTGCCACGTCAGCATCTCCTTCTCCACTTCTCTCCCGTGACCCAACCCTACCTACCGCCGGCCATACCTCCGTTCTCCCTTCTCCGGCCACCCCCGCTGCCATCCAAGGCCACCACCGTCTTCCCTGAGCCACCACGACTCCGGCCATACCTTTCACGTCGCCCCACTCCATCTTCTCCGGCGATTCCCACGGCAACCCATCGTCCCCGACCTCCGTCCCCATCGCCGTCATCCGCCATCAACCCCGATCTCACCTCCAGACCAATCTAAATCCATCGCCTATTTCCCCCGACCCTCTTTCCGACGTCCCCAGCCACTCCCGGAGCCTCCCTCGTCGTCCCCGACGCCGGCCGACCCTACCTTCACCGCCGTCTTCACCAGATCCGCCCGATCCGCCACCCATCTTCCAGATCCGAGCCGTTGGATCTCATCCCCACCTCCAGGCGACCCTTCCTGGAAGTATTCCAACCGCCGCCGCCGCCCCTACGCCGGCGATCCACTCCGGCGACTCCTCAGCCGTTGGATCTTCCTAGGCAGCTTTGGCCAAATTGGCTCAGCCACTTAATCCGGATCCAGCCCAATCCACTTGGTCAGCTTGATCCAGATCAACTCAGACTTGACCCAGTCAAGTCCCATCCAATCAGGCTTAGTCAGATCCGATCCAGCTTAAGCCAGATCCAATCCAGCTAGCCAGATTCAGCCAATTGGACTCAAATCAAGTCCGATCAGGCCGATTCTGATCGATTGGAGCAGTAGAGACCCATTACGAGAGGATCACGAGTAGACCGCTCGTAACACCAACTTAAGCCGATTCGGCTCAGCCCTTAATCCGAGTCAAGTCCAATCCAGCCCAATCATGCCACTTAGCCCAATCCAACCCGGTCAGCATGATCAAGATCAACTCATACTTGACCCAGTCAAGTCCTATCCAATAAGGCTCAGCCAGATCTAACCCAGATAAGCCAAATCAGCCAATTGGACTCAAATCAAGTCCGATCAGCCCAATTCTGATCGATTGGAGCAGTAGAGACCCGATACGAGAGGATTACGAGTAGACTGCTCGTATCAACTTGGAATCAGAGCTCGGTTCCACCTACTATGCGGCCCATAACCTTCCGGAAATGTCGCCATCATGTACGGAGTATCCCATGAGTGGTGGGAACAACAAGTTAAGATTCTGCAGGGCGAGGTAAATCTCTGTTCAACCTTGATCGAACGTAATAGTAGGAGGGTGGAAGGCAATAATATCAAGGAGTTGAAGCAGATCTCCAATAGTTGGTCGAGGATAACTCAGACTTCGAGCCAGACTCCTACCCTAGCTACAAAGATTGCGGAACCTGACCCTGAGCCAACTCAGATTATAACTCCGGTTGTAATTTCGAGTCCGACTGTGACACCAGCAATCAGTAAGGGAGAAGAGATCCAGGAGCTAATCGAGGAGCAACAACCGCCCGATTCTCAGATCGAACCAGAGCACCTGCTATTGCAACCTCTGCCAGACCCGGGTGAAACCTTCCTTCTACCTTCCAATGATTTTTCTGGATTTTTACCTATTTTTCCAGATTTTTCCTGGAATATTCTCTCTCCTCCCAGATAGGCTCGAGCTGCGGCTCATCCCTTACCTCCAGCCCGGCTCACCTTCGAGCCGACTACCCTTTGTCCCAGCTCATCCACGGCTCTGTCGGCTCGTCCCCAAGCTGCCACCCCAACGCCGATCTCCGACGCCGTCCTCTTCTCCCAACCATCGAGGAAGGACGCCGATGGTTCCCCGGTGTGTAGATGGAGAGGACGGCGTCGGATGGCGGCGATCGGGTGGCGGCTCGGGGACGAGCCGTCGGCGCGGGTGACGAGCCGGGACGATGAAGGGTCGGCTCGGGGTCGAGTCGTGCGCGGCGGGGAAGGAGATGAGCCGCGGCTCAAGCCAATCCGGGAGGAGAGAGAAAATCCTGGGAAAAATCTGGAAAATTAGGTAAAATTCCAGAAAAATCATGGGAAGGTTGTAGAAGGTGTTCACCCGGATCTGGCGGAGTTAAACTCGGAGTTACAATTGTGGTTGCTCTCGGAGTTGCGGGAGGAGTCTCAGTCGGAGTCCTGATCCGAGTTGGCTCGGGGTCAGGTTCCGTAATCTGGGTAGCAGCTAGGGTAGGGGTCTAACTCAAAACCTGAATCCTTGTGGGACTTGTTTGAGTCACAGTTGACCATCTACTAGTAATCTGCTCCCACTTCCTACTGGTGCGCTCCAAGGTTCTGCTTTGGCGTTCCATCAAAGTTGAACAAAGCTTCAACTGGGACTGCAGAATCTTGAATTGCTGCTCCAAACTTTCCTGGGGTACTCCGTACATGGTGGCGAAGTTTCCAGTATGTTTTGAACCGCACAGTCGGTGGAACGGAGCTCTGATACCAAGTTGTTACGAGCGGTCTTCTCGTGATCCTCTCGTAATGGGTCTCTACTGCTCCAATCGATCAGAATCGGCCGGATCGGACTTGATTGAGTCCAATTCGCTGATCTAGCTGAGTCTGGATCGAATTTAGCTCAAGGAATTGGATCAGGCTTGACTGGATTGGGGTGGATTGAGTCTTAGACTTGACTCTGATTGGGTTAAGTGGTTGGATCAAGTCAAGGTTGGCTGGATCAAACAGGGAACTTGGCTGAGGGTTCACCGGAGTGGATCCGACGGCTGAGAATCGCCGGAGTGGATGGCCGGCGTAGGGGCGGCGGCGGCGGTCGGGATAGTGGCAGGGAAGGTCGTAGGACGATGGGGAGGAGATCCACCGGCTCAGATCTGGGAGATGGATGGAGGATCGGCCGGATCTGGGGGAGACAGCGATAGGGGTTTGGGTTCACCGGCGTCGGGGACGACGGGGAGCTCGGCGGGGCCTGGGAAAGGTCGGAATCGGGTCTAGGGAGGCCGGGGAAGGGTTTAGGAAGGGTTTGGGGTGAGATCGGGGTCGTGTTGTGGACGGGGGACGGTGGCTGTGAACTTGGGTTGGCCGGGGAAGACGCCGGAGATGGTGAAGGGCGACGGGTAATAGATGGCCAGGGTCGTGGGGCTTAGGGGAAGACTTTGGTGGTCTTGGCTGGTAGCGGGGGTGGCCAGAGAGGGCTGGGGAAAGGACGCCGGCGGTGAAGCTTGGCTAGGGCACGGGTGTGAGGAAGAGAGGGAAGGAAGAAGACGATGACGTGGCAGGTGATGAGGAGAGAGGGTGATGAGGAGAGAGGGTGCTGACGTGGAGGAGAGAGAAAGTGACGGGGAAAGAGGAATTTCGGTGGAGGTGGTGCTGGCTGCGGAGAAGATGACCGACGGGGAAGAAGGTGGATCTATGGTAGATATCTGGTGGAAGCTTTATTATCTCTACTCCTATGATAATTTATCAATTACTCCTAATAATTCATAACTCTTCATTCATCATGCATTCATCATTCATCATTACCTAATACAAACTACTAAGGTCCTTTTATAGAGACCTTGACAGAGTCCTAATCCACTAGAAAACCCCCTTGCTTGATTAGCAAGTAATAAGGTTTCTGACTCAACTCAACTTCCTAACTCAAAAGGACTCTTAATTAATTCCTAACAATCAACTAGGACTCAATAAAAGACTAATGATAAATACTAATTAAATACTCTAGTTTGAACTAGGGAAGTCCAAGTCAAACTAGGAAAGAGGTTGAACCAGCTTCGTTCCTCTTCTGGGTTCGGATCCAGTTGATCGAGTCGGATCGACTCGTATCACGGTGCATCCGTAGCCCAATCCGTCAATCAAACCGTACGGATGGAATCCCCACGTTGATGTCGCTCAAATGTGTCACGCACAGCGGTCGCGGTGCAGTACAGCATAAGAGAGGTCGAATCCCACAGAGAGACAAGCAGGAAAGATCCAGAAATACAAATAACAATGAATTGAAAACAATGAAGAAAGCTAACTAAATTAAATTAGATCAAAGGATTAATGATAATGTAATGTTAACTAAAGATATCAGGCTTTTTGATAAGGCTAGGCGTCAGGAATCACTTCACTCGGATTTAGGTTCTTCTCTTCTCAATGGTTCATATAATACTCAGTTAAGGGATTCACATCCCAATCACCTTAACCGGAAGATATAGAATTATGAATCTGATATAATATATAAATGTATCTTCCTACGATTGGTCCTTCCTTTTTATAGTGCTAACTTCATCCAACCAAACCTAAGAATACACGATACCGGCTGTCACTACAGGCAACGCGCAGCAAAAGTTCATCGGGACAAAGCCCTAACTCTAACCGGATCTCTAAGAATACACAATACCAACTCTCACAATCGGCAATGCATAGCAAAGATCTCACGGTAAAGAGCCCCAACCTTATCTAACCAGATCCCTAAGAATACACAATACCAGCTGTCACTACGGGCAATGCATAGCAAAGGTCTCACGAGACTCGGTAGCAGAATCAAAGGAGATAAGTATGGGATCATAATATCATAAAAGAAGCATGACTGGATTTATAATAATGTTTAACCACAAAGCAATCTGTGAAGATCCAATACATAAGAAGAGTTTAACAAGAAAGATTAAAAACTATGAACCATTATTGGAGAAGAAGCCCTAGTCCTCGCTAGATCATCCGTCCGCCATGCCGTGCTTCCCTCCACCACGTTCTCCAAGGCTTGGATCTCCAAGAGAAGCCAGCCAACCCTAGAGGAGCTGCAAGGTATCCCTCTTCTCATCCGTCTCCTCCTCTAGTCTTCGTCTTCCTCGTCGAATACCTAGGGTCCTTCTCCTAAAACCCTAAAGGTATCTCTCGACCTAGCCATAGATTTGGCTAAAGAGGATCTGAGATAAGGCAAGAGACCCAGTACGAAAGCCCTTGAGAAGGTGCATTGTATCAACTTGGTATCAGAGCTCCGTTCCGCGGACTGTGCCGCCCAAAGCCTTCCGGAAGCTACTCTGATGGCAGGAGTACCAGCCAACCCTATACCGCCATCTATGATACCGCTACCATATCATCATCTACCTCCACCCT
This sequence comes from Narthecium ossifragum, assembly GCA_963920575.1. Lineage (NCBI taxonomy): Eukaryota > Viridiplantae > Streptophyta > Magnoliopsida > Dioscoreales > Nartheciaceae > Narthecium > Narthecium ossifragum. Next base: position 14,288,535 of record OY986968.1, read on the forward strand.
ATGCAGCCTACAATCCAATTCCTCCTAACCAGCCTACTACCCAACCGGTTCAACCCACTCATCCTCTTTCCCTTGGCCATCCGTTCCCTAACCCTAACCCTACTGTACCTGGCCGAGTCCCTCCACCACCATATCAGCCCCTATACCCCGCCCATGCCCAGCCACCATACCAGCAGCCTATGCCACCTCCCTACGCACCGTATGTTACGAGCGGTCTACTCGTGATCCTCTCGTAATGGATCTCTACTGCTCCAATCGATCAGAATCGGCCTGATCGGACTTGATTTGAGTCCAATTGGATGATTTGGCTAGCTAGATCGGATCTGGCTTGAGCTGGATCGGATCTGGCTGAAGCTGGATCGAATCTGGCTAAGCCTGATTGGATGGGACTTGATTGGGTCAAGTCTGAAGTGATCTGGATCAAGCTGATCGGCTTAGATTGGGCTGGATCCGGAATAACTGGCTCGGCTGAATCAATTAGACTTGGCTGAGTCTGATTCAAGTTGGCTGGCTGAACCAGCCTGGATCCGAGGGCTGAGAAGTCGCCGGAGTGGATCGCCGGCGGAGGGGCGGCGGCGGCGGTCGGGGTAGTGTCAGGAAAGGTCGTTGGACGGTGGGGAAGCGATCCAACGGCTCGGATCTGGGAGATGGGTGGCGGATCGGCCGGATCTGGGGAAGACGGCGGTGAAGGTAGGGTCGGCCGGCGTCGAGGACGACGAGGGAGGCTCCGGGAGTGGCTGAGGACATCGGAAAGAGGGTTGGAGGAGATAGGTGATGGATTTAGTGTGGTTTGGGGGTGAGTTCGGGGATCGGAAGTGGGTGGATGGCGAAGGGGACGGGGGTCGGTTGTTGGGTTGCCGTGGGGATCACCGGAGAAGATGGAGTGGGGCGACGGAAAAGTGATGGCCGGGGTCGTGGTGGCTCGGGGAAGAGAATGGAGGTCTTGGATGGCGACGGGGCTGGCCGGAGAGGGCTTGACGGAGGAGATCTGCGGTGAAGCTCGGGTTCGGCTTGAGGAAGACGATGAACAGCGCTGACGTGGCGGTGGGGTCGATGGCGTGGCGGAGAGAGAAAGTGACGGGAAGAGAGAGAAACACTGGTGGAGGCGGTGCCGGCTGCGGGGAAGATGACCGACGGGGAAGAAGGTGGATCTATGGTGGATTTCGGGTGGAATCTACTTTACTTCTACTCCTATGATATTCTACTCCTATGATATTCTACTAATTACTCTTAATCATTCATCTCATCCATCATTCATAACCTAATACAAACTACTAAGGTCCTTTTATAGAGACCTTGACAGAGTCCTAATCCACTAGAAAACCCCCTTGCTTAATTAGCAAGTAATAAGGTTTCTGACTCAACTCAACTTCCTAACTCAAAGGGACTCTTAATTAATTCCTAACAATCAACTAGGACTCAATAAAAGACTAATGATAAATACTAATTAAATACTCTAGTTTGAACTAGGGAAGTCCAAGTCAAATTAGGAAAGAGGTTGAACCAGCTTGGTTCCTCTTCTGGGTTCGGGTCCAGTTGGTCGAGTCGGATCGACTCGTATCACCCCCCCTTCCTTCAAAATTGGCCTTGTCCTCAAGGCCAGAGTCAGGTCAGGTAGGATGGCTCCATGTGGCTGGACCGAATCAACTTGCTGCTGTAGTTCTGGACTCGGTGGGGACAAACCAGGTCGATCCCATGTCGGGTCCAGTGATAGCAGTTGCAGTGATGGATGAGCATCTGGCGGTCGATCTGACGGCTCAGGTAGCTCCAGGAATATGATCTTCAATGGCTTTCCTGGATCATCCTCATCATGTCCCATCAGTAGTGTTGCCCATGACCATAGGATGGGATCTGATCTCCATGGTCTAATCAACTGTGCAGGGACTTGGCTTGAATCTGGGTCAAGCTGGCTTTGGTCCAATCTGAAGTGAAGATGGCTGGACCACACTTCTGCTGCACTAGTCTGGGCTAGAAGTTGGTTGAACCAAGTTGAATCTTCAGCTGTGCTGAGTCGTACTCTGGTCCAAACCTGTCTGACATGGTTAGGTCTACCGGTGTCAATCTGGACTTGGGTCAGTTGAGCTAAACCGATGTTACCATCATAATCAGATCTGATCAGATTGAATATGACATCTGAATAAGGAGGGTAGCTCCTTTGATGACTCATATCAACCTTCGGATGCTTGATCAACGGCTGAGGATGCATCTGGATCACCTGGAGTTGATCTGGATGGTCCTGATTGCTGGGGACTCTTGGATCAGGTTCAGATCGAAGATCGGAACCACTGGATCGAAGATCACGCTGATCAAACGGCTGGATCAAGTTGCAGTCTTGATCGGACGGCTGAGAAGCTGCCGGAGCTGGATCAACGGCGAAACGAGCTCGTCGGAGAGTGGCAACAGCACAGGAAGCTTCTTAGGGACGAGGGGGTTCCATCCGTACGGTCTGATCGACGGATTGGGCTACGGATGCACCGGATCTGAAGGTGGCGGCGCGGTGGATGTCGTCGCCGGTGATCGTCGGTGATCTAGGCCGCGACGGGGCTCGAGCTCGTCGGGAACAGGTACGGGAAGGTCTTGGGACCTTTCTCGTGAGATCTGATCTTGGGATCAACCTCTGGATATGGTGGAGTTGAGGAGGCCGGAACATGGGAGTTCGCCGGAATTGTACGTCGGCGATCCGGGCCTCAATCGTGGACGTGGTTGGCCACGGTGGCTTCGGGGATGGACGCCGGTGCTTCCTCGAAGGTTGGGAGAAGAGGACGGCGTCGGAGATCGGCGTTGGGGTGGCGGCTTGGGGACGAGCCGATGGGCTCTTGTTTTGAGCCGGGACGACGATGGGTCGGCTCGGAGTGAGCCGGGCGCGGGGAAGGAGATGAGCCGCTGGCGAGCCACGGCTTGAGCCAGAGACGGGCCGAGTCCAAGGAGGGGAGAGAAAACCAAGGGAAATTCCGGAAAAATAGGGAAAATTCTGGAAAAATCAGGAGAATGTGGTAGATAGTGTTCACCCTGGTCTGGCAGAGGTTGCAACAACAGGTGCTTTGGTTCGATCTGAGAATCGGACGGTTGTTGCTCCTCAACTAGCTTCTGGATCTCTTCTCCCTTACTGATTGCTGGTGTCTCAGTCAGACTCGAAATTACAACCGGAGTCATAATCTGAGTTGGCTCAGGCTCAGGTTCTGCAATCATTATCCTCGGTGCTATAGTTGACCACCTACGAGAGATTTGCTCCATATTTCTGCTTTGACGTTCCATCAAAGTTGAAACAAGATTTACCTCGGCCTGCAGACTCTTAATTTGATGTTCCCACCACTCCTGGGATACTCCGTACATGATGGCGAAGTTTCCAGTAGGGTCTGAACCGCACAGTCAGTGGAACGGAGCTCTGATACCAAGTTGTTACGAGCGGTCTACTCGTGATCCTCTCGTAATGGATCTCTACTGCTCCAATCGATCAGAATCGGCCTGATCGGACTTGATTTGAGTCCAATTGGATGATTTGGCTAGCTAGATCGGATCTGGCTTGAGCTGGATCGGATCTGGCTGAAGCGGGATCGAATCTGGCTAAGCCTGATTGGATGGGACTTGATTGGGTCAAGTCTGAAGTGATCTGGATCAAGCTGATCGGCTTAGATTGGGCTGGATCCGGAATAACTGGCTCGGCTGAATCAATTAGACTTGGCTGAGTCTGATTCAAGTTGGCTGGCTGAACCAGCCTGGATCCGAGGGCTGAGAAGTCGCCGGAGTGGATCGCCGGCGGAGGGGCGGCGGCGGCGGTCGGGGTAGTGTCAGGAAAGGTCGTTGGACGGTGGGGAAGCGATCCAACGGCTCGGATCTGGGAGATGGGTGGCGGATCGGCCGGATCTGAGGAAGACGGCGGTGAAGGTAGGGTCGGCCGGCGTCGAGGACGACGAGGGAGGCTCCGGGAGTGGCTGAGGACGTCGGAAAGAGGGTTGGAGGAGATAGGCGATGGATTTAGTGTGGTTTGGGGGTGAGTTCGGGGATTGGAAGTGGGTGGATGGCGAAGGGGACGGGGGTCGGTTGTTGGGTTGCCGTGGGGATCACCGGAGAAGATGGAGTGGGGCGACGGAAAAGTGATGGCCGGGGTCGTGGTGGCTCGGGGAAGAGAATGGAGGTCTTGGATGGCGACGGGGCTGGCCGGAGAGGGCTTGACGGAGGAGATCGGCGGTGAAGCTCGGGTTCGGCTTGAGGAAGACGATGAACAGTGCTGACGTGGCGCTGACGTGGCGGTGGGGTCGATGGCGTGGCGGAGAGAGAAAGTGACGGGAAGAGAGAGAAACACTGGTGGAGGCGGTGCCGGCTGCGGGGAAGATGACCGACGGGGAAGAAGGTGGATCTATGGTGGATTTCGGGTGGAATCTACTTTACTTCTACTCCTATGATATTCTACTAATTACTCTTAATCATTCATCTCATCCATCATTCATAACCTAATACAAACTACTAAGGTCCTTTTATAGAGACCTTGACAGAGTCCTAATCAACTAGAAAACTCCCTTGCTTAATTAGCAAGTAATAAGGTTTCTGACTCAACTCAACTTCCTAACTCAAAGGGACTCTTAATTAATTCCTAACAATCAACTAGGATTCAATAAAAGACTAATGATAAATACTAATTAAATACTCTAGTTTGAACTAGGGAAGTCCAAGTCAAACTAGGAAAGAGGTTGAACCAGCTTGGTTCCTCTTCTGGGTTCGGGTCCAGTTGGTCGAGTCGGATCGACTCGTATCACCGTACAACCCTATTCCTCCCTACAATCCATCACCACCGTATCAGCCATTACCTACTCCCTACAACCAACCCAAACCTACAAACACCAATGGCTATTTGACTACAACTTGGACTTCGAATCCTACTGGAATTAGGATTACAAATCATGCTCCAACTAGGAATCTGAGTCAAACTCAGAGTACGACTTGGACTCAAGATCCTACTGGAACTAGGATTGCAAATCCTACTCCAACTAGGAATCCTAGTCAAACTTGGAGTACGACTTACCCTACGGCTGAACAATGGAAGGAAGCTGTCCTGAGTTGGATCCCTTTACCTTACCCTTCTGTAGAACAGTGGGAAGCAATGATCAAACGATATTCTCCTACAAATCTGTGCCCTACCAGAGTTCAGATTTCCAGAGAAAATCCCATTGTAGCTACAACTTGGATTGCAGAATCTCAACCTAGCTCTACCTGGATTAGGACTCCTTATACTCCACCTACCCCCAAGCTTCCCCTTGATCCAACCCATGAACAACACTCGCTGCCCCCTTACCCAACCACACCACATCCCAGCCCAGTCAACGTCCATGAAGCTGCAACCACCGACCTCACCTTTGTTCAAGAACTCCCCACACCATGTAACCTCCACCAAGGTCCCCCTCAAAGCCACCCAACCTCTCCACCCATAGCCATTCCATGTACAAGCCTGCTGGCTCCCAACTGCATCTTTCCCCACTCCGGCGACAAACCTCAAGGAAGTCACTGTCTACCTCTGCCCAAGACTACTACCCTGACCTCCTACAGCCCACTGAAGGATCTTCTGGGGCAACAAAGGCCATCACCTAAACCTCCTGACCCCTTCCTCGACATTACCAAGCCCGACTCCAAACCCCAACCACCAGAACTGACACCCATCCAGATTCACCCCATTGGGTCGAACCCCCATCCTCTCATCCCCCCTTCTCCATGGGATCCAAACCCTGATGAACATCCCTCACCGGCGACCAAGTTCAGTTCCCTCTCAGTTGCCAGAGCCACTCAGCTATCTGATCAGATCAAATCAAATCACTACGGTTTGAACCTGATCAAACTCCGACTCCATCACCTACAATTGGTCGAGTCAGATTGCAGCTTACAAGACTTGGTCAGATTCCATCCAAGCACAACCAGGTTTGGTTACACCAACCAGATCCGACCAAGCTCAGATCAGACCAAGCTAAGTCAGACTCAATTGGATGCAGCCAGAATCAATCCGTCTAGATCTGATTGCACCCAGCCAAGCTCCATCAAGCTCAGTCAAACTGAACCTGATCAAGATCCAAATAGTGCAGCAGAAGCGTGGCCCAGCCGACTTCACTTCAGACTGGGCCAAAGCGAGCTTGACTCAGCATCAAGGCAAGACCCTGCACATCCGACCAGGCCATAGAGATCAGATCCCATCCTATGGTCATGGGTGACACTACTCATGGGACGTGACGAGGATGATCCAGGAGAACCATTGAAGATCCCATGCTTGGAGCCACCTGAACCATCAGATCGTCCCCCGGATGCTCCGTCCTCAGCACGACTGTATCCAGCCGCTGTCTTGGGTCTACTTCCATCTTGGAAGGATTTAATTCAGGTCGACCGAGTCTTTGACCTAGGACACCAGCATTTGAGGTGGCCCCATCGTCAATCTACAGCCGCCCTCTACTTCTTGGAGTTCCAGAGGCCGCCGGATCCACCTAAGCTTCAGTTCCCTTCTTCCAGACCGGCAGCATGGTCCCCTGACTCGCCACTTCGGATACCATTAGATCCACCATGGGCCAGACCGGGATTCTCACCACCGAGTACAGAGCAACAGTTGCGGTCCAGCCACATCACTCCGGTTCGAGAAGAGAAGAGCCCTCTTTCCTCATCACATTTAGGCCTTGAGGACAAGGCCAATTTCGAAGGGAGGAGGGATGATACGAGGTCGAACCGAGCCATTCCAAGAAGGGTCCCACGTCCTTGCTTGGATGGGCCCACGCCAAGGAGTTGGCTGCACCCAAGTCCCTTTGGGCGTTCTAAGCTCAGCCGGCCAAAGGAATCCTATTCCTAGCTGGTTTGCTTACTTAGATGATTTCCTAGTTAGTAGTTATCTTGATTGAGTCAGTTTCCTAGTTTGAGTTCAGTTTATGATTTGCTTTATTAGTTCCTATTAAGAGTCCTAGTAATCAGAAAGTTTGAGTTATGATTGAATCTTAGTAGGAAAGTATGGTTACTTGCTGATTAAAGCAAGGTAGTTCTCTAGTTGTAGTAGAACTCTCTTGAGGCCTCTATAAAAGGACCTCCATAGCTTGTAATTATGCATGGACGAATTTATGAGAGTTATTATTTAGTAGAGATAAATCCTAGGAGTAGAAGTAATATAGGAGTAGCTATAACTTAGTTTCCACAAAAATCCACCAGCCACCTTCTTCTCTCTCTACAGCCGGATTCTTCTCCGCTGCCGTCCACTCCTTCGCCACCATCATCCCCGCCGCTACCAACCACCTCCGCCGTCCAACCCCAAGTCCCCGGCGTCCCCTTGGCTGCCGTGCTTCCCTCCACCACGTTCTCCAAGGCTTGGATCTCCAAGAGAAGCCAGCCAACCCTTGAGGAGCTGCAAGGTATCCCTCTTCTCATCCGTCTCCTCCTCTAGTATTCGTCTTCCTCGTCGAATACCTAGGGTCCTTCTCCTAAAACCCTAAAGGTATCTCTCGACCTAGCCATAGATTTGGCTAAAGAGGATCTGAGATAAGGCAAGAGACCCAGTACGAAAGCCCTTGAGAAGGTGCATCGTATCAAGGAGCTGCAAGGTATCCCTCTTCTCATCCGTCTCCTCCTCTAGTCTTCGCCTTCCTCGTCGAATACCTAGGGTCCTTCTCCTAAAACCCTAAAGGTATCTCTCGACCTAGCCATAGATTTGGCTAAAGAGGATCTGAGATAAGGTAAGAGACCCGGTACGAAAGCCCTTGAGAAGGTGCATCGTATCAGCAACCCTCAGCCGACGAATCCAGTCCAGTTCAGCCAGCTTGAATCAGACTCAGTCTAATTGATTCAGCTCAGCCACCAAAGCCCAATCCAGTCCAAGTCTTATCAGGCTCAGCCAGATCTGATCCAGCTAGCCAGATTCGGCCAATTGGACACAAATCAAGTCCGATCAGGCCAATTCTGATCGATTGGAGCAGTAGAGACCCGATACGAGAGGATTACGAGTAGACCGCTCGTATCACGGCACATGATGAGGCGAGAATTGGATGAGGTTCCCAGAAGGTTGGATAGAATGGAAGATTCAAGGGATGAAAGAGATGATTGGGCCAGATCCGAGGAGGATGATGATTGAAATTCAGTGGGGAGCCATAGGAGGAATGCACGAGGAAGACGAGTTTGGAATCAGGAAGATAACAATCTCAATAGCATAAAGATGCATATTCCTTCGTTTCAAGGTAAAAACGACCCTGAGGCCTACCTTGAATGGGAGAAGAAGGTGGAGTTAGTATTTGATTGCCACAACTACTCCGAGATGAAGAAGGTAAAACTTGCAGCCATTGAATTTTCTGATTATGCTATTGTTTGGTGGGATCAGTTCGTGTTGAAAGGAGGCGGAATAGAGAACGACCAATAGAGACATGGGAGGAGATGAAAATTGTGATGAGGAAGCGATTTGTTCCTAGTCACTATTACCGTGAGTTATACCAAAAGCTGCAAAATCTCAAGCAAGGTAATCGGAGTGTTGAAGATTACTACAAGGAGATGGAGATTGCTATGATCAGGGCTAATGTGGAGGAAGATCGAGAAGCTACAATGGCCAGATTTTTGAGTGGATTAAACCAAGAGATTCAAGATAGGGTGGAGATGCAACATTATGTGGAGTTGGAAGATATGGTGCACATGGCTAACAAGGTTGAGCGGCAGCTCAAGAGGAGGGGAGGTATACGTGCTGTTACTCTGAGCCTTCTCATAGGCACGGGTACCTTGTCTCTTTCCTGGTCTTAGTTCCTCCTTAGCCAAATCTATGGCTAGGTCGAGAGATACCTTTAGGGTTTTAGGAGACGGACCCTAGGTATTCGACGAGGAAGGTGAAGACTGGAGGTAGGAGACGGAAGAGAAGAGGATACCTTGCAGATCCTCTTGTGCTTGGCTGGTTACTCTTGGAGATCCACGCCAAGGAAGGTGGAAGAAGAGGGGCAGCGGCCGAGGAGGACGCCGGGGATTGGAGTCGTGGCTGGTAGCGGCGGACGGCGGTGATGATGGTGGTGGCCGGCTGGTGGAAGAAGGTGAATCGGCTGTAGGGAGAGAGGAGGACGTGGGGGAGATTTAAGTTATGGCTACTCCTAGGGTTACAGCTACTCCTATAATATCTCTTAACTTTATTCTTCAATGCATAAAACCCTAATACAAGCTATGGAGGTCCTTTTATAGAGGCCTCAAAGAGTCCTACTCCAACTAGAGAACTACCTTGCTGAAATCAGCAAGTAAACATCCTTTCCTACTAAGACTCAATCATAACTCAAACTTCCTACAACCTGGACTCAAAATAGGAACTAATAAAGCAAAGCATAATCTGGACTCAAACTAGGAAATCAACTAGGAAAGCAATTAAGAACTAACTAAGGAAGTAACCAGCTAGGAATAGGATTCCTTAAGACTGGCTTTGGCTTGGGACCTGGTCCAAGGCCTGGTCCTCCTAGGAGGTGGGGTCTGACCTGCGTGGGTCCCTCCTGGGCCTACCCCACGAGTGGGCCCTGCCCCAGAATTGGGCTTGGGTTGGTCTAGCCCAGGTTGAGCTGGACTTCAAACCGTATCACATGCATCCCAAGGTTCAGGCTCTACTTCATTGTGGAAGCCAAATTATGTGAAGGAGGAGAAGTCGGCTGCGAAGTCTAAACCTGAGCTGAAACAAGAATCCACCAACCACAGCTCTCAAGGGAAACCAGATCCATCTACTACTCGAACTCGTGATGCTAAGTGTTTTAAATGTCAAGGAAGGGGTCACATAGCTAGCCAATGCCCAAACAAGAGAGTCATGGTGGTACGAGATAACGGTGAGATTGAAACCGATGACGAGTCAGACACTACTTGTATGCCGCCATTGGAGGATATTGATGAGGAAGAGTATGCTGTTCATGGAGAATTGATGGTGGCAAGGAGAGCTCTAAGCATGCATGCAAAGGAAGAAGATGAGCTGCAGCGAGACAATCTCTTTCATACTAGGTGCTATGTTAAAGACAAGGTGTGTAGTGTGATTATTGATGGTGGAAGCTGCACTAATGTTGCTAGCATGACTTTGGTGGAGAAATTGGAGCTACCCACTGTTACGAGCGGTCTACTCGTGATCCTCTCGTAATGGGTCTCTACTGCTCCAATCGATCAGAATTGGCCTGATCGGACTTGATTGAGTCCAATTGGCTGAAGCTGGATCGAATCTGGTTCAGATCTGGCTCAGATTGGGGTAGGACTCGACTGGGTCATGTCTGGATTGGTTGATTGGCTCTTGGAATTGAATCCGGCTCGGATTGGGCTAAGTGGCTTGGCTGAAACGGCTAGGAGTGGGTTAAGTGGCTGAACCAAATCAAGTTGACTGGATCCAGTTGACCAAGTCAACCAACAGTGGCTGAGGGAGAGGCTAAGGTTGATCCGAGGGCTGACGGCCGCCGGAGGTGGATCGCCGGCGTAGGGGCGGCGGCGGCGGCGGCGGTCGGGATAGTGTCAGGAGGGGTCGTGGGACGTAGGGGATGAGATCCAATGGAGTGGATTGTACGGGGAAGGTGATCGACGGGATCTGGAGGATGGCCGGCGGTAGGTTTTGAGGGATCGGCGTCGGGGACGACGGCGAGGCTTGGGGGTGGCTTAGGACGTCGAAATATGGTCTAGGAAGGTCTGCGGGCTACTTTGGAGGGATCTGGGAGTGAGATCGGGGTTGGGCACGGGATGACGGCGATGGGGACGGAGGTCGGGTTGGCTGTGGATATCACCGGAGACGGTGAAGGACGACGGGAAGGGTATGACCGGAGTCGTGGGAGGTAGGGGAAGACGATGGCGGGTTTAGGTGGTAGCGGGGTGTTACGAGCGGTCTACTCGTGATCCTCTCGTAATGGGTCTCTACTGCTCCAATCGATCAGAATCGGCCGGATCGGACTTGATTTGAGTCCAATTGGCTGATTTGGCTAGCTAGATCGGATCTGGCTTGAGCTGGATCGGATCTGGCTGAAGCTGGATCGAATCTGGCTAAGCATGATTGGATGGGACTTGACTGGGTCAAGTCTGAAGTAATCTGGATCAAGCTGACCGAGTGGATTGGGATGGATCCGGATTAAGTGGCTGAGCCAATTTGGCCAAAGCTGCCTAGGAAGATCCAACGGCTGAGGAGTCGCCGGAGTGGATCGCCGGCGTAGGGGCGGCGGCGGCGGTTGGAATACTTCCAGGAAGGGTCGCCTGGAGGTGGGGATGAGATCCAACGGCTCGGATCTGGAAGATGGGTGGCGGATCGGGCGGATCTGGTGAAGACGGCGGTGAAGGTAGGGTCGGCCGGCGTCGGGGACGACGAGGGAGGCTCCGGGAGTGGCTGGGGACGTCGGAAAGAGGGTCGGGGGAGATAGGCGATGGATTTAGATGGGTCTGGAGGTGAGATCGGGGTTGATGGCGGATGACGGCGATGGGGACGGAGGTCGGGGACGATGGGTTGCCGTGGGAATCGCCGGAGAAGATGGAGTGGGGCGACGTGAAAGGTATGGCCGGAGTCGTGGTGCCAAGGGGAAGAGGATGGCGGGTTTAGGTGGCGACGGGGGTGGCCGGAGAGGGGAGAACGGCGGTGAGCTAGGGTTTCGGGATAGAGGAGAGAGGAGGAAGAAGATGAACAGTAGCGGGTGACGTGGCGCTGACGTGGCGGTGGGGTCGCTGACGTGGCGGAGAGAGAAAGTGACGGGGAGAGAGGAATTGAAGGTGAAGGCGATGCCGGCTGCGGAGAAGATGACCGACGGGGAAGAAGGTGGATCTATGGTGGATTTCGGGTGGAATCTACTTTACTTCTACTCCTATGATATTCTACTCCTATGATAACTTATCAACTACTCATAATTTATTCATCATCATGCATAAACCCTAATACAAGACTACAAAGGTCCTTTTATAGAGACCTTGACAGAGTCCTAAATCCACTAGAAAAACCCCCTTGCTTAATTAGCAAGTAATAAGGTTTCTGACTCAACTCAACTTCCTAACTCAAAGGGACTCTTAATTAATTCCTAACAATCAACTAGGACTCAATAAAAGACTAATGATAAATACTAATTAAATACTGTAGTTTGAACTAGGGAAGTCCAAGTCAAACTAGGAAAGAGGCTGAACCAGTTTGGTTCCTCTTCTGGGTTCGGGTCCAGTTGGTCGAGTCGAATCGACTCGTATCACGGGGGTTGCCGGAGAGAGAGAGCGGCGGTGGTCGGCGGATGCTAGGGTACGGGAGAGAAGAGAGGGAAGGAAGAAGACGATGATGTGGCAGGTGACGAGGAGAGAGGGTGCTGACGTGGAGGAGAGAGAAAGTGACGGGGAGAGAGGAATTCCGGTGGAGGCGGTGCCAGCTGCGGAGAAGATAACCGACGGGGAAGAAGGTGGATCTATGGTAGATATCTGGTAGAAGCTATATTATCTCTACTCCTATGATATTCTACTCCTATGATAATTTATCAACTACTTTTAATCATTCATCTCATGCATCATCATTCCCCATAATACAAACTACTAAGGTCCTTTTATAGAGACCTGACAGAGTCCTAATCCACTAGAAAAACCCCATTGCTTAATTAGCAAGTAATAAGGTTTCTGACTCAACTCAACTTCCTAACTCAAAGGGACTCTTAATTAATTCCTAACCATCAACTAGGACTCAATAAAAGACTAATGATAAATACTAATTAAACACTCTAGTTTGAACTAGGGAAGTCCAAGTCAAACTAGGAAAGAGGTTGAACCAGCTTGGTTCCTCTTCTGGGTTCGGATCCAGTTGGTCGAGTCGGATCGACTTGTATCACCCACACTCAAGCATCCGCAACCATACAAGCTACAGTGGCTGAATGATAGTGGTGAAGTGAAGGTAAACAAGCAAGTGTTAGTTTCCTTCCGAATTGGTAAATATGAAGACGAGGTGTTGTGTGACGTGGTGCCAATGCAAGCTGGACATTTGCTGCTTGGGAGGCCTTGGCAATTTGATAGGTGTGTGAAGCATGATGGCTCGTGTGTTTTCTAAAATTGATTTGAAGAGTGGGTATCATCAGATCAGAATGAGAGAAGGTGATGAATGGAAAACTGCTTTTAAAACAAAACATGGCTTATATGAGTAGCTAGTTATGCCTTTTGGGTTAACTAATGCACCAAGCACTTTTATGCGGTTAATGAATCATGTTTTGCGAACATTCATTGGCAGGTTTGTTGTTGTCTATTTTGATGATATCCTTATTTATAGCAACAGCTTGGAAGATCATGTTGAGCATTTAAAATATGTTCTAGATGTACTTAGAAAAGAGAAGCTGTTTGCTAACTTGAAGAAATGCACCTTTTGCACCGATAAGCTTGTGTTCCTTGGTTTTGTTGTAAGTGCTCAAGTTATACAGGTTGATGATTAAAAGATTCGTGCAATCCAAGAGTGGCCGAGTCCTACTAGAGTTGGTAATGTTCGAAGTTTTCATGGTCTTGCAAGTTTTTACAGGAGATTCGTGAAGGATTTTAGTAGCATTGCCGCTCCACTTACTGAAGTCATCAAGAAAAGCGTTGGATTCAAATGGGGTGATGGGGTGATGGGGTTAAGAGCAAGAAAAGGCGTTTCAGTTGCTCAAGGAAAATTTGACACATGCTCCCGTACTTGTTTTGCATGATTTTACTAAAACATTTGAGATTGAATGTGTGTGATGCTTCAGGTTCTGGAATAGGAGCTGTTCTTATGCAAGGAGGAAGGCCAATCGCATATTTCAGTGAGAAGCTAAGTGGGGCAGCCTTAAACTATCCTACTTATGACAAGGAATTGTACGCATTGGTTCGAGCATTGGAGACATGGCAGCACTACTTATGGTCTAAGGAATTCGTGATACACACTGATCATGAGTCATTAAAGCATTTGAAGAGCCAACACAAGCTGAACAAAAGGCATGCGCGATGGGTGGAATTCATTGAGACATTTCCTTATGTGATACGATACAATCAAGGGAAGGAGAACGTCGTGGCGGATGCACTATCCCGCAGGTATGTTTTACTTTCCACTCTTGATGCAAAGGTACTTGGTTTTGATCATGATTTTAGTGATGTGTATCAATCTTGTGAGAAATCTGCGTTTGGGAAGTATTTTAGGCATGATGATTATATGTTTAAAGAAAATAAATTGTGTGTGCCTAATTGTTCCCTGCGTGACTTGTTAGTAAGGGAATCCCATGGTGGAGGGTTAATGGGGCACTTTGGTGTAGCTAAAACATTTGGCATCTTACATGAGCACTTTTATTGGCCACACATGAAATGTGATGTTGAGAGAATTTGTGGTAGATGCATCACTTGTAAGCAGGCCAAATCAAGAGTGCAGCCCCACGGTTTGTACACTCCTTTGCCAATACCTAGTGAGCCTTGGATTGACATTTCGATGAATTTTGTCTTAGGTTTACCGAGGACAAAACGGGGTAGGGATTCAATATTTGTGGTCGTGGATAGGTTTTCTAAGATGGCACATTTTATCCCATGTCACAAAACTGATGATGCTTCAAATATAGCTGAATTGTTCTTTCGAGAGATTGTGAGATTGCATGGTATGCCTAGAACAATCATTTCAGATCGGGATACTAAGTTCTTGAGTTACTTTTGGAAGACCTTCTGGGGAAAGTTAGGGACTAAGTTGTTGTTTTCTACTACATGTCACCCCCAAACTGATGATCAAACTGAAGTTGGCAATAGAACTTTATATACATTGTTGCGGGCTGTAATTCAGAAGAACATCAAAAGTTGGGAGAATTGTTTTACCACACATTGAGTTTGCATATGATCGTGTTGTTCATTCTGCAACTCAGTTTTCACCCTTTGAAATTGTGTATGGTTTCAATCCATTAACCCCTTTGGATTTAACTCCCTTGCCTATTTCTGAGCGTGTTAACTTAGATGGGAAAAGCAAAGCTGAATTTGTTAAGCAGATCCATGAGAAAGCACGGCTCAACATTGAACGAAGGACTGAAAAATATGCGAAGCAAGCCAACAAAGGAAGAAAGAAGCTGGTTTTTGAACCGGGGAATGGGTTTGGTTGCACTTGAGAAAGGAAAGGTTTCCCGAACAAAGGCGTTCCAAACTCCTTCCACCCGGGGACGGTCCATTTCAAGAGTTCTTGAGCGCATCAATGACAATGCGTACAAGCTGGATTTACCCGGTGAGTATAATGTTAGCTCTACCTTTAATGTTTCTGATCTATCCCCTTTTGATGCAGGCGATGATTTGAGGACAAATCGTTTTGAAGAGGAGGGGAATGATGGGACCATGGCTAGGACTGACAAAGAGAGTCAAGAACCATTTCATATGCCTTTAGGACCAGTCACAAGAGCTCAAGCTAAGAGGTTCAAAGCAGCACTTAGTGGATTAATTCAAGAAATTCAGAATGGAGAAGATTGCAAGCTCACAATTAATGAAGGGCCAAGGTTTATCCACGTCATTAAGGCAATCACCAGCTAGGCATGCAAGAGTTGGTGTGACATTTATGTTCTCATGCAAGAGTTGGGTGTGGCATTGATCAAGGCTTTGGAAATCTGAGTAATTAGTGTCTCTTGGAATTGTAGTGAGATATAAATTCGGATTTAATAGGAGTATGAGTTTTTCAATGTATTGGCTCTTATAGGGGCAGGATCTATGTAATGAAGAACAGATTTTGATTGATAAAAAAGTGAGAGAATTTTCTCTTTGGTTCTTCGTAGAACTATCGAACTTATCAGGATTTCCTGTGGCGTTCATCTTGACTTATCAAATGGATTTCCATCCCCGTTTGTGGCGTCCTCACCTCTTTCATACCAAGGTTCTTGCTTGATTATAAGCAACGGGTCGCGGTTTCCATCCAAACCTGATTGTAGAACGATCCTACAGTTCATCTTGCTACGGGTTTCATCACAACTTGGCGAGGTTCGTATCACATAGTCGTTCCATGTACAAACCTGCCGGCTCCCAACTCCATCTTTCCCCATTCCGACGAGCTTTCCACACCGGCAATCGAGTTCAGGCCACTCTCAGCGGCCAGACCTCCTTCGTCCTTCCTAAAGCTTCACCAAGCAGTGGATAGGTTCCAACCATCCGAGCTGATCAAATCAGATCTGAACCAGTTGGATTTAATCAGACTTGGACTCAGTCTCACGGACTTGATTGAGTCAGACTATGATCAAGCTCTACCTGATGACCTCAACCAGCTTTGGGCAAATCTCGACAGTACAGATCCCATCAGATCATAATTCAACGGATGGGGTCTAATCCGACACAGATCCAGCTACCCAGACTTGATCAAATTTGATTCCAACAAGTCAAGTGAATTCCGATCAAGCCCAGATCCAGTCTAGTTCAAGCTAAGGGCACGTTTGTTTCCCTGGAAACAGGTCATTCCAGGCTGGACTGGAATCAAATGGGCGCCGGAATCATTTTCCAGCCGTTTGTTTCGCTGGAACCCGCTCCATTCCAGTCCAAGATGCTTTCCACGATACCCTTTTTCCAGCAATTGGTTCCGGCCCAAAAAGGGCCCGAAACAGTTTCTAGCGGTCGCTGGACTCAAATTTCCAGCGACAACGGGACTAGGGTTTTCGCCGATGGAAAATTTATTCCATCAGTCGCGACCCTATCGTCACTCTCCCCCCGATATCTCCCAAACCTCTCTCTCGCGACGCCTAGGGTTTCCGCCGCCCACCCAAATCCTCCAATCTTTCGTGAGACATAGCGCCTGTCCTCTGACCCATCCCCTCTCCTCCACTTCATCATGGCCTCTAGGGTTTCCGTCGACCCTTTCTTCTCTCTGAAGTGACTCATCTTCCCCTCCATGAACGCGACTTCTTCCTCGTGGCCAAATCTCCTCTGGGATCTTCAGATCTAAAGTGACGGCTTGGGTTTACGGCCGTGAGGTGCTTCCCAAACCTCGGATCAACGGATCTAGGTCACGGCCTAGGGTTTCCGCTGCCCACCCAAATCCTCCAGTCTTTCGGATCTACACCGGAAAAGTTTTCCTGAAGAGGTGACTTCGTATCCCCTTTCTCCTCTTTCCCTGATCCCTTTTCTTCTCTTGGTAGACCTCGGATCTACACATCGTATAACCTGATCCCCTATGACTATGTGGCTTCGTTCTCTTTTTTCTTCATTTTTTTCCTAGATTTTGAATGGTTTTGGAGATTTGGGTTTTCCACTTCGTATTCTCGCGACTGATCCCCTTTCTTCTCTTCGTAGATCCCGGATCTACATCGTATGAGCTGATCCCCATAGTTGTGGTTTTTTTTTGTTTTCCATTCATTTATTTTTCCCAGATTTTGACTGGTTTTGCATATTTGGGTTTTTCAAATCGTATTCCCGCAACTGATCCCCTTTCTTCTCTTGGTAGATCTCGGATCTACATCGTATGACCTGATACCCATAGTTCTGATCCCCTAAAGTTGAGCGGCGCAAGGTGGGATGAGGATCTTCAAATGCTAACATTGCCTACCCAAGTAGCAGCCGATCTCATCGCGGTGTGTTCTCTATACTTCAATCCGTAAATGAATATTAGGATCGTAGCTGTAATTTGTATACTCAAACTTGAATGTCTTCTGCCTTTATAGTCTAAACCAAGCTACAACAAATATCTCAACAAGCCAATACCTCTCCTGGATCTGATCCTGACTATTTGTGGGGAGGAAATGGCCAACGGGGAATACGCCACGGCTACGACTGCTGAGTTCATCCCTAATGAGGTCATCAACCTAGAGGATGATAGTTGATCCCCTTGTCGATGAAAAATACTGATTTTGTTGGTATGCTGAGATTTTGGAGTTGAGATCTAGCTGTGATTTTATATGCTTTGACATATAATTGCTGCCTATTATATGCGGGGAAATGATGATATTTAAATGTAATACATTGGTGTCTTGGATGGCCAGATACATTGCAACAAGCCACCAGTCATTTGGGGGAGATGATGTTTTATTCAATTGCTTCAAATTGTTGAAAAATGCAGCTTGCTTGATTTCTGATTTGTTGTAGATTTTGGATTTTGTTGGTATGCTGCGGTTTTGGAGTTGAGATCTAGCTGTCTTTTTGTATACTTTGACATATAATTGATGCCTATTATATGTGGGGAAATGATGATATTTACTTGGGGAAATGATCCTTGTTTGATCCCCTTATGCTTGCTGGGTGGTTTTACTTGGATAGCCACATACTTGGCAACCAACCACTTATTGTTTATAGGGTTAATAACATCTTACTCCCCTATAGTTTGAAAATATGTCAATTTACCTCATATATTTTAAAACGTGACAAAACACACCCTTAATTTATCAATGTGGTCATATTACACACAATTGACCCCCTATATATGGGGTGTGTTTGGTCACATTTGGGTGTAATACGATCACATTGATAAATTAAGGGTGCGTTTTGTCACGTTTTAAAATATAGGTAAATTGACTTATTTTCAAACTATAGGGGAGTAAAATGTTATTAACCCTTGTTTATATCTGATTGGTTTTAATGGGGGAAATGATGCAAATGGTTTTCTTAATGTTGCAAATAGTTTTACTTGGGGAAATGATGCTTATTTGATTCCCTTATAATGCTTGCTGGTTTTACCTGGGGAAATGATGAAATCTTATGGTGAACGATGGAATCAGTGGCTTGGTGATTTGGAAGGTCGAGTTTGTTCAGCAACCAATTGCCGCCACATAAGGGTGATGATGACATTGTTCTTCTGACCCCTTGATCTTGCAATCGTATACAGCCACGAAGATGACAACAAATATATGGAAGACAAGTGATGTACAAATTCATTTTTTTTCATTCACTTCTGTAAACATGTCAATTTGACACTATATCACAGAAGTTGGGTATTATTTTTTGGCTCAAAAACATTTGTTCGTATTTTTCTCGCTATTAGAAATATAATTACAGGGTCATCTAGTTCAATAGAGGCGATGACCATGTCCGATTCCAAATAATGAAATAGTCATCATATTTAAAAATGAACAACCATACACAGTTGTCAAAAAATAAAACAATACCTCACATGAGCCAATTTGAAAATTTTCACCATCTCAAACAAAAAAAAACCAAAAAAGGCATCAAATATATATTTTCTAAATAAACATATATTTAAATTAAATAAATAAATGTCATATGGGTTTGCATCATAATACACATGAAAATAGTTTTTATAATCAAACAGTGTGAAAAAGGGTGGTAATCTCACCACGGGTATTCTGGGGTGACCATAACCCCCATTCCAATACCAAACAAACACAAAAAATGACAAAGTCACAAGAAACAGTTTCCATTTCAATGCCAAACAAACAGCAAAAGTGCCAGCTTTCACAGAATTTTGCATTCATTCCAGCAGCAAACAAACAGAAACAATGTAATTCCATTCCATTCCAATGGAATTCATTTCCATTCCAGCATTGCATTCCAATCCATTCCAATCAAACAAACGTGCCCTAAGTCAGGATCAGTTGATTCAGCTAGAATTGATCCGGTCAGATTTGATCTCAACCAGCCAAGTCCGATCAAGCTCAGCCAAACTGCACCTGGTCAAGCACCCTCAAGCCATCTAGACCGTCCAGATCAGGTCCAGAAGTTCCCTATGCAACTTCAGCCATTGAACACGGATCTGAAGGTTGATTTGAGCCATCCTAGGAGCTTCACTCTTATTTTGGATTCCATCTTCCAGCTGACCAA
Source organism: Narthecium ossifragum (assembly GCA_963920575.1). Classification (NCBI taxonomy): domain Eukaryota; kingdom Viridiplantae; phylum Streptophyta; class Magnoliopsida; order Dioscoreales; family Nartheciaceae; genus Narthecium; species Narthecium ossifragum. The sequence continues at coordinate 14,308,182 of OY986968.1, forward strand.
ATCAATGAGCATCGCCCAGCAACCATCAACCACTCAAGGCTTCGGAACAACTAAGTCAACTATGACCGTGAGGACTGATGTTGAAGCCAGAGCCCTAATGATTCCTTTCAAGCAAAGCAGAGAGATATCCAAGCGCAACTGCACTCGACCATATCCAGCTGCCATATTGGATCTACTTCCACTTTGGGAGGATTTGATTCGTGTTGACCTACTCTTCGACCCAGGAAGCCAGCTACTAAGGACGCACCACCACCGCTCTACAGTCGTCCTTTACTTTTTGGAGTTACAGCGACCCCCAGATACACCGACGCTTCAGTTTCCTTCTTCCAGACCAGCGGCATGGCCTCCTGATTCAGTGGCCCCATTACCACATGATCCACCATGGGTGCGACCAAGATTCTCACCGCCGAGTCAGAACAACTGTTGCGGTCTAGCCACATCACTCAGGTCCGAGAAGAGCAGAGCCCTTTTCCCTTAGCAAATTCAGGCCTTGAGGACAAGGCCCATTTCGAAGGGAGAGGGGGATGATACCAGGACGAACTGAGCCAATCAAAGAAGGGACCGACGTCCTTGCTTGGGTGGGCCCACGCCAAGGAGCTGGCTGCAACCTCCCTTTGGGCGTCCTAAGCCCAACCAGCCAAAAGGATTCCTATTCCCAAGCTGAGCTGGTTTGCTTACTTAGTTGATTTCCTAGTTTGAGTTCAGTTTGTGCTTAGCTAGTTTCTATTTAATTGAGTCCTAGTTTTGGTTGAGTCAAGTCACTTGCTTACTTAGTTCATTCCTGGTTATTAGGAGTCGGTTTGAGTTGAGTTAGTAAGAGTATGTTTACTTGCTGTTCAAGCAAGAAGGTATTCAGGTTGGAGTAGAACTCTCTTGAGGCCTCTATAAAAGGACCTCTATAGCTTGTATTAGGTCATGGACGAATTTAATGGAGTTATTATTTAGTAGAGATAAATCCTAGGAGTAGAAGTAATATATGAGTAGCTGTAACCCTAGTTTCCACATAAATCCACCAGCCACCTACATCTCTCTCTACTGCCGGATTATCTCTCCACCATTTGGCCACCATCCATCGCCGCCATCCGCTGCCATCCGTCGTCCAGCCCCAAGTCCCCGGCGTCCCCCCTTGGGTGCCGTGCTCCTCTCCGCCACCTCATCACTGCTGCCACGTTCTCCAAGGCTTGGATCCCCCAAGGGTAGCTGGCCAGCCATTGAGGAAGCTGCCAGGTAATCCTCTTCCTCATCTGTCTCTCTCCTCCGGTTTTCAGCCTTCCTTGTCGAATACCTAGGGTGCTTCTCCTAAAACCTTAAAGGTACATCTCGACTTAGCCATAGCTTTGGTTAAGGAGGAGCCGAGACTAGGCAAGAGACCAGATGGTGGTGGGAAGGTAGGGTTTGGATGAAGGGAAGGAGGAAGGAGATGATGGCAGGATGTTGACTGGGCTGGGATGTGGTGTGGTTGGGTAAGGGGGCAACGGTTGTTGTTCATGGGTTTGGTCATGGGGCAGCTCGTGGGTAGGTGGAGTATGAGGAGTCCTAATCCAAGTAGAGCTGGGTTTAGGTTCTACAATCCAAGTTGCAGCTAGAATGGGATTTTGATTGGAAATCAGAACTCCAATAGGTCTTGACTGATTTGGAGGAGAATATCGTTGGATCATTGCTTCCCACTATTCTTATGAAGGGTAAGGTAGAGGGACCCAACATTGGCCGGGGTCCTTCCATTGTTCAACTGTAGGGTAAGCCGTACTCCAAGTTTGACTAAGATTCCTAGTTGGAGTAGGATTTGTAATCCTAGTTCCACTAGGATTTTGAGTCCAAGTTGTACTCTGAGTTACACTCAGATTCCTAGTTGGAGTAGGATTTGTAATCCTAGTTCCAGTAGGATTTGGAGTCCAAGTTGTACTCAAATACCCGTTGGTGTTTCCAGGTTTGGGTTGGTTGTAGGGTGGAGGTAATGGTTGATCAAGAGGTGCTGGTTTGTAGGGAGGGATAGGGGGCTCAAGGTTTGGATAATGATAGGGTTGGGGAAGAATTGGGTTGTAGGCTGCATAGGGTGGAAGTTGGTTAAGGTTAGGGTTCTGTAGGGATGATGATGGAGGTAAAGGGATGATGATGTGAAAGAGGGGTTTGACCAGCTATCTGAGTCGATCTAGTCGGATGAACAATGGTTTGAGTAGGGATTGAGCCGTCCGATGTATAACTAGGGTTTTGGCCGTTTACTCTTCCTGCCATCAGAGCAGCTTCTAGAAGGCGTTGGGCGGCACAGTCGGTGGAACGTAGCTCTGATACCAAGTTGATACGATGCACCTTCTCTAGGGCTTTCGTATCTGGTCTCTTGCCTATATTGTCTGCTTTTGACTCACCGCAGAAATCTGGAAAAACTTCCCAGTAGGTCACCCATCGTGTGACTACTCCAGGTCGAGCACGCTTAACCATGGAGTTTTCTGACAGATCACTGCCATCACGGTTTTAAAATGCGTTGTGTCTTTTAAGGGATTACTATATACTTATATCGAACCCCGGACCATACCCAAGCGTTGTGGGATTGCTTACCCGGCTACCCGACTCAGCCCCGCCCTCCAGGCGCAGGCATCTTGTCCCACGGTAGACCCAACGGGTCTCACAATCCACCCCCCTTGGAGGCCTAGCGTCCTCGCTGGCACAATTTTCGGCTGGGAACTGGCTCTTATACCATACTGTAACGCCCCGGCCCTCCACTGGGCCCCGCCACGCGGGCTACCGGTCCGACCAGGATCTGCCCAGCGGGCGCCGCTCCCAGATACTCCCCTTGGCGGCGCGTGAGATCGAGGACGTCATCACTTTATCTTATTCAATTGATGTACAACCTTGAATGTATGAATTGTAATATGAAGGAGAAATGTATTTGTATTTCAATTTGATGTAAATTGATCAGAGATTGCTGTACTTAGAGGACTTGAATCATTATTGTATCTTTTTAAAGTTAATTGAGTATTGTAGTGGTTAATTTGTATTATGATTTGATGATAGGATAGTTTAAATGAATTGTGAATATTATAATCATGCATCAGGTTTAAAAGTGATGTTTACAAGGGAGACTCTCGGCTTTTGATTTTAGATTTAAGACCCTCAAGGCCAGGATGGGTTTTCTGGGCCAGGGCGTGACAACTCCATGGTTAAGCGTGCTTGACCTGGAGTAGTCACACAATGGGTGACCTACTGGGAAGTTTTCCCAGATTTCTGCGGTGAGCCAAAAGCAGACAATATTGTGTCGGGTGGGGCCCTCGGGTGGATCTTGGTCAGACCGGGAGCCCGCGGGCCGGGGCTCAGTGGAGGGCGGGGCGTTCTAGTATGGTAGCAGAGCCGGTTCCCAGCCGGAAATTGTCCCAGCGATGACGCTGGGCCCCAAGGTGGGGTGGATTGTGAGGCCCGCTTGGTCTATCGTCGAACAAGATGCCTTCGCCTGGAGGGCGGGGGGATGAGTCGGGTAGCCGGGTAAGCAATCCCACAACGCCTGGGTATGGTCCAGGGTTCGATATAAGTATATAGTAAGCCCTTATAAGACACAACGCGGTTTAAAGCCGTGATGACAGTGATCCGTCACAAAACTCCAACGTTAAGCGTGCTTGCCTTGGAGCGGTCCTGGGATAAGTGACCTACTGGGAAGTTTTCCCAGATTTCTGCGGTACTCCAAAAGCGGACAATATTGTGTCGGGTGGGGCCCTCGGGTGGATCTTGGTCGGACCGAGAGCCCGCGGGCCGGGGTGTTACACAAATATTACTCTACTAATAATAACTCTATATTATTCTCAAAATTCGTCCTTCCATAATACAAGCTATAGAGGTCCTTTTATAGAGGCCTCAAGAGAGTTCTACTCCAACCTTAATACAGTCTTGCTTGAATAACAAGTAAACAGACAGGAACTAATTCAACTCAAACTGACTCCTAAGAACCATGAATGAACTAAGTAAGCAAGTGACCTGACTCAACCAAAACTAGGACTCAATTAAATAGAAACTAGCTAAGCACAAACTGAACTCAAACTAGGAAATCAACTAGGAAAGCAATTAAGACTCAACTAAGGAAATAACCAGCTAAGGCCGGATTGGCTAAGCCACCTCATGGGTCATGGGTCCATCATGGGTCCACCCATGCTTGAGCTTGGGCTTGGAACCGGTTCAGATCTGATTTTTCCCTAAGGCTGGCTTGGCTCAACCTGCTCCAAAGGGACCTGGTTGCAGCCAGTTCCTTGGCGTGGGCCTGCCCTAGCAAGGACGTGGGTCCCTTCTTGGGATGGCTCTGTTCGACCTCGTATCAGATGTCGACTTAATCTGTCCTAAACCAAGTTCCAAGTAAACAGGATATGGTATAAGATTAACACTTGCACCAAGATCTAATAAAGCTTGTCCTACTTCATAGTCTCCAATGACACAAGACACTATAGGACAACCAGGATCCTTATATTTCGGAGGGATCCTATGCTGTAGCAGTGCACTCACCTGTTCTGTTAAGAATGTTATTTTCTTTATATGATGTCGTCTCTTCATAGTACATAAATCTTTAATCACTTTAGCATATGTAGGAATTTGCTTAATAACATGCAGAAGGGGAAGGTTTACCTTAACTTGCCGAAGATTCTCCAAAACCTCGTTGTTGGGCTCCATAGTCAATTTAGTGGATTTCAATGCCAGAGGGAAAGGGGCACGTACCTTAAAGTCACATGGTGTAAGGCCATCTGGATGATCCTCTGCAAGGTCCTCATCAATTTGGTCCTCCTCTCCTAGACGTTATTTTGCTCAGCACTAGATACCTGAGTCTATTGAGGTTGAGCCGGGAACTTCCCTCGTTCATGCACGTTCAAAGAGTTGATTAGCTTCGTGATCTGGCTAATCTCTTGAACATCCACCTTTCTTTCCTTAGATTCCTGAGATTCCTGCAGGATCATAGATTTGAGTTCGTGTAAGCTGTCATTAAATGTAGGCCTAGGAAAACCAGATGTAATATAAGGAGGGTTAGAAAAAGGCTTATTAGGTGGCGGTTGATGATGCTCATTGCTTTGCGGAGCGTTCGACTTCCAGCTGAAGTTCGGATGCTCTTGCCATCCTGGATTATACGTTTCAGAGTAAGGGGTGTACGGCTTGCTGAATCCGCCTATAGCGTTGCAATGCTCGTCATACACACCCCTCATCTCGACATAAGTGGGGCAATCATCAATATGGTGGGTCCACGCCTTGACAGATCAAACAAGACCCAGCCGGCCTTGGAGGTTCGCTATATGGAGAGGTCCCGGTAGCCATAATGTCTTTGGTCTTTAATAACTCCAACTCCCTTGTCAGGCTATCCACTTTAGCCTTGAGTGCATCCTTCTCCCGCAGCTGATAAATTCCTCCACCTTGTTGCTGCGGTGGTGGTCTGGCCCTGTTTGTACTTTCTGTTGCACTCGGTCCAGTCCATGTATGACTTTCTCAGCAAGCTCTGTCAAATACTCAATAGCTGCATCAGGATCTTTTTGCAAAAATTCACCATTACACATCATCTCAACAAATTGACGTTCTCTAACAGTTAATCCATCGTAAAATAACTAACAGGACGCCAACGCTCATACCCATGATGAGGACATAAATTCAACATGTCTTTAAATCATTCCCACTCCTGATACAATGTTTCACCATCCTTCTGTGTGAAGGTTGAAATTTGTTTCTTAAGTGCATTGGTTTTGTGCTGTGGGAAATACTTGTTGAAAAACATCTGTGTCATTTCAGCCCAAGATCCTATAGATCGTGGCCTCAAAGAATATAACCAACTCTTCGCTCTTTCCTTCAGTGAGAAGGGAAAGAACTTAAGTCGGATTATATCAAGTGCACCTGGTTGGCCATGAAAGGTAGCTACTACTTCTTCAAACTCTCTAATACGCACATATGGATTTTCATTTCCAACCCATGAAAGGTAGGAAGCAGTTGAATCATACCAGGTTTAAAGTCTACATGTGCTGCATTAGGTGGAAACATGATGCATGAAGGTGTAGCAGTGCGTGTGGGATGCAAATATTATTGCAAACTCCTAAGAGCATGCTGTTCTTCGTGTTCAGCCATAACGAAAGTATGATGTGAAATTTGTGACTGAACGTCAAAAAGATCATCAATATATGTCTCACTATCAGAAGTTTCAGAATCACCCTCGGGGTGTCTAGCAAATCTGCCTAGTTCGTCTCTATATCGAGGCATACACCAACAATAACATAATCCAAAAGATGCAAACCGAATAAAATAAAACAATCCTAATAAAGAAGGAAAATCAAAGCTGAAATAAAGAAATAAAGACTAAAGAAATTGAACGAAGTTACCGCTTTCGATGTTTACAATCAATGCAATCTGATTCTGGCGCTTTTCTGAACCGTCTCCCCGGCAACGGCACCAATTTGTGATATCGCTCAAATGTGTCACATGATACAATGCTCCTTCTCTAGGGCTTTCGTATCTGGTCTCTTGCCTAGTCTCGGCTCCTCCTTAGCCAAAGCTTTGGCTAGGTCGAGATATACCTTTATAGTTTTAGGAGAAGCACCATAGGTATTTGATACAGTTCGAAATCCAGCTGATACGAGCGGTCTACTCGTAATCCTCTTGTATCGGGCCTCTACTGCTCCAATCAATCAGAATTGGCACGATCAGACTTGATTTGAGTCCAATTGGTTGAATCTGGTTAGCTGGATCGGATCTGACTGGATAGGACTTGGACTGGGTCAAGTCGGATTGGTTGATTGGCTCATGGAATTGAATCTGGCTCGATCTGGGCTAAGTGACTTGGCTGAATCGGCTAGGATCGGGTTAAGTGGTTGGATTGGGCTAATGGCCGGCTGAACCGGATTGGATCCATGGGTTGTGGCTCACCGGAGTGGATCGCCGGAGTATGGCGTCGCCGGTGGTCGGGACCTTGGCAGGAAGGGTCTTGGATTGGTGGGGAACAGATCCACCGGAGTGGATCAGCCGGAGGGATGCTGGATTGACCGGATCTGGGGAAAACGGAGGTGAAGGTTGGGTCGGCCGGCGTCGGGGACGACGGGGAGGCTATAGCAAGGTCGGGAACGGTCGGGGATGGGTCGTGGGGAGACGAGGAACGGATCTATCGGATCCGATCTTCCAATGGGTGGCTGGATGTTGCGGATCTGGAAGGGGTCGACGACGGTAAAGTCGGGAAGGACGGAGATACTGCATGGAGGAGATGAACGGGGCGGCGGGAAAGGTTTGGGCGGAGTCGTGGGGGCTTGGGAAGGAGGATTGGAGGTCTTGGACAGCAGTGGGGACGGCCGGAGAGAGAAGAGAGGAAGAAGACGGTGACGTTGCAGGTGACTGGCCGTGGGGTTGCTGACGTGGCGGAGAGAGAAAGTGACGGGGAGAGAGAAATTCCGGTAGAGGCTGTGGCGGCTGCGGAGAAGATGATCGACGGGGAAGAAGGTGGATCGATGGTGGATTTTCGGGTGGAAACTACATTACCTCTACTCCTATGATAATCTACTCCTACGATATTCTATCAACTATTCTTAATAATATTCTTCATCATTCATCCCCCTAATACAAACTACTGATGTCCTTTTATAGAGACCTTGACAGAGTCCTAATCCAACTAAAAACCCCCTTGCTTAATTAGCAAGTAATAAGGCTTTCAGACTCAACTTAACTTCCTAACTCAAATGGACTCTTAATTAATTCCTAAAAATCAAATATCAACTAGGACTCAATTAAATATAAAAGACTAATGATAAATCCTAATTAAATACTCTAGTTTGAACTAGGGAAGTCCAAGTCAAACTAGGAAAGAGGCTGAACCAGTTTGGTTACTCTTCTGCGTTCGAGTCCAGTTGGTCGAGTCGGATCGACTCGTATCACCAGCTCCACCTAGGCTTGACCAACCCACGCCCAATTCTTGGGCAGGGCACACATGTGGGGTAGGCCCAAGAGGGACCCACGTAGGTCAGGGCCCAGGGGGGACCCACTGATACGATGCACCTTCTCTAGGGCTCTCGTATCTGGTCTCTTGCCTAGTCTCGGCTCCTCCTTAGCCAAAGCTATGGCTAGGTCGAGATATACCTTTAGGGTTTTAGGAGAAGCACCCTATGTATTTGACAAGGAAGGCTGAAAACCGGAGGCGAGAGATGGATGAGGAAGAGGATTACCTTGCAGCTTCCTCAATGGTTGGCTGGCTTCTCTTGGAGATCCAAGCCTTGGAGAACGTGGGTGATGGCTGGTAGTGGTGATGATGGTGGCGAAGGAGTGGACGGCAGCGGAGAAGGAGACCGGTGATGGAGAAGGACCGACTGTAGAGAGAGATGAAGGTGGCTGGTGGATTATGAGGAAACTAGGTTACAGCTACTCCTAGGTAAACAAGTTACTCCTAAATTATCCTACTAATAACTCTATTTTATTCTCATAATTCGTCCCTGCATAATTACAACCTATGGAGGTCATTTTATAGAGGCCTCAAGAGAGCTCTACTACAACCTGAATACTACCTTGCTTTAATCAGCAAGTAACCAGACTTTCCTAATAAGACTCAATCTTATCTCAACTTCCTAATAACAAGGACTCATAATAGGAACTGATTTATGCAAATCATAAACTGAACTCAATCTAGGAAACTGACTCAATCAAGATAACTACTAACTAGGAAATCAACTAAGTAAGCAAACCAGCTAAAGAATAAGAATCCTTTTGGCTGGTTGGGCTTAGGACGCCCAAAGTGACCTGGTTGCAGCCAGCTCCTTGGCGTGGGCCCACCCAAGCAAGGACGTAGGTCCCTTCTTGGATTGGCTTAGTTCGTCCTCGTATCATCCCCTCTCCCTTCGTAATGGGCCTTGTCCTCAAGGCCTGAATTTGTTGAGGGAAAAGGGATATGCTCTTCTCAGACCGGAGTGACGTGGCTAGACCGCAACCGTTGCTCTGACTTGGCGGTGAAAATCCTGGTCGCACCCATGGTGGATCTAATGGTATCCGAAGCGGCGAGTCAGGGGGCCATGCTGCCGGTCTGGAAGGAGGAGGCTGAAACTTAAGTGGATCTGGCGGCCTCTGGAACTCCAAGAAGTAGAGGGCGGCTGTAGATCGACGATGGGTCCACCTCAAGTGCTGGTGTCCTAGGTCAAAGACTTGGTCAACCTGAATCAAATCCTTCCAAGATGGAAGTAGACCCAAGACAGCGGCTGGATACAGTCGTGCCGAGGACGGAGCATCCAGGGGACGATCTGATGGTTCAGGTGGCTCCAAGCATGGGATCTTCCTTCAATGCTTCTCCTGGATCATCCTCGTCACGTCCCATGAGTAGTGTCGCCCATGACCATAGGACGGGATCTGATCTCCAAGGCTTGGTCAGATGTGCAGGGTCGTGGCTTGATGCTGAGTCAAGCTCGCATTGGCCCAGCCTGAAGTGAAGTCGGCTGGGCCAGGCTTCTGCTGCACTATTTGGATCTTGATCAGGTTCAGTTTGACTGAGCTTGATGGAGCTTGGCTGGCTGCAATCAGATCTAGCCGGATTGATTCTGGCTGCATCCAATTGAGTCTGACTTAGCCTGGTCTGATCTAAGCTTGGTCGGCTCTGGTTGGTGTAACCAAACCTGGATGTGCTTGGATGGAATCTGACCAAGTCTTGTAAGCTGCAATCTGACTCGACCAATTGTAGGTGATGGAGTCGGAGTTTGATCAGGTTCAAACTGTAGTGATTTGATTTGATCTGATCAGATAGCTGAGTGGCTTTGGCAACTGAGAGGGAACTGAACTTGGTCGCCGGTGAGGGATGTTCATCAGGGTTTGGATCCCATGGAGAAAAGGGGATGAGAGGATGGGGGTTTGGTACGGGTGGTGGATCTGGAGGGGGTTTGGGGTCGGCCTCGGTAAGGATATGGGAAGGGTCAGGAGGTTTAGGGGACAGCCTTTGTTGCCCCAGAAGATCCTTCAGTGGGTTGTGAGGGGGTAGTCTTGGGCCGCGATAGACCGTGACTTCCTTGAGGTTTGTCGCCGGAGTCGGGGAAAATGGACTTGGGGGCTGGCAAGGTTGTACATGGAACATATATGGCTATGGGCCAGGTTGGGTGGCTGTGAGGGGGACCTTGGTGGAGGTTACATGGTGTGGGGAGTTCTTCAACAAAGGTGAGGTCGGTGGCTGCAGCTTCATGGATGTTGACTGGGCTGGGATGTGGTGTGGTTGGGTAAGGGGGCAGCGAGTGTTGTTCATGGGTTGGGTCATGGGGAAGCTCGGGGGTATGTGGAGTATAAGGAGTCCTAATCTAGGTAGAGCTAGGTTTAGATTCTGCAATCCAAGTTGTAGCTAGAATGGGATTTTCTCTGGAAATCTGAACTTTGGTAGAGCTTGACAGATTTGTAGGAGAATATCGTTTGATCAATGCTTCCCACTGTTCTGCTGAAGGATAAGGTAGAGGGCTCCAACTTTGGACAGCTTCCTTCCATTGTTCAACTGTAGGGTAAGCCGTACTCCAATTTTGACTAGGATTCCTAGTTGGAGTAGGATTTGTAATCCTAGTTCCAGTAGGATTTTGGGTTCCAGTCGTGCTCTGAGTTTGAGACGGATTCCTAGTTGGTGTAGGATTTGTAATCCTAGTTCCAGTAGGATTTTGAGTCCAAGTTGTACTCAAAGACCCATTGGTGTTTGTAGGGTTGGGTTGGTTGTAGGGCGTAGCTGATGGATTGTAGAGAAGACTAGTACGGTGCGTAGGGAGGTGGCATAGGCTGCTGGAATGGAGGCTGAGCATGGGCCGGGTATAGGGGCTCACGGTTTGGATAATGGGTCGGTTTATAGGCAGGTAAGGTGTGAGGTGAACAATAATAGGGTTGTGGAAGCATTGGGTTGTAGGCTGCATAGGTTGGAGGTTGGCTAGGGTTCTGTAGGGATGATGATGGAGGTAAGGGATGATGTGGAAGAGGGTTTCGACCTGGGATCTAAGTGGATCTGGTCGGATGAACAGTGGTTTCAGTAGGGATCGAGCAATCCGCGGTATAACATGGGTTTTCGCCGAGTACTCTTCCTGCCATGATTCTGGAAGCCGTTGGGTGGCACAGTCGGCGGAACGGAGCTCTGATACCATGTTGATATGATGCACCTTCTCTAGGGCTTTCGTATCTGGTCTCTTGCCTAGTCTCGGCTCCTCCTTAGCCAAAGCTATGGCTAGGTCGAGATATACCTTTAGGGTTTTAGGAGAAGCACCCTAGGTATTCGACAAGGAAGGCTGAAAACCGGAGGAGAGAGACGGATGAGGAAGAGGATTACCTTGTAGCTTCCTCAATGGTTGGCTGGCTTCTCTTGGAGATCCAAGCCTTGGAGAACGTGGGTGATGGCAGGTAGTGGTGATGATGGTGGCGAAGGAGTGGACGGCAGCGGAGAAGGAGACCGGTGATGGAGAAGGATCGGTTGTAGAGAGAGATGAAGGTGGCTGGTGGATTATGAGGAAACTAGGTTACAACTACTCCTAGGTTTACAGCTACTCCTAAATTATCCTACTAATAACTCTATTTTATTCTCATAATTCGTCCCTGCATAATTACAAGCTATGGAGGTCCTTTTATAGAGAGCCTCAAGAGAGTTCTACTACAACCTGAATACTACCTTGTTTTAATCAGCAAGTAACCAGACTTTCCTAATAAGACTCAATCTTATCTCAACTTCCTAATAACAAGGACTCATAATAGGAACTGATTTAAGCAAATCATAAACTGAACTCAATCTAGGAAACTGACTCAATCAAGATAACCACTAACTAGGAAATCAACTAAGTAAGCAAACCAGCTAGGGAATAAGAATCCTTTTGGCTGGTTGGGCTTAGGACACCCAAAGTGACCTGGTTGCAGCCAGCTCCTTGCCGTGGGCCCACCCAAGCAAGGACGTGGGTCCCTTCTTGGATTGGCTCAGTTCGTCCTCGTATCACCCACGCAGGTCAGGCCCCACCTCCTAGGAGGACCCGGCCTTGGACCAGGTCCCAAGCCAAAAGCCAGCCATAATTCGAGTCGATCCGACTCGACCAACTGGACCCGAACAGAGAAGAGGAACTAAACTGGTTCAGCCTCTTTCCTAGTTTGACTTGGACTTCCCTAGTTCAAACTAGAGTATTTAATTAGGATTTATCATTAGTCTTTTTATATTTAATTGAGTCCTATTTGATATTTGATTGTTAGGAATTAATTAAGAGTCCATTTGAGTTAGGAAGTTGAGTTGAGTCTAATAGCCTTATTACTTGCTAATTGAGCTAGGGGGTTTCCTAGTTGGATTAGGACTCTGCCAAGGTCTCTATAAAAGGACCTCATTAGTTTGTATTATGATGATGAATGATGAAGAAAATTATTAAGAATAGTTGATAGAATATCATAGGAGTAGAGGTAATGTAGTTTCCACCCGAAAATCCACCATTGATCCACCTTCTTCCCCGTCGGTCACCTTCTCCGCAGCCGGCACCGCCTCTACCAGTGTTTCTCTCTCCACGCCAGTTGCTCTCTTTCTCCACATCAGCGCCACGTCACCACTCTCTCTCCTCGTCACCTGCCACCTCAGCATCGTCTTCCTCCTCTCTCATCACGCCCAAACCCTACTTCACCGCCGGTTTCCTTCCCGTTCCCTCTCCGGCCACCCCCGTCGCCACCTAAACCCGCCATCCTCTTTCCCTAAGCTCCACGACCCTTGCCATCTCTTTCCCCTCGCCTTCAACGTCTCCAGAGAGTTTCCCCGTCATTTCCGACCTTCGTCCCCATCGCCGTTAACCATGTCCTACCCCGACCTCATCACCAAACCACTCTGAAACCGTAGCCGACCTTCCCTGACCCGATCCCAAAGCTTCCCGACGAACCCAGAGCCCTCGCCGTCGTCCCCGACGCCGGTCAACGCAAACCCCCCGCCATCGACCTCCGGATCCCGTCCATCCGGCTTCCCTACAGCCAATCCACTCCGGTGGATCTCTTCCCCATCAATCTACGACCCTTCCTGCCAAGGTCCCGACCGCCGGCGGCGCCATACGCCGGCGATCCATTCCGGCGAACCACAACCCTTGGATCCAATCTGGTTCAGCCAGCCATTAGCCCAATCCAACAACTTAACCCGATCCTAGCCGATTCAGCCAAGTCACTTAGCCCAGGTCGAGCCATATTCAATTCCATGAGCCAATCAACCAATCCGACTTGACCCAGTCCAAGTCCTATCCAGTCAGCTCAAGCCAGATCCGATCCAGCTAACCAGATTCAGCCAATTGGACTCAAATCAAATCCGATCAGGCCAATTCTGATCAATTGGTGCAGTAGAGGCCCGATACAAGAGGATTACGAGTAGACCGCTCGTATCAAAGGAATCCTATTCCTAGCTGGTCACTTCCTAAGTTGGTTCTTAGTTGATTTCCTAGTTTGAGTTCAGTTCGTACTTAGCTAGTTTCTATTTAATTGACTCCAAGTTTTGGTTGAGTCAAGTCACTTGCTTACTCTTAGTTCATTCCTGGTTATTAGGAGTCAGTTTGAGTTGAATTAGTAAGAGTCTGTTTACGTGTTGTTCAAGCAAGAAGGTATTCAATTTGGAGTAGAACTCTCTTGAGGCCTCTATAAAAGGACCTCTATAGCTTGTAATCAGGGAGGACGAATTTTGAGAATAGTATAGAGTTATTAGAAGAGTAATTATAGGACTAGCTGTAACCCTAGGAGTAGCCATAACCACCAGCCACCTTCATCTCTCTCTCCTGCTGGATTCTCTCTCCACTAGCCGGCCACCATCCATTCCCGTCCACCGTTGCCATCTACAGTGCATGTCCCCATCACCGGCGTCCATCCTTGGCTGCCGACTCTCCACCGCCACCTCCCTTGGCTTGGATCTCCAAGAGTAACCGGCCAACCCCAAGAGGATCTGTAAGGTATCCTCTTCGTCTTTTCTGTCTCCCACCTCCAGTCTTCACCTTCCTCGTCGAATATCTAGGGTCATTCTCCTAAAACCCTAAAGGTATCTCTCGACCTAGCCATAGATTTGGCTAAGGAAGAACTGAGACCGGGCAAGAGACCAGGTACCCATGCCTACGAGAAGGCTCGGCGTAATAGTATTCGACAAGGAAGGTTGAAGACTGGAGGAGGGAGACGGATGAGGGAGAGGATTACCTCACAGCTTCCTCAATGGTTGGCCGGCTACCCTTGGGGGATCCAAGCCTTGGAGAATGTGGCAGCGGTGATAAGGTTGTGGATGGATGCACGGTAGCCAAAGGAGACGCCGGGGACTTGGGGTTGGACGGCGGAGGCATGGATGGCTGCGATGGATGGTGGGCTGCAGGTGGAGAGATAATCCGGCAGTAGAGAGATGAAGGTGGCTGGTGGATTTGATGGCAATTAGGGCTACAGCTACTCCTATATTACTTCTACTTCTAGGATTTATCTCTACTAAATAATAACTCAATTAAATTCGTCCATGACCTAATACAAGCTATAGAGGTCCTTTTATAGAGGCCTCAAGAGAGTTCTACTCCAACCTGAATACCTTCTTGCTTGAACAACAAGTAAACAGACTCTTACTAACTCAACTCAAACTGACTCCTAATAACAAAGGAATGAACTAAGTAAGGACTTGACTCAACCAAAACTTCTCAATTAAATAGATACTAGCTAAGCACAACTGAACTCAAACTAGGAAATCAACTAGGAAAGCAATTAAGAACCAACTTAGGAAGTAACCAGCTAGGGATTAGGATCCCTAAGACCGGCTTGGCTCAACCTGCTCCAAAGGGACCTGGTTGCAGCCAGTTCCTTGGTGTGGCTCCGCTCAAGGAAGGACGTGGGTCCCTTCTTGGAATGCCTTGGTTCGACCTCGTATCATCCCCTCTCTCTTCGAAATCGGCCTTGTCCTCAAGGCCTGAATTTGCTGAGGGAAAAGGGCTCTGCTCTTCTCCGACCGGAGTGACGTGGCTAGACCGCAACAGTTGCTCTGACTCGGCGGTGAGAATCCTGGTCGCACCCATGGTGGATCAGGTGGTAATGTGGCCACTGAATCAGGAGGCCATGCCGCTGGTCTGGAAGAAGGAAACTGAAGTGCCGGTGTATCTGGGGGTCGCTAGAACTCTAAAAAGTAAAGGACGACTGTAGAGCGGTGGTGGTGCGTCCGCGGTGGTGGTGCGTCCTTAGTAGCTGGCTTCCTGGGTCGAAGACTAGGTTAACGCGAATAAAATCCTTCCAAAGTGGAAGTAGATCCAATATGGCAGCTGGATACGGTCGAGTGCAGTTGAGCTTGGATATCTCTCTGCTTTGCTCGAAAGAAATTATCAGGGCTTTGGCTTCAACATTAGTTCTCGCGGTCATAGTTGACTTAGTTGTTCTGAAGCCTTGAGTGGTTGATGGTTGCTGGGCGATGCTCATTGAACTGGTCAGCCGGAAGATGGCATCCGAATGAGGAGGGTAGCTCCTTGGATAGCTCAAATCGGTTGTGGGATGCCCGATCAATTGAAGATGCGTAGGGAACATCTGGATCTGATCTGGTTGAAGTCTGGAATCAAGCTTGATCAAGTCGGATTGGCTGAGCTTGATTGGACTTGGCGGGCTTGGATCAGATCTGACTTGGTCGAATTTGGTTGATTCCAATTGATCCTGACTTAGCTTGAACTGGTCTGGATCTGGGCTTGATCGGATTTGGTTGGTGTAGCCAAATCTGGTGGAGCCTAGCTTGAATCTGTCCAAGTCTCTGACTAAATCCAGTGTGGAAGATTGAGTCGGAGTCTGATCAGGTTCAGATGGTGGTGATTTAATCTGATCTGATCTGATGGTTGAGATTTGTCCAGTGCTTGATGAAGCTTGGGAATGGGAATAGATCTAGCAGCTGAAAGTGGCCGGAACTCAATCGCCGGTGAGGGCTACTTGTCGGAATTCAAATCCCATGGATAAGAGGTAGTGAGAGGATGGGGGTTCGATCCAATGGAGTGAATTTGGATGGGTGTCAGTTCTGGTGGTGGATCTGTAGGGGGTCCGCACAGGTCAAGAGTGAGGAGATGGAACCGACGGTGATATGCTTGGTTGGGGTTTGAAGGCGGGCTTGGTAATGTCGGGGAAGGGGTTAGGAGGTTTAGGGGATGCCCTTTGTTGCCCCAGGAGATCCTTCAATGGGCTGTGAGAGGAGGTTATGGTAGTCTTGGGCAGAGGTAGACCGTGACTTCCTTGAGGTTTGTCGCCGGAGTGAGGAAAGATGGAGTTGGGAGCCGGCGGGTTTGTACATGGAACGGCTATGGGAGGAGAGGTTGGGTGGCTGTGAGGGGGACCTTGGTGGAGGTTACATGGTGTGGGGAGGGCTTCAACTAAGGTGGGGTCGGTGCCTGCAGCTTCGAGGATGGTGGGTAGATCGCCGGAGATGACAATCGACAATGGGGATGGTAATGGAAGGGACGTGGGTTGGGTGGAAGATGGTGGTCTTGGTTAGTGATGGCGGCTGCCGAAGAGGAATAGGAAGACTTGCTGGTGGTGGGAAGGTAGGGTTTGGATGAAGGGAAGGAGGAAGGAGATGATGGCAGGATGTTGACTGGGCTGGGATGTGGTGTGGTTGGATAAGGGGGCAGCGGGTGTTGTTCATGGGTTAGGTCATGGGGCAGCTCATGGGTAGGTGGAGGAAGCAGAGTCGGAATCGTATGAGGAGTCCTAATCCAGGTCGAACTGAGGTTAGGTTCCTCAATCCAAGTTGCAGCCGTACTCCGAGTTTGACTAGGATTCCAGTTAGAGTAGGATTTGTAATCCTCGTCCCAGTAGGGTTTGAAGTCCTAGTCCCGGTAGGATTTGGAGTCCAAGTCGTGCCCGAAAGACCAGTCGGTGTTTTCCGGGGTGGGTTGGTTGTACGATTAAGGTATGGGCTGATAAGGAGGTGGTGTATTGTAGGGAGGATAAGGGTTGTACGGTGCATAGGAGAAAGGTAGAGGCTGATAAAGTGGTAGGCCATAGGTAGGGGATTGGTATGGTGGCGTTGGATGTGGAAGAGAGGTAGTTGGTGGTGGAGGTAGTGGGACCAGGTATAGGCGGGGGTTGAACCGGTTGGGTAGTAGACTGGTTAGGGGTAATTGGACCTGACTCCTAATAATCAGGAATGAACTAAGTAAGCAAGCGACTTGACTCAACCAAAACTAGGACTCCATTAAATAGAAACTAGCTAAGCACAACTGAACTCAAACTAGGAAAGCAATTAAGAACCAACTTAGGAAGTAACCAGCTAGGGATTAGGAGAAGCACCCTAGGTATTCGACAAGGAAGGCTGAAAACCGGAGGAGAGAGACGGATGAGGAAGAGGATTACCTTGCAGCTTCCTCAATGGTTGGCTGGCTTCTCTTGGAGATCCAAGCCTTGGAGAACATGGGTGATGGCTGGTAGTGGTGATGATGGTGGCGAAGGAGTGGACGGCAGCGGAGAAGGAGACTGGTGATGGAGAAGGACCGGTTGTAGAGAGAGATGAAGGTGGCTGGTGGATTATGAGGAAACTAGGTTACAGCTACTCCTAGGTTTACAGCTACTCCTAAATTATCCTACTAATAACTCTATTTTATTCTCATAATTCGTCATGCATAATACAAGCTATAGAGGTCCTTTTATAGAGGCCTCAAGAGAGTTCTACTCCAACCTGAATACTACCTTGCTTTAATCAGCAAGTAACTAGACTTTCCTAATAAGACTCAATCTTATCTCAACTTCCTAATAACAAGGACTGATTTAAGCAAATCATAAACTGAACTCAATCTAGGAAACTGACTCAATCAAGATAACTATGATGCGAGGTCGAACCGAGCCATTCCAAGAAGGGACCCACGTCCTTGCTTGGATGGGCCCACGCCAAGGAGTTGGCTGCAACCAGGTCCCTTTGGAGCAGGTTGAGCCCCTGGTTGAGCCAAGCTGGTTGTTATGGGTTCAACCACCACTGAACCAGACCAGACCAGATCCACGCCCAGACCCAAGCATGGGTGGACCCCATGGTCAAGGTTAGGTGGGACCCAAGTTCAGATGATGGTGATTTGAGCTGATCTGATCTGATGGTTGAGATCTGTCCTGTGCTTGACGAAGTTTGGGAATGAGAACAGATCTGGTAGCAGAAAGAGGCCGGAACTCAATCGCCGGTGAGGAATGCTCATCGGAGTGGGGAAAGATGGAGTTGGGGGCCTGTGGGTTTGTACATGGAATGGCTATGGGTGGAGAGGTTGGGTGGCTGTGAGGAGCTTCAAGAACGCCGGTGGGTTTTGATCTTCCGCCAGGGTGAATGAGGAAGAAGGCATGGTGGGGAACGGTTGTGATGGGTTTGGTATGGGAGTGCGGAGGACCTTGGGGAAGGTTACATGGTGCGGGGAGGGCTTGAACTATGGTGAGGTCGGTGGCTGCAGCTTCGTGGATGGTGGGTAGATCGCCGGAGATGACAATCGACAATGGGGATGGTAAAGGAAGGGCTGTGGAATTGCATGGAGAAAGAGGGTGGCCTTGGTTGGTGACGGGAGCTGTCGAAGAGAAATAGGGAGACTTGCTGGTGGTGGGAAGGTAGGGTTAGGATGAAGGGAAGGAGGAAGGAGATGATGGCAGGATGTTGACTGGGCTGGGATGTGGTGTTGTTGGGTAAGGGGGCAGCGGTTGTTGTTCATGGGTTGGGTCAAGGGGCAGCTCGTGGGTAGGTGGAGTATGAGGAGTCCTAATCCAGGTAGAGCTAGGTTTAGTTCTGCAACCCAAGTTGTAGCTAGAATGGGATTTTCTCTGGAAATCTGAACTCTGGTAGGGCTTGACAGTTTTGTAGGAGAATATCGTTTGATCATTGCTTCCCACTGTTCCGCCGAAGGGTAAGGTAGAGGGCTCCAACTTTGAACAGCTTCCTTCCATTGTTCAACGGCAGGGTAAGCCGTACTCCAAGTTTGACTAGGAATCCTAGTTGGAGTAGGATTTGTAATCCTAGTTCCAGTTGGATTTGTAATCCTAGTTCCAATAGGATTTTGAGTCCAAGTCGTACTCTGAGTTTGACTAAGATTGCTAGTTGGAGTAGGATTTGCAATCCTTGTTCCAGTAGGATTCGGAGTCCAAGTTGTACTCAAATACCCATTGGTGCTTCCAGGTTTGGGCTGGTTGTAGGGAGTGCTAGAGGGCTCAAGGTTTGGATAATGGGTCGGTACATAGGCAGGTTGGATGTGAGGTGGGTAATAGTAGGCTTGTGGAAGAATTGGGTTGTAGGCTACGTAGGGTGGAGGTTGGGTAGGGTTAGGGTTCTGTAGGGATGATGATGGGGGTAAGGGATGATGATGTGGAAGAGGGATTCGACCAGGTATAGGAGTAGGTCTGATCGGCTGAACAGTGATCCGTGTAGGGTTTGAGCAATCCGCGGTATAACTAGGGTTTTGGCCAGGTACTCTTCCTGCCATGTTGACTCTTTCGGAAGGATTCTGGACGGCACAGGTAGGAGGAAAGAGCTCTGATACCAAGTTGATACGATGCACCTTCTCTAGGGTTTTCGTATCTGGTCTCTTGCCTAGTCTTGGCTCCTCCTTAGCCAAAGCTATGGCTAGGTCGAGATATACCTTTAGGGTTTTAGGAGAAGCACCCTAGGTATTTGACAAGGAAGGCTGAAAACCGGAGGAGAGAGACGGATGAGGAAGAGGATTACCTTGCAGCTTCCTCAATGGTTGGCTGGCTTCTCTTGGAGATCCAAGCCTTGGAAAACGTGGGTGATGGCTGGTAGTGGTGATGATGGTGGCGAAGGAGTGGACGGTAGCGGAGAAGGAGACCGGTGATGGAGAAGGACTGGCTGTAGAGAGAGATGAAGATGGCTGGTGGATTATGAGGAAACTAGGTTACAGCTACTCCTAGGTTTACAGCTACTCCTAAATTATCCTACTAATAACTCTATTTTATTCTCATAATTCGTCATGCATAATACAAGCTATAGAGGTCCTTTTATAGAGGCCTCAAGAGAGTTCTACTCCAACCTGAATACTACCTTGCTTTAATCAGCAAGTAACCAGACTTTCCTAATAAGACTCAATCTTATCTCAACTTCCTAATAACAAGGACTCATAATAGGAACTGATTTAAGCAAATCATAAACTGAACTCAATCTAGGAAACTGACTCAATCAAGATAACTACTAACTAGGAAATCAACTAAGTAAGCAAACCAGCTAGGGAATAAGAATCCTTTTGGCTGGTTGGGCTTAGGACGCCCAAAGTGGCCTGGTTGCAGCCAGCTCCTTGGCGTGGGCCCACCCAAGCAAGGACGTGGGTCCCTTCTTGGATTGGCTCTGTTCGTCCTCGTATCAGCTTGGTTCGACCTCGTATCATCACAATACAACGGTGCAGTGCAGCATAACACAAGAGAGGTTGAACCCACAGAGAGACAAGCAGGAAGGATCCAGAAACACAGATAACAATGTATTGAAAACAATCGAGAGAGCAAAAGTTAAGAAAGTAGATCGAAGATGTAATGATAAGATAAAGTCAACGAAAGAAATCAAGATTTGGATGAGGCTAGGCTTCAGGAATCACTTCACTCAGATTTAGGTTCTTCTCTTCTCAATGGCTCATATAATACTTAGTTAATGGATTCACATCCCAATCACATTAACTTGAAGATATGGAACTGTAACCTAATAAAATATAAAAATGTCTCTTCCTATGACTGATTCTTCCTTTTATAACTCTAACTTCATCCTACCAAAACCTAAGAATATACGATACCGGCTGTCACTACAGACAACGTATAGCAAAAGTTCATTGGGACAAAGCTCTAACTCTATCTAACCAGATCTCTAAGAATACACAATACCAACTCTCACAATCTGCAATGCATAGCAAAGATTTCACGAGATTAAAGTAGGTAAACAATAGATAAAACTATGGGATTATAAGATCATGAAAGAAGCATGACTGGATTCATAATATTAATCATCCACATAGGAATCTATAATCTGAAAACAATCTTTGAAGATTCAATACATAAAAAAGAGTTTAACAATAAAGATTAAAACTATGAACCGTGATGAAGAAGAAACCCTAATCCTTGCTAGGTCATCTATATGCTATGCTCGTGGATTACTCGGCAATGGATGGAGATGTCTTCATCTTCTACCTTCAGAAAAAGGTTAGAAAAAGTCCTTTAAAAACGTCCAAGAAGCCTCTTATATATGGGTATGAAACCCTAGCTTTTATTTCAGCCTTTGGATTAAATCTGGTAACTCGTATTCAGGTCCGCCCGACAAAGGATTGATCCTCTCAAAGAGAAGGATCGATCTTTTTCTTCTCTATTTCTCCGTAGCCTGGGTCGCCCCGCGTAGGAAGCGCAACGATCGATCATTGGAAGGGCAATGATCGATCCGTTGAAAGTATGCGCTCTATCAAGATTAAATGCTCTTAGAAGATCGATCTCTTCCTTGGGTGAAGATCGATCCTTTGAGCATCAAATCAGTCTTCTTCTTCCGTAACTGCTTTGTCTGCACCTCTCGTACTCAAAATAGCATATCTTCCTCTAGGAAACTCCAAATCACGAACCGTAAAAACTCCCGGAAACTAGACTTCCAGAGCTTTCAAACCATGTATAGCACATCAAATGGTTCATTCCGAGAAGGTACAGTTTTGGCGTTAAAAAGCCATATCTTTGCTTCAATTTCCTGCATAATATAAATAACTTTGTGAAGCAACATATACGGACGAAATCATCTATATTAATCTTGAAACTCAACAAATAAGCTGCTCTTAGTCATATTCAGAGTGCATTTTCATGCACTCATCAGCATGCCCCTTGGCTGCCATGCTCCCCTCCGCCACCTCATCACCACTGCCACATTCTCCAAGGCTTGGATCCCCCAAGGGTAGCCGGCCAACTATACAGGAAGCTGCGAGGCAATCCTCTTCCTCATCCGTCTCTCTCCTCCGGTTTGAGCCTTCCTGATGGGACCATGGCTAGGACTGACAAAGAGAGTCACAATGCCTGAGGGCACCATGAAGTGACACTTTTCCCAATTAAGCACAAGGTGCTTCTCTTCACACCTGACCAAGACTCTCTTTAAGTTTTGCAAGCATGCATCAAAAGTATTACCAAATACAGTCAAGTCATACATTCCTCAATCATATCAGCAAACATACTCATCATACAACGCTGAAAAGTAGCAGGAGCATTACATAATCCAAATGGCATTCTACGGAAAGCATAAGTACCAAAAGGACAAGTAAAAGTAGTTTTTTCCTGATCCTCTAAAGCAATCTCAATCTGATAATATCCAGAATAACCATCAAGAAAACAATAAAAAGGATGTCCAAATACTCTTTCTAAAATCTGGTCTAGAAAAGGCAATGGAAAATGATCCTTACGGGTGGCAGCATTCAATTTTCTATAATCTATACACATGCGCCATCCTGTCACTAATTTAGTGGGGACAAAGTCTCCACTTTCATTTTCAACAACAGTGACACCAGATTTTTTAGGCACAACCTGTGTGGGACTCACCCATTTACTATCAGCAATAGGGTAAATGATCCCTGCATCTAATAATTTCAACACTTCGGTTTTTACTACCTCTTTCATCGTAGGGTTCAACCTACGCTGAGGATCCCTACGAGGTACAGCCTCTTGTTCAAGATTAATCATATGGGAACATATCAAGGGACTAATACCTTTCAGATCTGCTATACTCCATCCAACAGCTGATTTATGCTCATTTAAAACGCTAAGTAATTGCTCACCTTGCTCTGCAGTTAATGCTGAAGAAATAATAACTGGGTATGTATCACCTGGACCAAGATAGGCATGCTTCAATCCTTGAGGCAGTGGCTTCAGGTCTAGCTTGGGCGCCTCTACTGCTGATGGTGTTGGTGGTTGTCCTCTTTCTGGTAGTTCTTCAAACTTTGGATTCCATGGACCTGCAAAAGAACAATGTTCCAAATTTTTACGCATACCATCCACATCAACATTTTCATCCAAATCTAATTCAAGAGAATTAATTTTAGTGGTAGCAAACTCCTCTTCAGTGAGCAAATCAATTTGGTAAGTCTGCTGGCATTCATCATCCTCATCAGGCTGCTTAGCAACATTAAAAACATTAATTTCTAAAGTCATATTCCCAAAAGTTAACTTCATTAAACCATTCCTGCAATTAATTATAGCATTAGCAGTAGCAAGAAACGGTCTACCTAAAATAATAGGAATTTTAGAATCAGCAGTTACTACAGCCTGAGTATCCAAGACTAAAAAATCAACAGGGTAAAAATTTTTATCTATTTGAACAAGCACATCTTCAACTATTCCTCGTGGAGTCTTCGTGGATCTATCTGCCAATTGCAAAACCACAGATGTCGACTTAATCTGACATAAACCAAGTTGCAAGTAAACAGAATATGGCATCAAATTAACACTCACACCAAGATCTAGTAAAGCTTGTCCTACTTCATGCTCTCCAATGAAACAAGACACAGTAGGACAGCCAGGATCCTTATATTTAGGAGGAATCCTATGCTGAAGCAGTGCACTAACCTGCTCTGTTAAAAATGCAGTTTTCTTTACATGATGTCGTCTCTTCATAGTGCATAAATCTTTAATCACTTTAGCATATGTAGGAATTTGCTTAATAACATGCAAAAGAGGAAGGTTTACCTTAACCTGCCGAAGATGCTCCAAAATCTCGCTGTTGGGCTCCATAGTAAATTTAGTGGATTTCAATGCCTGAGGGAAAGGGACACGTACCTTAAAGTCACCTGGTGTAGGCCCATCTGGATGATCGGCCTCTGCATGGTTCTCTCCTTAATTTGGTCCTCTTCTTCAACAACAATAGGAGGTTCGGTGGGCTCTTGTGAAGGGCTTTTTGTTGTTTTCCTGCTTCTTGTAGTTACAGCGTTCATCTCCTTCACATTATTTTGCTCAGCACTAGATACCTGCGTTTGTTGAGGTTGAGCTGGGAACTTCCCTCGTTCATGCACGCTCAAAGAATTGATCAGCTTCGTGATCTGGCTCTTAATCTCTTGAACATCCTCTTTTCTTTCCTTGGATTCCTGCACAATCATAGATTTCAGTTCCTGTAAACTGTCATTAAATGTAGGTCTAGGAAAACCAGATGTATTATAAGGAGGGTTAGAAGAAGGCTTATTAGGTGGCGGTTGATGATGCTCGTTGTTTTGTGGAGCATTCAACTTCCAGCTGATGTTCGGATGCTCTCGCCATCCTGGATTATACGTTTCCGAGTAAGGAGTGTACGGCCTCCTGAATCCGCCTACAGCGTTGCAATGCTCGTCGTACACACCTCTCATCTCAGCATAGGTGGGGCAATCATCAATCTGGTGGTCCACGCCTTGACAGATCGCACACGACCCAGCCGGCCTTGTAGATTCATTATATGGAGAGGTCCGGGCTACCATCATATCTTTGGTCTTTAATAGCTCCAGCTCCCTTGTTAGACTCTCCACTTTAGCCTTGAGTGCATCCTCCTCCCGCAGCTGATAAATTCCTCCACCTGGTTGCTGCAGTGGTGGTCTGGCCCTGTTTGTACTTTCTGTTGCATTCGGTCCAGTCCATGTATGAGCTTTCTCAGCAAGCTCAGTCGAGTATTCAATTGCTGCATTAGGATCTTTTTGCAAAAATTCACCATTGCACATCATCTCAACAAATTGACGTTCTCTAACAGTTAAACCATCATAGAAATAACTAACAAGACGCCAACTTTCATATCCATGATGAGGACATAAATTCAACATGTCTTTAAATCATTCCCACGCCTGATACAAAGTTTCACTATCCTTCTGTGTGAAGATCGAAATCTGTCTCTTAGAAGCATTGGTTTTGTGCTGTGGGAAATACTTGTTGAAAAATATCTATGTCATTTCAGCCCAAGATCCTATAGATCGTGGCCTCAAGGAATATCTAGTGCACCTAGTTGGCTATGGAAGGTTGCTACTACTTCCTCAAACTCCCTAATATGCACATATGGATTTTCATTTTCCAACCCATAAAAGGTAGGAAGCAACTGAATCATACCAGGTTTAAAGTCAACATGTGCTGCATTAGGTGGAAACATGATGCATGAAGGTGTAGCAGTGTGAGTAGGATGCAAGTATTCTTGCAAACTCCTAGGAGGTGGTTCTTCCTCGTGCTCAGCCATAATGAAAGTATGATGCGAAGTTTGTGACTGTGCGTCAAAGAGATCAGCGACATATGTCTCACTATCAGAAGTTTCAGAATCAACCTCGGGGCGTCTAGCAAATCTGCCTAGTTCGTCTCTATACCAAGGCATACACCAACAAACACGCAATCCAAAAGATGCAAACCAACTAAAGAAAATAGGCAAGAACAATAATTGAAACTAAGCTTACTAACTAAAACCGAATAAAAGAAAACAATCCTAATAGAGAAGAAAAATCAAAACCAAAATAAAGAAATAAAGACTAAAGAAAATGAACGAAGTTACCGCTTTTGATGTCTACAATCACTGTAATCTGATTCTGGCGCTTTTCTAAACCGTCTCCCCGGCAACGGCGCCAATTTTTGATGTCGCTCAAATGTGTCACGCACAGCGGTCGCGGTGCAGTACAGCATAAGAGAGGTCGAACTCACAGAGAGACAAGCAGGAAAGATCCAGAAACGCGACTAACAATGAATTGAAGACAAACAAGAACGTTAAAGTTAAGAAAGTAGATCGTAGATGTATTGATGAGATAAAGTTAACGAAAGAAATCAGGATTTGAATGAGATTAGGCTTCAGGAATCACTTCACTCGGATTTAGGTTCTTCTCTTCTCAATGGTTCATATGAAACTCAGTTAAGGGATTCACATCCCAATCACCTTAACCGGGAGATATGGAATTATAAACCTAACAAAATATATAGATGTCTCTTCCTACGATTAATTCTTCCTTATTATAATTCTAACTTCATCCAATCCAAACTTAAGAATATATGATACCGGCTGTCACTACAGGCAACATATAGCAAAAGTTCATCGGGACAAAGCCCTAACTTTATCTAACCAGATCTCTAAGAATACACAATACCAACTCTCACAATCGGCAATGCATAGCAAAGATTTCACGAGATAAAGTAGGTAAACAATAGACAAAACTATGGGATTATAAGATCATGAAAGAAGCATGACTGGATTCATAATATTAATCATCCACATAGGAATCTATAATATGAAAATAATCTTTGAAGATCCAATACATAGAAAAGAGTTTAACAATAAGGATTAAAACTATGAACCATTGTTGGAGAAGAAACCCTAGTCCTCGCTAGATCATCCGTCCGCCATGCCCGTGGCTTACTCGGCCATGGATGGAGATGTCTTCATCTTCTTCCCTTAGAAAACGTCCAGAAAGAGCCTCCAAAAACGTCCAAGAAGTCCCCCTTGACTTACCCTAACTTTCCTATTTATAGGATCCAATAATTAGCAAACTTGGGTTAAGTTTAAACCCGTTATATGCCCCTGGCTGATCTGGCGGTCGACCGTGAGACCCTGACGGTCGACCGTGAGGTGCACAATTTATTTTGACAAGCTGCGGTCGATCTTTGCATCGACCCTGCGAAGTATTTTCCTTGACAGAGGCTAACGGTCGATGCCACGGTCGACCGTGAGCATCTTACGGTCGATCGTGAGGATTTTCGAGCTCCACGGTCGACCGTGAGGATTTTTTAGCGCGACGGTCGACCGTGAGATCTGACGGTCGACCGTCACTATTCATTCAGCACTGCGCACTGGTACGAAAAATGTTGCAACTTCCTCTACGTAACTCGGAATCATGAACCGTAAAATTCTCCAGAAAGTAGACTTCAAGAGCTTTCCAATGGTATATGGCACATCATCTGGTTCTTCTTGAAAAGATACAGTTTAAACTTTGAAGTTGACCCATATAATCTTTTCAGCTTCTTTCAGCTCTAATTTCCTGCATTTTCCAAGCAACTATGTGAAGTAACGTATACTATAAAAATAGTGCTAAAGAAGTTGATTAAGGGTGAAGATATAGCAATTTAGATGGTTATACGGTTGTTCAGAGTGCACTTTCATGCACTCATCACACCCCCCAACCAGCTTATTGCTAGTCTCTAGCAATTCAAAGAGCATAAAATATAATTAAGCACACCAACGGTTCAAGGACGTAGACATGCATGATAAAAATTCTACTTTATCAAGTCAATAGTGTTTTATACAGTACATAGCATGAAAACTTCTTATACCCATACACATACTACCAATACATGAAATCAACTTCTACACATCAAACATGCTAATCACCATCCAGAAGAACACATGTGACGTGACAAATAAATGTTACGTACAGAAGCAACTTCTACCCACCATTAGTCCAAACACACCACTATCTTCATGACCAATCATCCAACCCTCGCACTTTAAGTATAGCATGGTCTTTCTGTTTTTTTCCCTCTTTTTTTTCTCAACTATCAGACACTTTGCCTTTTTACAAGAGCACTCTCCGCTTCTTGAGTATAGCATGGTCTACTCGTGATCCTCTCGTAATGGGTCTCTGCTGCTCCAATCGATCAGAATCGGTCTGATCGGACTTGATTTGAGTCCAATGGGCTGATTTGGGTAGCTAGATCGGATCTGGCTTGAGCGAGATCGGATCTGGTTGAGCCTGATTGGATGGGACTTGACTGGGTCAAGTCTGAATTGATCTGGATCAGGTTGACCAGGTTCAATTGGCTGGATGTGGCTGAGTCAGTTGGTTGGGCTGAACCAGCCTGGATCCGAGGGCTGAGAGTCGCCGGAGTGGATCGCCGGCGTAGGGGCGGCGGCGGCGGTCGGGATCTTGGCAGGGAAGGTCGTAGGACGGTGGGGAAGAGATCCACCGGCTCGGATCTGGGAGATGGGTGGCGGATCGGCCGGATCTGGGGGAGACAGCGGTGAAGGTTGGGTCGGCCGGCGTCGGGGACGACGAGGGAGCTTGGCCGGGCTGGGAACGGTCGGAATCGGGTCTAGGAAGGCCGGGGAAGGGTTTTAGGAACGTTTGGGGGTGAGATCTGGGTCGGGATGGGGTTGTCGGCGATGGGGACGGAGCCGGGTTGCTGGGTTCCCGTGGGGATCACCGGAGAAGATGGAGTGGGGCGACGGAAAAGAGATGGCAGGGGTCGTGGGGCTTAGAGGAAGAGAATGGTGGTCTTGGTTGGCGACCGGGACGGCCGGAGAAGGCTGAGGGAAGGATGGCCGGATGTAGCTTGGCTAGGGCACGGGAGAGAGGAAGAAGATGGTGATGACGTGGCAGGGAAGCTGACGTGGCGATGACGTGGAGGAGAGAGAAAGTGACGGGGAGAGAGAAATTCCGGTGGAGGCGGTGCCGGTTGCGGAGAAGATGACCGACGAGGAAGAAGGTGAATCAATGATGGATAATCTGGTGAAAGCTACATTATCTCTACTCCTATGATTCTATACTCCTATGATAATTTACCAACTACTCCTAATAATTATTCTCTTCATTCATCTCCTGCATTCCCTAATACAAACTACTAAGGTCCTTTTATAGAGACCTTGACAGAGTCCTAATCCAACTAAAAACCCCCTTGCTTAATTAGCAAGTAATAAGGCTTTTTGACTCAACTCAACTTCCTAACTCAAATGGACTCTTAATTAATTCATAACAATCAAATATCAAATAGGACTCAATTAAATATAAAAGACTAATGATAAATCCTAATCAAATACTCTAGTTTGAACTAGGGAAGTCCAAGTCAAACTAGGAAAGAGGCTGAACCAGTTTGGTTCCTCTTCTGGATTCGGGTCCAGTTGGTCGAGTCGGATCGACTCGTATCAGTTGATCTGGATCAGGCTGACCGGGTTGGATTGGGCTAAGTGGCTGGATCCGGGTTTGGTGGCTGAGCTGAATTGGATTGGACTGAGTCTGATTCAAGCTGGCTGAACCGGACCGGATCCGTCGGCTGAGGATCGCCGGAGTAGATCGCCGACGTAGGGACGTCGGCGGTGGAAGGGATACTGGCAGGAAGGGTCGTGGGGTGATGGGGAACAGATCCACCGGCTCAGATCTGAGAGATGGATGTAGGATTGGCCGGATCTGGGAGACGGCGGGTTTAGAGGAGGCCGGCGTCGGGGATGACGACGGGGAGCTCGACGGGGCTTTGGACGGTCGGGATCGGGTCTAGGGATGCCAGGGAATGGTTTTAAGAAGGTTTGGGGGTGAGAACGGAGTCGGACAGGGGTTGACGGCGGCGGCTGTGAAGTGGGGAACGGTGAGGAGGTCGCCGGAGACGACGATGGGCGGCGGGAAAGGTATGGCCGGAGTCGTGGGCTACAGGGGAGGTCGAAGGTGGCCCTTGGAGGTGACGGGGACGGTCGGAGAAGGCTGAGGGAAGGATGGCCGGTGGTAGCTTGGCTAGGGCACGGGAGATAGGAAGAAGATGATGCTGACGGGTCGCTGACGTGGTGGAGAGAGAAAGTGGCGTGGAGAAGGGAGACGAAGATGAAGGCGATGCCGGCTGCGGAGAAGATGACCGACGGGGAAGAAGGTGGATCGATGGTGGATATCTGGTGGAATCTACATTACCTCTACTCCTATGATATTCTATCAACTATTCTTAACTCATCATTCATCATCATTATACAAACTAATGAGGTCCTTTTATAGAGACCTTGACAGAGTCCTAGTACAACTAGAAAACCCCCTTGCTCAATTAGCAAGTAATAAGGCTATCAGACTCAACTCAACTTCCTAACTCAAATGGACTCTTAATTAATTCATAACAATCAAATATCAAATAGGACTCAATTAAATATAAAAGACTTGATAAATCCTAATCAAATACTCTAGTTTGAACTAGAAAAGTCCAAGTCAAACTAGGAAAGAGGCTGAACCAGTTTCGTCCCTCTTCTGGGTTCGGGTCCAGTTGGTCGAGTCGGATCGACTCGTATCATGCCCCCTTCCTTCAGAATTGGCCTTGTCCTCAAGGCTAGAGTCAAGTCAGGTAGGATGGCTCTATGTGGCTGGACTGAATCAACTTGCTTCTGTAGCTTTGGACTCGGTGGAGAGAAACCGGGTCGATCCCATGACGGGTCTAGGGGTAGCAGGGGCAGTGCTGAAGGAGCATCTGGGGGTCGATCTGACGGCTCAAGTAGCTCCAAGAATAAGATCTTCAATGGCTCTCCTGGATCATCCTCATCATGTCCCATCAGTAGAGTTGCCCATGACCATAGGATGGGATCTGATCTCCATGGTCTGATCAACTGTGCAGGGACTTGGCTTGAATCTGGGTCAAGCTGGCTTTGGTCCAATCTAAAGTGAAGATGGCTGGACCACGCTTTTGCTGCACTAGTCTGGGCTAGAAATTGGTTAAACCAAGTTTAATCTTCAGCTGTGCTGAGTCGTACTCTGGTCCAAACATGTCTGACATGGTTGGCTCTGCCGGTGTCAATCTGAACTTGAGTCAGTTGAGCCGAACCGGTGTTACCATCATAATCAAATCTGATCAGATTGTAGATGAAATCTGATCAGACTGTAGATCCAAGCCAAGGGAGGTGGCGGAGGAGGTGAGGCAGCCAAGGATGGACGCCGGTGATGGGGACGTGCACTGTAGATGGCAGCGGTGGACGGCAATGGATGGTGGCCGGCTGGTGGAGAGAGAATCCGGCAGGAGAGAGATGATGGTGGCTGGTGGCGTGGGTATTAAGTTATGGCTACTCCTAGGGTTACAGCTACTCCTATAATATCTCTTAACTTTATTCTTCAATGCATAAAACCCTAATACAAGGTATGGAGGTCCTTTTATAGAGGCCTCAAAGAGTTCTACTCCAACCTGGATACCTTCTTCCTAAAACAAGTAACTTGACTCAACCCAACTAGGACTCATAATATGAACTAGCAAAGCACAAACTGGACTCAAACTAGGAAATCAACTAGGAAAGCAATTAAGACTCAACTAATGAAATAACCAGCTAGGAATAGGATTCCTTAAGGCCGGCTTTGGCTTGGGACCTGGTCCAAGGCCGAATCCTCCTAGGATGTGGGGCCTGACCTGCGTGGGTCCCTCTTGGGCCTACCCCACGTGTGGGCCCAGCCCCAGAATTGGGCCTGGGTTGATCTGGCCCAGGTGGAGCTCGACTTGGTTCCACTTCGCTGGGCATGGGTTGGGCTTGGGTCCCAACCGTATCATGTAACATAATATTCCACAAACCACCAGCCATCTCCACCTTCTCCTCTACATCTGACCCTTCTCCATCAACCGGCCACCATCAAGCACTTGCCGCCATCCGCCGCTACCAGCCACCCTTCTTGGCTTGGATCTCCAAGAGAAGCCAGCCAAACCTAGAGGAGCTGCAAGGTATCCCTCTTCCCATCCGTCTCTCTCCTCTAGTCTACGCCTTCCACGTCGAATACCTAGGGTCATTCTCCTAAAACCCTAAAGGTATCTCTCGACCTAGTCATAGATTTGGCTAAGGAGGAGCTGAGACCAGGCAAGAGACCCAGTACCCGTTCCTACGAGAAGGCTCAGCGTATCAACTTGGTATCAGACCTCCATTCCGTCGACTGTGCTGCCCAAAGCCTTCTAGAAGCTGCGCTGATGGCAGGAGATACCACCGCCAGTGCTTCCAAGGAGTGGGATCTTCCCGTAACCCGAGAAGAGATCGACGGCATCAAGGGATCGTTGTTGTCCCTTCAGACATCGCAGCATGAGACGCAAGCCTTAAATCCTCGGAATCTCTGAGAGGATTGCGTTCATGGCCTCGCAGATGCAAAGACCAAGTCCAGGAACTGCGGGAGAGCAAGCTAACCCTAACCCTAGTCCTAACCAGTCTCCTACTACAATTCCTAGTTCCCCTAGGACTCCTCATGAACCTGTCTCTACCTAGGAAGGAACCAGCCCTAGTCCCAAGTACGTCTTAGTTGGACTAGGTCCTATCCCTCCTACCCAACCCCCTGCTCAACTGGCCCACACCACACCCTTGCCCGGCCCCACCACCTTTCCCCCACCACCTGGCTCCACTGCCCTTCCACCACCACCACATCAGCCCCTACGTCCGGCCTATCACCCACCTCCTTACCAGCAGCCTATGCCCCCTCCATATGTACCCTACAACCCAGCTCCTCCACAACCCCATTACTACCCTCCTCATACCCCACCTGCATATGAACAACCCCATGACCCAATCCGTGAGCCACCCCTTGCTTCCCAGATTCCCCGCATGGACTTTCCCCGCTATGACGGTGCTACAGATCCTACTCATTGGATTCTCAAGGCGGAGCAGTTCTTCTCTTATCATCCTATCCATGAACGAGAGAAGGTCCGTTACGCCGCTTATCATTTCGATGGAGATGCCCAGACATGGTACCAGCTGTCGAAGGATACGGATGAGTGCGCAACATGGCATACCTTCCAGCATGCTCTGCACTTGTGCTATGGACCGATGACCTACGAGGACCCCATCGGTGAACTCACTCGGATTCTGCAAGATGGCTCGGTCTGAGACTCCGCTTCGACCGAGGTGTAGGTCGTGTCCCAGATTTGGCTCGGGATGTTGTATTGAGTCTCTTCATCAGCGGACTGAAGCCGACCATTAGGTACGACGTGCAGCTCGCCATACTAGCCACCATAACCAAGGCCGTCAGCTACGCCAAGACTCATGCGGCGAAGCAGTACGTGATCCGGCATGCTACGGCAAGGATGGCGGCCATACCTACCCGTCCAGCCCCCGCTGCCGGTGCCGCGCCTGCGAACTGGGTTCGAGTGAGAGTAGATCTCCTAATCCTACTCAAACTAGGACTCCTAGTCAGACTCAAATTGCAGTCCGACCTCAACGAAGACAGCTATCCCTAGCTGAACTGCAACGGAGATCACAAGGACTCTGCTTCCAATGTGACGTGCCTTATACACCGGGGCACCGTTGCAAGCAACTCTACAACATAGAAGCTGTCAACGACATCCTTGAGGACACAACCCTGGAAGATCTGGTTGGAGTTGAGCTTGAGGAGGAGATCCAAGATGTCGTGGACCAGGGAGAGCCAACCCTTGGTATGATGATCGGCCAAATATCCATAGAACTTGCCAGCTGAAACCAGAGAAGGGGCCCTGTCCACACCGGCCCTTGCTTCACCAATTGTCAACCTTCCAGGCGGCCAAGCAGAGGACAACTCAACTTCTTCCCTTGGGGCAATGACTCCACCCTCGATAGTAGCCATCTCTAGTCCGGTTCCTCAGTGGCTGGAACCCATTCAGGAGGATGTCAAAACTAATGCGGAGATGCAGAAGCTCGCCAAGGACATCCAAGACAGAGTTATCAAGGGCCCGTGGACAGTTTGCAATGGAGTCATTTGCCACAAGGATTGCATCTTCTTGAGGAAGAACTCCCAAGTCATCTCGGAGATCTTGATGACCCTACATTCCAACACACATGAGGGGTTCGTCAAGATGTGGCACCGGCTGCGAACCACCTTCTACTGGAAGGGAGCTCAGGCACGGATCAAGGACTTCATCCGCCAATGTGACACTTGCCAGCGACACAAGGCTGAGACTCTAAAGCCAGCCAGCCTACTTCAACCCCTACCGATTACCAAGAGGTATGGACCGATGTTTCTATGGACTTCATCGACGACCTTCCTTCTTCTAGAGGATACACGGCAATTCTAGTAGTCATCGACAGGTTGTCCAAGTATGCACACTTCGCTCCCTTATGGCATCCCTACACGGCATATTCTGTAGCCCGAGTCTTCTTCGACACCGTGTTCAAGCACCATGGCATGCCAACCAGTATTGTTTGTGATTGAGATCCTACCTTCAACAGCAACTTTTGGCATGAGATCTTGAAACTTTAGGGGGTCAAGTTCAGATTCTCCTCAACCTACCACCATAGACGGATGGCCAAACTGAGGTAGTAAATCGATCCCTGGAGATGTACTTACGATGTTTTTCAGGTGATCCTCCTATACAATGGACCCAATGGTTGACTTGGGCAGAGTACACATACTGTTTGCGTGCCTTCTGCTAGAGAAGTCTGGATATTGGTGCTTGTTGGCTCGAGGGTTGATTTAGATATGCTTGATGTTGAGTTCAGCTTCAAACTTTTTCAGCAATCTACGAAGGGTGAACGTGTCAGGATGTTGAAATATCTAATTGTCTATACCTTATGGATGTTATGGAAGCAGTGATGCCAGAAAGTATTTGTAGATGGTGAGGAAGAACCTATGGGTGTTGCCCGCAGTATCAGGTGGCAGGGGAAAGAATTCTTCTTAATCCAATAAAATTTCCTTTGCAAAATGCTAGTGAATGGGAAGGGGTTTGTATCCAGACCAATGCTTCTTTGGGTGATCAAAATGCAGTATCTTCTATAGCTGAATTAGTTGTGGTATGCCTTGATAGAGAGGAAAACAAGAGTTGGGAGGCCATGTCTACAGTGGCAGTTTCTTCTGTTGTTCAAACTGAGGTGAGGGCACTTGTGTTTGCACCGCAGGAGGCGATTCAGGAGAAAGAGTACTGATACGAGCGGTCTACTCGTAATCCTCTTGTATCGGGTCTCTACTTCTCCAATCGATCAGAATTGGCCTGATCAGACTTGATTTGAGTCCAATTGGTTGAATCTGGCCAGCTGGATCGGATCTAGCTTGAGTTGGTTCAAATCTGGTTGAGTATGACTGGATAGGACTTGACTGGGTCAAGTCTAAGTTGGTCTGGATCAGGCTGACCTGGTTGGATTGGGCTGGACCCGGATTAAGTGGCTTGGCTGAACCGGTTAAGGTTGGCTGAGTTGGTCAAGGGTTGGCTGGGAAGATCTGACGGCTGAGGAGTCGCCGGAGTAGATCGCCGGCGTAGGGGCGGCGACAACAGTCGGGATCTTGGCAGGGAAGGTCGTAGGAAGGTGGGGAAGATATCCCCTAGAGTGGATTGGACGGAAGGATGCCGGATGGACGGGATCTGGAGGTCGACGGCGGTGGGTTTGGGTTGACCGGCGTCGGGGAAGACGGGGACAGCTCTGGGGACGTCTGGAAGTATATGGGAAGGGTAGTGGGGAGACTAGGAAGGTTTTAGGATGGTTTAGGGGTGATATCTGGGACGGACGCGGTTGATGGCGGTGAAGACGAAGGTCGGGTTTGCCGGGGAAGGCAACGGAGAGGACAACGGAGGAAGTGAAGGTGCAGGCCGAGGTCATGGGGCTTAGGGGAAGAGGATGGAGGCCTTGGTCGGCGACGAGGACGGCCGGAGAGGCTGGACGAAGGTGGACGACCGTGAAGCTAGGGTTCGGGCTTGAGGAAGGGGGGAGGAAGACAATGCTGAGGTCGCAGGTGACGAGGAGAGAGAGTGGTGACGTGGCGCTGACGTGGAGGAGAGAGAAAGTGGCGGGGAGAGAGAAATACCGGTGGAAGTGGTGCCGGCTGCGGAGAAGATGACCGTCGAGGAAGAAGGTAGATAGATGATGGATTTCTGTGGAAACTATATTACTTCTACTCCTATGATATTCTACTCAACTATTCTTAATTCA
The DNA here is from genome assembly GCA_963920575.1 of Narthecium ossifragum. NCBI lineage: Eukaryota > Viridiplantae > Streptophyta > Magnoliopsida > Dioscoreales > Nartheciaceae > Narthecium > Narthecium ossifragum. The sequence continues at coordinate 14,343,571 of OY986968.1, forward strand.
TCATATTTCTCTTTTTCCCTATTATAAACTACTGAGGTCTCTTTTATATAGGCCTTGACCAAGTCCTAATCCATCTAGAAAACCCCCTTGCTTAATTAGCAAGTAATAAGGCTTTCAGACTCAACTCAACATACTAACTCAATGAACTCAATTAAATATAAAAGACTAATGATAAATCCTAATTAAATACTCTAGTTTGAACTAGGGAAGTCCAAGTCAAAATAGGAAAGAGGCTGAACCAGTTTGGTTCCTCTTCTGGGTTCGAGTCCAGTTGGTCGAGTCGGATCGACTCGTATCATCCCACCTTCCTTCTGAATTGGCCTTGTCCTCAAGGCCAGAGTCAGGTCAGGTATGATGGCTCTATGTGGTTGGACCGAATCAACTTGCTTCTGTAGCTTTGGACTCGGTGGTGAGAAACCAGGTCGATCCCATGACGGGTCCAAGGGTAGCAAGGGCAGTGCTGAAGGAGCCGCTGGGGGTCGATCTGATGGCTTAGGTAGCTCCAAGAGTAAGATCTTCAATGACTCTCCTGGATCATCCTCATCATGTCCCATCAGTAGGGTGCCCATGACCATAGGACGGGATCTGATCTCCATGGTCTGATCAACTGTGTAGGGACTTGGCTTGATTCTGGGTCAAGCTGGCTTTGGTCCAATCTGAAGTGAAGATGGATGGATCACGCTTCTACTGCACTAGTCTGGACTAGAAGTTGGTTGAACCAAGTTGAATCTTCAGCTGTGCTGAGTCGTACTCTGGTCCACACATGTCTGACATGGTTGGGTCTACCGGTGTCAATCTGGACTTGGGTCAGTTGAGTCAAACCGGTGGTACCATCATAGTCAGATCAGATCAGATTGAAGATGGCATCTGAATAAGGAGGGTAGCTCCTTTGATAACTCATATCAACCTTCGGATGCTTGATCAACGACTGAGGATGCATCGTGATCACTCGGACATGATCTAGATGGTCCTGATTGCTCGGGACTCTTTGATCAGGTTCAGATCGAAGATCGGAAGCATTGGATCCAAGATCACACAGATCAAACGGCTGGATCAAGTTGCAGTCTTGATCGGACGGTTGAGAAGCTACCGGAGCGGGATCAACGGTGAAACGAGCTCGTCGGAGAGTGGAAACATGATACGAGCGGTCTACTCGTAATCCTCTCGTATCAGGGTCTTTTCTGCTCCAATCGATCAAAGTCGGCCTGATCGGACTTGATTGAGTCCAATTGGCTGAATCTTGCTTATCTGGTTCAGATCTGGCTGAGCCTGATTGGATAGGACTTGACGGGGTCAAGTCTGAGTTGATCTGGATCAAGCCAACCTGGTTGGATTGGGCTAAGTGGCTGGATCCGGATTTGGTGGCTGAGCTGAATCAATTAGACTGAGTCTGATTCAAGCCGGCTGAGCCGGACTAAATCCGTCGATTGAGGATCGCCGGAGTAGATCGCCGGCGTAGGGACGTCGGCGTCGGTCGGGATCTTGGCAGGGAAAGTCTTCGGAGGATGGGGAAGGGATCCAATGCCTCGGATCTGGGAGCTAGGCAGTGGTTTGGTCGGATCTACGAGGTCGACGGTGGGTTTAGAGGTGGCCGGCGTCGGGGACGACGACGGGGAGCTTGGCGGGAGATAGGCAGTGGTTTGGTCGGATTTAGGATGGTTTGGAGGTGAGGTCGGGGATGGACCAGGGTTGACGGCGGCTGCTTTGAAGTGGGGAACATCGGTGATCGCGGGGGAAGACAAACGGGGCGGTGAAGGGGTTGGACGAGGTCGTGGGGCTTGGGAGAAGAAGATGGTGGCGGTGATGCTAGGCACGGGAGAGAGGAAGGAGATGATGAACAGTGATGATAACGTGGCGTTGACATGGCGTTGACGTTGAGGAGAGAGAATGTGGCGGGGAGAGAGAAATACCGGTGGGGGCAGTGCCGGCTGCGAAGAAGATGACCGACGGGGAAGAAGGTGGATCTATGGTGGATTTCGGGTGGAATTTACATTACCTCTACTCCTATGATATTCTATCAACTATTCTTAACTAATCATATGGTACGAGCGGTCTACTCGTAATCCTCTCGTATCGGGTCTCTACTGCTCCAATCAATCAGAATCGCCCTGATCGGACTTGATTTGAGTCCAATTGGTTGATTTGGCTAGCTGGATGGGATCTGGCTTGAGCAGGATCGGATCTGGCTGAGTCTGATTGGATGGGACTTGACTGGGTCAAGCCTGAATTGATCTGGATCAGGTTGACCAGGTTCAATTGGCTGGATGTGGCTGAGTCAGTTGGTTGGGCTGAACCGGTTAAGGTTGGCTGAGTGGGTCAAGAGTTGGTTGGGAAGATCTGATGGCTGAGAGGTCGCCGGAGTGGATCGCCGGCGTGGGGGCGGCGGCGGCGGTCGGGATCTTGGCAGGGAAGGTGGTAGGACGGTGGGGAAGAGATCCACCGGCTCAGATCTGGGATATTGATGTAGGATTGGCCGGATCTGGGAGGTCGGCGGAAGGGGTTTGGGTTCACCGGCGTCGGGGACGACGGGGATGGCTCTGGGGACAACAGGAAGGGTCGTGGATGGTCGGAAGGGAGTTAGGGACGATCTGCGAGGTGTTTAGGACGGATTGGGGGTGAGGTCGGGGATGGACGTGGGGTTGCCGACAATGGGGACGGAGGTCGGGTTGCCGGGGAAGTGCCGGAGAGGACGGCGGAGGAAGTGGAGAGGCTGGCCGAGGTCATGGGGCTTGGGGAAAGAGGTTGGTGGTCTTGGATGGCGACGGGGGTGGCCGGAGAGTCTGGACGGAGGTGGACGGCGGTGAGCTAGGGTTCGGCACGCTGAAGATAGGAAGGGGATGATGCTGACGTGGCAGGTGACGAGGAGAGAGAGTGCTGACGTGGCGCTGACGAGGAGGAGAGAGAAAGTAACGGGGAGGGAGAAATTTCGGTGGAGGCGGTGCCGGCTGCGGAGAAGATGACCAGCGGGGAAGAAGATGGATCTATGGTGGATTTTTTTGTGGAAAACTACATTACTTCTACTCCTATGATATTCTACTCCTATGATATTCAATGAAATATTCTTAACTCATCATTCATCTCAGGCATAATCTAATACAAACTACTAATGTCCTTTTATAGAGATCTTGACAGAGTCTTAATCCAACTAAAAAACCCCCTTGCTTAATTAGCAAGTAATTAGGCTTTCTGACTCAACTCAACTTCCTAACTCAAATGGACTCTTAATTAATTCCTAACAATCAAATATTAACTAGGACTCAAATAAATATTAAAGTCGATAAATACTAATTAAATACTCTAGTTTGAACTAGGGAAGTCCATGTCAATGTTACGAGCGGTCTACTCTTGATCCTCTCGTAATAGGTCTCTACTGCTCCAATCGATCAGAATCGGCCTGATCGGACTTGATTGAGTCCAATTGGCTGATTTGGCTAGCCGGATCGGATCTGGCTTGAGCTGGATCGGATCTGGCTGAGCCTGATTGGATGGGACTTGACTGGGTCAAGTCTGAATTGATCTGGATCAGGTTGACCAGGTTCAATTGGTTGGATGTGGCTGAGTCAGTTGGTTGGCTGAGTCTGATTCAAGCTGGCTTGGTTGAGCCAACTTGGTTGGGCTGAACCGGACTAACTGGATCTGAAGGTTGACGTTTGCCGGAGTGGAACGCCGGCGTAGGGATGGTGGCGGTGGTCGGGACACTTCCAGAAAGGGTAGCCTAGAGGTGGGGAAGAGATCCACCGGCTCAGATCTGGGAGATGGGTGGAGGATCGGCCGGATCTAGAGGTTGACGGCGGCGGGTATGGGTTGACCGGCGTCGGGGACGACGGCGGGGGCTCTGGGGACGTCGGAAAGGGTCGTGGATGGTAGGAATGGAGTTAGGGACGATCAATGAGGGATTTAGGATGGATTGGAGGTGAGGTTGGGGATGGATGTGGGTTGACGGCGGAGGGGACGGAGATAGGCTTGTCGGGGACGGCGCCGGAGGGGACGAAGGACGGAGGGAAGGGTATGGCCGGAGTCGTGGGAGGTAGGGGAAGTCGGAGGTGGCCTTGGTTGGCGACGGGGGGGGGGCCGGAGAGGGAACGGCGGTGGAGATCGGCGGAAGCGAGGGTATGACTTGAGGAGGGAGACGATGAATAGTGCGGGTGACGTGGCGCTGACGTGGCGGTGGGGTCGATGACGTGGCGGAGAGAGAAAGTGACGGGAAGAGAGAAACACTGGTTGGTGGAGGCGGTGCCGGCTGCGGAGAAGATGACCGACGGGGAAGAAGGTGGATCTATGGTGGATATCTGGTGGAAGCTATATTATCTCTACTCCTATGATAATTTATCAACTACTCCTAATAATTCATAACCCTTCATTCATCATGCATCATTACCTAATACAAAACTACTAAGGTCCTTTTATAGAGACCTTGACAGAGTCCTAATCCCCTAGAAAACCAACTTGCTTAATTAGCAAGTAATAAGGTTTCTGACTCACTCAACTTCCTAACTCAAAGGGACTCTTAATTAATTCCTAACAATCAACTAGGACTCAATAAAAGACTAATGATAAATACTAATTAAATACTCTAGTTTGAACTAGGGAAGTCCAAGTCAAACTAGGAAAGAGGTTTAACCAGCTTGGTTTGTTACGAGCGGTCTACTCGTGATCCTCTCGTAATGGGTCTCTACTGCTCCAATCGATCAGAATCGGCCTTATCGGACTTGATTTGAGTCCAATTGGCTGATTTGGCTAGTTGGATCGGATCTGGCTAAGCCTGATTGGATGGGACTTGACTGGGTCAAGTCTGAGCTGATCTGGATCAAGCTGACCAAGTGGATTGGGCTGGATCCGGATTAAGTGGCTGAGCCAATTTGGCCAAAGGTGGCTGGGAATATCCGACGGCTGAGAATCGCCGGAGTGGATCGCCGGCGTTGGAGCGGCGGCGGCGATCGGGATAGTGGCAGGGAAGATCGCGGGTTGTTGGGGAAGAGATCCACCGGAGTGGATTGGTCGGAGGTGGGCTAGATCGGCGGGATCTAGAGGTCGTGGGCGGCGGGGTTGGGTTCACCGGCATCGGGGACGACGGGGAGGGTTCTGCGGGCTTTGGAACGTCGTAGAAGACCGGGATCTGCTCTAGGGATGTCGGCGGCGCACTTTGGCGGGATCTGGAAGTGAGATCGGGGTCGGACACGGAAGGGGCGGCGGAGCTGTGAAGTGGAGGTTGCCGGGGAAGACGCCGGAGAGGACGATGGAGGCGGAGGAGGGGCTGGACGGAGTCGTGGTGGCTCAGGGAAGTCGATGGCGGGTTTAGGTGGTAGCCAGGGTGGCCGGAGAGTAGAGAACGGGAAGGATGCCGGCGGTAGCTAGGGTACGGGAGAGAGGAAGAAGAAGAACAGTGACGATGCCGTGGCGGTGACGTGGCGCTGACGTGGAGGAGAGAGAAAGTGACGGGGAGAGAGAAATACTGGTGGAGACGGTGCCGGCTGCGGAGAAGATGACCGACGGGGAAGAAGATGGATCTATGGTGGATATCGGGTGGAAGCTATATTATCTCTACTCCTATGATAATTTATCAACTACTCCTAATAATTCATAACTCTTCATTCATCATTCATCATCATACAAACTACTAAGGTCCTTTTATAGAGACCTTGACAGAGTCCTAATCCACTAGAAAACCCCCTTACTTGATTAGCAAGTAATAAGGTTTCTGACTCAACTCAACTTCCTAACTCAAATGGACTCTTAATTAATTCCTAACAATCAAATATCAACTAGGACTCAATAAAAGACTAATGATAAATACTAATTAAATACTCTAGTTTGAACTAAGGAAGTTCAAGTCAAACTAGGAAAGAGGTTGAACCAGTTTGGTTCCTCTTCTGGATTCGGGTCCAGTTGGTCGAGTCGGATCGACTCGTATCATGGTTCCTCTTCTAGGTTCGGGTCCAGTTGGTCGAGTCGGATCAACTCGTATCAGTCAAATTAGGAAAAGGGCTGAACCAGCTTTGTTCCTCTTCTGGGTTCGGGTCCAGTTGGTCGAGTCGGATCAACTCGTACCATCATAATTCTCTTCTTCATTGATCATGACCTAATACAAACTAATGAGGTCCCTTTTATAGAGGCCTTGACAGAGTCCTAATCCAACTAGAAAACCCCATTGCTTAATTAACAAGTAATAAGGTGATACGAGTCGATCCGACTCGACCAACTGGACCCGAACCCAGAAGACGAACCAAGCTGGTTCAACCTCTTTCCTAGTTTGACTTGGACTTCCCTAGTTCAAACTAGAGTATTTAATTAGTATTTATCATTAGTCTTTTATTGAGTCCTAGTTGATTGTTAGGAATTAATTAAGAGTCCCTTTGAGTTAAGAAGTTGAGTTGAGTCAGAAACCTTATTACTTGCTAATCAAGCAAGGGGGTTTTTCTAGTGGATTAGGACTCTGTCGAGGTCTCTATAAAAGGACCTTAATAGTTTGTATTAGGTAAGGATGATGAATGATGAGATTAATGATTATGAGTAGTTAATAAATTATCATAGGAGTAGAATATCATAGGAGTAGAAGTAAAGTAGATTCCACCAGATATCTACCACAGATCCACCTTCTTCCCCGTCGGTCATCTTCTCCGCAGCCGGCATCGCCTTCACCTTAATCTTCCTTCTCCACGCCACTTTCTCTCTCCGCCACGTCATCGCCACGTCAGCTCATCTCCTTCCTCTCTTCTCTCCCGTGACCCAACCCTAGCTACCGCCGGCCATACCTCCGTCCAGCTTCTCCAGCGATCCCCGTCCCCATCCAAGACCGCCAATCTCTTCCCCTGTAGCCCACGACTCCGGCCATACCTTTCCCGCCGCCCATCGTCGTCTCCGGCGACCTCCTCACCGTTCCCCACTTCACAGCCGCCGCCATCAACCCCCTGTCCGATCCCTATCCCACCTCCAAACCATCCTAAAACCATTCCCCGGCATCCCTAGACCCGATCCCGACTGTCCCAAGCCCTGCCGAGCTCCCCGTTGTCATCCCCGACGCCGGCCGACCCAACCTTCCCCGCCGTCTTTCCCAGATCCGGCCGATCCACCACCCATCTTCCAGATCCGAGCCGGTAGATCTCATCCCCACCTCCAGGCAATCCTTCCTGGAAGTATCCCAACCGCCGCCGCCGTCCCTACGCCGGCGATCTACTCCGGCGAACCTAAGCTCTTGGATCAACTCCGGTTCAGCCCAACCAAGTTGGCTCAACCAACTCTAATTGATTCAGCCGAGCCAGTCAGTCCAATCCAGCCCAATCCAGCCACTTAGCCCAATTGAACCTGGTCAACCTGATCCAGATCAATTCAGACTTGAACCAGTCAAGTCCCATCCAATCAGGCTCAGCCAGATCCGATCCAGCTCAAGCCAGATTCGATCTAGCTAGCCAAATCAGCCCATTGGACTCAAATCAAGTCCGATCAGGCCGATTCTGATCGATTGGAGCAGTAGAGACCCATTACGAGAGGATCACGAGTAGACCGCTCGTAACAACTTGGTATCAGAGCTCCGTTCCACCGACTGTGCGGTTCAGAACCTACTGGAAACTTCGCCACCATGTACGGAGTACCCCAGGAAAGTTTGGAGCAGCAATTCAAAATTATGCCGGCCCAGTTGAACCTCTGTTCGACTTTAATAGAGTGCCAGAATAGAGAATTGGAGCGGATTTCCAATAGTTGGTCGAGGATAACTCAGACTCCGTGTCAGACCCCTACTGCAACCCAGATTGCGGAGCCTAACCCCGAGCCAACTCGGATTAGGAATCCGCCTACTGCAACTCTGAGAGCAACTCCCATTGCATCTCCGAGTTTAACTCCTCCAGACCCGGGTGAACCCATTCTACAACATTCCCATGATTTTTCTGGAATTTTACCTATTTTTCCAGATTTTTCCCGGGATATTCTCTCTCCACCCGGATTGGCTCGAGCCGCGGCTCCCCCTCGGCTTAGCCACGTGGCTCGTCTTCTTCCTCGCGACCGGCTCATCGCGGGCTCGGAACGGCTGAAGAGTGAGCCGTCCCCATCCCTCCACCGGCCACCGTCACCCGGCCACCCTTTCACGACGAACCCGCCCCAAGAGCTTAGGCAGACTTCCCCTTCGCCTTCTTACCCGGTCCAGGCCGTGCCCGTCCTCTCCTCCGGCTCCGGCAACTACAACCGACGAGGACTCGGACCTCGACCGCCCAATGCCGCCGTTCCCCACCCTCTCGGAACTCGGGAAGACATCCAGAAGGACCCGTGTCCTTCTCCGAAGCCACCGTGGCCAACTACGACCACGATAGAGGCTGGGATCGCCGGGTTTCAACTCCGGCGAACTCCCCTGTTGCGGTATCCTTCAATCAGCCGTATTCCGAGGTTGATCCTTCGATCAAACCTCACGAGAAAGGTCCCAAGACCTTCCCGTACCTTTCCCCGACGAGCTCAAGCACCGTCGCGGACTACAACACCAGCGATCACTGGCGACGTCCTCCACCGCGCCGCCACCTTCAGATCCGGTGCATCTGTAGCCCAATCCGTCGATCAAACCGTACGGATGGAACCCCCACGTCCCGGCGAAGCTTCCTGTGCCGTTGCCACACTCCGGCGACCATGTTTCGCCGTTGATCCAGCTCCGGCAGCTTCTCAGCCGTCCGATCAAGACTGCAACTTGATCCAGCCGTTTGATCAGCCTGATCTTCGATCCAATGGTTCCGATCTTCGATCTGAACCTGATCCAAGAGTCCCCAGCAATCAGGACCATCCAGATCAACTCCAAGTGATCCAGATGCATCCTCGACCGTTGATCAAGCATTCAAAGGTTGATATGAGCCATCAAAGGAGCTACCCTCCTTATTCAGATGTCTCCTTCAATCTGATCAGATTTGATTATGATGGAAACACCGGTTTGACTCAACTGACTCAAGTCCAGATTGACACCGGTTGACCCAACCAAGTCAGACATGTTTGGACCGTAGTACGACTCAGCACAGCTGAAGATTCAACTTGGTTCAACCAACTTTTAGTCCAGACTAGTGCAGCAGAAGCATGGTCCAGCCATCCTCACTTCAGATTGGAGCAAAGCCAGCTTGACTCAGATTCAAGCCAAGTCCCTGCACAGTTGATCAGACCATGGAGATAAGATCCCATCCTATGGTCATGGGCGACACTACTGATGGGACATGATGAGGATGATCCAGGAGAGCCATTGAAGATCATATTTCTAGAGTTACCTGAGCCGTCAGATCGACCTCCAGATGCTCCTTCAACATTGCCCCTGCTACCCCTGGACCCGTCATGGGATCGACCTGGTTTCTCCCCACCGAGTCCAGAACTACAGCAGCAAGTTGATTCGGTCCAGCCACATAGAGCCATCCTACCTGACTTAACTCTGGCCTTGAGGACAAGGCCAATTTTGAAGGAAGGGGGGGTGATACGAGTCGATCCGACTCGACCAACTGGACCCGAACCCAGAAGAGGAACCAAGCTGGTTCAACCTCTTTCCTAGTTTGACTTGGACTTCCCTAGTTCAAACTAGAGTATTTAATTAGTATTTATCATTAGTCTTTTATTGAGTCCTAGTTGATTGTTAGGAATTAATTAAGAGTCCCTTTGAGTTAGGAAGTTGAGTTGAGTCAGAAACCTTATTACTTGCTAATCAAGCAAGGGGGTTTTTCTAGTGGATTAGGACTCTGTCAAGGTCTCTATAAAAGGACCTTAGTAGTTTGTATTAGGTAAGGATGATGAATGATGAGATTAATGATTATGAGTAGTTGATAAATTATCATAGGAGTAGAATATCATAGGAGTAGAAGTAAAGTAGATTCCACCAGATATCTACCACAGATCCACCTTCTTCCCCGTCGGTCATCTTCTCCGCAGCCGGCATCGCCTTCACCTTAATCTTCCTTCTCCACGCCACTTTCTCTCTCCGCCACGTCAGCAACCCCATGCCACGTCATCGCCACGTCAGCTCATCTCCTTCCTCTCTTCTCTCCCGTGACCCAACCCTAGCTACCGCCGGCCATACCTCCGTCCAGCTTCTCCAGCGATCCCCGTCCCCATCCAAGACCGCCAATCTCTTCCCCTGTAGCCCACGACTCCGGCCATACCTTTCCCGCCGCCCATCGTCGTCTCCGGCGACCTCCTCACCGTTCCCCACTTCACAGCCGCCGCCGTCAACCCCCTGTCCGATCCCTATCCCACCTCCAAACCATCCTAAAACCATTCCCCGGCATCCCTAGACCCGATCCCGACTGTCCCAAGCCCCGCCGAGCTCCCCGTTGTCATCCCCGACGCCGGCCGAACCAACCTTCACCGCCGTCTTCCCCAGATCCGGCCGATCCGCCACCCATCTTCCAGATCCGAGCCGGTAGATCTCATCCCCACCTCCAGGCAATCCTTCCTGGAAGTATCCCAACCGCCGCCGCCGTCCCTACGCCGGCGATCTACTCCGGCGAACCTAAGCTCTTGGATCAACTCCGGTTCAGCCCAACCAAGTTGGCTCAACCAACTCTAATTGATTCAGCCGAGCCAGTCAGTCCAATCCAGCCCAATCCAGCCACTTAGCCCAATTGAACTTGGTCAACCTGATCCAGATCAATTCAGACTTGAACCAGTCAAGTCCCATCCAATCAGGCTCAGCCATATCCGATCCAGCTCAAGCCAGATTCGATCTAGCTAGCCAAATTAGCCCATTGGACTCAAATCAAGTCTGATCAGGCCGATTCTGATCGATTGGAGCAGTAGAGACCCATTACGAGAGGATCACGAGTAGACCGCTCGTAACATAAGGCTTTCAGACTCAACTCAACTTACTAACTTAAATATCAACTAGGACTCAATTAAATATAAAAGACTAATGATAAATCCTAATCAAATACTCTAGTTTGAACTAGAGATGTCCAAGTCAAACTAGGAAAGAGGCTGAACCAGTTTGGTTCCTCTTCTGCGTTCGGGTCCAGTTGGTCGAGTCGGATCGACTTGTATAATCCCCCTTCCTTCAGAATTGGCCTTGTTCTCAAGGCCAGAGTCAAGTCAGGTAGGATGGCCCTATGTGGCTGGACCGAATCAACTTGCTTTTGTAGCTCTTGACTCGGTGGCGAGAAACCAGGTCGATCCCATGACGGGTCCAATGGTAGCAGTACCAAGCATCTGATGGATCGTGCAAAGGACGATGATACGAGTCGATCCGACTCGACCAACTGGACCCGAACCCAAAAAAGGAACCAAACTGGTTCAGCCTCTTTCCTAGTTTGACTTGGACTTCCCTAATTCAAACTAGAGTATTTAATTAGGATTTATTATTATTCTTTTATTGAGTCCAAGTTAATATTTGATTGTTAGGAATTAATTAAGAGTCCATTTGAGTTAGGAAGTTGAGTTGAGTTTGAAAGCCTTATTACTTGCTAATTAAGCAATGGGGTTTTTTAGTTGGATTAGTATTCTGTCAAGGCCTCTATAAAAGGGATCTCATTAGTTTGTATTAGAGGAGGATGAATGAAGAAGAGAATTATTAAGAAATGTTGATAGAATATCATAGGAGTAGAATATCATAGGAGTAGAGGTAATGTAGTTTCCACAGAAATCCACCATCAATTCACCTTCTTCCCCATCGGTCATCTTCTACGCAGCCGGCATTGCCTCCACCAATATCTCCTTATCCACGCCACTTTCTCACTCCACCACGTCAGCGACCCCACGCCCAGTCACCTGCCACGTCACCGTCTTCTTTCTCTCTCCCCTCTCCCGTGCCCTAACCTAGCTTCACTGCCGGCACCACCTCCGTCCAGCCTCTCCGGCCAGCCCCGTCGCCATCCAAGACTTCCACTATCTTCCCCTCCCTCCCACGACTCCGGCCATAACTTTACCCCCCCCCCCATCGTCGTCTCCGGCGACCCCCTCATCGTCCCCAACCTCAAAGCCACCGTCCGTACCCCTCTCCATCCCCGATCTCACCTCCAAACTACCACCCTAAATCCCCCGTCTATCTCTCCCGACCATCTTCCCGACGTCCCAAGCCCCCGCCGAGCTCGTCGCCGTCGTTCCCGACGCCGATCCGCCACTAAACCCATCGTCGGCCACACCCGATCCCGTCGATCCAGACCTTCCCCGGCCAATCCACTATGGTGGATCTCTTCCCCATAGACCCTGGACCCTTCCTGCCAGTATTCCGACTGCCGCCAATGCCCCTACGCCTGCGATCCACTCCAGCGACTCTCAGCCCTCGGATCCAAGTCGGTTTAGCCCAATCAAATTGGCTCAGCCAACTTAAGCCGGTTCAGCCAAGCCACTTAACCCAATTCGAGCCATATCCAATTCCTTGAGCCAATCAACCAATCAGACTTGACCCAGCCAAGACCTATCTAATCAGGCTCAACCAGACCCGAACCAGCTCAAGCCAGATCAGCCAATTGGACTCAATCAGGTCCAATCAGGCCAATTCTTATCGATTGGAACAGTAGAGACCCAATACGAGAGGATTACGAGTAGACCGCTCGTATCACAAAGCATCTGGAGGTCGATCTGACGGCTCAGGTAGCTCCAGGAATATGATCTTCGGCTCTCCTGGATCATTCTCATCATGTCCCATCAGTAGAGTTGCCCATAACCATAGGATGGGATCTGATCTCCATGGTCTGATCAACTGTGCAGGGACTTGGCTTGATTCTGGGTCAAGCTGGCTTTGGTCCAATATGAAGTGAAGATAGTTGAACAACGCTTTCGCTGCACTATTCTGGACTAGAAGTGGGTTGAACCAAGTTGAATCTTTAGCGGTGCTGAGTCGTACTCTGGTCCAAACATGTCTGACATGGTTGGGTCTACCGGTTTCAATCTGGACTTGGGTCAGTTGAGTCAAGCCAGTGGTACCATCATAGTCAGATCTGATCAGATTGTAGATGAAATATGAATAAGGAGGGTAGCTCCTTTCCTGACTCATATCAACCTTCGAATGGTTGATCAACGGCTGAGGATGCATCGTGATCACTTGGACATGATCTGGATGGTCCTGATTGCTTAGGACTCTTTGATGAGGTTCATATCAAAGATCGGAAGCACTGGATCGAAGATCACGCTGATCAAACGGCTGGATCAAGTTGCAGTCTTGATCGGAAGGCTGAGAAGCTGCCGGAGTTGGATCAACGGTGAAACGAGTTCGTCGGAGAGTGGCAGCGGCACAGGAAGCTTCACAAGGACGTGGGGGTTCCATCCGTACGGTCTGATCGCTGGATGGGGCTTCGAACTTGCCGGATCTGAAGGTGGCGGCGCGGTGGATGTCATCGCCGGAGATCGTCGGTGTTGTAGTCCGTGACGGTGCTTCAGCTCGTCGGGAAAAGGTACGGGAAGGTCTTGGGACCTTTCTCGTGAGGTTTGATCGTGAGATCATCCTCGGGAAGCGGCGGAGCGGATGAGGCCGGAACAGGGGAGTTCGCTGGAATGGGATCTCAGCGAACCAGGCCTCAATCATGGTCGTGGTTGGGCACGGTGGCTTCGGTGAGGGACGCTGGTGCTTCCTCGATGGTTTGGAGAAGAGAGCGGCGTTGGGGTGGCGGCTCGGGGGCGAGCCGTCGGCGCGTATGATCAGCCGGGACGAAGGGTAGTCGGCTCCAGAGTGAGCCGGGCAGAAGGTGAGGGATGAGCCACGGCTCGAGCCAAACCGGAAAGAGAGAGAAAACCAGGGAAAATTCCGAAAAAATATGGACAAATAGGAAAATTTCAAAAAAATCAGGGGAAGATCGGGGAAGGGTTTCAGCCGGGTTTGGAGTTGAACTCGGAGTTACAATTGGAGTTGCTCTCGGAGTTGCAGTCCGAGTTGTAGTCGGAGTCCTAATCCGAGTTGGCTCGGGGTCAGGATCCGTAATCTGGGTTGCAGCTAGAGTAGGAGTCTGGCTCGGAGTCTGAGCTATCATTGACCACCTATTGGAGATCTGTTCCAACTCCCTGCTGGTGCGCTCCATGTTTCTGCTTTGGTGTTCCATCAGAGTTGAACAGAGGTTCAACTGGGCCTGCAGAATCTTGAATTGCTCCTCCAAACTCTCCTGGGGTACTCCGTACATGGTGGTGAAGTTTCCAGAAGGTTCTGATTCGCACAGTCGGAGGAACGAAGCTCTGATACCAAGTTGATATGAACAGTCTACTCGTAATCCTCTCGTATCGGGTCTAAACTGCTCCAATCGATCAGAATCAGCCTAATCGGACTTGATTGAGTCCAATTGACTGAATCTGGCTTATCTGGCTCAGATCTGGCTGAGCTTGATTGGATAGGACTTGACTGGGTCAAGTCTGAGTTGATCTGGATCAGGCTGACCGTGTTGGATTGGGCTAAGTGGCTGGATCCGGATATGGTGGCTGAGCTGAATCAATTAGACTGAGTCTAATTCAAGCTAGCTAAACTGGATTGGATCCGTCGGCTGAGGATCGCCGAAGTAGACTGCTGGCGTAGGGACGTTGGCATCAGTCAGGATCTTGGCAGGGAAAGTCTTCGGAGGGTGGGGAAGAGATCCAACGGCTCGGATCTGAGAGATAGGCGGTGGTTTGGTGATATGAGTGGTCTACTCGTAATCCTCTCGTATCGGTTCTCTACTGCTCCAATCGATCAGAATTGGCCTAATCGGATTTGATTTGAGTCCAATTGGCTGAATCTGGGTAGCTGGATCGGATCTGGCTTGAGCTGGTTTAGATCTGGCTGAGCCTGACTGGATAGGACTTAGCTGGGTCAAGTCTGATTGGTTGATTGGCTCAAGAAATTGAATCTGACTCGGATTGGGCTAAGCTGCTTGGCTGAACCGGCTAGGATTGTGTGAAGTGGCTGAGTCAATTTGGTCAAGGTTGGCTGGGATGATCCGATGGCTGAGGAGTCGCCGGAGTGGATCGCCGGCGTAGGGGCGGCAGCGGCGGTCAGGATCTTGGCAGGGAAGGTCGTAGGACGTTGGGAAAGAGATCCACCGGAGTGGATTTTCCGGTAGGTTGCTAGATCGCCAGGATCTGGAGGTCGACGGCACGGGTTTGGGTTCACCGATGTCGGCGACGACGGGGAGCTCGGCAGGAGGCTTGGGATGTCGGGAAGATGGTCGGGATCTGGTCTACGGAGGGCGCGGAAGGGTTTTAGGATGGTTTGGAAGTGGGATAGGGATCAGATGTGGTTGATGGCGGCGAGGACGAAGGTCGGGTTGCCGGGGGAAGACGCCGGAGATGACGACGGAAGAAGTGAAGGTGCTGGCCGGAGTCGTGAGGGCTTGGGGAAGAGGATGGTCGTCTTGGATGGCGATGGGGCTGGCCGGAGAGGAGAGAATGGCGATGGTCGGCAGTAGCTTAGGGTTTGGCACGAGGAGGAGAGGAGGGAGATGAAGCTGACGTGGCCCTGACGTGGCGTGGGGTCGCTGACGTGGCGGAGAGAGAAAGTGCGTGGAGAAGGAAGATGAAGGTGAAGGCGATGCCAGCTGCGGAGAATATGACCGACGGGGAAGAAGGTGGATATATGGTGGATTTCGGGTGGAATCTACATTACCTTACTCCTATGATATTTTACTTCTATGATATTCTATCAACTATTCTTAATTTCTCTTCATCATTCATCATCATAATACAAACTACTGAGGTCCTTTTATAGAAACATTGACAGAGTCCTAATCTAACTAGAAAACCCCCTAGCTTAATTAGCAAGTAATAAGGTTTCAAACTCAACTCAACTTCCTAACTCAAATGGACTCTTAATTAATTCATAACAATCAAATATTAAATAGGACTCAATAAAATATAAAAGACTAATGATAAATCCTAATGATATACTCTAGTTTGAACTAGAGAAGTCCAAATCAAAGTAGGAAAGAGGCTGAACCAGTTTGGTTCCTCTTCTCTGTTCGGGTCCAGTTGGTCGAGTCGGATCGACTCGTATCATTTGGCCGGATCTACGAGGTCGGCGGTGGGTTTAGACTTGGCCGGCATCGGGGATGATGACGGGGAGCTCGGCGGGGGCTTGGGACATCGGGAAAATGGTCGTTGGAGATGTGTGAGGGATTTAGGATGGTTTGGAGGTGAGGTCGGGGATGGACCAGGGTTGACGACGGCGGCTTTGAAGTAGAGAACGTCAGTGATCCCGCAGTGGAAGACAAACGGGGCGGTGAAGGGGTTGGACGAGGTCGTGGGGCTTGGGAGAAGAGGATGGTGGCCTTGGTTGGCGACGGGGGTGGGCGGAGAGGGAACGGCGGTGATGCTAGGGTTAGGGCACGGGAGAGAGGAAGGAGATGATGAATAGTGATGATGATGTGGCACTGACGTGGCGGTGACGTTGAGGAGAGAGAAAGTGGCGGGGAGAGAGAAATACCGGTGGGGGTGTTGCCGGCTGCGGAGAAGATGACCGACGGGGAAGAAGGTGGATCTATGGTGGATTTCGGGTGGAATCTACATTACCTCTACTCCTATGATATTCGATCAACTATTCTTAACTAATCATAATTCTCTTCTTCATTCATCATGACCTAATACAAACTAATGAGGTCCCTTTTATAGAGGCCTTGACAGAGTCCTAATCAAACTAAAAAACCCCCTTACTTAATTAGCAAGTAATAAGGCTTTCAGACTCAACTCAACTTACTAACTCAAATATCAAATAGGACTCAATTAAATATAAAAGACTAATGATAAATCCTAATCAAATACTCTAGTTTGAACTAGGCAATTCCAAGTCAAACTAGGAAAGAGGCGGAACCAGTTTGGTTCCTCTTCTGGGTTCGGATCCAGTTGGTCGAGTCGGATCGACTCGTATCACAACGGCACAGGAGGCTTCGCAGGGACATGGGGGTTCCGTCCGTACGATCTGATTGTCGGATTGGGCCTCGTACACGCCGGATCTGAAGGTGGCGGCGTGGTGGATGTCGTCACCGGAGATCGTCGGTGATCTAGGCCGCAACGGTGCTTTAGCTCGTCTGGAACAGGTACGGGAAGGTCTTGGGACCTTTCTCGTGAGGTCTGATCTTGGGATCATCCTCGGCATGTGGCGGAGTGAAGGTTGCGGGATCAATGGAATTTTCTGGAGTTGGGTTCCGGTGATCCGACCTTCCTTCGTGGTCGTGGTCGGCCACGGTGGCTTCGGGGAAGGACGTCGATGCTTCCTCGGTGAGTAGGTGGAGAAGATGGCGTCGCAGGGCGGCGTTGGGGTGGCGGCTCGAGGACAAGCCGTCGGCGCGGATGACGAGCCGGGACGAAGGGTGTTCAGCTCCAGAGTGAGCCGGGCGGGAGGTAAGGGATGAGGCGTGGCTCGAGCCAAACAGGGAAAAGAGAGAAAACCAGGGAAAATTCTGGAAAAATATGGAAAAAGAGGGAAAATTCCGGAAAAATCAGGGGAGATAGGGGAAGGGTTTCACCTGGGTTTGGAGTTGAACTCAGAGTTACAATTGGAGTTGCTCTCGGAGTTGCAGTCGGAGTCCCCATCCGAGTTGGCTCGGGGTTAGGTTCCGTAATCTGGATTGCAGCTGGAATAGGGGTCTGGCTTGGAGTCTGAGCTATCGTTGACCACCTATTGGAGATCTGCTCCAACTCCCTGCTGGTACGCTCCATGTTTCTGCTTTGGCATTCCATCAGAGTTGAACAGAGGTTCAACTGGGCTTGCAGAATCTTGAATTGCTTCTCCAAACTCTCCTGGGGTACTCCGTACATGGTGGCCAAGTTTCCAGAAGGTTCTGAGCCACACAGTCGGAGGAACGGAGCTCTGATACCAAGTTGGTACGAGCGGTCTACTCGTAATCCTCTCGTATGGGGTCTCTACTCCTCCAATCGATCAGAATTGGTCTGATCGGACTTGATTTGTGTCCAATTGACTGAATCTGGCTAGCTGGATCGGATCGGGCTTGAGCTGGTTAAGATCTAGCTGAGCCTGACTGGATAGGACTTGACTGGGTCAAGTATGAGTTGGTCTGGATCAGGTTGACTTGGTTGGATTGGGCTGGATCCAGATTAAGTGGCTTGGTTGAACCGGTTAAGGTTGGCTGAGTTGGTTAAGGGTTGGTTGGGAAGATCTGACGACTGAGGAGTCGTCGGAGTAGATCGCCGGCATAGGGGTGGCGGTAGCGGTCGGGATCTTGGCAGGAAAGGTCGTAGGAAGGTGGGGAAGATATCCACCGGAGTGGATTGGACGGAAGGATGCCGGATGGACGGGATCTGGAGGTCGACGGCGGTGGGTTTGGGTTGACCGGCGTCGAGGACGACGGGGAGGGCTCTGGGGACGTCGGGAAGTATATGGGAAGGGTAGTGGGGAGACTATGAAGGTTTTAGAATGGTTTAGGGGTGATATCTGGGACGGACGCGGTTGATGGCGGTGAGGACGAAGGTCGGGTTTGCCGGGGAAGGCGCCGGAGAGGACGACGGAGGAAGTGAAGGTGCTAGCCGAGGTCGTGGGGCTTAGGGGAAGAGGATGGAGGCCTTGGTCGGCGACGGGGACGACCGGAGAGGCTGGACGGAGGTGGACGGCGGTGAAGCAAGGATTCGGGCTTGAGGAAGGGGGGAGGAAGATGATGCTGACGTTGCAGGTGACGAGGAGAGAGTGGAGACGTGGCACTGACGTGGAGGAGAGAGAAAGTACACGGGGAGAGAAGAATACCAGTGGAGGTGGTTCCGGCTCCGGAGAAGATGACTGATGGGGAAGAAGGTGGATCGATGATGGATTTCTGTGAAAACTACATTACTCCTACTCCTATGATATTCTACTCAACTATTTTTAATTCATCATATTACTCTTTTTTCCTAATACAAACTATTGAGGTCTCTTTTATAGAGGCAAGACATAGTCCTAATCTAACTACAAAACCACATTGCTTAATTAGCAAGTAATAAGGCTTTCAGACTCAACTCAACATACTAACTCAAATGGACTCAATTAAATATAAAAGACTAATGATAAATCCTAATGAAATACTCTAGTTTGAACTTGGGAAGTACAAGTCAAATTAGGAAAGAGGCTGAACCAATTTGGTTCCTCTTCTGGGTTCAAGTCCAGTTGGTCGAGTCGGATCGACTCGTATCAAGTACTCTGTTTTGATTGAATGTGATTGATGTGTAGCAAATGTGTCGTTAAATTGTATGCAAAACACAATTTAGAAATTTATATATCCTTATTCTTTCACTATCCTACATGATAGATTAGTGGTGAAGTACAGAGTCGATCCACAAGGAAAACATTGGAAACCAAAATCAATTCTCAAAACTCTAAAACTAAGCAAAAGTAGTAATTATAAGATTGAATTACCTAAAGCTAATGAAGAAAAGTGATACGAGCGGTCTACTCATAATCCTCTCCTATCGGGTCTCTACTGCTCCAATCGATCAGAATTGGCCTGATTGGACTTGATTTGAGTCCAATTGGCTTAATCTGGTTAGCTGGATCGGATTTGGCTCGAGCTGGTTCAGATCTGGCTGAGTCTGATAGGATTGGACTTGTGTTACGAGCGGTCTACTCGTGATCCTCTCGTAATGGGTCTCTACTGCTCCAATCGACCAGAATCAGCCTTATCGGACTTGATTTGAGTCCAATTGGCTGATTTGGCTAGCTGGATCAGATCTTGTTTGAGCTGGATCGGATCTGGTTCAGTTCTGGCTCAGATTGGAGTAAGTGGCTGAATCCGGATTTGGTGGCTGAGCTGAACCAATTAGACTTGGCTGAGTTGATCAAGATCTGGCTGGGAAGATCTGACGGCTGAGGAGTCGCCGGAGTAGATCGCCGGCATAGGGACGGCGGCGGCGGTCGGGATAGTGGTAGGGAAGGTCGTAGGACGATGGGGAGGAGATCCACCGGCTCAGATCTGGGAGATGGGTGGAAGATCGGCCGGATCTGGGGGAGACGGCGGTAGGGGTTTGGGTTCACCGGCGCCGGGGACGACGGGGAGCTTGGCTGGGGCTTCGGACGTCGGGAAGATGGTCGGGAAAGGGTCGTGGAGAGACAAGGAAGGTTTTAGGAGGGTTTAAGGGTGAAATCGGGGACGGATGCGGGTGATGGCAGTGAGGATGAAGGTCGGGTTTGCCGGGGAAGGCGCCGGAGACGGTGAAGGAGGCGGTAAGGGTGCTGTCCGGAGTCGTGAGGCTTAGGGGAAGACGATGGAGGGTTTAGGTGGCGACGGGGGTGGCCGGAGAGGGAACGGCGGTGAAGATCGGCGGGAGCGAGGGTACGGCTTGAGGAGGGAGACGATGAATAGTGCGGGTGACGTGGCGCTGATGTGGCGGTGGGGTCGCTGACATGGCGGAGAGAGAAAGTGACGGGGGAAAGAGAAACACTGGTGGAGGCGGTGCCGGCTGCGGGGAAGATGACCGACGGGGAAGAAGATGGATCTATGGTAGATATCGGGTGGAAGCTATATTATCTCTACTCCTATGATAATTTATCAACTACTCTTAATAATTCATAACTCTTCATTCATCTCATGCATAACCTAATACAAACTACTAAGGTCCTTTTATAGAGACCTTGACAGAGTCCTAATCCACTAGAAAAACCCCTTGCTTGATTAGCAAGTAATAAGGTTTCTTCTTAACTCAAAGGGACTCTTAATTAATTCCTAACAATCAACTAGGACTCAATAAAAGACTAATGATAAATACTAATTAAATACTCTACTTTGAACTAGGGAAGTCCAAGTCAAACTAGGAAAGAGGTTGAACCAGCTTGGTTCCTCTTCTTGGTTCGGGTCTAGTTGGTCGAGTCGGATCGACTCGTATCACCCCCCCTTCCTTCAAAATTGGCCTTGTCCTCAAGGCCAGAGTTAAGTCAGGTAGGATGGCTCTATGTGGCTGGATCGAATCAACTTCCTTCTGTAGCTCTGGACTTGGTGGGGAGAAACCAGGTCGATCCCATGACGGGTCCAGGGGTAGCAGTGGCAGTGATGGATGAGCATCTGGCGGTCGATCTGACGGCTCAGGTAGCTCCAGGAATATGATCTTCAATGGCTCTCCTGGATCATCCTCATCATGTCCCATCAGTAGTGTTGCCCATGACCAAAGGATGGGGATCTGATCTCCATGGTCTAATCAACTGTGCAGGGACTTGGCTTGAATCTGGGTCAAGCTGGCTTTGGTCCAATCTGAAGTGAAGATGGCTGGACCATGCTTCTGCTGCACTAGTCTGGACTAAAAGTTGGTTGAACCAAGTTGAATCTTCAGCTGTGCTGAGCCGTACTCTGGTCCAAACCTGTCTGACATGGTTGGCTCTACTGGTGTCAATCTGGACTTGAGTCAGTTGAGCTAAACCGGTGTTACCATCATAGTCAGATCTGATCAGATTGTAGATGAAATCTGAAGAAGGAGTGTTGCTCTTTTCAGGACTCATCTCAACCTTCGGATGCTTGATCAACGGCTGAGGATGCATCTTGATCACCTGGAGTTGATCTGGATGGTCCTGATTGCTAGGGACTCTTGGATCAGGTTCAGATCGGTGATCGGAACCACTGGATCGAAGATCACGCTGATCAAACGGCTGGATCAAGTTGCAGTCTTGATCGGACGGCTGAGAAGCTGCCGGAGCTGGATCAACGGCGAGACGAGGTCGCCAGAGTGTGGCAACGGCACAGGAAGCTTTGCAGGGACGTGAGAGTTCCATCCGTACGGTTTGATCGACGGATTGGGCCTCAGATGCACCGGATCTGTTGTTGGCGGCGCGGTGGATGTTGTCGCCGATGATCACCGGTGAGGGAGTGCTCATCGGTAGCCGGGGATCGGTGGAAACGGTTCGTGAAGGTCTTGGGACCTTTCTAGTGATGTCTGATCTTGGGATCATCCTCGGCAAGTGGCGGAGTGAAGGTTGCCGGATCAATGGAATTTGCCGGAGTTGGGTTCCGGCGATCCGAGCTTCCTTCGTGGTCACAGACGGCCAAGGTGGCTTCGGGGAAGGACGCCGATGGTTCCCCGGTGTGTAGATGGAGAGGACGGCGTCGGATGGCGGCGATCGGGTGGCGGCTCGGGGATGAGCCGACGAAGCCGTGGATGAGCCGGGACGAAGGGTTGATGGCTTGGAGCTGAGCCGGGCGGGAGGTACGGGGTGAGCCGCGGCTCGAGGTAGGGGATGAGCCACGTGGCTAAGCCGAGAGTGAGCCGAACCGGGAAGAGAGAGAAAACCAGGAGAAATTCCGGAAAAATATGAAAAAATAGGGAAAATTCCGGAAAAATCATGGGAAGATAGGGGAAGGGTTTCACCCGGGTTTGGAGTTGAACTCGGAGTTGCAATTGGAGTTGCTCTCAGAGTTGCAGTCGGAATCGGCTCGGGATCAGGTTCTGGCATCTCGATTGCAACTGGAATAGGGGTCTGGCTCGGAGTCTGAGTTACCGTTGACCACCTATTGGAGATCTGCTCCCACTTCATGCTGGTGCGCTCCAAGGTTCTGCTTTGGCGTTCCATCAAAGTTGAACATAGCTTCAACTGGGACTGCAGAATCTTGAATTGTTGCTCCAAACTTTCCTGGGGTACTCCGTACATGGTGGCGAAGTTTCCAGTAGAGTCTGAACCGCACAGTCGGTGGAACGGAGCTCTGATACCAAGTTGTTACGAGCGGTCTACTCGTGATCCTCTCGTAATGGGTCTCTACTGCTCCAATCGACCAGAATCGGCCTTATCGGACTTGATTTGAGTCCAATTGGCTGATTTGGCTAGCTGGATCGGATCTGGTTTGAGCTGGATCGGATCTGGTTCAGTTCTGGCTCAGATTGGAGTAAGTGGCTGAATCCAGATTTGGTGGCTGAGCTGAACCAATTAGACTTGGCTGAGTTGATCAAGATCTGGCTGGGAAGATCTGACGGCTGAGGAGTCGCCGGAGTGGATCGCTGGCGTAGGGACGGCGGCGGCGGTCGGGATAGTGGTAGGGAAGGTCGTAGGACGATGGGGAGGAGATCCACCGGCTCAGATCTGGGAGATGGGCGGAGGATCGGCCGGATCTGGGGGAGACGGCGGTAGGGGTTTGGGTTCACCGGCGTCGGGGACGACGGGGAGCTTGGCTGGGGCTTGGGACGTCGGGAAGATGGTCGGGAAAGGGTCGTGGAGAGACAAGGAAGGTTTTAGGAGGGTTTAAGGGTGAAATCGGGGACGGACGCGGGTGATGGCAGTGAGGATGAAGGTCGGGTTTGCCGGGGAAGGCGCCGGAGACGGTGAAGGAGGCGGTAAGGGTGCTGTCCGGAGTCGTGAGGCTTAGGGGAAGACGATGGAGGGTTTAGGAGGCGACGGGGGTGGACGGAGAGGGAACGGCGGTGAAGATCGGCGGGAGCGAGGGTACGGCTTGAGGAGGGAGACGATGAATAGTGCGGGTGACGTGGCGCTGACGTGGCGGTGGGGTCGCTGACGTGGTGGAGAGAGAAAGTGATGGGGGAAAGAGAAACACTGGTGGAGGCGGTGCCGGCTGCGGGGTAGATGACCGACGGGGAAGAAGATGGATCTATGGTAGATATCGAGTGGAAGCTATATTATCTCTACTCCTATGATAATTTATCAACTACTCTTAATAATTCATAACTCTTCATTCATCTCATGCATAACCTAATACAAACTACTAAGGTCCTTTTATAGAGACCTTGACAGAGTCCTAATCCACTAGAAAAACCCCCTTGCTTGATTAGCAAGTAATAAGGTTTCTGACTCAACTTAACTTCCTAACTCAAAGGGACTCTTAATTAATTCCTAACAATCAACTAGGACTCAATAAAAGACTAATGATAAATACTAATTAAATACTCTAGTTTGAACTAGGGAAGTCCAAGTCAAACTAGGAAAGAGGTTGAACCAGCTTGGTTCCTCTTCTTGGTTCGGGTCCAGTTGGTCGAGTTGGATCGACTCGTATCAACTTGATTGGGTCAAGTCTGAGTTAATCTTGATCAGGCTGACCGGGTTGGATTGGGCTGGATCCGGCTTAAGTGGCTTGGCTGAACTGGTTAAGGTTGGCTGAGTGGGTCAACAGTTGGCTGGGAAGATCCGACGGCTGAGAGGTCGCCGGAGTGGATCGCCGGCGTAGGGGCGACGGCGGCAGTCGGGATCTTAGCAGGAAGGTTCGTGGGTTGATGGGGAACAGATCCACCGGAGTGGATCAGCCGGAGGGATGCCGGATCGACGGGATCTGGGGGAAACGGCAGTGATGGTTGGGTCGGTCGGCGTCAGGGACGACGGGGAGGCTATGGCAAGGTCGGGAACGGTCGGGGATGGGTCGTGGGGAGACGAGGAATAGATCTGGGACGTTTTCGGGTGAGATCGGGGTGGGACGTGGGGTTGCTGGAGATGGGGACGGAGGTCGGCTTGTCAGGGACGGCGCCGGGGGGGGGGGGGGGGGGAGGAAACGAGGGAGGAGGTGGAGGTGCTAGCCGAGGTCGTGAGGCTTGGGGGGAAGAGGATGGTGGTCCTGGACGGCAGC
This sequence comes from Narthecium ossifragum, assembly GCA_963920575.1. NCBI lineage: Eukaryota > Viridiplantae > Streptophyta > Magnoliopsida > Dioscoreales > Nartheciaceae > Narthecium > Narthecium ossifragum. The sequence goes on from OY986968.1 coordinate 14,367,933, forward strand.
GGGGGCGACCGGAGAAGGCTAGGGAAAGATGGCCGACGGAAGCTAGGGTACGGGAGAGAAGAGAGGGGAGGAAGAAGACGATGACGTGGCAGGTGACGAGGAGAGAGAGTGCTGACGTGGAGGAGAGAGAAAGTGACAGGGAGAGAGAAACGCTGGTGGAGGTGATGCTGGCTGCGGAGAAGATGACCGACGGGGAAGAAGATGGATTTCTGGTGGATTTTCGGTGGAATCTATATTACCTCTACTCCTATGATATTCTAATCAACTATTCTTAATAATTCTATTCATCATTCATCATCTCATGCCTCCCCTAATACAAACTAATGAGGTCCTTTTATAGAGACCTTGACAGAGTCCTAATCAAACTAAAAAACCCCTTTGCTTAATTAGCAAGTAATAAGGCTTTCAAACTCAACTCAACTTCCTAACTCAAAGGGACTCTTAATTAATTCCTAACAATCAAATATCAACTAGGACTCAATAAAAGAATAATAATAAATCCTAATCAAATACTCTAGTTTGAACTAGGTAAGACCAAGTCAAACTAGGAAAGAGTCTGAACTAGTTTGGTTCCTCTTCTGGGTTTGGATCCAGTTGGTCGAGTCGGATCGACTCGTATCAAAAAGCAAGTCAAAGTTGTTGTTAAATCACTAAGAGAAATACCTAGGGATTACTCAATCCACCTTAGTTTCACCTTCTGTATTCTTCAGTTATCCTCTTGTCTCCTTCTCTAAACATTATGGATCATATGGCTACAAGCTCACATGAATCCCTAAAATAAGATTTATGTTCCTAACGGCATAGCCTATCTTTCTTGGCATAGATTGTCTTCGGTCCTATAATTACTTTAAGTTATAGTACTCCTAATGACCTTGGCACAACCTATCCTAGCTTAGCATAGCCTATCTCACTAGCAAACCATAAATCACATGAAAACCATCCTATTATTCCTCTACAATCAATCACAAAAATCATGTAGGATTGAAAGCACGTCAAGGGAACTCTGTTCCTTCAACTCTAATAACAATAAAAAGCAAATTCATAGGATCATGTCTTGAGAGGAATACAAGATTCAAACCAAAGAATACAAAAAGTTACACTAGGGTTTCATGAGATCCCTAAGTTTATAAATTAGCTACTCATCTTTTGGGAAGACGTCATAGGTGTTAGGAAGGAAGCCATTGATCCCCGTGGAAGGATCTCCATCTTCAAACCCTAGCCTTCTCCTTTTTCTCTCTGATTTTTCTCCCCAAAAGATCAGAAATTCGGATGGAATAACCTCCAAGTATAACTGGGTCCAATTTGTCCAGAATCTGAAAACGTGTCCAACACAAACGTTGTAGATTGAGAAGTTCTGTGTCAGTTTCCGAAGATTTCATAATATTTAGAATTATCTGGAATATTTGAAGAATATGCTTCTGAACGTCGACGGACCAGTTTTCCAGCATCTATATATCTGTATATTCTTCAAAACATGAATCAATCCATCGTGAATCTAGCAAAGTGTCCAACATGAAAGTTGTAGCTATTGAAGTCTTCTATCACGTATTACATTTTCAGAATGTTTGCACTTGTACAGAAAGTCTTCCGATTATTCTCCTGATAGGCGACAAAATAGTTTTTATCACATAAATTCATCTTTTTAGCCGAAAATCTTGTATTTCTTCTCAAATCACGACTAAACCTGAAATCAACTAATAAGCTATTAAATACAACTACTCTAACCCTAAGAATGGTAAATTAAGGGGTTTAATTACACATAATTCATGACTCATCACACCCCCCAACTTACACTTTGCTAGTCCTCGAGCAAAGAAAAGATAAAAAGAAAGCAATAAATCTAACTAGCCACTTTCGTAGGTCTCACGATTGCACTTAGTATGTGCAACAAATCTTTAAAACCCTGGGTTACCCCAGTGGAGGAGTTATAGTCTCCTGAGGGTTTTCAGGGATGACACCCACAAACATCTATCCAACCCTCAATATGACATTAGAAATCAATCATAATACTCATTAGCTCTAATGTCTGAAATAGAAATCATACCCATGAATTTGTTCTTCTACTCATAGCAAGATAAAATAATAGCAAATCAATGGATGCCAAACACACTTCAACATATTTAACCACAATTAAGAACAACTTTAACAACCATGTGTGAATAAGATTCCACATGATTCAGAGTATCAATTATATCCAAACACTTCAACCGTTCAAGAATACGAACCTGGCCAAGTACATATTTTCATTCACTACTTTGCAATCTTTTTCCTTTTTTTCATGACATGTGCAATGTTATGATTCATTAAGCTTTCTTCATGGTCCATGTAACGAGGTTCAAGCCAGTGACTCCTAAACCAGACGGTTTTAGAGCACTAAGTATAAAACACCCTTCAGACTCTAATACTCAAACCATAAAGGCTACAAATCATAACTAGTCATTTTTTTAGAGGAATTTCAACTATTTTACGCGAACAACAGACCTTGTTAGGCACATTGCCAGGTTACTAAGTATGAAACCCTTTTTCATATAAAGCTTTTTTTTTCAATTGCATACTTTTCATGTAATATGGCATAAGTTCATAAATCTATCATCGTATCATGGTTAGAATCGAATCTCAACTCATCAACATGTGGAAGTGAATACATGCATTAGGATATGTAGAGTTATCCTTAATTCATGGCAAAAGTGTTGAAGTATAGAAATAGTATAATGCATAGCAAGAATTTAGCTATTTCTTATATCATATATGAGAATCAGAATAAATCATAAAATACATTTCTAAATCAAGCATATTTCATCAATAAATATCATAATTTCATTCTCATGACATAAATCAAGGGTGTATAATATTTGTTATCAGAAAAAATATATGAGTATGCAATTTATGAATGCTACCCCCAACTTAAATGTAATTGTCCCCAATTACACTAAGTCATAAAAATAAATTAATAAATAAAGGGTAGAGATAACCATAATGAATGCCTCAAAAATTGATTTTTCCACCAAAAATAGCTTGCATATCCCTATCAAAAATATGTGAACCCCTGGAACCAATATCTCATACCTCAAGACGAAACAAGTGAAGCATCATAATAAATTGGAAGAAGTCAATCATAGAAAACAAGAGGTAGGGTGGATAGAGAGAACCAAAAGTTAGCAATTTAAGCATAGCCTCCAAATTGATCGCAACACCATATCCTGCCAAAGAAATAAATACCTTTCCAAAACATCAAGTATATAACATAGAATATAGAAATTAAATCCAAAAAGGCTCAAGAATCACAGAAAATTACGGCATAGTCTCCTTTGTATTTTCATGATATAACAATCCGGTACAAGCATTCATCCCACAAAGAAAATAGAAAATACACAGGCAGAAGTAAAAGAGATACCATCATCATCATCATCTCATATCAGCACATCATCAAGTACAACTAACATCCAAAACATCCAAAAACATCCAAAACGGTCCCATATCAATAGCTAATCTTCATTAGAATTTCTAAAATCAATCCTAGCAAAGCCATAGAGAACCTTTGCCGTTAAGTCGTCCATCGCGGAGTCAACTACTATTGTAATTGCAAAAACCAACATCAAGACAGGTCCGGACTAGTCAAACTAGCTCAGGGCCGTGGAACACTACATCACAGACGACTCGTAAACTTTGACCATGTGCCCTTCCTAAAGACTACTTGTCCTAAGATTTGATGAAAATAGCAAACAATAAGCTAGGGTTCTGAATTGTAGATCTGGAAATCTCGGGGTGTTTGGTTTGGACTTGATCGAAGATCCAAGTCATCGGATCGAAAATTGGAGCTTAGGAGCAGCTGGATCATGATATGTAGCAATCGGATGGATGAAGGCTAACCGGCGGCGGAACGACGGTGAAACTTCATTGTCGGAGTACAAGGATGGTGGAGATGGAATCATGGGAGGCCAAGGAGTCTGTCCATGTGGTCTGATCGAAGAATAGTGGCGTCCAGGTGGCGAATTGGAGGTCGACGGCGAGGTGGTGATAGCCGGAGATAGATTCCGATGATCCGTGCTCTAATTGAGGTAGGAGATGCTGAAGGAAGGGTCGTGGTTGTCGCGCCCCGACCCGCCTACCCAACTGGTCCAGGCGACGCGAACCGGAACCTAACCTACTGCGGAAAATTTGGCGAGGTTTCCCTCTAATCATAGTGGTCTCTCCCTTGCAATTCATAATCATCCTGTATTAACATACAATTACAAACCTCAAAACTGAAACTGAATATATTACAAATCCTCAACAGGGTAAAAGTTATACAAAATCTCTCCCGTAGGAGGCTAACTAAGCAAAAGGGTATAACTGACGATCGCCGCACCTCAAGCACCGCCAGACGCCGCCACGTCACCAAACAGATACGAGCTCGAACCAAGCTCAGCCTGAGCCAGCCCAACCCACGCCAAGGAAGGACTTGATCGAGTCTAGTCCTAGATGTGCAAGCCGAGCCCTAGCTGAACTGGCTTCAAGCCCAAGCCCGAGCATGGACTGGACAAAGACCCACGCCCAGGAGGAACTAAGGAGGTCCCACGCAGGTCGGACCCCACCTCCTAGCTGACCCGACCATGGACCAAGCCAAGACCAAGTCCACGCCCAAGCATGGATCCATAGTCCCGGCCTTCGAACCAGGTCTCAAGCCTAATCCGGCATTAGGGATCCTAATCCCTAGCTGGATCACTTTCTTATGGTTATTAGTTGATTTATTAGTTTGGATTATGATTGAGTCAGTTTTCTATTAGTAGTTATCTTGATTGAGTCTTATTAGGAAAGGATTGTAACTTGCTGATTATAGCAAGATAGTAGTTATCTGATTAGATCTTATTGAGGCCTCTATAAAAGGACCTCCATAGCTTGTATTAGGTATGCATGATGAATTATGAGAATAAAATAGAGTTATTAGTAGGATAATTTAGGAGTAGCTGTAACCCTAGGAGTAGCTGTAACTTAATCTTCCACAAATCCCCCAACCACCTTCATCTCTCTCTATTGTTGGATTCTCTCTCCACCAGCCGGCCACCATTCATCACTGCCCGTCGCTGCCATCTACAGTGCACGTCCCATCACCGGCGTCCATCCTTGGCCACCGCACCTCCTCCGCCACCTCCCTTGGCTTGGATCTCCAAGAGAAGCCATCCAACCATAGAGGAAGCTGCAAGGTATCCCTCTTATCATCCGTCGTCCTCCTCTAGTCTTCGCCTTGCTCGTCGAATACCTAGGGTCATTCTTCTAAAACCCTAAAGGTATCTCTCGACCTAGCCATAGATTTGGCTAAGGAGGATCCGAGACCAGGCAAGAGACCAGGTACGAAAGCCCTTGAGAAGGTGCATCGTAACAACTTAGTATCAGAGCTCCGTTCCGCGGACTGTGCCACCCAAAGCCTTGGTGGGATCAGAACCAACTTCTCCTTTCCCACTTCCTACTCACCCGACCTGTGCCCTACCAGTCTATCCTAGACCGCCACCTACGATACCTCTTCCACATCATCATCCCTTACCTTGTTACGAGCGGTCTACTCGTGATCCTCTCGTAATGGGTCTCTACTGCTCCAATCGATCAGAATCGCCCTGATCGGACTTGATTTGAGTCCAATTGGCTGATTTGGCTAGCTGGATCGGATCTGGCTTGAGCTGGATCGGATCTGGCTGAGCCTGATTGGATGGGACTTGACTGGTTCAAGTCTGAATTGATTTGGATCAGATTGACCAGGTTCAATTGGGCTAAGTGGCTGGATTGGGCTGGATTGGACTGACTGGCTCGGCTGAATCAATTAGAGTTGGTTGAGTTGAACCTGATTTGAAGTGGCTGAACCGGTTTGATCCAAGGGCTGAGAATCGCCGGCGTAGGGACGGCGGCGGCGGTCGGGGTAGTGGCAGGGAAGGTCGCGGGGTGATGGGGAAGAGATCTACCGGCTCAGATCTGGAGGATAGGTGGCGGATCGGGCGGATATGGGAGGTGGACGGCGGGTTTAGAGGAGGCCGGCGTCGGGGACGACGACGGGGCGCTCGACGGGCCTTGTTACGGTCGGGATCGGGTCTAGGGATGCCAGGGAAGGGTTTTAGGAAGGTTTGGAAGTGGGATAGGGGTCGGACGCGGTTTGCCGGTGATGGGGACGGAGATCGGGCTCGCCGGGGACGGCGCCGAAGGCGATGGAAGACGGCGGGGAAGGGATGGCCGGAGTCGTGGTGGCTCAGGGAAGACGGTGTTGGCCTTGGATGGCAGCGGGGGTGGCCGGAGAAGGAACGGCGGTGAGGCTAGGGTTAGGGCACGGGAGAGAGAGAGGAAGGAGATGATGAACAGTAGCGGGTGACGTGGCGGTGGGGTCGCTGACGTGGTGGAGAGAGAAAGTGACGGGGAGAGAGAAATTGAAGGTGAAGGCGATGCCGGCTGCGGAGAAGATGACCGACGGGGAAGAAGATGGATCTATGGTGGATTTCGGGTGGAATCTACTTTACTTCTACTCCTATGATATTCTACTCCTATGATAACTTATCAACTACTCATAATTTATTCATCATCATGCATCATTCCCTAATACAAACTACTAAGGTCCTTTTATAGAGACCTTGACAGAGTCCTAATCCACTAGAAAAACCCCCTTGCTTGATTAGCAAGTAATAAGGTTTCTGACTCAACTCAACTTCCTAACTCAAAGGGACTCTTAATTAATTCCTAACAATCAACTAGGACTCAATAAAAGACTAATGATAAATACTAATTAAATACTCTAGTTTGAACTAGGGAAGTCCAAGTCAAACTAGGAAAGAGGTTGAACCAGTTTGGTTCCTCTTCTGGATTCGGGTCCAGTTGGTCTAGTCGGATCGACTCGTATCATACCTCCATCATCATCCCTACAGAACCATAACCCTAACCCTACTTGCCCTAGAACTCCCCATGGAGCCGTCTATATTCCCAACTATGCCATAGTTGGATCAAGTCCAATTACTCCTAACCAGTCTACTACCCAACCGGTTCAACCCCCGCCTATACCTGGCCCCACCACCTTTCCACCACCATCACATCAGCCTCTATATCCAACCTATCACCCCCATCCATACCAGCAGCCTACCCCCCTCCATATGTCCCCTACAACACAATTCTTTCCCAACCCTATTATTACCCACCTCACACCCCACCAGCCTATGAACCGACCCATTATCCAAACCATGTGCCCCCTATCCCTCCCTACAAACCAGCACCTCTTTATCAGCCATTACCTCCACCCTACAACCAACCCAAACCTGCAAACACCAACGGGTATTTGAGTACAACTTGGACTCCAAATCCTACTGGAACTAGGATTAAAAATCCTACTCCAAGTAGGAATTCGAGTCAAACTCAGAATACGACTTGGACTCAAGATCCTATTGGAACTAGGATTGCAAATCCTACTCCAACTAGGAATCCTAATCAAACTCGGAGTACGACTTTGTTACGCCGTGCTTTCTCGTAGGCACGTGTACCTGGTCTCTTCCCTGGTCTCAGTTCTTCCTTAGCCAAATCTATGGCTAGGTCGAGAGATACCTTTAGGGTTTTAGGAGAAGGACCCTAGGTATTCGACGAGGAAGATGAAGACTGAAGGTAGGAGACGGTAGAGAAGAGGTTACCTTGCAGATCCTCTTGTGGTTGGCTGGTTACTCTTGGAGATCCACGCCAAGAGAGGTGGAAGAAGGGGGGCCGGCAGCCAAGGAGGACGCCGGGATGGGAGCGGTGGCTGGTAGCGGCGAATGGCGGTGGTGATGGTGGTAGCCGGCGAGTGGAGAAGGCCAGCAAGAGAGAGAAACGTGGGAGGGGCTGGTGGTGGTGGAATATTAAATTAGAACTACTCGTAAGATATCCTACTTTAACTACTAACTTTATTCTTCAATGCCTAAAACCTAATACAAGCTATGGAGGTCCTTTTATAGAGGCCTCAAGAGAGTCCTATTTCAACTAGAGAACTACCTTGCTTTAATCAGCAAGTAACCATATGATACGATGCACCTTCTCAAGGGCTTTCGTACCGGGTCTCTTGCCTTATCTCAGATCCTCTTTAACCAAATCTATGACTAGGTCGAGAGATACCTTTAGGGTTTTAGGAGAAGGACCCTAGGTATTCGACGAGAAAGGCGAAGACTAGAGGAGGAGATGGATGAGAAGAGGGATACCTTGCAGCTCCTCTAGGGTTGGCTGGCTTCTCTTGGAGATCCAAGCCTTGGAGAACGTGGTGGAGGGGAGCACGGCAGCCAAGGGGACGCCGGTGATGGGGACGTGCACTGTAGTTGGCAGCGGTGGATGGCAATGGATGGTGGCCGGCTGGTGGAGAGAGAATCCGGCAGGAGAGAGAGATGAAGGTGGCTGGTGGATTTCTGTGGAAACTAGGGTTACAGCTACTCCTATATTACTTCTACTCCTAAGATTTATCTCTACTAAATAATTACTCTCATAAATTCGTCCATGCATAATTACAAGATATGGAGGTCCTTTTATAGAGGCCTCAAGAGAGTTCTACTCCAACTAGAGAACTACCTTGCTTTAATCAGCAAAGTAACCATACTTTCCTACTAAGACTCGATCATAACTCAAACTTCCTGATTACTAGGACTCTTAATAGGAACTAATAAAGCAAATCATAAACTGAACTCAAATTAGGAAACTGACTCAATCAAGATAACTACTAACTAGGAAATCATCTAAGTAAGCAAACCAGCTAGGAATAGGATTCCTTTGGCCGGCTGAGCTTAGAACGCACAAAGGGACTTGGGTGCAGCCAACTCCTTGGCGTGGGCCCATCCAAGCAAGAACGTGGGTCCCTTGTTGGAATGGCTCGGTTCGACCTCGTATCACCATACTTTTCTACTAAGACTCAATCATAACTCAAACTCCCTAACAAACTGGACTCAAAATAGGAACTAATAAAACAAAGCATAAACTGGACTCAAACTAGGAAATCAACTAGGAAAGCAATTAAGAACTTACTAAGGTAGTAACCAGCTAAGGCCGGCTTGGCTAAGCCACCTCAAGGGACGTGGGTCCCATCTAGCCTTGACCATGGGTCTGGCCATGCTTGGGTTTGGGCGTGGATCTGGTCTGGCCGGATTCAGCGATGGTTGAGCTCGTAACAGACTTACCCTACAACTGAACAATGGAAGGAAGCTGTCCAGAGTTGGATCCCTTTGCCTTACCCTTCAGTAGAACAGTGGGAAGCAATGATCCAACGATATTCTCCTTTAAATCAGTCAAGCCCTATCGGAGTTCAGATTCCCAGTCAAAATCCCATTCTAGCTGCGACTTGGATTGCGAAACCTAAACCCAGCTCTACCTGGATTAGGACTCCACAGACGACTCCGACTCTGACTCCACATGAGATTCTGAGATCAATTCCAAGTGGGGCGGCAGCAACCGTCAGGGAAGAAGAGATCAATGAGATAGTTGAGGAGCAACAACTATCAGATCCTTAGCTTGAGCACCCCCCTCTGCCACCTTACCCAACTTCACCACCTCAGCCAGATCCCGCCCCACATCTCAGCCCAGTTAGTACCCTGCCATCATCTCCTGCATTATCCCCTTCATCCAAACCCTACATCCCCACCACCAGCAATTCCTCTTCGGCAGCCCCCGTCACTACTAACCAAGGTCAGATTCCATCCAAGAACGACCATGAGAGGACCCGTCCCTCTACTCCTAGGTCGACCGGCTGGGTCAGGCCCGTGGCTCGTTGGTTTGTTTCGCGTCGAGCGCGCGATCCGGTGGATCGCATTGATTCTTGGACCACAAGGGCAATTTGGTAAATTGCGCATTGTTGGTTTGTTTTACACCCGTGTGTGCACACACTGACCTTGTATGTGTTAGTGTTTGTTTAGAATGGCTAGGTGGACCCGGGATCGGAAGATCCCAGCTCGGGCGCGCGGAAGCTTGCCTTTGGGCAGCTGACGACCCTTGAGCGATCGATCGCTCCTCGGAACGATCGATCGGACTCGTGAGCGAGTCGGTGGGTTTTGACCAAGTTGGATCGATCCGACTTGGTGTTGGGATCGATCCGACTTGGTCGGATCGATCCGACTTGTCGTTGGGAGCGATCCGGGTCGCGAGCGATCTATCGCTCCTTGGAGCGATCGATCAAAATCGCGTCGGTAGCCTTTCTGCTTCGCGAGGACGGTCGCCGTTGGCCGTCGCTCTCTCTTGTCAAAAGGGGAGGACTTTCCCTCCCCTCCTTCGCCTTTTCCCCCTCTTTCCCGGCTCTCCCCTCCCTCCTTTCCTCCTTCCCTTCCTCCTTCTTCTTCTTCCTTCCTCTTTTCTTCTCTCCCGACGTTGCTCTTCCCTTGTTTTTCCGGCAGCCACCTTCCCCTCTTCCGTCCTCCCTCCTCCGACCATCAAATTGGGTGTTCTAAGGCTCGTTGGATCCGTGGCAACGAGAGGAAGGCTCCTGGTGTGGTTTGGAGGCTTGTTGGTGACTGGTTTGCGGGGATCAACCGGGATTAGCGTTCTTCGGTAGGTTCTTCTACCTACTGTGTTGTTTTTGGGTTTTCATTAGATCTAGCCGTTGGATCTTGTTGATCTTTGTCTTGTTGGTTTCCTTATGCCTAGTAGAATATCTGATATAAGTTTCATGATGTTTGGTTGAGATTTGAGTAGGTTTTATGCATGATTAAGCTCGGATTCTCTGTTTTCTGCTGTTCTTGAAGAACAGCCGGCTTGCGGCGTGTTTTCCGGCCGGCACGTGTATGATCTTGGCTTTTGATAAACATAAGAGTTGTAGATCTCTTCGTTAGCTTTGCATTCCATCTTATTTCATATTTTTCCGATTGTTCTACGATTTGTTATGAATTGTTTGCTGGAGGGCTGCGTTGCAGCAATTAATTGGTAAGTTAGTTTGATTAACTATTTTGATTAGTGTTTTCCCGTTACTCCAACCGTTGGATGATTATGGATTTTGGATATGATGATCCTGGTATATACACCTACTGATGGCTAAGTTGGATCTTGAATCTGACATCGTTTGGGCGTCGGATCGACAGGATCAATTAGCCCCTAAGTAGAGGCTTTGAGTGTTTTGAATATAATATTATATTTCGGAATATAATATTATATTGTTACTGTTCATCATCGTTTTCGGGGTTGCTTCCCGTTGCAGGAGTCCGCGGTCGACGGTCGCGGTGCCGTCGTAATGCGGGGACCCGCTGCGGATCGGCTGGCAAGCGGTCGGTAGTACCGCTGCAGCGATCCGGTTGACTTATATGATGTTTGTCATACTGTTGCATGCCTATCTCCTGTCTGTGTATGTCATAGCATGCATTGTTGTATTGTGCATTAGTTGCATTGGTTAGGGCGTGGGTGATCCTTGGGTCGCCGTCCCGAGGCTAGAAGCTCAGACTCAGCCCTAGGACCGGGGTTGGGTAGTTTGGACCCGGTTTGAATTGTAGTGTCCAGTCAAATTTGATGATAGGCCTAGATGACTGGTACACCTGTTGCTTGATGATGATTAGAGGTCGTGTCAGCCTCAAGTCAGGTGTTGAGGATACCACCGGTGGCGGGTCTTATTCTTTAGGCAGTGTCCGTTCCTGCCAGTAGGGGATCAGTGTGGGCCCAGTCCGTGATGGGTGACCACGGCTGGCACCCTGCGACACTAGGCGTATCCAAGATGGGCCCAGTCCATTAGGGTGACCATGGTTGGATATGCCTAGAGATCACCGGTGAAGGGTAATGGGACCCTTGTAGCTCACTCGAGACGGCTTGAGGGCGACATTGTTGCGTTTCCCTCTTCCTTCTGTGTGGCGTAGTGTAGATCCCTACTGAGCTTAGTGCTCACACCTACCCGGGCTGCGTTTTGCAGGTGCAGGCGTCAGTTCTTCTTCTGTGGCCCCTACCGGGCAGTTGGTCGGCAGTGCGGCGGCGCCTGGTGGACTTTGAGAGGTGGTGATCATTTACTGCTTTTACCCTTTTGCTAGTTAGTCTCCTATGGGAGTAATGTTGTATTTGAATCTTCCCCTCTCCGAGGTTATGTATATTAAACACTTGAGTTTTAAATCGGTGGTTCGAGGTTTTGCTAATCAATGTTGTTTTAATTGGGGGTGCTTTTGGTGAATTGTTAGGGAGACCAATAGGTTAGAGGGAACCCTCGCCAGCTTTGTTTTCCGCGTTTTTGTTAGGTTCCGGTTCGCGTCGCCCGACCCGGTTGGTCTTTCACGGGTCGGGGCGCGACAGACCAGGTTTGGTTACACCAACCAGATCCGACCAAGCTTAGATCAGACCAGGCTAAGTCAGACTCAATTGGATGCAGCCAGAATCAATCCGGCTAGATCTGATTGTAGCCAGCTAAGCTCCATCAAGCTCAACCAAACTGAACCTGATCAAGATCCAAATAGTGTAGCAGAAGCGTGGCCCAGTCGACTTCACTTCAGACTGGACCAAAGCAAGCTTGACTCAGCATCAAGCCAAGACCCTGCACATCCGACCAGGCCATGGAGATCAGATCCCGTTCAATGGTCATGGGCGACACTACTCATGGGACATGACGAGGATGATCCAGGAGAACCATTGAAGATCCCATGCTTGGAGCCACTTGAACCATCAGATTGTTCCCCGGATGCTCCGTCCTCGGCACGACTGTATCCAGCCGCCATCTTGGGTCTACTTCCACCTTGGAAGGATTTGGTTCAGGTTGAACGAGTCTTTGATCTAGGATGTCAGCACTTGAGGTGGCCCAATCGTCGATATACAGCCGCCTTCTACTTCTTGGAGTTCCAGAGGCCGTCAGATTCACCTAAGTTTCAGCCTCCTCCTTCCAGACTGGCAGCATGGCCCCTTGACTCGCCGCTTCGGATACTATTAGATCTACCATGGGACCGACCAGGTTTCTCACAACCAAGTCCAAAGTTGCAGTTGCGGTCCAGCCAGGTCACTTCGGGTCGACAAGAGCAGAGTTCTCTTCCCTCAGCAAATTCAGGCCTTGAGGACAAGGCACTCTTCGAAGGGGGAGGGGATGATACGAGGTCGAACCAAGCTCAGCCTGGGCCAGCCCAACCCACGCCAAGGAAGGACTTGATCGAGTCTAGTCCTAGATGTGCAAGCCGAGCCCTAGCTGAACTGGCTTCAAGCCCAAGCCCGAGCATGGGCTGGACCAAGACCCATGCCCAGGAGGAACTAAGGAGGTCCCACGCAGGTCGGACCCCACCTCCTAGCTGACCCGACCATGGACCAAGCCAAGATGATACGAGTCGATCCGACTCGACCAACTGGACCCGAACCCAGAAGAGGAACCAAGCTGGTTCAACCTCTTTCCTAGTTTGAATTGGACTTCCCTAGTTCAAACTAGAGTATTTAATTAGGATTTATTATTATTATTTTATTGAGTCCTAGTTGATTGTTAGGAATTAATTAAGAGTCCATTTGATTTAGGAGGTTGAGTTGAGTCAGAAACCTTATTACTTGCTAATTAAGCAAGGGGGTTTTCTAGTGGATTAGGACTCTATCAAGGTCTCTATCAAAGGACCTTAGTAGTTTTGTATTAGGTTATGAATGCATGATGAGATGAATGATTAAGAGTAATTAGTAGAATATCATAGGAGTATAATATCATAGGAGTAGAGATAATATAGATTCCACCAGTTATCCACCATAGATCCACCTTCTTCCCCGCTGGTCATCTCCTCCGCAGCCGGCATCGCCTTCACCTTCATCTTCCTTCTCCCCGTCACTTTCTCTCTCCGCCACGTCAGCGACCCCACCGCCACGTCAGCGCCACGTCATCCCTACTATTCATCTTCTTCCTTCCTCTATCCCGAAACCCTAGCCAAGCTTCACCGCCGTTCCCTCTCCGGCCACCCCCGTCGCCAACCAAGGCCACCATTCCCTTCCCCAAGCCCTCACGACTCCAGCAAACCCCTTCACCGCCCCGTTCGTCTTCTCCGGCGTCTTCCCCGGCAAACACTACCTCCAAGCTCCGCCGCCATCAACCCAGATCCACCTCGATCTCACCCGAAAACCTCCCAGATCCTTCCTAAGCACCCCACGACCCTTTCCCGACCATCTTCCCGACGTCCCAAGCCCCAGCCGAGCTCCCCGTCGTCCCCGACGCCGGTGAACCCAAACCCCTACCGCCGTCTCCCCCAGATCCGGCCGGTCCTCCATCCATCTCCCAGATCTGAGCCGGTGGATCTCCTCCCCACCGTCCTACGACCTTCCCTGCCACTATCCCAACCGCCGCCGCCGCCTCTACGCCGGCCATCCACTCCGGTGAACCCTCAGCCAAGTTCCCTGTTTGATCCAGCCAGCCACTTAGCCCTCCAACCACTTAACCCAATCAGACTTGATCCAATCAAGTCTAATTTCGATCAGACTCAATCCAGCCCAATCCAGTCAAGCCTGATCCAATTCCTTGAGCCAAATTCGATCCAGATTCAGCTAGATCAGCCAATTGGACTCAATCAAGTCCGATCAGGGCGATTCTGATCGATTGGAGCAGTAGAGACCCATTACGAGAGGATCACGAGTAGACCGCTCGTAACAACTTGGTATCAGAGCTCCGTTCCACCGACTGTGCGGTTCAGACTCTACTGGAAACTTCGCCACCATGTACGGAGTTCCCCAGGAAAGTTTGGAGCAGCAATTCAAGATTATGTAGACCCAGTTGAACCTCTGTTCAACTCTGATAGAGCGCCAGAGCAGAGAATTGGAGCGGATTTCCAATAGTTGGTCGAGGATAACTCAGACTTCGAGTCAGACCCTTACTGCAACCCAGATTGCGAAACCTAACCCCGAGCCAACTCGGATTAGGAATCCGCCAACTACAACTCCGAGGGCAACTCCCATTGTAACTCCGAGTTTAACTCCGCCAGATCCGGGTGAACACCTTCTAGAACCTTCCCATGATTTTTCTGGAAATTTACCTATTTTTCCAGATTTTTCTCGGCATATTCTCTCTCTTCCTGGGTTGGCTCACTCCCGGCTTAGCCACGTGGCTCATCCCCTACCTCGAGCCGCGGCTCACCCCGTACCTCCCGCCCGGCTCAGCTCCAAGCCATCAACCCTTCGTCCCGGCTCATCCACGGCTCCGTTGGCTCATCCCCAAGCCGCCACCCCAACGCCGCCGTCCGACGTCTTCCTCCCCATCCACCCATCTAGGAAGCATCGGCGTCCTTCCCCAAAGCCATCGTGGCCGACCAAGACCACGGAGAAAGCTTGGATCGCCGGGATTCAACTCCGGCGAACTCCCCTATTGCGGCATTCTTTAATCAGCCGTATTCCGAGGTTGATCCCAAGATCAGACCTCACGAGAAAGGTCCCAAGACCTTCCCGTACCTGTTGCCGACGAGCTCAAGCATCGTCGCGGCCTAGAACACCGGCGACGAACTCCACCGCGCCGCCACCTTCAGATCCGGCGTGCTCGAAGCCCCATCCAGCGATCAAACCGTACGGATGGAATCGCCAGGTCCCTGCGAAGCTTCCTGTGCCGTTGCCGCTCTCCGACGAGCTTGTTTCGCCGTTGATCCAGCTCCGGCAGCTTCTCAGCCGTCCGATCAAGACTGCAACTTGATCCAGCCGTTTGATCAGCCTGATCTTCGATCCAGTGGTTCCGATCTCCGATCTGAACCTGATCCAAGAGTCCCTAGCAATCAGGACCATCCAGATCAACTCCATGTGATCAAGATGCATCCTCAGCCGTTGATCAAGCATTCAAAGGTTGAGATGAGTCATGAAAGGAGCTACCCTCCTTATCCAGATTTCATCTACAATCTGATCAGATCTGATTATGATGGTAACATCGGTTTAGCTCAACTGACTCAAGTCCAGATTGACACCGGTAGAGCCAACCAAGTCAGACAGGTTTGGACCAGAGTACGACTCAGCACAGCTGAAGATTCAACTTGGTTCAACCAATTTCAAGCCCAGACAAGTGGAGCAGAAGCATAGTCCAACCATCTTCACTTCAGATTGGACCAAAGCCAGCTTGACCCAGATTCAAGCCAAGTCCCTGCACAGTTGATCAGACCATGGAGATCAGATCCCATCCTATGGTCATGGGCAACTCTACTGATGGGACATGATGAAGATGATCCAGGAGAGCCATTGAAGATCATATTCCTGGAGCTACCTGAGCCGTCAGATCGACCCCCAGATGCTCATCCATCACTGCCACTGCTACCTCTGGACCCATCATGGGATCGACCTGGTTTCTCCCCACCGAGTCCAGAGCTACAGAAGCAAGTTGATTCGGTCCAGCCACATAGAGCCATCCTACCTGACTTGACTCTGGCCTTGAGGACAAGGCCAATTCTGAAGGAAGGGGGGGTGATACGAGTCGATCCGACTCGACCAACTGGACCCGAACCCAGAAGAGGAACCAAGCTGGTTCAACCTCTTTCCTAGTTTGAATTGGACTTCCCTAGTTCAAACTAGAGTATTTAATTAGGATTTATTATTATTATTTTATTGAGTCCTAGTTGATTGTTAGGAATTAATTAAGAGTCCCTTTGAGTTAGGAGGTTGAGTTGAGTCAGAAACCTTATTACTTGCTAATTAAGCAAGGGGTTTTCTAGTGGATTAGGACTCTGTCAAGGTCTCTGATACGAGGTCGAACCGAGCCATTCCAAGAAGGGACCCACGTCCTTGCTTGGATGGGCCCACGCCAAGGAGTTGGCTGCAACCAGGTCACTTTGGGCATCCTAAGCCCAACCAGCCAGAAGGATTCTTATTCCCTAGCTGGTTTGCTTACTTAGTTGATTTCCTAGTTAGTAGTTATCTTGATTGAGTCAGTTTCCTAGATTGAGTTCAGTTTATGATTTGCTTAAATCAGTTCCTATTATGAGTCCTTGTTATTAGGAAGTTGAGATAAGATTGAGTCTTATTAGGAAAGTCTGGTTACTTGCTGATTAAAGCAAGGTAGTATTCAGGTTGTAGTAGAACTCTCTTGAGGCCTCTATAAAAGGACCTCCATAGCTTGTAATTATGCATGGACGAATTTGTGAGAGTTATTATTTAGTAGAGATAAATCCTAGGAGTAGAAGTAATATAGGAGTAGCTGTAACCTAGTTTCCTCATAATCCACCAGCCACATTCATCTCTCTCTACAGCCGGTTCTTCTCCATCACCGGTCTCCTTCTCCGCTGCCGTCCACTCCTTCGCCACCATCATCACCACTACCAGCCATCACCCACGTTCTCCAAGGCTTGGATCTCCAAGAGAAGCCAGCCAACCCTAGAGGAGCTGCAAGGTATCCCTCTTCTCATCCGTCTCCTCCTCTAGTCTTCGCCTTCCTCGTCGAATACCTAGGGTCCTTCTCCTAAAACCCTAAAGGTATCTCTCGACCTAGCCATAGATTTGGCTAAAGAGGATATGAGATAAGGCAAGAGACCCGGTACGAAAGCCCTTGAGAAGGTGCATCGTATCAACTTGGCATCAGAGCTCTTTCCTCTTACCTGTGCCGTCCAGAATACTTCCGAAGGAGTCCACATGGCAGGAAGTGTACCTGGCCAAAACCCTAGTTATACCGTGAATTGCTCAAACCCTACACGGATCACTGTTCATCCGACCAGACCTACTCCTATACCTGGTCGAATCCCTCTTCCACATCATTATCCTTTACCTTCATCATCATCCCTATAGAACCCTAACCCTACCCAACCTCCACCCTATGCAGCCTACAACCCAATTCTTCCAGAAGCCTACTATTACCCACCTCACATCCAACCTGCCTATGAACCGAGCCAGTATCCAAACCTTGAGCCCTCTATCCATCCCTCACCCATACCTGGCCCCACTACCCTTTCTCCGCCACCATACCAGCAGCCTATGCCACCTCCCTACGCACCATACAACCCTAGTCTTCCCTACAATCCATCACCACCGTATCAACCATTACCTACTCCCTACAACCAACCCAAACCTACAAACACCAATGGCTATTTGAGTACAACTTGGACTCCAAATCCTACTGGAACTAGGATTACAAATCCTACTCCAACTAGGAATTCGAGTCAAACTCAGAGTACGACTTGGACTCAAGATCCTACTGAAACTAGGATTGCAAATCCTACTCCAACTAGGAATCCTAGTCAAACTCGGAGTACGACTTACCCTACGGCTGAACAATGGAAGGAAGCTGTCCAGAGTTGGATCCCTTTGCCTTACCCTTCAGTAGAACAATGGGAAGCAATGATCCAACGATATTCTCCTACAAATCAGTCAAGCCCTACTAGAGTTCAGATTTCCAAAGAAAATCCCATTCTAGCTACAACTTGGATTGCAAAACATAAACCCAGCTCTACCTGGATTAGGACTCCTTATCCACCTACCCCCGAGCTTCCCCTTGACCCAACCCATGAACAACACTCGCTGCCCCCTTACCCAACCACACCACATCCCAGCCCAGTCAACATCCATGAAGCTGCAGCCACCGACCTCACCTTTGTTGAAGAACTCCCCACACCATGTAACCTCCACCAAGGTCCCCCTCAAGCCACCCAACCTCTCCACCCATAGCCATTCCATGTACAAACCTGCTGGCTCCCAACTCCATCTTTCCCCACTCCGGCGACAAACCTCAAGGAAGTCACGGTCTACCTCTGCCCAAGACTACTACCCTGACCTCCTACAGCCCACTGAAGGATCTTCTGGGGCAACAAAGGCCGTCCTAAACCTCCTGACCCCTTCCTCGACATTACCAAGCCCGGCTCCAAACCCCAACCACCAGAACCGACACCCATCCAGATTCACCCTATTGGGTCGAACCCCCATCCTCTCATCCCCCCTTCTGCATGGGATCCAAACCCTGATGAACATCCCTCACCGGCGACCAAGTTCAGTTCCGTCTCAGTTGCCAGAGCCACTCAGCTATCTGATCAGATCAAATCAAATCACTACGGTTTGAACCTGATCAAACTCCGACTCCATCACCTACAATTGGTCGAGTCAGATTGCAGCTTACAAGACTTGGTCAGATTCCATCCAAGCACAACCAGGTTTGGTTACACCAACCAGATCCGACCAAGGTCAGATCAGACCAGGCTAAGTCAGACTCAATTGGATGCAGCCAGAATCAATCCGGCTAGATCTGATTGCACCCAGCCAAGCTCCATCAAGCTCAGTCAAACTGAACCTGATCAAGATCCAAATAGTGCAGCAGAAGCGTGGCCCAGGCGACTTCACTTCAGACTGAGCCAAAGCGAGCTTGACTCAGCATCAAGCCAAGACCCTGCACATCCGACCAGGCCATGGAGATCAGATCCCGTCCTATGGTCATGGGCGACACTACTCATGGGACGTGACGAGGATGATCCAGGAGAACCATTGAAGATCCCATGCTTGGGGCCAACTGAACCATCAGATCGTCCCCCGGATGCTTCGTCCTCGGCACGACTGTATTCAGCTGCCACATTGGGTCTACTTCCACCTTGGAAGGACTCGATTCGAGTTGATTTAGTCTTTGACCCAGGAAGCCAGTTACTAAGGACACACCACCGCCGATCTATGGCCGTCCTTTACTTCAAGGAGTTCCAGCGACCCCCGGATATGCCTAAGTTTCAGCTCCCTCCTTCTAGACCGGCAGCATGGCTCTTTGATTCACCGATCCGGTTACCACCTGATCCACCATGGGTGCGACCAGGGTTCTCACCAGCTGCATGGCCCCCTGATTCAATGGCCCAGTTACCATTAGATCCAACATGGGCCAGACCGGGATTCTCACCGCCGAGCACAGAGCAACAGTTGCAGTCCAGCCACATCACTCCGGTTAGAGAAGAGAAGAGCCCTCTTTCCTCATCACATTCAGGCCTTGAGGACAAGGCCAATTTCGAAGGGAGGAGGGATGATACGAGGTCGAACCGAGCCATTCCAAGAAGGGACCCACGTCCTTGCTTGGATGGGCCCACGCCAAGGAGTTGGCTGCAACCAGGTCACTTTGGGCATCCTAAGCCCAACCAGCCAGAAGGATTCTTATTCCCTAGCTGGTTTGCTTACTTAGTTGATTTCCTAGTTAGTAGTTATCTTGATTGAGTCAGTTTCCTAGATTGAGTTCAGTTTATGATTTGCTTAAATCAGTTCCTATTATGAGTCCTTGTTATTAGGAAGTTGAGATAAGATTGAGTCTTATTAGGAAAGTCTGGTTACTTGCTGATTAAAGCAAGGTAGTATTCAGGTTGTAGTAGAACTCTCTTGAGGCCTCTATAAAAGGACCTCCATAGCTTGTAATTATGCATGGACGAATTTGTGAGAGTTATTATTTAGTAGAGATAAATCCTAGGAGTAGAAGTAATATAGGAGTAGCTGTAACCTAGTTTCCTCATAATCCACCAGCCACATTCATCTCTCTCTACAGCCGGTTCTTCTCCATCACCGGTCTCCTTCTCCGCTGCCGTCCACTCCTTCGCCACCATCATCACCACTACCAGCCATCACCCACATTCTCCAAGGCTTGGATCTCCAAGAGAAGCCAGCCAACCCTAGAGGAGCTGCAAGGTATCCCTCTTCTCATCCGTCTCCTCCTCTAGTCTTCGCTTTCCTCGTCGAATACCTAGGGTCCTTCTCTTAAAACCCTAAAGGTATCTCTCGACCTAGCCATAGATTTGGCTAAAGAGGATATGAGATAAGGCAAGAGACCCGGTACGAAAGCCCTTGAGAAGGTGCATCGTATCAGTCTCTATAAAAGGACCTTAGTAGTTTTGTATTAGGTTATGAATGCATGATGAGATGAATGATTAAGAGTAATTAGTTGAATATCATAGGAGTAGAATATCATAGGAGTAGAGATCATAGAGATTCCACCAGTTATCCACCATAGATCCACCTTCTTCCCCGCTGGTCATCTACTCCGCAGCCGGCATCGCCTTCACCTTCATCTTCCTTCTCCCCGTCACTTTCTCTCTCCGCCACGTCAGCGCCACGTCATCCCTACTATTCATCTTCTTCCTTCCTCTATCCCGAAACCCTAGCCAAGCTTCACCGCCGTTCCCTCTCCGGCCACCCCCGTCGCCAACCAAGGCCACCATTCCCTTCCCCAAGCCCTCACGACTCCAGCAAACCCCTTCACCGCCCCGTTCGTCTTCTCCGGCGTCTTCCCCGGCAAACACCACCTCCAAGCTCCGCCGCCATCAACTCAGATCCACCTCGATCTCACCCGAAAACCTCCCAGATCCTTCCTAAGCACCCCACGACCCTTTCCCGACCATCTTCCCGACGTCCCAAGCCCTAGCCGAGCTCCCCGTCGTCCCCGACGCCGGTGAACCCAAACCCCTACCGCCGTCTCCCCCAGATCCGGCCGATCCTCCATCCATCTCCCAGATCTGAGCCGGTGGATCTCCTCCCCACCGTCCTACGACCTTCCCTGCCACTATCCCAACTGCCGCCGCCGCCTCTACGCCGGCCATCCACTCCGGCGATCCTCAGCCGTCGGATCCACTCCGGTGAACCCTCAGCCAAGTTCCCTGTTTGATCCAGCCAGCCACTTAACCCTCCAACCACTTAACCCAATCAGACTTGATCTAATCAAGTCTAATTTCGATCAGACTCAATCCAGCCCAATCCAGTCAAGCCTGATCCAATTCCTTGAGCCAAATTCGATCTAGATTCAGCTAGATCAGCCAATTGGACTCAATCAAGTCCGATCAGGGCGTTTCTGATCGATTGGAGCAGTAGAGACCCATTACGAGAGGATCACGAGTAGACCGCTCGTAACACAAGACCAAGTCCATGCCCAAGCATGGATCCATAGTCCCGGCCTTGGAACCAGGTCCCAAGCCTAATCCGGCATTTGGGATCCTAATCCCTAGCTGGATCACTTTCTTAGTTGGTTATTAGTTGATTTATTAGTTTGGATTATGATTGAGTCAGTTTTCTATTAGTAGTTTATCTTGATTGAGTCTTATTAGGAAAGGATTGTAACTTGCTGATTATAGCAAGATAGTAGTTATCTGATTAGATCTTGTTGAGGCCTCTATAAAAGGACATCCATAGCTTGTATTAGGTATGCATGACGAATTATGAGAATAAAATAGAGTTATTAGTAGGATAATTTAGGAGTAGTTGTAACCCTAGGAGTAGCTGTAACTTAATCCCCCAGCCACCTTCATATCTCTCTATTGTCGGATTCTCTCTCCACCAGCCGGCCACCATCCATCGCCGCCCGTCACTGCCATCTACAGTGCACGTCCCCATCACCGGCGGCCAAGGATCTCTCGACCTAGCCATAGATTTGGCTAAGGAGGATCCGAGACCAGGCAAGAGACTAGGGTACGAAAGCCCTTGAGAAGGTGCATCGTAACACAAACACCGGCCCGGTAGGGGCGATCGAAGAGCGCCAGCACCTGCAAAACGCAGCCCGGGTAGGAGTGAGCACTAAGCTCAGCAGGGACACTACACTACGACACTCACAAGGGAGGGAACACAATAGTGCCGCCCCCAAGTCTACCCTGGGTGTATACAACAAGGATCCCATAATCCTACCGGGAGTCCGTGAACGCAGGCCCAAACACTACAGACTCTCAACAAGAGACAGGAGGACACTGTTTGGCGGGCAAGGACACCGCTGGATAGGCACTCCTCGACCCAAGAGTCAAGAACACCGGACACCGGCTACACCTCAGATTCAACTTGGAGACGACACGACCTCTAAACCTGAAGCAACATGTATTCAGGTCATCTAACCCTATCATCGATATCGACTGAATATTACAAATCGAGTCCTGGACCAAGCTACCCGCAACAGTCTTAGAGCAAGATCCGGACTACCCGAAAGCCCCGGATCGGTGATCAACCCATCGCCAACGTCCTACACAGATGCAACTAATGCACAACACAATGCATGCTATGATCATACGCAGGATAATACAGGTAAGCATGTTGTTGATGATACATCAAACAAGGTTAAACAAGGTTTGGGCATGGCACCCTGCCGCACCGGGGTGGTGGACAGGTAAGTAAGGTCTAGGAGCTGCTACAGTGGTACCACCACCAACTGTCTGCAGTCCACCACAACACCTGCATCGGGAAGCAGCCCGTCAAACAACAGCTCACATATATCACAATAAAGCCCCTCGGTACACACCGGCATGCAAGGCTAAGGAAAGCTGTAGGGCTACCCGCCCGTTTATTCTAAACATCCCGGGAGTCATCACTCCCCCGGTTCACCGCTGCCCCTATTATAGGGCTAACATGCTTAAACATATGTACCATGTATAAGACGGTAAGGAAAAACCGTCATACAAAGCCCTGCGGGCAAAAGCCATTTGAAAAAGACCCCTCAACTACTAAGAGATCGATCTTTCTTCTAGGGAAGATCGATCTTCTTAGTGCTTGGGAGAAAACTCATCCCTGTCAACCGAAAGAGATCGATCTTCTTCACCAGAAGGATCGATTTTCTTCGTGACATGAAACCCGCCATACCAGTATAGGCAAGGATCGATCTTCTTCAACCGAAGGATCGATCCTGCTCGGGCTGGGCATGACGCCCCACAAGGGAGATCGATCCGAATGGGTTCTCCGGCGACCGGACGGCGAGAAATACCGCCGAAAAATACAACCAAACCCCCCAAAACTCTGGGATCTGGTAGATCAAGGAACCACAAGTCCAAAACCGGTGAGATCATGGAAAACCAATATGTATTTTAACAGATCTACACAAAAGATCACAATCAAACCAGAAAAACTCCAAAACCCCGAAAGATTGTAGGTAGGATCCCTACCTATGCAAAAGCAGCTTAAATCCAAGCTACTAGGCCTTGGATCGTCCTCAAACTCCTTCAAAATCGCCAGATCTGAGCTCAAGATCCCCAGATTTCAAAAGGGTTTAAAGAAATCCGTTGCATCCGCTTTATAGGCGGACGAACCGACCTATGAGGGATCGATCTTTCCTCAAGAGAAGATCGATCTCTCATGACGATCACAGCTTGACTTTCTGGCACATGGAGATCGATCTCTTAGCCAAAGAAGATCGATCTTATTTGTGCAGAAAGCTAAACTTGGGCAAGAGCTCAAACCCAAGTCCGGATCTTTCGATCCCGGGTCCCACTAACCATTCTAGCCAAACATTATCACAAACATGGTTAGTGTGTGCACACGCGGTGTGAAACAAGCAGACAAGGCGTAATTTACCAAATTGCCCTTGCGGCCCACAACGAGCCACATGAGTAGAGGGACGGGTCCTCACAGTGGTGGCCTAAGGAAGCTTGTGGAGGTGGTTCAGGGCTGCGGGAGGTCATGGAATGGAGGAATGGTGTTGGCCGACAGAGTGGAATATAGCTGGAGTTGGAGTCTGGTGATCAAGGCAGCAAACAAGGGTTTTGATGGTGGCAGACGGTTCATGACGGCAAGGGGAAGCTTTTGGAGGTGTTGCAAGGCGGTGGGAGGCTAGGGATGAGGAGATCAGCGACAGCGTAGGAAATAGCGGGGCTCACCGGCGTCAGAGGAGGTGGTGTGGAGGAAAGCGGAGGGTCAGTTAGAAATGGAGCTCGATGACGATGGTGTTGGTGTTGATTTGGAAGGACAGGAATGACCGGAGGGGTGGCAATGGGCGATGGGTGGTGACGGATCGGGGACTAGCCGCTGCAAGGCAGGAGGAGGGGGGACGATGAAGTCCCGATTCGGATCGAGCCGCGATCGAGCCACAATGCTGGGAGAGAGAGAAAAATCGAGGAAAACTAAAATTTTTTTTTGGGAAAAGTGTTGGAAAAATCCTAAAAAATTTACGAAAAATCCTAAAAACTTAGGAAAAAATTCTAAAAACTACTGGGTTGCCTCCTAGGAAGCGCGGGAATTTAACGTCTTTCGCTAGACGTCTCGAAAGGGTCAGTTATAAAATGAATCTCTCGGATTGATGGACTCGATCACACCACCCAGAATAATGTCCTCCACATAATAATTTAAGCCATACCTTGCCCCGCAGTATATAAAGTATTTGATGATGTAAACCTATTAATTCTTTCCTACCAACAAGTGTATTAGAAACCCCACCCTCTATAAAACACAAACCATCGTCATATTTCATCTTACAACCAGGTCTGCGGTATGTGTCCCCCATGGTAATGGAATTATCATTGAGATGAACTGTAAGTGAAGGGGTAGGAGGTTTTAATTTTAAAATAGATGTTGCAAGTATGGACTGTGGTGCATATATAGGTAAAGGAGGAGGTGGTGGTTCAACTTTAGAATGTATTTGTTACGAGCGGTCTACTCGTGATCCTCTCGTAATGGGTCTCTACTGCTCCAATTGATCAGAATCGGCCTGATCGGACTTGATTTGAGTCCAATGGGCTGATTTGGCTAGCTAGATCGGATCTGGCTTGAGCTGGATCGGATTTGGCTGAGCCTGATTGGATGGGACTTGACTGGGTCAAGTCTGAATTGATCTGGATCAGGTGAACCAGGTTCAATTAGTTGGATCTGGCTGAATTAGTGGTTGGGCTGAACCGGACTGGACTTGACTGAACCAATTTGGTCAAGTGGCTTGAGGAATATCCGATGGCTGAGGATCGCCGGAGTGGATCGCCGGCGTAGGGGCGGCGGCGGCGATCAGGATAGTGGCAGGACGGGTCGCGGGTTGGTGGGGAAGGCTTTGGAGGTCTTGGTTGGCGACGGGGACGGCCGGAGAGGAGGTAGGGAAGGATGCCGGCGGTGGAGCTTAGGGTTTGGCACGGGAGAGAAGAGGGAGGAAGGAGATGCTGACGTGGCAGGTGACTGGGAGAGAGGGCTGACGTGGCGCTGACGTGGAGGAGAGAGAAAGTGACGGGAGAGAGAGAAACACTGGTGGAGGCGGTGCCGGCTGCGGAGAAGATGACCGACGGGAAAGAAGATGGATCTATGGTAGATATCGGGTGGAAGCTATATTATCTCTACTCCTATGATAATTTATCAACTACTCCTAATAATTCATAACTCTTCATTCATCATTCATCATTACCTAATACAAACTACTAAGGTCCTTTTATAGAGACCTTGACAGAGTCCTAATCCACTAGAAAAACCCCCTTGCTTAATTAGCAAGTAATAAGGTTTTTGACTCAACTCAACTTCCTAACTCAAAGGGACTCTTAATTAATTCCTAACAATCAAATATCAACTAGGACTCAATAAAAGACTAATGATAAATACTAATTAAATACTCTAGTTTGAACTAGGGAAGCCCAAGTCAAACTAGGAAAGAGGTTGAACCAGCTTGGTTCCTCTTCTGGGTTCGGGTCCAGTTGGTCGAGTCGGATCGACTCTTATCAGTATTGACATCTTTGTGCATAAGTGTGTTTCCATATAATCAGCACAAAGTTGTCCAGTGTCTAAGGTAATATTAAATAAGGATGAATCATAAATATAGACACAAGCATTGATAATATCAACAACAAAGCAGTCATTATTTGCAGGCAAACTTGCATCCTTAAATATATTCAGACGTTTCTTCATATTGTCAAAAGAGACATCCATAACACTTGTACGACAGTTAATACAAGCATTTGCAGTAACTAGAAAAGGTCGACCTAAGATAATGGGCACAGATTTCTTGCAGAGAACGCCGAGCTCCATGTCCAAGACAATGAAATCAACCGGAAAGAAGAAGCTATCAACCTTAACCAGCACATCCTCCAAGATACTGATACGATACACCTTCTCTAGGGCTTTCGTACCTGGTCTCTTGCCTAGTCTCGGCTCCTCCTTAGCCACAACTATGGCTTGGTCGAGATATACCTTTAGGGTTTTAGGAGAAGCACCTTAGGTATTCGACGAGGAAGGCTTAAAACCGGAAGAGAGAGACGGATGAGGGAAAGGATTATCTCTCAGCTTCCTCTATGGTTGGCCGGCTACCCATGGGGGATACAAGCCTTGGAGAACGTGGCAGTGGTGATGAGGTGGTGGAGGGGAGAACGGCAGCTAAGGGGGACGCAGGGGATTGGAGTGGACGGTGGCTGGTATGGACGGCAACGGAGAAGGAGAGAAGCTTGGTGGCGGACAGATGATGGCAGTGGATGACGGAGTGCGGTGGTGGAGATGGAATCCGGTGGTAGGGAAGGTTATAGCTATTCCTAGGGTTACAACTACTCCTAAGATTATTCTACTATAACTCTACTTTATTCTTCAAAATTCGTCCATGCCCTAATACAAGTTATAGAGGTCCTTTTATAGAGGCCTCAAGAGAGTTCTACTCCAACTAGAGAACTACCTTGCTTTAATCAGCAAGTAATCATACTTTCCTACTAAGACTCAATCATAACTCAAACTTCTTAACAAGTAGGACTCATAATAGGAATTAATTAAACAAAGCATAAACTGAACTCAAACTAGGAAACTGACTCAATCAAGATAACTATTAATTATGAAATCAACTAAGTAAGCAAACCAGCTAGGGAATAGAAATCCCTAAGGCCAACTTGGCTTAACCTGCTCCAAGGGACCTGGTTGCAACTAGCTCTTTGGTGTGGACTGATCGCTCACAAACGGCGTCATTAAATCGTATGCAAAACACAATTTAGAAATTTATAAACCTTTCTTTCAACACTAAATTAATAAGATAAAATAATGGTGAAATACATGGTCGGTCCTCAGGGAAAACTTTGACTAACAAAGAAACATCAAAATTAACTCTCAACATTCTAGTCCTAAAGCGAAGAAGGATTGATTTGGGGTTTTAGGAACTGATTAATTAAAACTAATTACGAAAGCGATTAATGAAATTGAAATAGATCAATGAGAGAAAACCTAGGGATTACTCAATCCACTTTAGTTTCACTTCCTGTATTCTCTAGTTATCCTCTTGTTTTCTTATCTCGACATTATGGATTCACAGCTTCTTAAGCTTACATGAATCCCTAAAATAATGCGATTACTTCCCTAAGGCATAACCTATCTAAACTTAGCATAGATTGTCTTCGAACTTAATCTGAGTACAAGCTATCTTCATCTAGTATAGATTATCTCAAAGGCATACACAAAAGCAACATAAAAACCATCCTACGAATCTCTACCATCAAGCACAGCAATCAAGTAGGTCTGAATGGACGTCAAGGAATTCTGTTCCCTCAACTCTTTATAAAATAAAACCATATTCGTAGGATCATGTCTTTGAAAAGATAACAAGAATCAAACTAGAAAATACAAAGAAGCTACACTAAAGCTTCATGAGATCCCTAAGTACAGAGTTTAGCCACTCATCTTTTGGATGAGATCCATGTATTCGATGAAGAAGGTTAGGGATCCACGCCGCATCTCCGTCTTCTTCTCCAATCTGAATCCCTCTTTTTCTCTCTATGGAGGCCCCCCGTTTTCCAGCCACCAAACCCTTTTTATATCTTAATTCCCGGAATTCGGGTTTTAGGGTTGAGTTAGACCACTAGTGAACTCGGATATCCTGGTTCGATCCTGACAGTTTCTTCTAGTCGCGACTGGGTTCAACCGGTCTGGAATTTGAAAATGTGCTCAACATGAAAGATGTAAATTAGGAAGTCTTCTTTTCTTTTCCGAAGATTTTACATTATTTGGACTTATTTGGAATATGTAGCGAATATTCTCCTGAGCGTCGACGGACCAGTCTTCCAGCTTATGTTTCTTCATGTATTCTTCAAATCTGCTATCACACCATCAGGAATCTCGCAAAGTGTCCAACATGAACGTTGTTCATCTTGAAGTCTTCTATAAGTCCTCCAAATTTCAGGAATTTAGGATTTATCTGGAGAATTTGGTGAATTCTTTTCAAACTGACAGCGGAGCAGCGTAATTTCCACATATTAGTCCTTTTCTGTATTTTCTAACTTGAATCTTCATTAAAACAGAAATCACTTAACAAACTATCAAATACAAACACTCTCGGGCTAACAAATGTAAATTACGGGGTTTAAGTATGAATATTTAGTGACTCATCACACCCCCCAACTTACACTTTGCTAGTCCTCGAGCAAAGAAAATATAAAAAGAAAGTAATAAATCTAACCAGCCACTTTCGTAGGTCTCACGATTGCACTTAGCATGTGCAACAAGCCTTTAAACCCCTGGGTTACCCCAGTGGAGGAGTTATGATACGAGTCGATCCGACTCGACCAACTGGACCCGAACCTAGAAGAGGAACCAATCTGGTTCAACCTCTTTCCTAGTTTGACTTGGACTTCCCTAGTTCAAACTAGAGTATTTAATTAGTATTTATCATTAGTCTTTTATTGAGTCCTAGTTGATTGTTAGGAATTAATTAAGAGTCCCTTTGAGTTAGGAAGTTGAGTTGAGTCAGAAACCTTATTACTTGCTAATCAAGCAAGGGGGTTTTTCTAGTGGATTAGGACTCTGTCAAGGTCTCTATAAAAGGACCTTAGTAGTTTGTATTAGGTTATGAATGATGCATGAGATGAATGATTAAGAGTAATTAGTAGAATATCATAGGAGTAGAAGTAAAGTAGATTCCACCCGAAATCCACCATAGATCCATCTTCTTCCCCGTCGGTCATCTTCTCCGCAGCCGGCATCGCCTTCACCTTCAATTTCCTTCTCCCCATCACTTTCTCTCTCCGCCACGTCAGCGACCCCACCGCCACGTCAGCGCCACGTCAGCTCATCTCCTTCCTTTCTTCTCTCCCGTGCCAAACCCTCGCTCCCGCCGATCTCCACCGCCGTTCTCCCTTCTCCGGCCACCCCCGCTGCCATCCAAGGCCAGCACCGTCTTCCCTGAGCCACCACGACTCCGGCCATACCTTTCACGTCGCCCCACTCCATCTTCTCCGGCGATTCCCACGGCAACCCATCGTCCCCGACCTCCGTCCCCATCGCCGTCATCCGCCATCAACCCCAATCTCACCTCCAGACCCATTTAAATCCATCGCCTATCTCCCCCGACCCTCTTTCCGACGTCCCCAGCCACTCCCGGAGCCTCCCTCGTCGTCCCCGACGCCGGCCGACCCTACCTTCACCGCCGTCTTCCCCAGATCCGGCCGATCCGCCACCCATCTCCCAGATCCGAGCCGTTGGATCGCTTCCCCACCGTCCAACGACCTTTCCTGACACTACCCCGACCGCCGCCGCCGCCCCTCCGCCGGCGATCCACTCCGGCGACTTCTCAGCCCTCGGATCCAGGCTGATTCAGCCAGCCAACTTGATTCAGCCACTTAGCCCACTTAATTGGTTCAGCCGAGCCACTTAGTCTGGATCCAGCCCAATCCAACTTGATCAGCTTGATCCAGATTACTTCAGACTTGACCCAGTCAAGTCCCATCCAATCAGGCTTAGCCAGATCCGATCCAGCTCAAGCCAGATCCGATCTAGCTAGCCAAATCAGCCAATTGGACTCAAATCAAGTCCGATCAGGCCGATTCTGATCGATTGGAGCAGTAGAGACCCATTACGAGAGGATCACGAGTAGACCGCTCGTAACAAGTTATAATCTCCTGAGGGTTTTCAGGGATGACACCCACAAACATCAATACATTCCCTTGAATATATCATTAGAAATCAACTATAATATTCATCAACTCTAATGCATGAATTAGAAATCATATCATTGAATACATCCTTCAACTCATAGTCGTATAAAAACATAGTAAATCAAAACATGTCATAACATATTTCCAACACTTTAACGTATTTAATCATGATTAAAAATCACTTGAACACTCCTGTGTGTGAATGGGGTTCCACATGCTTCAGAGCATCAATCATATCTAAACACTTCAACTATTCAAGATCACAATCATAACCAAGCACATATCTTCCACTTATCACATAACAATATCTGTTTTTATTCATGTTTTTTTTCTACAGGAATTTCAACTGTTTTACGCGAACAACACACCTTGTTAGGCACCTTGCCCGGTTACTAAGTATGAAACCCTTCTTTTTTTTTCTTTTCTTTAGGGATCTCAACCGTTTTACGCGAACACCATGCTAGTTAGGCACACTGCCCGGTTACTAAGTTGAAAATCCACTTTTTTTTTCATATAGTTTGCATACTCAGATAATTGCTTGTGTTCATGTATTTTCTGTGCCCTGGCATAGATATATAAATCTATCCTAGTATCATGCTTAGAATCTAATATCAACCCATCAATATGTGAAAGTGAACATGTGCATTAGGATATGTCAAGTTATCCTTAATTCATGGTAAAAGTGTTAAAGTATAGAAATAATGTCATGCATAGCAAAATTCACTATCCCTTATATGACATACAAGTCTCAGAATAATCCATAAAATAAATTTCTAAAACCTGCATCTTCGTCAAATTATATCATAATTTCATCCTTTTGACATATTTCAAGGGATGTATAATAATAAGAATTAAATTCCTAGAATCTACCCCCAACTTGAATGTAATTGTCCTCAATTACACTAAGTCATAAAAATAAAGCAAGGAAAAAGGGTAGAGATCACCATAATATCGCGCCATAGATAGTTGGCTCGCATGGAAGACGATCACCACACCGCCCACAAGAAGAATACGTGTCATTGAATAAATTCATGTCTCTAGAAGAGATTAAAAGAATAAAACTATAGAAATCACTATAAAACATTAGAGACATATATAAAGATTTAAGAATAACCCCCTGGTCGATCGATATAAGAGTTGCAACATGCGCCCCTTACTGAGTTGCAAAGGGACACCTGCCATAAAAGATACCTTTCCACAAGATCAAATATAATAGAATGAAAAATATATAAAAAATTACAGAAAGGCATAAAAATCATTAACAATTTCGGCAGTCTCCTTTGTATTATCATGATATATCAGCCTTATACAAGCATTCAATCCACAAAAATTAACAATATAGACATTAAAGCAATAAAATACATTAAATCAGCCATACACAACACCCAAATAATCAGTGTCCATAAAAATCATCCTGATTGACAATCTAGACCATCCGATCAAATATCAGAGCGCTAGAGCACATGGAATGCGTCCATCATCAAGTGGACGGCTGAGAGCTCGCAGGCTGGTGATCAACGGTGAAACGTCGTCGCCGGAGGATGGGACCAGGAGAGATGGAATCGTCGGAGGCCAAGGAGTCCGTCCATGTCGTCTGATCTGTGAATGGTGGTCTCCAGACGGCGGATTGGAGATGGCCGCGGCGGGGTGTAGATCGCCGAAGATCGGTTCCGGTGATCTAGGCTCGATTTGAGGGAAGTAATGGTCAAGGAAGGTTTGTGGATGTGTGGGGAACTGTCCAATGGTGGATGATTGAAGAATTGGGCTTCCGGTTAGGCTGAGACTGCCGGAGGCGAAGCCGATGATCCAGCCAGCAAGGTATGGTTGTGATGGTGGAGGAAGCTTCGTGGTGGCAGGAGGAAGCTTCTGGAGGTATTTTAGGGCGATGAACGGGTGTGGGTGATGGTGAAGACGATGGCCGAGGGCCTCGCCGGCGTCGGAGGAGAGGGTGTCGAGGGAAGAGGAAGACGGGGATGAAAAGGTGGAAGGTTGGCGGAGGTCTCGGTAGTATCTTCAGGGGTTGGGGATGGCCGGAGATGTTGCGATGGGCGGCGGTGGTCATCGGCTCGGGGACGAGCCGACGAGCCGCGGGAGAAAGAGAGAACGGGAGGAGAGAGGAAAATCAAGAAAAATAAGGAAAAATAGGAAAAAGGGAAAAATCATGGAAAAATCATTAAAACTCAGGAAAAATCTTAAAAATTAAAAAGAACTCCTAAAAACTGGGTTGCCTCCCAGCAAGCGCGCAATTTTACGTCTTTCGCTAGACTTACCGAAAAGGTCAGTTATAGTATGGATCCGTCAGATTGACGGACTCGATCACACCCGCAAGTATAATTTCCTCCACCATATAATGCTTGAAACCAAACCCAGCCCCACAATAAGTTCAGTATTTGATGATGTAGGCCAATAAGTTCTTTCCTCCCCACACGTGAACTAGAGACTCCACCCTCTATGAATAGCAACCTATCATCATGTTTCATCTTGCAACCCGGTCTACGGTATGTGTCCCTCATAATGTTGGAACCCAGAAGTGAACATGGAAGGGATTTCGATCTCAGAATGGGTGTAGGCAATGACGATGGTGCAAATATAGGTAAAGGAGAAGGTGGTGGCTCAAGTTTAGAATATACTGACACATCTATGCAAAAGTGTGTGTCAACATAATAAGCACGAACTTGTCCAGGATCTAAATCAGGTGCAAGAGTAAGAGATAACTGTGGAAGGAGCTCAACCACCCAAGAAATAGTTTCGGGCAAGATGTGTGGTTTGATGTCATCTTTCGATTGTGCAGTGTCCTGATTAACATCATCAACATATTCCAAAGCATAGGCATTCAAAATATTAGACATAATGTCATTCTTTAATTCAACATCATCATCCTCAGAATCATACTCATCCCAAATTATAGGCAATCTATCATCATGCAGTTTAAGATCATAATCATCATCTTCAGAATCATACTCATCCCAAATTATAGGCAATCTATCATCATGCAGTTTAAGATCATAATCATCATCTTCATAATCATATTCTTCCAGAGTTTTAGACAATCTTTCATTGTGCAATTTAAGATCATAATCCTCATCGTCATCAGAGTCATAAGTCCTCGAAATTGCAGATAATCTATCAGTCATTATAACATGAGACTTATCATCAAAGCAGTCAATCAAACTATCAACATGGAAGCATTCATTCTCACGCTCAGGCAAACATGCAGTCTTAAAGATGTTCAGTTTAACATGCATATGGCCAAAAGAGACATCCATGACACCAGTTCGACAGTTGATATTCGCATTTGCGGTAGCCAAAAAGGGACGTCCTAAGATGATAGGCATGGTTTTTTTGCAGTGAACAGCGGGTTCCATATCCAAGACGACAAAGTCGACAGGGAAAAAGAAGTTGTCCACCATCACTAAAACATCTTCTACAATTCCTCTAGGAGTCCTAATGGATGTATCAGCTAATTGTAAACTGATCGGTGTCAGTTTGAGCTCTTCCATCCCAAATTCTTTATAAAGGTAGTAGGGCAAAATGTTAACACTGACTCCTACGTCGAGAAGGGCACCATCAATCTGGTAGTCTCCTATGCAACAGGGTATGGTAGGAGTACCAGGGTCGTTTAATTTGGGTGGCGTGTCATGTTTCAAAATTGAACTGACTTGTTCAGGTAAAAGGATTTTCTTGTCGCCTTTGGGTTTTGTCTGGCGTTTATGAGTGCACAGGTCCTTTAGAAATTTGGCATAAGAAGGAATCTGACGAATGGCCTGAAGCAAGGGTATGTTGATGTTGACCTGTTTGAAAGTTTCAAGGATTTCCTCAGTAGCTCTTCGGGCTTTGATGGTTGGGTACGGGTCCTTAAGGGCTGCAAGAAAAGGCACTTTAGGAATATATTTAGCTGGATCAGGCTCTCTAGAATCATATGGGTTAGCATCAGGTGAAAAATAAGAATCATCTTGGGATGGATGTTTGATCTTCGGATCGGGCGTTTGATCATCCAGATTGACAGGTTCACCTATTTGGTTATCTACTGTTTTGCCACTTCTGAGGGTCACCACGGCTTTGGCACTCTCAAAGTTTTGGTTTTCTACATAGTGCTGGCCTCTAGGGTTTGTCACAGGTTGACTTGGCAAGTAACCTTCCTCTCTTTTGGCTATAGTGTTAGAAAGTTGGCCCAGTGAATTCTCAAGTTTAGCAGTGGATTTGGTATTAGAATTACATTGGTTCTCTATTCTAGACACATTATTCTGAATTTTAGAGATATCACTTTTTAGGTCACTTCTCATTCCACTAAAATTTTCATTTATGACTGCAAGGATGGAACTCAAAGTGGGTTCATTAGATGGTGCAGCAGGAGAAGGCTTTAGGTGTATTCTACAGATAATGTGGAGGGTAACCAGGGTTTGGATTTGCAGAAGGTTTTGATGGGTACTTGAAAGTGGAAGTATTGGATTTTTTGTCCCTGAAAGTTATTTGATTGTTGTGGCTTCCAACTAAAATTAGGATGATTTCTCCAACCTGGATTATAGGTATTCGAATAAAGGTTATTATTTTGAGGTTTGGAAAAACCATTAGTTGCATTAGCTTGTTCCTGGACAAAGTCAGGGAAATTGGGGGCCAGATGACAATCAGTGATATGGTGATCAGAATTAAGGCAAAGGGCACAGGTTTCAAGAGACGTGTTAGGCAGTTGTTGAGCAAGAGATTGGCCTGTTTTCAACTGGTTTAAATCTTTAGTTAGGAGGGCTACTTGTGCGGAGAGACTTTGGAATTCAGAAATTTCATGAATTCCCCGAGAATTACGAACAGTGGTAGACCGACTCCTAGAGACTGAGGCATTGTGTTGTGAATTTTCAGCAAGGTTATCATACATTTCCCAAAGAGCAGTCCATGGCTTACTAAGAACAACACCCCCGCAGCAAGCTTCGACCATTATCCTATAACGATCATTAAGACCATTATAAAATGAATGGGCTAGCTGCCACTCAGGTACCTCATGATGGGGACACTCTCTAAGAAGATCCTTAAACCTTTCCCAAGCTTCATGAAACATCTCATGTCGCGCCCCGACCCGCGTAGGCCCAACCGGGCCGGGCGACGCGAAGCGGAACCTAACCTACTGCGGAAATTTTGGCGAGATTTCCCTCTAATCGTAGTGGTTACTAACATTTCACAATCATCCTGTATTAACAAAAGTTACAAATCTCAAAGACTGAACTGACATATATACAAAACCTCAAAACAGAGAAATTATACATTTATCACTCCCGTAGGAGACTATTTAAAACAAAAGGTGTAAAACTGGAAGATCGCCACCTCTCAAGCACCGCCAGACGCCGCCACGTCACCAAACACCGGCCCGGTAGGGGCGACCGAAGAAGAGCTAGCGCCAGCACCTGCAAAACGCAACCTGGGTAGGAGTGAGTACTAAGCTCAGTAGGGACACTACACTACGACACTCACAAGGAAGGGAACACAACAGTGTCGCCCTCAAGCAAGACTTGGGTGTGCAGCAAGGGTCCCATAACCCTTTGCCGGTGTCCCTAGGCATATGATACGAGTTGATCCGACTCGACCAACTGGACCCGAACCCAGAAGAGGAACCAAGCTGGTTTAACCTCTTTCCTAGTTTGACTTGGACTTCCCTAGTTCAAAGTAGAGTATTTAATTAGTATTTATCATTAGTCTTTTATTGAGTCCTAGTTGATTGTTAGGAATTAATTAAGAGTCCCTTTGAGTTAGAAAGTTGAGTTGAGTCAGAAACCTTATTACTTGCTAATCAAGCAAGGGGGTTTTCTAGTGGATTAGGACTCTGTCAAGGTCTCTATAAAAGGACCTTAGTAGTTTGTATAATGATAAATGATGAGATGAATGATTAAGAGTAGTTGATAAATTATCATAGGAGTAGAATATCATAGGAGTAGAAGTAAAGTAGATTCCACTCGAAATCCACCATAGATCCATCTTCTTCCCCGTCGGTCATCTTCTCCGCAGCCGGCACCGCCTCCACCAGTGTTTCTCTCTCCACGCCAGTTTCTCTCTCCTCCACGTCAGCACTCTCTCTCCCCGTCACCTGCCACCTCAGCATTATCTTCTCCACTCCTCTCCCGTGACCCAACCCTAGCTACCACCGGCCATACCTCCGTCCAGCTTCTCCAGCCATCCCCGTCCCCATCCAAGACCGCCAATCTCTTCCCCTGTAGCCCACGACTCCGGCCATACCTTTCCCGCCGCCCATCGTCGTCTCCGGCGACCTCCTCACCGTTCCCCACTTCACAGCCGCCGCCGTCAACCCCCTGTCCGATCCCTATCCCACCTCCAAACCATCCTAAAACCATTCCCCGGCATCCCTAGACCCGATCCCGACTGTCCCAAGCCCCGCCGAGCTCCCCGTTGTCATCCCCGACGCCGGCCGACCCAACCTTCACCGTCGTCTTCCCCAGATCCGGCCGATCCGCCACCCATCTCCCAGATCCGAGCCGTTGGATCGCTTCCCCACCGTCCAACGACCTTTCCTGGAAGTATCCCGACCGCCGCCGCCGTCCCTACGCCGGCGATCTACTCCGGCGAACCACAGCCCTTGGATCAACTCCGGTTCAACCCAACCAAGTTGGCTCAGCCAACTCTAACTTGGTTCAGCCAGCCAGTTGATTCAGACTCAGCCCACTCTGATTTGGCTCAGCCACTTAACCCACTCCTAGCCGGTTCAGCCAAGCCATTAAACCCAATCCGAGCCAGATTCAATTCCAAGAGCCAATCAACCAATCCAGACTTGACCCAGTCGAGTCCTACCCCAATCTGAGCCAGATCTGAACCAGATTCGATCCAGATTCAGCCAATTGGACTCAAATCAAGTCCGATCAGGGTGATTCTGATCGATTGGAGCAGTAGAGACCCATTACGAGAGGATCACGAGTAGACCGCTCGTAACAGCATACCCAACCATGGTCACCCCAAGGGACTGGGCCCATCCTGGATACACCTAGTGCGGGCAGGAACAGACACTGCCTGGGCGGGACCCCTCCGAAGGCCCCCAAGAACAAGAACCGGCACCGGTTGCACCCACAACATCTGGCTCGAGGCAGACACGACCTCTAAACATCAAACATCATGTATTCAGGTCAAACTAACCCTATCATCGAAAACGACTGAATACTACAAATCGAGTCCTGGACCAAGCTACCCGCAACGGTCCTAGAGCTAGATCCGGGCTACCCGAAAGCCCCGGATCGGCAACGCCTTACACAGATGCAACTAATGCGCAACACAATGCATGTTATGGCCATTAGCAGGATAATACAGACAAACATGCAACAGTATGTGATGATATATCAAACAAGGTCTGTGCACGGCATCCTGCCGCCCCGAGGTGGTGAATAGATAAATAAAGTGTAGGGAGCTGCTGCAGTGGTACCACCACCAACTGCCAGCAGTCCACCACAACACCTGCACCGGGAAGCAGCCCCGCAAACAACAGCTCACAGATAACACAGATAAAGCCCTCGGCGCACGCCGGCATGCAAGGCTAGGAAAAGCTATAGGGCTACCCGCCCGCTTATTCTAAACATCCCGGGAGTCATCACTCCCCCGGTTCACCACTGCCTTATTATAGGGCTAACATGCTTAAACATATGTACAAGGTATTAAGACAGTAAAGAAAAACCGTACATGCAAAGCCCGCGGCAAAACAAGATACATTTCCTCTCTCTGCCATAGTCGGATCGATCCCTTCCCAAGGGAAGGATCGATCCCTCTAATGGCAGAGAGCAAGCTCTCTCTACCGCACCGAGTCCGATCGATCCGTCCTTCCAGGACGATCGATCCGACTCGCGATAGGGAACGCTCCATGCCATCCAAGGCATCGGGATCGATCGCCCTAACCCGGGGCCGATCGATCCTGCTCGGATCAGCATGCCCAACGAAGAGGGATCGATCCATCTCACAGACGGATCGATCGGTTGGGTTCACCGGTAAGCCGACGGAGAGAAATACCGCCGGAAAACTCCACCAAATCCCACCAAAACCTGGGATCTAGTAGTACGAAGCATCACGAATCCAAAACCGGCGGAAATACTATAATCTAACATGTATACAATGAGTTCTAAGCATAAGAACATCGACAGCCGAAAAAACTTCCAGAAAACCCGAAGACAGTAGGTAGGAATCCCTACCGGAGCAAGAGCAGCTTCAATCCCAGCTGCTAGCCCTTGGATCGTCCACGAACTCTTCGAAATCCAGGAATTCTCAGCCCAAGAATCTGGTTTTCCAAAGAGATCTGAGGAAGAAGGTTCTGTTTGTTTTATAGGCAAACGAACCGACTTAGCAGGATCGATCCGTCCAAGGGAACGATCGATCCAACCAAAAGACCGATCAATCCAGCCAGGAGAGCGATCAATCCAGCCAAGGAGACCGATCGATCCAGCCAAGGGAACGATCGATCCAACCAAGAGACCGATCGATCCTTCTCCGAGTCCGATCGATCCGTCCCAAGAGACCGATCGATCCTTCTCAACGATCCACATTTCTATCAAAGACCGATCGATCTCTCTAGCAAGGAAGGATCGATCCGTCTCTCGCAGGAACTGGACTTGGGTTAGAACTTAAACCCAAGCCCGGATCTTTCGATATCGGGTCCCACTAACCATTCTAGCTCAACAATACCACAAACATGGTCAGTGTGTGCACACGCGAGTATGAAACAAACCGACAATGCGTAATTTACCAAATTGCCCTTGCGGTCCACGACGAGCCACAGGAGTAGAGGGACGGGTCCTCACATCTCATCTTCATTTTGCTTAAAAGTGATAATCATGGTTCGATAATTTTGAGTTTTAATGATCGGGAAATATTTCTTAAGGAAAGCATCCTGAAGTTAGTCCCATGTTGAAATCGAATTTGGAGCTAAGGTTTGGAGCCAATGTTTAGCCTTATCTTTCAAAGAAAAAGGGAAGAGTTTGAGTCTAAAGGCATCATCATTAAAATGCTGAAGTTTGAACATGGAGAGGATTTGAAGAAAGCTAGCAATGTGTCCATAATGATCCTCATTCTCACTCCCATAAAAAGAAGGTAAGGCTGTAATCCAGTTAGGCTTAATCTCATAATGGGTAGCATTGATGGTAGGTGGGTTGATACAAGAAGCATAGGTATAAGGTCCAGGTAAGAAGTGATTCCTAATTGGGACTTCTCTATTATTGTGATCATTTCCACCCCTACCCATATTATCATTAGGGTTAATGACATGTTCCTCGTGTTTAGCCATTAAGGATTGCAAGTTGCTTATGGCTTCCTGATAGTTACTTAGAGATTTAGGTTCTAGCTGCTCGAAGTGTGGTCTCTATTTCTAGATCCAAAGGTTCCAACGGATTATTTAGTGATCGTCTACCTTGCATGCAAGATCACACCAAAAAGAGAAAAAGAAAACATAATATTCGAAGGAGAGGAGAAAATCCGGAAAACAAAGATTGAAAGGAAAAAGTTTTAAAGCAATAAAACTAACCTGACTACGCTCACGGTCGATCTGGTGGTCGACCGTGGAGAGCTCGCGGTCGACCGTGGATTGCTCGCGGTCGACCGTGGAACTATGCAACCTCACTTGAAGACGCGACGGTCGATCCTTGTATCGACCCTGAGAAGTTTTTTCTGTGACAGAGAGCGACGGTCGATGTCGCGGTCGACCGTGGCTATCGTAGAGGGCGACGGTCGATCCGGCGGTCAATGTCGCGGTCAACCGTTAGTAGTCTTCAACGTAAGATCATTCCAACGCTGCAAAAATTCAGAAAATTATAAGAAAATTCCTAAAAAAATGTAAAATAATGTAAATAAAAATAAAAATCTAACTCGCTCAGAAAAAGATTTAAGAGAAGATTAAATCGATACTCCGTTGCAAATCAAAAGATTTTCCCCGACAACGGCGCCAAAAATTGATCGCTCACAAACGGGCGTCGTTAAAACGTATGCAAAATGCAATTTAGAAATTTGTAAACCTTTCTTTCAACACTAAATTAATAAGATAGAATAATGGTGAAATACGGGGTCGATCCTCAGGGAAAACTTTGACTAACAAAGAAACATCAAAATTAACTCTCAACACTCTAGTCCTAAAGCGAAGAAGGATTGATTTGGGGTTTTAGGAACTGATTAATTAAAACTAATTACGAAAGCCATTAACGAAATTGAGATAGATCAATGAGAGAAAACCTAGGGATTACTCAATCCACTTTAGTTTCACTTCATATATTCTCCAGTTATCCTCTTGTTTTCTTATCTCGACATTATGGATTCACAGCTTCTTAAGCTTACATGAATCCCTAAAATAATGCGATTGTTTCCCTAAGGCATAACCTATCTAAACTTAGCATAGATTGTCTTCGAACTTAATCTGAGTACAAGCTATCTTCATCTAGAATAGATTATCTCAAAGGCATACACAAAAGCAACATAAAAACCATCCTACGAATCTCTACCATCAAGCACAACAATCAAGTAGGTCTGAATGGACGTCAAGCAACTCTGTTCCCTCAACTCTTTATAAAATAAAACCATATTCGTAGGATCATGTCTTTGAAAAGATAACAAGAATCAAACTAGAAAATACAAAGAAGCTACACTAAAGCTTCATGAGATCCCTAAGTACAGAGTTTAGCCACTCATCTTTTGGATGAGATCCATGTATTCGATGAAGAAGGTTAGGGATCCATGCCGCATCTCCGTCTTCTTCTCCAATCTGAATCCCTCCTTTTCTCTCTATGGAGGCCCCCTGTTTTCCAGCCACCAAACCCTTTTTATATCTTAATTCCCGGAATTCGGGTTTTAGGGTTGAGTTAGACCTCTAGTGAACTCGGATTTCCTGGTTCGATCCTGACAGTTTCTTCCGGTAGCGACTGGGTTCAACCGGTCCAGAATTTGGAAATGTGCTCAACATGAAAGATGTAGATTAGGAAGTCTTCTGTACTTTTCCGAAGATTTGACATTATTTGGACTTATTTGGAATATGTAGCGAATATTCTCCTGAGCGTCGACGGACCAGTCTTCCAGCTTATGTATCTTCATGTATTCTTCAAATCTGCTATCATATCATCAGGAATCTCGCAAAGTGTCTAACATGAACGTTGTTCATCTTGAAGTCGTCTATAAGTCCTCCAAATTTCAGGAATTTAGGATTTATCTAGAGAATTTGGTGAATTCTTTTCAAACTGACAGCGGAGCAGCGTAATTTCCACATATTAGTCCTTTTCTGTATTCTAACTTGAATCTTCATTAAACCTGAAATCACTTAACAAACTATCAAATACAAACACTCTCGAGCTAACAAATGTAAATTACAGGGTTTAAGTATGAATATTTAGTGACTCATCATGGGCCCGCCCAAGCAAGGGCGTGGGTCCCTTCTTGGAATGGCTCAGTTCGTCCTTGTATCATCCCCTCTCCCTTTGAAATTGGCCTTGTCCTCAACACCTGAATTTGCTGAGGGAAAAGGGCTCTGCTCTTGTCGGACCGGTGTTACCTGGCTGGACCACAACTGTAGCTCTAGACTCAGAGGTGAAAATCCTGGTCGCACCCATGGTGGATCAGTCGGTAATAGGGCCACTGAATCAGGAGGCCATGTAGCTGGTTTGGAAGAAGGAAACTGAAACGCCGGTGTATCTGGGGGTCGCTGGAACTCCAAGAAGTAAAAGGCAACTACAGATCGGTGGATGTGCATAGTCATCGACTGTCGTCGGGGGTCGAAGACTAGATCAACTCGAATCGAGTCCTCCCAATGTGGAAGTAGACCCAATAAGGCAGCTGGATACAGTGGAGAACAGTTGAGCTTGGGGATCTCTCTACTTTGCTTAAAAGGGATCATTTGCGCTCTAGCCATAGCATCAGTTCTCGTGGTCATAGTTGACTTAGTTGTTCTGAGCTTGGAATGGTTGATGGTTGCTGGGCGAATATGGTCAGTTGGAAGATGGCCAGTTGGAAGATGGCATCTGAATAAAGAGTGAAGCACCTAGGATGGCTCAGATTGACCTTCGGATGCGTGATCAATGGCTGAAGTTGCATAGGGAACTTCAGGATATGATTTGGACGGTCTAGATGGCCTGAGGGTGCTTGACCATGTGCAGTTTGGCTGAGCTTGATCGGACTTGGCTAGCTGAGATCAAATCTGACCGGATCGATTCTTGCTGAATCCAACTGAGTCTAACTTAGCCTGATCTGGTCTGGATTTGGGCTGGATCGGATTTGGTTGATGTAGCCAAATCTGGTATATCTTGGATTGAATATGTCCAAGTCTTGTAGGCTGAGAATGGAAAGAGATATGACAGCTGAAAGTGCCCGGAACTCAATCGCTTGTGAGGGAAGCTCGTCGGAATTCAAATCCCATGGTAGTGGGAGGATGGAGGTTCGATCCAACGGAGTGAATTTGGATGGGTGTCAGTTCTGCTGTCGGATCGGGAAGGGGGTCCATGTCGGACAAGATTGAGGATATGGAACCGACAGTGATCCACTAGTTGGGGTCTGGAGCTGGGCTTGGTAATGTCGGGGAAAGGCTCAGGAGGTTTAGGGGATGGCCTTTGATGCCCCAGGAGATCCTTCAGTGGGATGTGAGAGGAGGTTATGGTAGTATTGGGCAGAGGTAGACCGTGACTTGCTTGAGGTTTGTCGCCGGAGTCCGGGAAGATTGTGATGGGGGGATTGGGGTAGGAGTGAGGAGGACCTTGGTTAGTGATGGGGGCTGCCGAAGAGGAATTGCTGAAAGTCGCTTTTTAGAAAACAAAACCCTATATCTCATTTTGGGCTGCTAAATCGAATGGAAAAGGAAAAGGGACGCCTTTATTTTTTTTTCAAAAATATCTCATCGGTGCCTCGGGTTCGGTTTCCCCTCCCCGAGTCCCCTCCCCTTCCGATGCGGATGGTGGGAAGGTAGGGTTTTTGGATGAAGGAGAGAAGGAAGAAGATGATGACAGGGTGCTGACTAGGCTGAGATGTGGGGCAGGATCTGGTTGAGGTGGTGAAGCTGGATGAGGTGGCAGCAGGTGTTGCTCAAGTTGAGGATCTGATTGCTATGGCTCCTCAACTATCTCCTGGATCTCTCATGCTTCTTCTTCTTTGATCTCTTCTTCCTTGGTGGTTGCTGCCGCCTCACTTGGAGTTGATCTCGAAATCTCATGTGGAGTCGGAGTCGGAGTCGTATGTGGAGTCCTAATCCAGGTAGAGCTGGGTTTAGGTTCCGCAATCCAAGTTGCAACTAGAATGGGATTTTGACTC
This sequence comes from Narthecium ossifragum, assembly GCA_963920575.1. NCBI lineage: Eukaryota > Viridiplantae > Streptophyta > Magnoliopsida > Dioscoreales > Nartheciaceae > Narthecium > Narthecium ossifragum. The sequence goes on from OY986968.1 coordinate 14,411,555, forward strand.
GGAATCTGAACTCCGATAGGGCTTGACTGATTTGCAGGAGAATATCGTTGGATCATTTCTTCCTACTGTTCTGCCGAAGGGCAAGGTAGAGGGACCCAACTTTGGACGGCTTCCTTCCATTGTTCAACTGTAGCGTAAGCCGTACTCTGAGTTTGACTAGGATTCCTAGTTGGAGTAGGATTTGCAATCCTAGTTCCAATAGGATTTTGAGTCCAAGTCGTACTCTGAGTTTGACTCGGATTTCTAGTTGGAGTGGGATTTGTAATCCTAATTCCAGTAGGATTTGGAGTCCAAGTTGTACTCAAACCCGTTGGTGTTTGCAGGTTTGGGTTGGTTGTAGGGTGGAGGTAATGGTTGATAAAGAGATGATGGTTTGTAGGGAGGGATAAGGGGCTCAAGGTTTGGATAATGGGTCGGTTCGTAAGCAGGAGGGGTGTGAGGTGGGTAATAATAATAGGGTTGTGGAAGAATTGAGTTGTAGGCTGCATAGGGTGGAGGTTGGTTATGTATGGTTAGAGTTCTGTAGGGATGATGATGGAGGTAAGCGATGATGATGTGGAAGAGGGGTTCGACCAGGTATAGGAGTAGGTCTGGTCGGATGAACAGTGGTTTGAGTAGGGGTTGAGCCGTCCGAGGTGTAACTAGGGTTTTGGCCGGGTACTCTTCTTGCCATCAGAGCAGCTTCTGGAAGGCGTTGGGCGGCACAGTCGGCGGAACGGAGCTCTGACACAAAGTTGAAACGATGCACCTTCTCTAGGGCACAGTCAGCAAGTAATCATACTTTCCTACTAAGACTCAATCATAACTCAAACTTCCTAATAAATAGGACTCATAATAGGAACTAATTAAGCAAAGCATAAACTAAACTCAAACTAGGAAACTGACTCAATCAAGATAACTATTAAACTAGGAAATCAACTAAGCAAACCAGCTAGGGAATAGAAATCCCTAATGCCAGCTTGACTTAACCTGCTCCAAGGGACCTGGTTGTAGCCAGCTCCTTTGTCGCGCCCCGACCTGTGTAGGCTCAACCGGGCCGGGCGATGCGAACCGGAACCTAACCTACTGCGGAAATTTTGGTGAGGTTTCCCTCTAATCATAGTGGTCTCCCTAGCAATTCATAATCATCCTATATTAAACAATCATTCACAAACCTCAAAACTGAAACTGAATATATTACAAATCCTCAACAGGGTAAAAGTTATACAATTCTCTCCCGTAGGAGGCTAACTAAGCAAAAGGGTGTAAGTAGAAGATCACCGCTCCTCAAGCACCGCCAGACGCCGCCACGTCACCAAACGCCTGCCCGGTAGGGGCGACCGAAGAAGAGCTAGCACCAGCACCTGCAAAACGCAGCCCGGGTAGGAGTGAGCACTAAGCTCAGCAGGGACACTACACTACGACACTCACAAGGGAGGGAACACAACAGTGCCACCCCCAAGTCTACCCTAGGTGTATACAAGGGTCCCATAACCCTACCGGGAGTCCGTGAACGCAGGCCCAAAACACTGCAGACTCTCAACAGAATACAGAACACTGTTTGGCGGGCAAGGACACCGCTGGGCAGGCACACCCCCACCCAAGAGTCAAGAACACCGGACACCGGCTACACCTCAGATTCAACTTGGAGTCAACACGACCTCTAAACATCAAACCACATGTATTCAGGTCATCTAACCCTATCATCGAAATCGACTGAATACTACAAATCGAGTCCTTGACCAAGCTACCCGCAACGGTCCTAGAGCTAGATCCGGACTACCCGAAGCCCCGGATCGGTGATCAACCCATCACAAGCGTCCTACTCTTATCCAACTAATGCACAATACATTGCATGCTATGATCACACGCAGGATAAATACGCATGACAAGGTCTGGGCACGGCACCCTACCGGCCCGGGGTGGTGAACAGGTAAGTAAGGTCTAGGAACTGCTACAGTGGTACTACCACCAACTACCAACAGTCCACCACAACAACTGCATCGGGAAGCAGCCCCGCAAACAACAGCTCACAGACATCACAGATAAAGCCCTCGGCGCACACCGGCATGCAAGGCTAAGGAAAGCTATAGGACTACCCGCCCGTTTATTTTAAACATCCCGGGAGTCATCACTCCCCCGGTTCACCACTGCCCCTATTATAGGGCTAACATGCATAAACATATGTACAAGCTATAAGGCGGTAAAGAAAACCGTCATACAAAGCCCCGCGGGTAAAAGCAACTTGAAAACACCCCTCAGCCACTAAGAGATCGATCTCCCTTCCAAAGGGGATCGATCTTCTTAGTACTTGGGAGAAAACTCGTCCCTGTCAACGGAAAGAGATCGATCTTCTCCACCAGAAGGATCGATCTTCTTGGTGATCTGGGAACCGCCATACCAGCCTAGGCAAGGATCGATTGTTACGAGCGGTCTACTCGTGATCCTCTCGTAATGGGGTTTCTACTGCTCCAATCGATCAGAATCGGCCTGATCGGACTTGATTTGAGTCCAATTGGCTGATTTGGCTAGCTGGATCGGATCTGGCTTGAGCTGGATCGGATCTGGCTGAGCCTGATTGGATGGGACTTGACTGGGTCAAGTCTGAAGTGATCTGGATCAAGCTGACCAAGTTGGATTGGGCTGGATCCGGATTGACTGGCTTGGCTGAACCGGTTAAGTGGGCTGAGCCAATTTGGCCAAATCTGGCTGGGGATATTCGACGGCTGAGGATCACCGGCGTAGATCACCGGCGTAGGGGCGGCGGCGGTCGGGATCTTGGTAGGCAAGGTCGTACGACGATGGGGAAGAGATCTACCGGATCGGATCTGGGCGATAGGCGGCGGATTGGCCGGATCTACGAGGTCGGCGGAAGGGGTTTGGGTTCACCGGCGTCGGGGACGACGGGGATGGCTCTGGGGACGTCGGGAAGGGTCGTGGATGGGTCGGAAGGGAGTTACGGACGATCTGCGAGGTGTTCGTCGATTGGGGGTGAGGTCGGGGATGGTCGTGGGGTTGCCGGCGATGGGGACGGTGGTAGGCTTGTCGGGGACGGCGCCGAAGGGGACGAAGGAGGGAGTGGAGGTGCTTACTGAGGTCGTGGGGCTTGGGGAAGGAGGATGGTGGCCTTGGTTGGCGACGGGGGTGGCCGGAGAGGAGAGAACGGCGGGACTAGGGTTTGGGCACGGGAGAGAAGGAAGGAAGACGATGAATAGTAGGGTTGATGTGGCGCTGACGTGGCACTGACGTGGAGGAGAGAGAAAGTCCATGGGGGCGATGCCGGTTGCGGAGAAGATGACCGACGGGGTAGAAGATGGATTTATGGTGGAATTCTGGTGGAAGCTACATTACCACTACTCCTATGATATTCTACTAATTACTTTATCATTCATCTCATGCATTACCTAATACAAACTACTAAAGTCCTTTTATAGAGACATTGACAGAGTAACTAGGAAACCCCCTTACTTAATTAGCAAGTAATAAGGCTTTCTGACTCAACTCAACTTCCTAACTCAAATGGACTCTTAATTAATTCATAACAATCAAATATCAAATAGGACTCAATTAAATATAAAAGACTAATGATAAATCATAATCAAATACTCTAGTTTGAACTAGGGAAGTCCAAGTCAAACTAGGAAAGAGGCTGAACCAGTTTAGTTCCTCTTCTGGGTTGGGGTCCAGTTGGTCGAGTCGGATCGACTCGTATCATCGATCTTCTCCAACCGAGGGATCGATCCTGCTCGGGCTAGGCATGATGCCCTATAAGGGATCGATCTTCCCTCAAGGGAGATCAATCCGAATCGGTTCTTTGGCGACCGGACGGCGAGAAATACAGCCGAAAAATACAACCAAACCCCCCAAAACACTGGGATCTGGTAGATCAAGGAACCACGAGTCCAAAACAGGTGAGATAATTGAAAACAAACATGTATTTTAACAAATCTAAGCAAAAGATCACAATCAAACCGGAAAAACTCCAAAAACCCGAAAGATTGTAGGTAGGATCCCTACCTATGCAATAGCAGCTTCAATCCAAGCTACTAGGCCTTGGATCATTTTCAAACGAAGTCAAATCCAGCAAGAACACGACTCAAAACTCGGATTTTCCAAAAAAAAATCAAAGGAAAAGGTTTCGTTCGTTTTATAGACGAACAAATCGACTCAAGAGAGATCGATCTCTTTTGAGAAAGAGATCGATCTTCCTTGCCAAATCAGGTTTGACTTTCTGGCACTAAAAGATCGATCTTCTAGCAAGGAAGATCGATCCCTTAGATGCAGAAAGCTAGACTTGGGCTAAAACTCAAGCCCAAGCCCAGATCTTTCGATCCCGGGTCCCACTAACCATTCTAGCCAAACATTGCCACAAACATGGTCAGTTTGTGCACACGCGGGTGTGAAACAAGCCGACGAGGCGCAATTTACCAAATTGCCATTGCGGTCCACAACGAGCTACAAGAGTAGAGGGACGGGTCCTCACATCCTTGGTGTGGCCCCGCCCAAGCAAGGGCGTGGGTCCCTTCTTGGAATGGCTCAGTTTGTCCTCGTATCAGATATCTCGCGGTGTCTTGATGGATCTATCAGCTAACTGAAGGGTTATTGTCGAAGGTTTCAAATCATTCATGCCAAATTTATGATATAGGGAATATGGCAGTAAATTAACACTAGCATCAAGATCAAGAAGAGCACCATCAATATGATAGTCTCCTAGACAACAAGAAATAGTTGGGGTGCCTGGATCCTTAAGTTTTGGTGGAATGTCATACTTCAGGATCGAACTTACATGTTCCGTCAGAAAGATTTTATTACAGACCCGAGATTTGGATTTGCGTTTTTGTGTACAAAGGTCTTTGAGAAATTTTGCATAGGAAGGGAACTGTCGGATGGCCTCTAATAGTGGTATGTTGATGTTAACTCGTTTGAATATCTCAGTGATTTCCTTTACATATGATTTTTTATCTGGTCTGGAGGAAGGATCCATAAGTGCACGAGGAAAAGGTATTTTGGGCACATATCTAGCAGGATCAGGGTCCCTAGAATCAGATGGATCATATTCAGGTGGTGATACGAGGTCGAACCAAGCTCAGCCTGGGCCAGCCCAACCCACACCAAGGAAGGACTTGATCGAGTCTAGTCCTAGATGTGCAAGCCGAGCCATAGCTGAACTGGCTTCAAGCCCAAGCCCGAGCATGGGCTGGACAAAGGAGCAGGACCCATGCCCAGGAGGAACTAAGGAGGTCCCACGCAGGTCGGACCCCACCTCCTAGCTGAGCCGACTATGGACCAAGCCAAGACCAAGTCCACGCCCAAGCATGGATCCATAGTCCGGCCTTGGAACTAGGTCCCAAGCCTAATCCGGCATTAGGGATCCTAATCCCTAGCTGGATCACTTTATTAGTTGGTTATTAGTTGATTTATTAGTTTGGATTATGATTGAGTAAATTTTCTATTAGTAGTTATCTTGATTGAGTCTTATTAGGAAAGGATTGTAACTTGCTAATTATAGCAAGATAGTAGTTATCTGATTTGATCTTGTTGAGGCCTCTATAAAAGGACCTCCATAGCTTGTATTAGGTAGGCATGACGAATTATGAGAATAAAATAGAGTTATTAGTAGGATAATTTAGGAGTAGTTGTAACCCTAGGAGTAGCTGTAACTTAATCTTCCACAAATCCCCCCAGCCACCTTCATCTCTCTCTACAGCCGGATTATCTCTCCACCAACCGGCCACCATCCATCGCCGTCCACTGCTGCCATCTACAGTACACGTCCACATCACCGGCGACCCTCCTTGGCTGCTGTGCTTCCCTCCACCAAGTTCTCCAAGGCTTGGATCTCCAAGAGAAGCCAGCCAACCCTAGAGGAGCTGCAAGGTATCCCTCTTCTCATTCGTCTCCTCCTCTAGTCTTTGCCTTCCTCATCGAATACTTAGGGTCCTTCTCCTAAAACCCTAAAGGTATCTCTCGACCTAGCCATAGATTTGGCTAAAGAGGATTTGAGACAAGGCAAGAGACCCGGTACGAAAGCCCTTGAGAAGGTGCATCGTAACAACTTGGTATAAAAGCTCCGTTCCGCGGACTGTGCCACCCAAAGCCTTCCAGAAGCTGCACTGATGGCAGGAGTACCAGCCTATCCTATACCGCCATCTATGATACCCCTACCATATCATCATCTACCTCCACCCTATGCAGCCTACAATCCAATTCCTCCTAACCAGCCTACTACCCAACCGGTTCAACCCACTCATCCTCTTTCCCTTGGCCATCCGTTCCCTAACCCTAACCCTACTGTACCTGGCCGAGTCCCTCCGCCGCCATACCAGCCCCTATACTCGGCCCATGCCCAGCCTCCATACCAGCAGCCTATGCCACCTCCCTATGCACCGTACAACCCTAGTCTTCCCTACAATCCATCACCACCGAATCAGCCATTACCTCCACCCTACAACCAACCCAAACCTGCAAATACCAATGGGCATTTGAGTACAACTTGGACTCCAAATCCTAATGGAACTAGGATTACTACAAATCCTACTCCAACTAGAAATCTGAGTCAAGCTTAGAGTACGACTTGGACTCAAAATCCTACTGGTACTAGGATTACAAATCCTACTCCAACTAGGAATCCTAGTCAAACTTGTAGTGCGGCTTACCCTATAGCTGAACAGTGGAAGGAAGCTGTCCAAAGTTGGATCCCTCTACCTCACCCTTCAGCAGAACAGTGGGAAGCAATGATCCAACGATATTCTCCTACAAACCAGTCAAGCCCTACCTGTGAGGACCCGTCCCTCTACTCCTGTGGCTCGTCGTGGGCCGCAACGGCAATTTGATAAATTGCGCCTTGTCGGCTTGTTTCACACTCACGTGTGCACACACTGATCATGTTTGTGGTAATGTTGGGCTAGAATGGTTAGTGTGACCCGGGATCAAAAGATCCGGGCTTGGGCTTGAGCTCTTGCTCAAGTCTAGCTTTTTGGACAAATCGGATCGATCTTCTCTAGCTAAGGGATCGATCTTCTTGTGCCAAAAAGTCAAGCTGAGTTCGTCATGAGAGATCGATCTCTTTTGAGAAGAGATCGATCCCTCATAGGTCGGTTCGTCCGCCTATAAAGCAGACTCAGTGGATTTTCTTAAATCCCTTTTGAAATCCGTGGATCTGGAGCTCAAATCTGCCGATTTTGAAGGAGTTTAAGGAAGATCCAAGGCCTAGTTGCTTGGATTCCTACCTACAATCCTTTCGGGTTTTTGGTTTTTCCGGTTTGATTATGTTCTTATGCTTAGATCTCTTAATATGCATGTTGGTTTTCCGTGATTTCACCGGTTTTGGACTCGTGGGATCTTGATCTATCAGATCCCAGAGTTTTGGGAAGTTTGGATGTATTTTTCGGCGGTATTTCTGGCCGGAAGTACGCCGGAGAACCCATCCGGATCGATCTCTTTTGAGATCGATCCCTTCTGAGGCGTCATGCCCAGCCCAAGCAGGATCGATCCCTCGGCTGAAGAGGGATCGATCCCTCGGCTAAAGAGAGATCGATCTTTGTCTTGGCTGAGATGACGAGTTCCGCGTCATGAAGAAGATCGATCCCTCTGGAGGAGGAGATCGATCTCTTTTGGTTGACAGGGACGAGTTCTCCTAAGTACTAAGGAGATTGATCCCCTTGAGAAGGAGATTGATCCCTTAGTGGCTGAGGGGTGTTTTCAGGTGGATTTTGCCCGCGGGGCTTTGTATGATGGTTTTCTCTACTGTTTTATAACTGGTACATATGATTAAGCATGTTAGCCTTATAGTAGGGGCAGTGGTGAACCGGGGGAGTGATGACTCCCGGGATGTTTAGAATAAACGGGCGGGTAGCCCTACAACTTTCCTTAGCCTTGCATGCCGGCGTGCGCCGAGGGCTTTATCTGTGATATCTGTAAGCTGGTGTTTGCCGGGCTGCTTTCCGATGCAGGTGCTGTGCTGGACTGCTGACAGTTGATGGTGGTACCACTGTAGCAGCTCCTAGACCTTATTTACATGTTCACCACCCCAGGCCGGCAAGGTGCCGTGCCCAGACCTTGTTATTTATATCATCACATATTGCTGCATGCTTACTTGTACTTACCCTGCGCATGTTCATAGCATGCATTGTGTTGCACATTAGCTGCATAAGAGTAGGATGCTGGCGGTGGGTTGACCGCCGATCCGGGGCTTTCGGGTAGTCCGGATCTAGCTCTAGGACCGTTGCAGGTAGCTTGGTCCAGAACTCGATTTGTAGTATTCAGTCGGTTTCGATGATAGGGTTAGATGACCTGAATACATGTTGTTTGATGATTAGAGGTCGTGTCGACTCCAAGTTGTATCTGAAGTGTAGCCGGAGTCAGGTGTTCTTAACCTCTTGGGAGGAGGAGTGCCTGTCCAGCGGTGTCCTGGCCCGCCAAACAGTGTTCTGTGTCCTGTTGAGAGTATGCAGTGTTTTGGGCCTGCGTTCACGGACTTCCGGTAGGGTTATGGGACCCTTGTATACACCTAGCGTAAACTTTGAGGCGGCACTGTTGTGTTCCCTCCCTTGTGAGTGTCGTAGTGTAGTATCTCTGCTGAGCTTAGTGCTCACTCCTACCCGGGCTGCGTTTTGCAGGTGCTGGCGCTAGCTCTTCTTCGGTCGCCCCTACCGGGGCCCGTGTTTGGTGACGTGGCGGCGTCTAGCGGTGCTTGAGGAGCGGCGATCTGTTTTACCTTTTGTTATAGATAGTCTCCTACGGGAGTGATAAATGTATAATTTCCCTGTCTGAGGATTTTGTATTATATATCAGTTTCTGTCTTTGAGGTTTGTAATTGTATGTTAATACAGGATGATTAAGAATTGCTAGGGTAACCACTACGCTTAGAGGGAAACCTCGCCAAAATTTCCGTAGTGGTTAGGTTCCGTTCGCGTCGCCCGACCCGGTTGGGCCTACGCGGGTCGGGGCGCGACACTACCGGAGTTCATATTCCTAGTCAAAATCCCATTTTAGTTGTGACTTGGATTGCGAAACCTAAACCTGGCTCTACCTGGATTAGGACTACACATACGACTCCGACTCCACATGAGATTCCGAGATCAACTCCAAGTGGGCCGGCAGCAAGCATCAGGGAAGAAAAGATCAAGGAGATAGTTGAGGAGCCTGAGCTATCAGATCCTCAACTTGAGCAACACCCGCTGCCACTTTACCCAGCTTCACCACGTCAGCCAGATCCCGCCCCACATCTCAGACCTGTCAGCACCCTATCATCATCTTCTTCCTTATTCCCTTCATCCAAACCCTACCTCCCCACCACCAGCAATTCCTCTTTAGCAGCCAACCTCACCTTAGTTGAAGCCCTCCCCGCACCATGTAACCTTCCCCAAGGCCCTCCTCACTCCTACCCTAATCCCAAATCCCTCTCCTTCAACTCCGGCAGCAACCCCCAAGGTAATCGCTGCCTACCTGTCCCTGATCCTACCATAACCTCCTTCCATGGCCCACTGAAGGACCTCTCAAGCCACCAAAGACCGTCCCCTAACCCTCCTGACCCTTCCCGGAGCCTTACCGAGGCCGACCCCAAACCCCCTCCAGATCCGCCACCTGGACCGAACCCCCATCCTCTCATCCCCTCTTCTCCATGGGATCCAAACCCTGATGAACATCCCTCACCGGCAACCAAGTTCAGTCCCCTCTCAGTTGCCAGATCACTTCAGCCATCTGATCAAATCAAATCAAATCACTACAATTGATCGAGTCAGATTGCAGCTTACAAGACTTGGTCAGATTCCATCCAAGCACAACCAGGTTTGGTTACACCAACCAGATCCGACCAAGCTCAGATCAGACCAGGCTAAGTCAGACTCAATTGGATGCAGGCAGAATCAATCCGGCTAGATCTGATTGCAGCCAGCCAAGCTCCATCAAGCTCAGCCAAACTGAACCTGATCAAGATCCAAATAGTGCAGCAGAAGCATGGCCTAGCGGACTTCACTTCAGACTGGACCAAAGCGAGCTTGACTCAACATCAAGCAAAGACCCTGCACATCCGACAAGGCCAGGGAATCAGTGATACGAGTCGATTCGACTCGACCAACTGGACCCGAACCCAGAAGAGGAACCAAACTGGTTCAACCTCTTTCCTAGTTTGACTTGGACTTCCCTAGTTCAAACTAGAGTATTTAATTAGTATTTATCATTAGTCTTTTATTGAGTTGATGCGGAAATTATTTCCACACATCTTCTTAAGATTGAATGTCAGATTCAAGTGTTTTACATCATTCCTTGCTCTTTTATCAAGAATTTTAGGTGACTTCTGCATTTACTTAATTCTTGGGAATTTTTGGATAATTGCAGGTATTTAGATATTGAATCATTTGAACTTTGGCTGATGGGAAGAAGCAGAATTCGGGCTAGGCCTGGATGCAATTGAAGACCTAAAGTGCAAAACGAAGCTAATTGAGCAATTCTGGACATTCTGCACAGCAGTTAGTAATTTGAACATAACTTCTTCATACAAACTCTGATTGGGATGATCCAGGATGCGTTGGAAAGCTAAGGAAGAGCGCTACAACTTTGATGTTTGGAGTTTTTGCTGATTCAGGCTGAATAAAGACAGAAAAATTGATGAAGCCATCAGACTCGGAATTGCTGCACCTGCACTTGGGTTGGACGAGATTCATTTTTTGGAGTCCAGATTTGATTCATGAAGATCCCAGCTGGGAGCACCACATTTCCTAGTTATATTAGGAGTTTATTTGATCTTTCCTTGATTAGTGGGATTGGCATGTGGTTAATGGAAGAAAGGGTGGACACTTTAGGAAAAAATGGCTGGAGGAATAGAGAAAGAAGGAGAAAACGGCCAGAGAAAAGAAGGAGAAAGAAAAGAAGAGAACGGCCAGCAGAAAGAAAAGAAGAGAACGGCCAGCAGAAAAAGAAGAGAACGGCCAGCAGAAAGAAAAGAAGAGAACGGCCAGCAGAAAAAGAAGAGGACGGCCAGAAAAAAGAAGAGCAGAGGAGCAGAGAAAGAACCAGAAGAAGAGGATCAGCGTTTTCATTCTATTCTCTTCATCCTAGTTCTGATTGATGATGTGTCTTTATGAAACATTGGTTTTCTTTCTATCAATCATGAATACCTAGTTTTCTTATTCTAGGGTTTGGATGAAGTCATTGAGTTTCTGATTTGAATTGAGTTGGGTTGTTGAGAATATTCTTGTTAGTTGCAATTTGATGAAATCGTTTCTTTTTCTTGCAAGTTACTGGCCATGACTTGTATGTTTCAGATGTTGAACGAAGTAACGAAAGTTGAAGTTTAACATTAGTTCGTGGTTTCATCAAACCTTGGTAGTATATGTTAGAAATAAATATATGACAAGGTGATTTTTGTTTAAGGATTCCTAAGAGCCCAATGAATCTAAATTAATTCCTGTGATCACGAAAGTAGACATAGAATTAATTTAGGTATTTGAGTTATACCTTGAAAGAGGATTTCACATTAAAAAAAGGGAATTCAGTCATGATAATTAACAAAGTTCTAATTTCAGCAACCAGATTTAAATTCATTAAAGAGATTCAATCGATGAAATCCAAATCCTAGAAACCTTTCATACTCTTCTATTTAATATTTATTTGCTTTCAGTTCAGATTTGTCAGTGTTATATCTCGTTTGGATTGCTTAGATAATATAAGAAATTGGATACATTGGTACTTGAATCATCCTCCTTGTGGAAACGATACTCTTTTTGCCCTATTCTATTTGTCACGAACCATGCACTTGTGGTAGAGACCAAAGGGATCATCATGAGTCCTAGTTGATATTTTATTGTTAGGAATTAATTAAGAGTCCCTTTGAGTTAGGAAGTTGAGTTGAGTTTGAAAGCCTTATTACTTGCTAATTAAGCAAGGGGGTTTTTTAGTTGGATTAGGACTCTGTCAAGGTCTCTATAAAAGGACCTTAGTAGTTTGTATTAGGGAATGCATGAGATGAATGAAGAATTATGAATTATTAGGTGTAGTTGATAAATTATCATAGGAGTAGAGATAATATAGTTTTCACCGGATATCTACCATAGATCCACCTTCTTCCCCGCCGGTCATCTTCTCCGCAGTCGGCACCGCCTCCACCAGAATTCCTCTCTCCCCGCCACTTTCTCTCTCCTCCACGTCGCTGCCACGTCAGCACTGTTCATCGTCTTCCTCATGCCCGAAACCCTACCTTCCCGCCGATCTCCTCCGTCCAGCTTCTCCGGCCGTCCCCGTCGCCAACCAAGACCTCAAACGCCTTCCCCTGAGCGTCACGACTTCTCCAAGCCGCTCCTCCGCCTCCGTCGTCTCCTCCGGCGTCTTCCCCGGCCAACCCCAGTTCACAGCCACCGTCCGCCGTCCACGACACGACCCCGATCTCACCCCAAACCCTTCCTAAACCCTTCCCCGGCCTCCCTAGACCCGATTCCGACCTTTCCCAGGCCCCGCCGAGCTCCCCATCGTCTCCGACGTCGGTGAACCCAAAACCCCTACCGCCGTCTTCCCCAAATCCGGCCGATCCTCCACCCATCTCCCAGATCTGAGCCGGCGGATCTCTTCCCCACCTCCAGGCGACCCTTCCTGGAAGTGTCCCGACCACCGCCGCCGTCCCTACGCCGGCAATCCACTCCGGCGAACGTCAGCCTTCAGATCCAGTCAGTCCGGTTCAGCCCAACCAAGTTGGCTCAACCAAGCCAGCTTGAATCAGACTCAGTCAACCAACTGACTTAGCCAAATCAGCCCATTAGACTCAATCAAGTCCGATCAGGCCGATTCTAATCGATTGGAGCAGTAGAGACCCATTACGAGAGGATCACGAGTAGACCGCTCGTAACAATCAGATCCCGTTCAATGGTCATGGGCGACACTACTCATGGGACATGACGAGGATGATCCAGGAGAACCATTGAAGATCCCATGCTTGGAGCCACCTGAACCATCAGATTGTTCCCCGAATGCTCCGTCCTCGGCACGACTCTATCCAGCCGTCGTCTTGGGTCTACTCCACCTTAGAAGGATTTGGTTCAGGTTGATCGAGTCTTTGACCTAGGACGCCAGCACTTGAGGTGGCCCAATCGTCGATCTACAGCCGCCCTCTACTTCTTGGAGTTCCAGAGGCCGCCAGATCCACCTAAGGTTCAGCCTCCTCCTTCCAGACCGGCAGCATGGCCCCCTGACACGCCGCTTCTGATACCATTAGATCCACCATGGGACCGACCAGGTTTCTCACCACCGAGTCCAAAGTTGCAGTTGCGGTCCAGCCATGTCACTCCGGGTCGACAAGAGCAGAGTTCTCTTCCCTCAGCAAATTCAGGCCTTGAGGACAAGGCACTCTTCGAAGGGGGAGCGGATGATACAAGGTCGAACCAAGCTCAACCTGGGCCAGCCCAACCCACGCCAAGGAAGGACTTGATCGAGTCTAGTCCTAGATGTGCAAGCCGAGCCATAGCTGAAATGGCTTCAAGCCCAAGCCCGAGTATGGGCTAGACCAAGGAGCAGGACCCATGCCCAGGAGGAACTAAGGAGGTCCCACTCAGGTCGGACCCCACCTCCTAGCTGACCCGATCATGGACCAAGCCAAGACCAAGTCCACGCCCAAGCATGGATCCATAGTCTGGTGATACGAGTCGATCCGATTCGACCAACTGTATCCGAACCCAGAAGAGGAACCAAGCTGGTTCAACCTCTTTCCTAGTTTGACTTGGACTTCCCTAGTTCAAACTAGAGTATTTAATTAGTATTTATCATTAGTCTTTTATTGAGTCCTAGTTGATGGTTAGGAATTAATTAAGAGTCCCTTTGAGTTAGGAAGTTGAGTCAGAAACCTTATTACTTGCTAATTAAGCAAGGGGGTTTTTCTAGTGGATTAGGACTCTGTCAGGTCTCTATAAAAGGACCTTAGTAGTTTGTATTAGGTTATGATGCATGAGGAATGATGAATGAAGAGTTATGAATTATTAGGAGTAGTTGATAAATTATCATAGGAGTAGAGATAATATAGCTTCCACCCGATATCTACCATAGATCCATCTTCTTCCCCGTCGGTCATCTTCTCCGCAGCCGGCATCGCCTTCACCTTAATCTTCCTTCTCCACGCCACGTCATCGCCACGTCAGCTCATCTCCTTCCTCTCTTCTCTCCCATGACCCAACCCTAGCTACCGCCGGCCATACCTCCGTCCAGCTTCTCCAGCCATCCCCGTCCCCATCCAAGACCGCCAATCTCTTCCCCTGTAGCCCACGACTCCGGCCATACCTTTCCCGCCGCCCATCGTCGTCTCCGGCGACCTCCTCACCGTTCCCCACTTCACAGCCGCCGCCTTCAACCCCCTGTCCGATCCCTATCCCACCTCCAAACCATCCTAAAACCATTCCCCGGCATCCCTAGACCCGATCCCGACTGTCCCAAGCCCCGCCGAGCTCCCCGTTGTCATCCCCGACGCCGGCCGACCCAACCTTCACCGTCGTCTTCCCCAGATCCGGCCGATCCGCCACCCATCTTCCAGATCCGAGCCGTTGGATCTCATCCCCACCTCCAGGCGACCCTTCCTGGAAGTATCCCGACCGCCGCCGCCGTCCCTACGCCGGCGATCTACTCCGGCGAACCACAACCCTTGGATCCAACCCGGTTCAGCCAGCCAGTTGATTCAGCCACTTAGCCCACTTAATTGGTTCAGCCGAGCCACTTAGTCTGGATCCAGCCCAATCCAACTTGATCAGCTTGATCCAGATTACTTCAGACTTGACCCAGTCAAGTCCCATCCAATCAGGCTTAGCCAGATTCGATCCAGCTTCGGCCAGATCCGATCCAGCTCAAGCCAGATCCGATCTAGCTAGCCAAATCAGCCCATTGGACTCAAATCAAGTCCGATCAGGCCGATTCTGATCGATTGGAGCAGTAGAGACCCATTATGAGAGGATCACGAGTAGACCGCTCGTAACATCCGGCCTTGGAACCAGGTCCCAAGCCTAATCCGGCATTAGGGATCCTAATCCCTAGCTGAATCACTTTATTAGTTGGTTATTAGTTGATTTATTAGTTTGGATTATGATTGAGTCAGTTTTCTATTAGTAGTTATCTTGATTTAGTCTTATTAGGAAAGGATTGTAACTTGCTGATTAGATCTTGTTGAGGCCTCTCTAAAAGGACCTCCATAGCTTGTATTTGGTAGGCATGACGAATTATGAGAATAAAATAGAGTTATTAGTAGTATAATTTAGGAGTAGTTGTAACCCTAGGAGTAGCTGTAACTTAATCTTCCACAAATCCCCCCAGCCACCTTCATCTCTCTCTACAGCCGGATTATCTCTCCACCAGCCGGCCACCATCCATCGTCGTCCGCCGCTGC
This sequence comes from Narthecium ossifragum, assembly GCA_963920575.1. Taxonomy (NCBI): domain Eukaryota; kingdom Viridiplantae; phylum Streptophyta; class Magnoliopsida; order Dioscoreales; family Nartheciaceae; genus Narthecium; species Narthecium ossifragum. The sequence goes on from OY986968.1 coordinate 14,426,886, forward strand.
CATCTACAGTACACGTCCACATCACCGGCGACCCCCCTTGGCTGCTGTGCTTCCCTCCACCACATTTTCCAAGTCTTGGATCTCCAAGAGAAGCCATCCAACCCTAGAGGAGCTGCAAGGTATCCCTCTTCTCATCCGTCTCCTCCTCTAGTCTTCGCCTTCCTCGTCGAATACCTAGGGTCCTTCTCCTAAAACCCTAAAGGTATCTCTCGACCTAGCCAAAGATTTGGCTAAAGAGGATCTGAGACAAGGCAAGAGACCCGGTACGAAAGCCCTTGAGAAGGTGCATCGTAACATGTGGTATATGAGAGTAATCACGGGGTGGGGCTGATCGATCGTCGTCTGACTAATTGATCTTCGGGCATTCCGATTGATCGACCGAACCGGTTGGTTCGTCTACTTTATTATCTATAGTTTTGCCGCTTCTAAGGGTTAGTACAGCTTTAGCACATTCTAAGTTTGAGCTTTCTACATAATGACGACCCCTAGGATTAGTCACAGGTTGACTAGGTAATTGGCCCTTCTCTCTCTTAGCTACCGTGTTAGCCATAGCCAGTTGCCCTAATTGTGTTTCTAATTTTGAAATGGATTGAATCGTTGAAGATAAGTTGTTTTTCAACAAGGAGACATCACCTTTGATGGTTGAAATTTCGTCCTTCACAGATGACATGCCCCTATTGATATCACCCCTCATCTCCAAAGGTGTACTCATAATTGCAATGAAGGTAGACACAGCTGATGATTCAGGAGGAGGAGGCTGAGATATCTTTTGCGGATAATGTGGAAGGTACCCAGGATTTTAATGCACTTGATATTTAGAAGGGTACGAAAAAGCAGAGGAGGAATTAGTGGTATTACTCTGTCCTAAAAAGGTTCATGGTTGTGGTGGTGTCAAACTCAAGTTAGGATGATTTCTCCAACCAGGGTCATAGGCATTGGAATAAGGATTGTGTTGAGGTTTCGAGAAGCCATATGTTGCATTAACGTGTTCCTGAACAAAGTCAGGGAAGTTGGGGGCCAAGTGACAGTCAGTGATATGATGTTGAGGACTAGAGCAGAGGGCACATATCTCAGGTGGAGTCTGAAATGGTGTATGAGCAAACGATTGACCAAAAGTTCAACATGTTTTCAGCCAATTCAAATCTTTAGTTACGAAGGCTACTTGTGCGGAGAGACTTTGAATTTCAGAAATTTCAGGAGTTCCCCTAGAATTACGAACAGTGGTAGGCCGATTCCTATAAATTGAGGCATTATGTTGTGAGTTCTCAACAAGATTATTATATATTTCCCAAAGCTCAGTCAAAGACTTACTAAGAACAACACCCCCGCAGCGAGCTTCGACCATAGTTCTATCTCGATCATTGAGACCATTATAGAATGAATGGGCTAGGTGCCATTCGGGTACCTCATGATGAGGACATCCTCTCAAGAGGTCATTGAATCTTTCCCAAGTCTCATGAAAAAGCTCATCCTCGTTTTGCTTAAAAGAGATAATCATGGTATGATAATTTTGGGTTTTGATGATGGGAAAGTATTTCTTAAGAAAGGCATCCCGAAGTTGGTCCGATGTCGAAATCGAATTTGGTGCTGGGGTTTGAAGTCAATGTTTAGCTTTATCTTTCAATGAGAAGGGAAAAGGTTTAAATCTAAATGCATCATCGTTAAAATGCTCAAATTTAAACATGGAAAGAATTTCAAAGAAGTTGGCATGTGTCCATAAGGGTCCTCATTCTCTGATACGAGCGGTCTACTCGTAATCCTCTCGTATCGGGTCTCTACTGCTCCAATCGATCAGAATTGGCCAGATCGGACTTGATTTGAGTCCAATTGGCTGAATCTGGTTAGCTGGATCGGATCTGGCTTGAGCTGGTTCAAATTTGACTGAGCCTGATAGGATAGGACCTGATTGGGTGAAGGGGTTAGGCTGATTGAGTCAAGTGGGCTTGTTGACTTGGTCAACCGGGTCCTAATCAGAGTGGCTGATGGATTGGGTTAGGCTGAACCAACTTGGTCAAGTGGCTTGGCTGGGAGGGGTAGGATCGATCCAAGGGCTGTGGTTCGCCGGCGTAGGGCGTCGCCGGCGGTCGGGACCTTGGCAGGAAGGGTCGTGGGTTGATGGGGAACAGATCTACCGGAGTGGATCGGCCGGAGCGATGCCGGATCGACCGGATCTGGGGGAGACGGCGGTGAAGGTTGGGTCGGCCGGCGTCAGGGACGACGGGGGAGGCTTCGGGAGTGGCTTAGGAAGGTTGGGATCGGTTTAGGAAGTTCGGCCGGGAACTGGGTAGGGATCTTGGAGGTTAATGGTTGTCGGGGTCGTGGAAGATGGCGGCAGCTGTGAAGTGGGGAATGACGGGGAAGGCGTCGGGGGGGACGAATGAGGCGGAGGAGCAGCTTGGCGAGGTCGTGGGCTACAGGGGAGGTCGAAGGTGGACTTTGGAGGTGACGCGGACGGCCAGAGAAGGCTGAGGGAAGGACGGCCAGCGGTAGGGTTGCAGCACGCGGAAGAGAAGAGAGGGAGAAGATGGTGATGACGTGGCGGAGAGAGGAAGTGACGGGGAAAGAGAAATTCCGGTGAAGGCGATGCCGGCTGCGGAGAAGGTGACCGACGGGGAAGAAGGTGGATCGATGGTGGATTTTCGGGTGGAAACTACATTACCTCTACTCCTGTGATATTCTATCAACTATTCTTAACTCTTCATCATTCATTATCCCCTAATACAAACTACTGAGGTCCTTTTATAGAGACCTTGACAGAGTCCTAATCCAACTAGAAAACCCCCTTGCTTAATTAGCAAGTAATAAGGTTATAGACTCAACTCAACTTCCTAACTAAAATGGACTCTTAATTAATTCCTAACAATCAAATATCAAATAGGACTCAATTAAATATAAAAGACTAATGATAAATCCTAATTAAATACTCTAGTTTGAACTAGGGAAGTCCAAGTCAAATTAGGAAAGAGGCTGAACCTGTTTGGTTCCTCTTCTCTGTTCGGGTCCAGTTGGTCGAGTCGGATCAACTTGTATCATCCCCCCTTCCTTCATAATTGTCCTTGTCCTCAAGGCCAGAGTCAACTCAGGTAGGATGGCTCTACGTGGCTGGACCGAATCAACTTGCTTCTGTAGCTCTGGACTCGGTGGGGAGAAACCAGGTTGATCCCATGACGGATCCAGGGGTAGCAGGGGCAGTGTAGAAGGAGCATCTGGAGGTCGATCTGACGGCTCAGGTAGCTCCAAGAATAAGATCTTCAGTGGCTCTCCTGGATCATCCTCATCATGTCCCATCAGTAGTGTTGCCCATGACTATAGGATGGGATCTGATCTCCATGGTCTGATCAACTGTGCAGGGACTTGGCTTGAATTTGGGTGAAGCTGGCTTTGGTCCAATCTGAAGTGAAGATGGCTGGACCACGCTTCTGCTGCACTAGTCTGGGCTTGAAGTTGGTTGAACCAAGTTAAATCGTACTCTGGTCCAAACCTGTTTGACTTGGTTGGATCTACCGGTGTCAATCTGGACTTGGGTCAGTTGAGCCAAACCGGTGTTACCATCATAGTCAGATCTGATCAGATTGAATATGGCATCTGGATAAGGAGGGTAGCTCCTTTCATGGCTCATATCAACTTTTGAATGCTTGATCAACGGCTGAGGATGCAACTTGATCACCTGGAGTTGATCTGGATGGTCCTGATTGCTGGGGACTCTTGGATCAGGTTCAGATCGAAGATCGGAACCACTGGATCGAAGATCAGGCTGATCAAACGGCTGGATCAAGTTGCAGTCTTGATCAGACGGTTGAGAAGTTGCCGGAGCTGGATCAACGGCGAAACGAGCTCGTCGGAGAGTGGCAATGGCATAGGAGGCTTCGCAGGGACGTGGGGGTTCCATCCGTACGATCTGATTATCGGATTGGGCGTCGTATACGCCGGATCTGAAGGTGGCGGCACGGTGAATGTCGTCGCCGGAGATCGTCGGTGATCTAGGCCGCGACGGTGCTTTAGTTCGTCGGGAACAGGTACAGGAAGGTCTTGGGACCTTTCTCGTGAGATCATCCTCGGAAAGTGGCGGAGCGGAGGAGGCCGAAACAGGGGAGTTCGTCGGAATTGGACCACGGCGAACCAGGCCTCAATCGTGGTCGTGGTTGGCCACGGTGGCTTCGGGGAAGGACGCCGGTCCTTCTGGATGTCTCTTTGAGGTCCGAGGGGTTGGGGAACTGCGGCATCGGGCGGTGGAGGTCTGAGTCCTTGTCGGGTGTAGTCGTCGGAGCCGGAGGAGAGGACAGGCGAGGCCTGGACCGGGTAAGGAGGCGAAAGGTAAGCCCACCTAAGCTCCTGGGGCGGGTTTGCCGTGAAAGGGCGGTCGGGTGACAGTCACCGGTGGAGGAATGGGGACGGCTCGATCTTCAGCCGTTCCGAGCCGGAGATGAGCCGGTCACAAGGAAGAAGACGAGCCACGTGGCTAAGCCGAGGGTGAGCCGAACCAGGAAGAGAGAGAAAACCACGGAAAATTCCGAAAAAATTTGGAATCAATAGGAAAATTCTGGAAAAATTTGGGAAAGACAGGGGAAAGGTTTCACCCGGATATGGAGGAGAAGGTTGCAACAACAGGTGCTCCGGTTCGATCTGAGATTCGGACGGTTGTTGCTCCTCGACTAGCTCTTGGATCTCTTCTCCAAGATCTATCATAATCTGAGTCGGCTCAGGGTCAGGTTCCGCAACCTGGATCGCAGCTGGGGTAGGGGTATGGCTCGGAGTCTTAGTTATCGTTGACCACCTATTGGAGATTGATACGATGCACCTTCTCAAGGGCTTTCGTACCCGGTCTCTTGCCTTATCTCAGATCCTCTTTAGCCAAATCTATGGCTAGGTCAAGAGATACCTTTAGGGTTTTAGGAGAAGGACCCTAGGTATTCGACGAGGAAGACGAAGACTAGAGGAGGAGACGGATGAGAAGAGGGATACCTTGCAGCTCCTCTAGGGTTGGCTGGCTTCTCTTGGAGATCCAAGCCTTGGAGAACGTGGTGGAGGGAAGCACGGCAGCCAAGGGGACGCCGGTGATGGGGACGTGCACTGTAGATGGCAGCGGTGGACGGCAATGGATGGTGGCCGGCTGGTGGAGAATGAATCCGGCAGGAGAGTGATGAAGGTGGCTGGTGGCTTGTGGAATTAGGGTTACAGCTACTCCTATATTACTTCTACTCCTAAGATTTATCTCTACTAAATAATAACTCTCATAAATTCGTCCATTACCTAATACAAGCTATAGAGGTCCTTTTATAGAGGCCTCAAGAGAGTTCTACTCCAACTAGAGAACTACCTTGCTTTAATCAGCAAGTAACCATACTTTCCTACTAAGACTCAATCATAACTCAAACTTCCTGATTACTAGGACTCTTAATAGGAACTAATAAAGCAAATCATAAACTGAACTCAAACTAAGAAACTGACTCAATCAAGATAACTACTAACTAAGAAATCAACTAAGTAACCAAACCAGCTTGGGGATAGGAATCCTTTTGGCTGGTTGGGCTTAGGACACCCAAAGGGACTTGGTTGCAGCCAGCTTCTTGGCGTGGGCCCACCCAAGCAAGGACATGGGTCCTTTCTTGGATTGGCTCAGTTCGTCCTCGTATCAGAGATCTGCTTCAACTCCTTGATATTGCCTTCCACCCTTCTACTATTACGTTCCATCAAGGTTGAACAGAGATTTACCTCGGCCTGCAGAATCTTAATTTGTTGTTCCTACTACTCATGAGATACTCCGTACATGATGGCGACGTTTCTGGAAGGTTATGGGCCACACAGTCGGTGGAACGGAGCTCTGATACCAAGTTGATACGAGCGGTCTACTCGTAATCCTCTCGTATCGGGTCTCTACTGCTCCAATCGGACTTGATTTGAGTCCAATTGGCTGAATCTGGTTAGCTGGATCAGATTTGGCTTGAGCTGGTTCAGATTTGGCTGAGCCTGATAGGATAGGACCTGATTGGGTGAAGGGGTTGGGCTAATTGAGTCAAGTGGGCTTGTTGACTTGGTCAACCGGGTCCTAATCAGAGTGGCTGATGGATTGGGTTAGGCTGAACCAACTTGGTGAAGTGGCTTGGCTGGGAGGGGTAGGATCGATCCAAAGGCTGTGGTTCGCCGTAGTGGATCGCCGGCGTAGGGTGTTGCCGGCGGTCGGGACCTTGGCAGGAAGGGTCGTGGGTTGATGGGGAACAGATCTACCGGAGTGGATCGGCCGGAGCGATGCCGGATCGACCGGATCTGGGGGAGACGACGGTGAAGGTTGGGTCGGCCAGCGTCGGGGACGACGGGGGAGGCTCCGGGAGTGGCTTAGGAAGGTTGGGATTGGTTTAGGGAGTTCGGCCGGGGACTGGGTAGGGATCTGGGAGGTTAATGATTGTCGGGGTCGTGAAAGACGGCGGCGGCTGTGAAGTGGGGAACGACGGGGAAGGCGCCGGGGAGGACGAAGGAGGCGGAGGAGCGGCTTGGCGAGGTCGTGGGCTACAGGGGAGGTCGAAGGTGGACTTTGGAGGTGACGCGGACGGCCGGAGAAGGCTGAGGGAAGGACGGCCAGCGGTAGGGTTGCAGCACGCGGAAGAGAAGAGAGGAAGAAGATGGTGATGACGTGGCGCTGGATGTTGACGTGGTGCTGACATGGCGGAGAGAGGAAGTGACAGGGAGAGAGAAATTCCGGTGAAGGCGATGCCGGCTGTGGAGAAGGTGACCGACGGGAAAGAAGGTGGATCTGTGGTGGATATCTGGTGGAATCTACATTACCTCTACTCGTATGATATTCTACTCCTATGATATTCTATCAACTATTCTTAACTCTTCATCATTCATTATCCCCTAATACAAACTACCGAAGTCCTTTTATAGAGACCTTGACAGAGTCCTAATCCAACTAGGAAACCCCCTTGCTTAATTAGCAAGTAATAAGGTTATCAGACTCAACTCAACTTCCTAACTCAAATGGACTCTTAATTAATTCATAACAATCAAATATCAAATATGACTCAATTAAATATAAAAGACTAATGATAAATCCTAATTAAATACTCTAGTTTGATTCTCACGCCCATAAAAAAGAAGGTAAAGCAGTAATCCAGTTTCGCTTAATCTCATAATGTGTTGCAGGAATAGCAGGTGGGTTGATACAAGAAGAATAGGCGTAAGATCCCGGCAGAAAGTGATTCCTAATAGGGATTCCTCTACTGTTATTGTGGTTCCTGTTTTCACCATTGTTTCCATTATTATTTCCTGCATCTAAGGCCATTGTGTAGAAAGAATCAGGAGATAAGTCAGGATTCTCAATTTTAGGTATTATTTTTTTTTTAAATCCACTGTCTTGCGATTTGTCAATCGAGGGACACTTTCGTGTTTGTTTATAAAGCATGCCAAATTCATAAATTCGGGACCAAAATACCCTTGTCAATTCTCTCTTATCATTTAATGTCACCTGACACAAGTATGAGAGAGAGAAATGGGAAAATTCCTTACTTATGCGAGGAATTTCTTAATATCACATGACATAGGTCTGTCAATTTTATTCCTCCATAAGTGAGAAATCCTTGTCAATTTCAAGGAATCCTTGATTATTAGTTAGGAATATTTAGTTATTAATTATTATTTAAGAGATACCCTTCACCTGTAGTAAAAAAAAACAGAGGGTCAAGGTTCTCTCTCTCCTCCTGCGGTCTTCTCTCTCCATCCACTCTCTCTCTCTCCTCTGTTTCTCCCCTCTCTTTTCTCTCCTCCCTCTTCCTCTGTTTCTCCCCCTGTCCCTTTCTCTCCTCCCTCTATTTCTCTCTCCTCCCTCTTCCTTCGGCACCTCGCCAGGCGCCCCCGCCCCGCCTACAACGACCCCCACGCCCCCCCGGGAGAGGAAGGGCCGGAAGGGGGGGACGGGTGGGAGGCATCGAGCTCGGAGCCTCCGAGCTCCTTCGAGCTCGAGGCAGTCACCTCCGAGCTCCTCCGAGCTCGAGGCAGTCACCTCCGAGCCAAGGAATCCTCAAGAGACTCCCCGGCGGCGACAGGGGGAGGTTGACATCCTGGAGCTGGTACCTGGAACGCCGCCTGTACCGTCGCCTCGTGTTGGAGCTCGACATCGATCTAGTTGTGGGTATTGAGTTGGTGGCGGCAAGGAAGAAGGCATTGGAGGGGGTGGGCGAGGATCTCAACGCGATGGCGTCGCAGGCTTGGGAGAGCGCCCGCATGAGGATTGACGGCGGACGGGGCGACGTCCCCCGTCGAGGGAGGACGGGGCGAGCGAGCAGCGAACGTCGAGGCTGCCCATTCGCTCGATGTTCGGCGGCAGCACGGCCACCTCCTCGTCTCCAACGTCGGCCGACCCTCCAACGTCGCCATCTTTCTCTCCCGAACACCCTCCGACGCCCGCGCGCCCCGCTCGCTCTAGCGCCGACTTCACCTTCTCGAGCCCAACACTCTCTGGTAGTCGGAGGCGGCGGCCACGACGGAGGGGGCGACGAGCCTAAGGTCCAAGGCCGAGGAATCCTTCAGGAGACTCCCCGGCGGCGACAAGGGGAGGTTGAGGTCCTGGAGCTGGTGCTGCGCCGGATCGGAAGAGAGAGCGAGGTGAGGGGCGAAAGAGAGAGAGAGAGTCCGAAGAGAGAGAGAGAGAGAGAGAGCGAGGGATCAGCGACGGGGCGGAAGAGAGAGAGAGAGCGAGGGAGAGGGGGTGGATGGGGAGCTAAGTAGGGAATTCCTCCAATAAGTAGGGAATTCCTCCAATAAGTAAGTAATTCCTCCAATAAGTAAGGAATTCCTTGCATAGGTAAGGAATTGATAAACTAGATAAGAGTAAGGAATTCATAAACTAAGTAAGGAATTCCTTACTTATGCAAGGAATTCCTCCCATGAGTAAGGAATTCATAAGACAGTTGTTGTCTCTCTACACCTGATCTCTCTTTCTCTCTCCACCTGGTCTTCTCTCTTCATTGACTCTCTCTCTCCTCGACCTCTCTCTCTCCACCCATCTTTCTCTCTCCTTAACCTTTCTCTCTCCTCCGGCCTCTCTCTCCTCCGGGAGAGAGAGAGGCCGGAGGAGAGAGAAAGATGGGTTGAGAGAGATGTCGAGGAGAGAGAAAGAATGGTGGAGAGAGAGAGGTTGAGGAGAGAGAAAGATGGGTGAGGAGAGAGAGAGAGAGGCTGATGGAGAGAGAGAGAGGTCGAGGAGAGAGAGAGAGGCCGATGGAGAGAGAAAGATGGGTGAAGAGAGAGAGTCGATGGAGAGAGAAAGAGAGAAGACCAGGTAAAGAAAGAGAGAAGACCTATCTCTCTCCTCGACCTCTCTCTGTCCACCCATCTTTCTCTCTCCTCGATCTCTCTCTCTCCACCATTCTTTCTCTCTCCTCGACCTCTCTTTCTTCACCCATCTTTCTTTCTCCTCAACCTCTCTCTCTCCTCACCCATCTTTCTCTCTCCTCAACCTCTCTCTCTCCACCATTCTTTCTCTCTCCTCGACCTCTCTCTCAACCCATCTTTCTCTCTCCTCGACCTCTCTCTCTCCACCCATCTTTCTCTCTCCTCCGGACTCTCTCTCTCTTGCGAACTCTCTCTCTCCCGGAGGAGAGAGAGAGAGGCTAAGGAGAGAGAAAGATGGGTGGAGAGAGAGGTCGAGGAGAGAGAGAGTCGATGAAGGGAGAAGACCAGGTGGAGAGAGAAAGAGAGATCGGGTGGAGAGAGACAACAACTGTCTTATGAATTCCTTACTCATGGGAGGAATTCCTTACTCTTATCTAGTTTATCAATTCCTTACCTATGCAAGGAATTCCTTACTTATCCTATAAATTCCTTACGTATTGGAGGAATTACTTACTTATCTTATGAATTCTCTAATTAGCTCCCCACTCTCTCTCTCTCTCTTCCGCCCCCTCACTGATCCCTCGCTCTCTCTCTCTCTTCGGACTCTCTCTCTTCCATCAGCCGAAGAGAGAGAGTGAGAAGGGGGAGAGCGAGAGAGAGTGTGTGTGTGTGGGTGATGATGACGAAAGAGAGAGAGAGGGGTCCGCCGGAGTTGGGGATGGTGATGGTGGCTGCGGTTGATGAGGGAGGGGTGGCGCGAGGTTTAGGGGGGACGGCGGTGAGGAGGAGAGATGGGGTTGGCCTCGGCGCCAGCAATGACGGCATCGAGCTCGGAGGAGGAAGGCGCGGTGGGGCGTGGGGGTCGTTGTTGGCATGGCGGGGGCGCCGGGCGAGGTGTGGGAGGAAGAGGGAGGAGAGAGAAACAGAGGGAGGAGAGAAAGGGAGAAACAGAGGAAGAGGGAGGAGAGAAAGGGAGAAAAGGAGATCCGATCCGGCGACGCTCCGGCTGATGGAAGGCGTGGAGTCTATCTGTGGGGATCCGATCCGGCGCAACACCAGCTCCAGGACCTCAACCTCCCCCTGTCACCGTCGGGGAATCTCCTCAAGGATTCCTTGGCTCGGAGGTGACTGCCTCGAGCTCGGAGGCGGCATCGAGCTCGGAGGAGCTCGGAGGCTCCGTGCTCGATGCCTCCCACCCGTCCCCCCCTTCCGACCCTTCCTCTCCCGCGCGGGGCGTGGGGGTCGTTGTAGGCGGGGCGGGGGCGCCGGGCGAGGTGCCGGAGGAAGAGGGAGGAGAGAAAGGGAGAGGGGAGAAACAGAGGAATAGAGGGAGGAGAGAAAGGAGAGGGGAGAAGCAGAGGAGAGAAAGAGAGAGGGGGAGGGGAGAGAGGAGAGAGAGGCAGGAAGAGAGAGAGAGAGGACGAGGAGAGAGGCGGGAAGAGAGAGAGAGTGGATGGAGAGACAAGACCATGTGGAGAGAGTTTGAGGAGAGAGAGAACCTTGACACCCTGTTTTTTTGTACTACAGTTGAAGGAGGGTATCTCTTAAGTAATAACTAATAACTAAATATTCCTAACTAATAATCAAGGATTCCTTGAAATTGACAAGGATTTCTCACTTATGGAGGAATAAAATTGACAGACCTATGTCCGTGACATTAAGAAATTCCTCACATAAGTAAGGAATTTTCTCATTTCTCTCTCTCATACTTGTGTCAGGTGGCATTAAATGATGAGAGAGAATTGGCAAGGGTATTTTGGTCCCGAATTTATGAATTTGGCCTGCTTTGTAAACAAACACGAAAGTGTCCCTCGATTGACAAATCAAAAGACAAGTGGATTTAAAAAGAAAATAATACCAATTTTAGGGTCAAAAGGTTTTAAAGGAAAACTCAAGGCCCAACTACATTGCATACAGATTTATGCACACCCTAGAAATAAAAAGAAAAAGAAAACAAAAGTTTCGGAGGAGGGGCGCAAACCCGGAATACTGCAACAAAAAAGAAAAGTTGCAGTGATACGGTTGGGACCCAAGCCCAACACACGCCCAACCAAGTGAAACCAGGTCCAGCTCCACTCCTGCGTAGGACCCGGCCTTGAACCAGGTCACAAACTAAAGCCGGCCTTAAGGAATCCTATTCCTAGCTGGTTACTTCCTTAGTTGGGTCTTAATTGCTTTCCTAGTTGATTTCCTAATTTGAGTCCAGTTTGTGCTTTGCTAGTTTCTATTATGAGTCCTAGTGTGGTTGAGTCAAGTCACTTGTTGTTTAATCAAGAAGGTATCCAGGTTAGAGTAGAACTCTTTGAGGCCTCTATAAAAGGACCTCCATAGCTTGTATTAGGGTTTTTTATGCATTGATGAGTAAAGTTAATAGTTAAAAGTAGGAAACCCTAGGAGTAGTCATAACTTAATATTCCACCAGCCACCAGCCACCAGCCACCTTCATCTCTCTCTACTGCCAGATTATCTCTCCACCAGCCACCTTCATCTCTCCCTACTGCCAGATTATCTCTCCACCAGCCGGCCACCATCCATTGCCATCCGCCGCTGCCATCTACAGTACACGTCCACAACACCGGTGACCTTCCTTGGCCGCCGCATCCCCTCCGCCACCTCCCTTGGCTTGGATCTCCAAGAGTAGCCGGCCAACCCTACGGGGATCTACTAGGTATCCTCTTCTCTTCAGTCTCCTTCCTCCAGTCTTCGCCTTCCTCGTCGAATACTTAGGGTCCTCCTCCAAAAACCTTAAAGGTATCTCTCGACCTAGTCATATATTTGGCTAAAGAGGAGCTGAGACTCGGCAAGAGACCAGGTACCCGTGCCTACGAGAAGACTCGGCGAATCATGCAGGTTAGAAGACATACCTGAGTGCCACGTGGACGATTGATCGTGTGGGAGGTCGATCGATCGGTTTACTGATCATGGATCGGTGCTTTGGCTAATCAATCATTCATCACAGACAAGCAGGCAGATTGCACAGTTATGAGCGGTCGGATTCAGGTCTGACCGATCACTCCAGGCGGTGAGGAGACTTCTCCTTCCAAGAAAAATTTCGATTTAATGCTGCAAAAAATCCAGAAAATGTCAGATAAATCCTAAAAAGTGTAAAATAAATAAAGGGAAAAAAAAGAAAAAAAAGAACCTAACTAGGCAAAGCAAAAGAGTCAGGAGAAAATCAATCAATCAACTGTCGAACTCCGAAACTTATATGTGTCGCAAACGTGTCGTTAAATCGTATGCAAAACGCAATTTAGAAATTTATATATCCTTATTCTATCACTATTCTACATGGTAGATTAGTGGTGAAGTCCAGAGTCAATTGACACGCCTTGAAAAGTGTCGTGGTCTTAACAAGTACGCCAAAATTAAAAATTTATAATCCGAATCTCTAACTAACTACATTATGGGTAGATAGCAATGAGTCCGAGTCGAATCCACAAGGAAAAGAAGTGTTAAGTCTAATTACCTTGTATAGTTCTAAATCAAAAAATTGATAAAGGAAATGATTTTTGGGTTTAAACTACTCTTATCTAAGATTAAACTAATTCGAAATAATAATAAGATAAATGGCCAAGAGATTTCTAATCCGTAATAAAGAATTAACTAGGTCTTCCTAGAATAAGAGCAAATCCATAGATCATAAATGGTTTTCCAAAGGTTGATAGGAGAATGGCTAATACTCCCTATCACTCCACAAGGTTCGGTTGGGATCCCTCGTCGGCAAGACGATATCAAAGAATGGATATTGGTATATAATAAAAATGGTTCTAGCACATTGAGATCGCCAAATAGAATGTATCAAGGATTAGAAGTTACCTTAATGGTTCTGGCACTAGCGTAGTGGTTCTGGCACGTACGAAATCCCTAATCTTGAATTAAGATGAATAACGGATTAAGAGGCGGTCATAATGTTTATGACATTATGTGCAATGGTTCTAGCATTACAAAACCCTTAATCTCGAGAAGGAAATCCTCACATCCATGGTTCTAGCATGGATGCTTTGATGAGAATCTCTAATCTCAAACCCTAACATGCTCAAGACCTAGATCTAGGGCATACAAGAACAAATCATTCATCCACACTATTAAAATCACACCAATAGATATAAAGAGAATAAGAATCATCCATTCAAACCATTAAAATATGTTTACATGCTCAAATCCATAGGAAACCCTAGAAATATTCCTTATTACATCATAGAAATCCCTAAGTTAGGGTTTAGTTACTCATCTTAGGAAGGAGATCCGTCGATGAAGGTTGTCGTCACGCTCCACCCATGGATCTTCCACCAAAGATCTAACCTAATTTGTGGAAAAGAAGCTAAGAAAAACCCTAAGAGATGAAGAAAATTCGGCCATCGAAGGCTCTCTAAAATCCCCCAAAAAGGTCTATTTATATGCTTTAAGTAAACCCTAACTAGGATTAGATCTTAGCCATTGATATTTCCCGCAGCGCCAAAAGAGATCGATCGTCTTTGGGCTAAGATCGATCTTCTTTTTCCAAATGACTGAAGCGTACAGGTTCAGATCGATCTTGTTTGCCTTAGATCGATCTGGATGAACAGTGCTCTCTGTTAACTCTCTGTGGTGCTAAAAATAGGGGTTAGTCGGCTGACACAAAAAGCAGATCAATCTGGATTTCATCGGATCGATCTCCTTCTTCCGAAGCTTCTTTTTTTGCGACTCTGTACTAAAAATAACATAACTTATTCTAGGAAACTCCAAATCACGAACCGTAAAAAACGCCCGGAAACTAGACTTCCAGAGCTTTCCAACCATGTATAGCATATCATCTGATTCGTTCTGAGAAGGTACAGTTTTGGTGTCAAAGATGACCCATCTTTGCTCCTTTGCTCATTTGCTCCTAACGAGTTCTTTATTTGTTCGTTTTGGCACCAAACTTGATCTAATCTTTGCTGAGGGTCCTTAAACCTGAAATGGGGAAAAGACGATCAAAATAGCATTGCTCAGAGACTAACAAGACCTCGTTAAAAGGGTGATTTATGTACTGTTCACGTCTTATCACACCCCCCAACTTGATCTTTGCTAGTCCTCGAGCAAAGCAAGATAAAAATAAACATAAAGCAGTAAACCTAACTAGCCACTTTTGTAGGTCTCACGATTACACTTAGCATGTGTAACAAGCCTTTAAACCCCTGGGTGGCCCCAGTGGAGGAGTTATAGTCTCATGAGGGTTTCTAGTGATGATACCCACAAACATCTATACATCCCCTTGAATATATCATCAGAAATCAATTATAATATTCATCAACTCTCATGCATGAAATAGAAACAATATCCATGAATTTATTCTTTAATTCATAGTCACATAAAAGTAGAGTAAATACAAGCATGTCATAACACACTTCCAATATTTCAACATATTAATCATAATTCAAAAATAACCTTAGCACTCCAGTGTGTGAATAAAGTTCCACATACATCAGAGTTTCCATTATATCCAAGCATTTAACTGTTCAAGATCAACATTTTAAACATGCACATATTTTCCACTATCACATAACAATATCTGTTCTTTTTTTCTTTCTTTTTTTTTCACAAGGAAAATCACCCGTTTTACGCGAACAACCTGCTGATTAGGCACATTGCCCGGTTACTAATATGACATCTTGTTTCTTCTTTTCTTTTCATTCATAAGGAACTTCAACCATTTTACGCGAACAGAACACTGGCTAGGCACCTTGCCTGTTTACTAAGTTGAAAACCCTACACTTTTCAACCACATACACTTTTTGCGAACAAAAAATTGCATGTGTTCGTGTATCTTTTGTGACATGATATAGAACTGTAAATCTATCCTAGTTTCAAGCTTAGAATCTAACTTCAACTCTTCCACATGCGAACGTGCTCAAGTGAAATAGGATATGTCAAGTTATCCCTAAATCATGGTAAAAATGTTAAAGTATAGAACTCATGTCATGCATAGCTAAATTTACTAAATCTTATATGACATACAAGTTTCAAAATAATTCATAAGATAAATTTCTAAAACATGCATCTTTGTCAAATCATATCATAATTTCATTCTTCTGACATAATCTAAGGGATGTATAATAATAAATAAATAAATAAACATGAATTCCTAGAATTCTACCCCCAACTTAAATGTAATTGTCCCCAATTACACTAAGTCATAAAAAAATAGATCAATAAAGGGTAGAGATCACCATAATATCGTGTCAAATGTACTCGTCTCGCTCAGTACGATCACCACACCGTCCACACAATGAAAACATTGCCACTTCAAGAAAGCATGTCTCCTGAAGATTCTAAAGGAATAGAGTCATAGAATCACCATGTTATATGAGAGAGATAGAAAAATCAAAATAATATCCCTGATCAGTGCACGGATTAATCGCCCACTATTGATTTTCACACGAAAATCTGCCATAAACCCTACCAAAATATCAAATAAAATAGCACGAAAAATATATCAAGAAGAGTAAAAATGCGTAAAAATCATTAACAATTTCGACAGAGTCTCCTTTGTATATATTAAGCACAGATCCTATACAACCATTCATCCATATCAAATTTAAAAAATATATATGATAATATAAAATATATCGAATCATCCATGCCCAATGCCTAAAATAATCAGCATTCATAATATCGTCCGGATTGATGATCGTGACCGTCCGATCGGAAAACTGGGCTTTGGAGTATATGGATCGCGTCCATCAGCAATCGGACGGCTGAGAACTCGCTGGCGGCGGATCGAAGGTAAAACCTCGTCGCCGGAGGACGGGAAGGGTTGGGATGGAATCGTGAAAGGCCAAGGAGTTTTCTGGTGAGGTCTGATCGAAGCATCGTGGCCTCCAGACGGCGGAACGCGCGGTGGACGGCTCGGTGGGAAATGGCCGGAGTTGGAAACCGGCGGTCGAAGCTTCAATCTAGATAGGCAAGGATCGAGAGGATCGTGGAGGCCTAAGGAACTCACCTATGGGATTTAATTCAGAATAGGAGTTCCAGGAGGTGGATAGAAGATGGTTGGCGCGGTGGGAGATTGTCAGGAGTGGACGCCGGCGATCCGAGCTGCAAGCTTGAGTTTTGAGGGTGGAAGAAGCTTCGTGACGACCAGAGGAAGGCACTGGAGGTGGCTAAGATCGGTGGGAAGCAGTGGAAGAGGTGAACGAAGATAGTGGATGAAACAGGGGAGGCTCACCGGCGTCGGAGGAGGTGATATTAAGAGAAGACGAGGTCGGGAGGAGGTATAGGAGAAGATGGCGGTGATGTAGGTGTTGGTTTGGAGGGACGGGGATGGCCGGAGAGATGGCGATGGGCGGTGTGTGGTGACGGCTCGGGGACGAGCCGGGACGACGAGTCCATGGCTTGCTGGTGAGCCGCAACGAGAAGGAGAGAGAAAAACTCGGGGAAAAATAAGGAAATTCCAGGAAAAAATGAAAACAAATGGGAAAAATCATGGAAAACCCCTAAAAATTAAGGAAAATTCAAAAAAAAAACAAAAAATCAGGAAAACAAATTCGAAAAAGTACTGGGTTGCCTCCCAGAATGCGCTCGATTTATCGTCACTAGCCCGACGCTATGCTATATAGATCAAAACCTAATTTAGGTGGCCGATGGTTTAAGGTGAAGAAATACATTGATTGAAGCATAGAGAAGACGTGCAAACACGATTTATCAAAGAAGAAAGGGGGGCCCTTGACAAACAATCCATACAAAAGTTTATGCACTCGCCACTCGCCATCCTTCAATCCATGTGATTTTTCACAAAGAGCCGTCATCATGCCGGTTTTTGATGGCCGATGGTTCAAAGTATAGAAATACATGGTCCGAATAAGAGTAAAGTCATGCAAACATGCTTCAAAGAAAAAGGGAAGGTCCATAGCAAACAAAGTACATGAAAGACGAGGAGTCTTGCTAGAGTCTTTGATGAAATTACAATCAAATTCAGCATGGCTTCGAAAAAGTGGAATAACAAAGTCCATCTCCTCACAATATTCAACAAGTGTGGATGAAGTGAAGGGTAGAGGCTCAAAGTGAGGTTTTCTAAAGAGGTCTTACAAGGATCATTCAAGTCATCACAAACATCATCAAGCACATCAAAGACCGACATGTGATTTTTACATGAAACTTCATCAAGATATGCATCAAGATTAGGTAAGGCCTCATAAAAAGCTTCCTGAACCAGCAAATTAATATGATAAGAATCATCCTCCTCAAGGTTAGATATATCCTCATAAAAACCTTCATAGACCGCTGACACGACATCACATGAATCATTATCATAATAAGGTACATCCTCATGAAAAACTTCATAAAGCGGTAAGTTGATATCAAATGATTCATCCTCAATATTAGGTATGTGCTCGTAGAAAGCTTCAAAAACCGGCATAATAACATTTTCATGACCCACAGGAGGTATCAAATCATACATGCATTCATCAATATCGTCCTCATAAAACACCGGAGGCACCGATACACTCACATCACCAGGCGTATTATCATCTAAAGTATCACGAACCGGTAATACCTCAAAAGGAATCTCATCGTTGCATGTATCATAAACATTGGTAAGATGAGCATCATAAGCATTATCATCAACATTATGAGGCACTACCTCATTCACACAACCATCAACCTCATCATAATATGAATCCATCAAAGAAGCTAGTTGTCCAATTCGGGCTTCTATATTAGCTAATAATTGTGAATGAGAACGTAGGATTGGTGTTAGTGCCTCAAAAGTCTCTAAATCTTTAAGAATCCTTTCCTTTACAGCTGGATCTATTTGTGGTTGTGGTGCAAGGGGAAGGGATGGCTCATACCAATGTTGGGGTGGTGCGTATTGTGCTTGAGAAAGATAAGAAGGTTCAAAACTAGGTACAAAGTATTGGTCCGGTATACTCATATCTGGTAGTTGAATATTGGGAGGATAGTAACCTTGGAATTGCCAATCATGGTATGGATGATCACTCAAATCCGGATCATAGGTATATGAATGCAAATCATATGCCAGGTTTGAGCAATCATATGTATCATTAACATAAGCAGGTGTATAACTAGATGGTAAAGAATAATTGTTCAATGTGGCACCCGGTGGCATATAATTATCGGCCATGTATAAATAATTAATTAAACAAGAACCAAGCAAAAAGTTAGAAATACGTTACAAGGGGTTGGTCCAAGAATGAGACGTCCGTCGTCGACCGTAGATCATCGATTCTCCTTGCATCGGCGTCTCCTAGCAACAGAAAAATAGGAAATGTAAGCACAAATTGCTTTTTTAAAAAAAAATTAATTTTTTACTTTATTATTATTATTATTTTTAATATAATCAGCACAGGAAAATAACTAATTGAACTAAAACTACACTAAGCAATTAACTTAACTAATATTCTATTCCCCGGCAACGGCGCCAAAATTTTGACACGCCTTGAAAAGTGCCATGGTCTTAACAAGTACGCCAAAATTAGAAATTTATAATCCGAATCACTAACTAACTACTTTATGGGTAGATAGCAATGAGTCCGAGTCGAATCCACAGGGAAAAGAAGTGTTAAGTTTAATTACCTTGTATAGTTCTAAATCAAAAGATTGATAAAGGAAATGATTTTTGGGTTTAAACTACTCTTAACTAAGATTAAACTAATTCGAAATAATAATAAGATAAATAGTCAAGAGATTTCTAATCCGTAATAAAAAACTAACTAGGTCTTCCTAGAATAAGAGCAAATCCATAGATCGTAAATGATTTTTCAAAGGTTGATAGGAGAATGGCTAATACTCCCTATCACTCAACAAGGTTCGTTTGGGATCCCTCGTCGGCAAGACGATATCAAAGAATGGATATTGGTATATAATCAAAATGGTTCTAGCACCTTGAGATCGCCAATAGAATGTATCAAGGATTAGAAGTTACCTTAGTGGTTCTGGCACTAGCGTAGTGGTTCTGGCACGTACGAAATCCCTAATCTTAAATTAAGATGAATAATGGATTAAGAGGCGGTCATAATGGTTATGACATTATGTGCAATGGTTCTAGCATTACAAAACCCTTAATCTCGATAAGGAAATCCTTACATCCATAGTTCTAGCATGGATGCTTTGATGAGAATCTCTAATCTCAAACCCTAACATGCTCAAGACCTAGATCTAGGACATATAAGAACAAATCATTCATCCACACTATTAAAATCACACCAATAGATATAAAGAGAATAAGAATCATCCATTCAAACCATTAAAATATGTTTACATGCTCAAATCCATAGGAAACCCTAGATATATTCCTTATTACATCATAGAAATCCCTAGGTTAGAGTTTAGTTACTCATCTTAGGAAGGAGATCCGTCGATGAAAGTTGTCGCCACGCTCCACCCATGGATCTTCCACCAAAGATCTAACCTAATTTGTGAAAAAGAAGCTAAGAAAAACCCTAATAGATGAAGAAAATTCGGGCATCGAAGGCTCTCTAAAATCCTCCAAAAAGGTCTATTTATAGGCTTTAAGTAAACCCTAACTCGGATTAGATCTCAGCCATTGATATTTACCGCAGCGCTAAAAGAGATCGATCTTCTTTGGACTAAGATCGATCTTCTTTTTCCGAATGACTGAAGCGTGCAGGTTCGGATCGATCTTGTTTGGCCCAGATCGATCTGGATGAACAATGCTCTCTGTTAACTCTCTGTCGTGCTAAAAATAGGGGTTAGCCGGCTGACACAAAAAGCATATCGCTCTGGATTTCATCGGATCGATCTCCTTCTGATGAGTCACTAAATATTCATAATTAAACCCCTTAATTTACCTTTGTTAGGATTAGAGTGTTTGTATTTGATAGTTTGTTAGTTGATTTCAGGTTTAATGAAGATTCAAGTTAGAAAGTACAAAAAAGGCTTAATATGCTGAAATACACTGCTCTGTCGACTGTTAGCATAATATTCACCAGAAATTATTATTAGGTCCAAATATTCTGACATTTGGGTGAAATCTAGAAGACATCAAGATGTACAACTTCCATGTTGGTCACTTTCAGAGATTCCTGATGGATTGATAGCAGTTTTGAAGAAGATGAAGATATTTAGCTGCTGGAAGACTGGTCCGTCGACGCCCAGGAGAATATTCACCAAATATTCTAGATAAGTCCAAATATTATCAAATCTTCGGGATCTGACAGAAAACTTCCAAATCTACATCTTTCGTGTTGGACTCATTCTCAGATTATGAACTGGTTGAACCCAGTTGTGATCGGAAGTGGCTGTCAGATTTAAACTAGGAAATTCGAGTTGCACTAGAGGTCCAACTCAACCCAAAACCCTAATTCCGGGAATTAGCATATAAAAAGGATTTTGTTAGCCAAAAACGAGAAGCCTCCATAGAGAGAAAAAGAGGGATTCAGATTGGAGAAGAAGACGGAGATGCGGTGTGTGATACGGTTGGAAGTCCAGCTCCACATGGGCTAGACCAACCCACGCCCAATTATGGGGCAGGGCCCACACATGGGCTAGATCCAGTTGGGACCCACGCAGGTCAGGCCCCACCCCTTGGTAGGACCCGACCTTGGACCAGGTCTCAAGCCAAAGCCGGCCTTAGGGATCCTAATCCTTAGCTGGTTACTTCCTTAGTAGTCCTTAATGCTTTCCTAGTTGATTTCCTAGTTTGAGTCCAGTTTATGTTTTGTATTATTAGTTCCTATTTTGAGTCCAATTTGTTAGGGAGTTTGAGTTATGATTGAGTCTTAGTAGGAAAGTATGGTTACTTGCTGATTAAAGCAAGGTAGTTCTCTAGTTGTAGTAGGACTCTCTTGAGGCCTCTATAAAAGGACCTCCATAGCTTGTATTAGGTTTTATGCATTGAAGAATAAAGTTAGTAGTTAAAGTAGGATATCTTAGGAGTAGCTCTAATTTAATATTCCACCACCACCACTAGCCCCTCCCACGTTTCTCTCTCTCTTGCTGGCCTTCTCCACCCGCCGGCTACCACCATCACCACCGCCGTCCGCCGCTACCAGCCACCGCTCCAATTCCGGCGTCCTCCTTGGCCGCTAACCCTCTTCTTCCACCTTCCTTGGCTTGGATCTCCAAGAGTAACCATCCAACCACAAGAAGACCTGCAAGGTAACCTCTTCTCTACCGTCTCCTACCTCCAGTCTTCATCTTCCTCGTCGAATACCTAGGTCCTTCTCCTAAAACCCTAAAGGTATCTCTCGACCTAGCCATAGATTTGGCTAAGGAAGAACTGAGACCAGGGAAGAGACCAGTTACCCGTGCCTACGAGAAGGCTCGGCGTAACAACTTGGCATCAGAGCTCCGATCCGTTGGCTGTGCCGCCCAAAGCCTTCCAAAAGCTGCGTCGATGGCCGGAGATACCGCCGTGAGTGCTTCCAAGGAGCGGGACCTTTCCGTAACCAGAGAAGAGATCGACGATATCAAGGGATCACTGCTGTCCCTTCATACTGTGCAGCATGAGACACACGCCTTGATCCTCGGGCTCTCGGAGAGGATGGCGTTCATGGCCTTACAGATGCACAGACAGGGTCCAGGAACGGCGGGAGAGCAAGGTAACCCTAACCCTAATCCTAAGCAGCCTCCTACCACAACTCCTAGCCCCCCTAGGACTCCTCATGAACCGGTTCACATCCAGGAAGGATTCGGCCCTAGTCCCAACTACATCTTGGTTGGACCAGGTCCTACCCCTCCCACCCAACCGGCTCAACCAGCCCACACCACACCCCTGGCCGGCCCCACCACCTTCCCACCACCACTTGGCTCCACTATCCTTCCACCTCCACCACATCAGCCTCTATATCCAACCTATCACCCCCCTCCATACCAGCAGCCTGCGCCCCCTCCACATGTCCCCTACAACCCAGCTCCTGCACCACCCCATTACTACCCTCCTCACACCCCACCGGCCTATGAGCAGCCCCATGACCCAATCCGTGAGTAACCCCTTGCTGCCCGGATTCCCCGCATGGACTTCCCCCGCTATGATGGAGCTGCAGATCCTACTCACTGGATCCTGAAGGCAGAGCAGTTCTTCTCTTATCATCCTATCCATGAGCGAGAGAAGGTCCGCTATGCCGCCTATCACTTCGATGGAGATGCCCAGACATGGTACCAACTGTCGAAGGATACAGACGAGTGCGCAACATGGCATACCTTCCAGCATGCCTTGCACTTGCGCTATGGACCGAGGACCTACGAGGACCCCATCGGCAAACTCACTCGAATTCAGCAAGATGGTTCAGTCCGAGACTACCAGATCCGGTTCGACCGAGGTCTAGGTCGTGTTCCACACTTGGCTCGGGATGTTGTACTGAGTCTCTTCATCAGTGGACTGAAGCCGGCCATCAGGTACGATGTTCAGCTCGCTAGACCAGCCACCATAGCCGAGGCTATCAGCTACGCCAAGACTCATGAGGCGAAGCAGTACGCGATCCGGCATGCTACGGCAAGGACGACGCCTGCACCTACCCGTCCAGCCCCCGCTGCCCGTGCCGCGCCCGCGAATTGGAGTTCGAGTGAGACTAGGACTATTAATCCTACTCAAACTAGGACTCCTAGTCAGACTCAAACTCTAGTCCGACCTCAACGGAGACAACTATCTCTAGCTGAACTGCAACAACGAAGAGCACAGGGACTTTGCTTCCAATGTGACGAGCCATATACACCAGGGCACCGCTGTAAGTAGTTGTTGAGCATTGAGATCGTCAACGAGGAACCAGCAGTGGAAGATCTGGTTGGAGCTGACGTGGAAGAGGAGACCCCGGTCCTAGATGAGCATGGAGAACCCTCACTTGGCATGATGATTGGCCAAGTGTTTGTGGATCTTCCTGCCACCGAGTCCCTGGTAGAGGATCCGCTGTCGTCACCAACTTCTGATCCTCTCCCTCCTAATCCAGACAACCTCTTCCACGGCCAACTTGAGTTCAGCCCCCCCGTCATGACAGCATCGCCACACTCGATAGCTGCCATGTGAGGACCCGCCCCTCTTTTTCCTTTGGCTTGTTTTCGACCCAAGGGCAATTTGGGAAATTGCGCCTTGGCGGTCGTTTCACACGGGGTGTGCACACACAGACCTTGTTTGGTGCTTGTGGTTGTTAGAAAGGTTAGGTGGACCCGAGGTTGGGGGTTCTGGACTTGGGCCTGTGTCCCAGCCCAAGTTTGGCTTTCAGGGCTCAGAAGATCGATCACCTGGGGGTGGAGATCGATCCTGTGGCTAGCAAGATCGATCCCGCATGCAAGGATGATCGATCATGCCTGTGCCTGGAAGTCTTTGTCGGTGGCTTTCGAAGGACGGCCACCGCGGTGGCCGTCGCTTCCCCTGTCAGGGGAGGGGAGACTTTTGCTCCCCTCCTTTGCCTTTTCCGCGGTTTCTCCGGCTTTCCCCGGCCTTACCCCCTTCCCCTCCCCCTCCTTTCTTCCCCTCTTCTTCTTCTTTCCCGCGGATGCTCTGCTTCTTCCCCTGTTCCGACCGCCCCTTTCTCTCCTCCGTTCTTCCTCCTCCGGCCACCTCTCCTGGAGCTTGAAGGCTCGTTGGGTTCGTGGCGAGGCGAGGAAGATCCCTGGCTAGGCTTCATGGATCGAAGCTGCTCTGAGGAGGTAGGG
The DNA here is from genome assembly GCA_963920575.1 of Narthecium ossifragum. Lineage (NCBI taxonomy): Eukaryota > Viridiplantae > Streptophyta > Magnoliopsida > Dioscoreales > Nartheciaceae > Narthecium > Narthecium ossifragum. The sequence goes on from OY986968.1 coordinate 14,450,805, forward strand.
ATCCCACTCCAAACTCCGGCTAGCTTTGAGGGTTTAAATCCGGGTTTTGTTCTTGTTAGATCTCCTTGTGGAGATGTTGGTTTCCGGTTTTGAGGCCTTGAGTAGCCTCGTGGTACTCAGATCTACCAACCCACCAAGTTTGGTGAGGTTTGGTTGTGTTTTCCGGCGGTTCTCCGGCCGGAAGCACGCCGGAACCCAGCTTTGGGTGATCGATCCTTCTGGGAGGAAGGATCGGTCCTCTGGTGTGGGCTTGTTGCGCCCAGCACATGATCGATCTTCTTATGGGAGGAGATCGATCATGGGGCCTGGGTAAGCATGGTTGCCCTTCGTCCCGAGAATGATCGATCCTCCTGGGAGGAGTGATCGATTGTCTTTGGCTCGTCAGCGAGGGAAGCTCACTGTTGCTTGGATGATCGATCCTTCCCTTGGTGAGGATCGATCCTTCAGCAGCAGAGAGGGTTTTCAAGAGTTTTGCCCGCGGGGCTTCGCATGTATGTGGTTTTTACGGTTTTTACCCTCGGGGTTGATCCTGTATTGAATCATGCTTGAATGTTATAGCTTTGCGGTTGAACCGAGAGGGTGATGTCTCTCGGGGTGGTTAGTATAAATGGGCCGAAGGTGTGCCCTTGGTATGTTGTTTGTTACTGCTTTACTTATTCATATCATGCCTTGCTTCCTGAGCATTAGACATGCTAGGTTAGACTGGGTGGGGTAGACCCGTGGACTCCGGTGATCAATGACTAAGTGGTTGACGCCGTTACCCCGGTAAGGGTGTCCTACAAGTATAGTCCGGTCCACCCTGTGTCAAGGACCGTCGGAGGTAGCCCAGTCCTTGAACAGTGGCTATCGGAGGGACGTAGGTTGGACAGGAACCCTGGGGGGGGGGGGGGGGGGGGGGAGGACATCGATGGGATCGATGGACGCCCTGGCTAGGCTTAGTCTTGGGTCAGGAGTTAGGGGTCCTGTTGGCTCTGTGGCTTGGAGTACTGAGAGATGGTAGTCCTAACCTCGGTCGCTCCGCCAAGTGTGGAGATCCCGCTTGGGGAAGGGTGTCCTACCAGTAGCGTCATGTCCACCCTGTGTCAGGGATTGTCGGAGTCGCCCACCCCTGAGCAGTGGCTGTCGGAGGGGCGTACTTGGGACAGGAATCCTTCGGGTTAGTGACGGGATTTATGGGGTCCTTGGCAAGCCTCGGTACTTGGCCTCAGGGTTGGTTCGTTGGGTTTGCCTTCTTAGCGAGGGTGGTAGAGTAGGACCCTGCTGAGCTGTTGCTCATGCCTACCTGGACTGTGTTTGTTGCAGGTGCAGGTGGCCGCTCTGTTCCCGTGTTGCCCCCGCGGCCGTCTCATGGCAGTGCGCCGGATCCTGACCATGTCTGAGGGTCAGGATGGTTTTGTTTGCGCCTTCGCGGAGACCCCGGTGGGTGTTGTAGTTTCTTTTTGGGGACTGTTGATCCCTTGTACCTTGTTGTACTAAACTCTGTTTAACGCTACTATTACCGTTTTGTAATAGTTGTTTAGTTAGCTCGCTTCCGCTTGTGCTTGTTGGCAGCTGTTTCCGCCAGCTGTCTTTTAGTTTCAACTGTTTCCGCCAGTTGAAGCTGTGGTTGTAGGTTTTTCCCCCTCGCGTCCCCGGCCCGGGTGCGCTCTACGGGTCGGGGCGCAACATGCCATCTCTAGTCCGGTTCCTCAGTGGCTAGAACCAATTCAGGAGGAAGTCAAAACTAATGCGGAGATGCAAAAGTTCGCCAAGGACATCCAAGACGGAATCACTAAGGGCCCGTGGACAGTTCGCAATGGAGTCATCTTCCACAAGGACCGCATCTTCTTGAGGAAGAACGCCCCAGTCATCCCGGAGATCTTGGCGACCCTACATTCCAGCACACATGAGGGGTTCGTCAAGATGTGGCACCGGCTGCGAACCACCTTCTATTGGAAGGGAGCTCAGGCGCGGATCAAGGACTTATCCACGAATGTGACACATGTCAGCGACACAAGGCCGAGACTCTAAAGCCAGCCGGCCTACTTCAGCCCCTACCAATTCCCCAAGAGGTATGGACTGATGTTTCTATGGACTTCATCGACGGCCTTCCTTCCTCTAGAGGATACACGGCAATTCTAGTAGTCGTCGACAGATTGTCCAAGTATGCACACTTCGCTCCCCTACGGCATCCCTACACGGCATATTCTGTAGCACGAGTCTTCTTCGACACCGTGTTCAAGCACCATGGCATGCCAACCAGTATTGTTTGTGATCGAGATCCTACCTTCACCAGCAACTTTTGGCCAGAGATCTTCAAACTCCAGGGAGTCAAGTTCAGATTTTCCTCAGCCTACCACCCACAGACAGATGGCCAAACGGAGGTAGTTAATCGGTCCCTTGAGATGTACTTACACTGTTTTTCAGGTGATCGACCTTCACAGTGGACCCAATGGCTGACCTGGGCGGAATACACCTATAACACCAGTTGGCACTCCAGCATCCAGCGGACGCCTTATGAGGTTGTGTATGGCCGACCCCCACCTACCCTCTTATCCTATGTATCTGGAACGGCTAGATCAGCAGCTGTAGATCACTTCTTAGTTGAAAGGGATCAAGTGATAGCAGATGTCAAGTCAAGGTTAGCAGCTGCCCAGAACAGGATGAAGCAGACCTATGATCGTGGACATCGAGACGTCGAGTTTCAGATTGGTGAGATGGTCTACGTCAAGCTACAGCCCTATCGACAGAAGTCCGTGGCCAAGAGCAAGTCACAGAAGCTCGCTGCGAAGTTCTATGGGCCGTACGAGGTACTGGAGCGTATAGGAGCTGTCGCCTATCGCATCCGACTCCCATCAGATTCCAAGGTGCACCGTGTTTTTCATGTATCACTTCTGAAAAAGCACATTGGAATTGAAGTACCCGTCATCACCGAGATTCCGGACCCCTCAGAGGAGCAACCTAAGCTATATCCCCAAGCTATCATCGACCATCGGCATTTTCCCCGGCAATCAGAAGAAGTTCTAGTGCATTGGAAGGGCCATAGTCCAGCTGAAGCCACATGGGAGGTATTCACTGATTTCTTGGATCGTTATCCTGACTTCGGCCTTGAGGACAAGGCTCTTTTCGAAGGGGGAGGGGATGATACAGTTGGAAGTCCAGCTCCACCTGGGCTAGACCAACCCACGCCCAATTATGGGGCAGGGCCCACACATGGGCTAGATCCAGTTGGGACCCACGCAGGTCAGGCCCCACCCCTTGGTAGGACCCGACCTTGGACCAGGTCTCAAGCCAAAGCCGGCCTTAGGGATCCTAATCCTTAGCTGGCTACTTCCTTAGTAGTCCTTAGTGCTTTCCTAGTTGATTTCCTAGTTTGAGTCCAGTTTATGCTTTGTTTTATTAGTTCCTATTTTGAGTCCAATTTGTTAGGGAGTTTGAGTTATGATTGAGTCTTAGTAGGAAAGTATGGTTACTTGCTGATTAAAGCAAGGTAGTTCTCTAGTTGTAGTAGGACTCTCTTGAGGCCTCTATAAAAGGACCTCCATAGCTTGTATTAGGTTTTATGCATTGAAGAATAAAGTTAGTAGTTAAAGTAGGATATCTTAGGAGTAGCTCTAATTTAATATTCCACCACCACCACCAGCCCCTCCCACGTTTCTCTCTCTCTTGCTGGCCTTCTCCACCCGCCGGCTACCACCATCACCACCGCCGTCCGCCGCTACCAGCCACCGCTCCAATTCCGACGTCCTCCTTGGCCGCTAACCCTCTTCTTCCACCTTCCTTGGCTTGGATCTCCAAGAGTAACCAGCCAACCACAAGAGGACCTGCAAGGTAACCTCTTCTCTACCGTCTCCTACCTCCAGTCTTCATCTTCCTCGTCGAATACCTAGGTCCTTCTCCTAAAACCCTAAAGGTATCTCTCGACCTAGCCATAAATTTGGCTAAGGAAGAACTGAGACCAGGGAAGAGACCAGGTACCCGTGCCTACGAGAAGGCTCGGCGTAACAGTGTGGATCCCTAACCTTCTTCATCGAATACATGGATCTCATCCAAAAGATGAGTGGCTAAACTCTATACTTAGGGATCTCATGAAGCTTTAGTGTAGCTTCTTTGTATTTTCTAGTTTGATTCTTGTTATCTTTTCAATGACATGATCCTATGAATATGGTTTTATTTTATAAAGAGTTGAGGGAACAGAGTTCCTCGACGTACATTCAGACCTACTTGATTGCTGTGCTTGATGGTAGAGATTCGTAGGATGGTTTTTATGTTGCTTTTGTGTATGCATTTGAGATAATCTATGCTAGATGAAGATAGGTTGTACTCAGATTAAGTTCGAAGACAATCTATGCTAAGTTTGGATAGGTTATGCCTTAGGGAAGCAATAGCATTACTTTAGGGATCCATGTAAGCTTAAGAAGCTGTGGATCTATAATGTCGAGATAAGAAACAAGAGGATAACTAGAGAATCCAGGAAGTGAAACTAAAGTGGATTGAGTAATCCCTAGGTTTTCTCTCATTGATCTATTTCAATTTCGTTAATCGCTTTCTTAATTAGTTTTAATTAATCAGTTCCTAAAACCCCAAATCAATCCTTCTTCGCTTTAGGACTAGAGTGTTGAGAGTTAATTCTGATGTTTCTTTGTTAGTCAAAGTTTTCCCTGAGGACCGACCCTGTATTTCACCATTATTCTATCTTATTAATTTAGTGTTGAAAGAAAGGTTTATAAATTTCTAAATTGCGTTTTGCATACGTTTTAACGACGACGTTTGTGAGCGACCACCTTCTTCCGAAGCTTCTTTTTCTACGCCTCTGTACTAAAAATAACATAACTTCTTTTAGGAAACTCTAAATCATAAACTGTAAAAACTCCCAGAAACTAGACTTCCAGAGCTTTCCAACTGATATGAGTCGATCCGACTCGACCAACTGGACCCGAACTCAGAAGAGGAACCAAACTGGTTCAGCCTCTTTCCTAGTTTGACTTGGTCTTCCCTAGTTCAAACTAGAGTATTTGATTAGGATTTATTATTATTCTTTTATTGAGTCCTAGTTGATATTTTTGATTGTTAGGAATTAATTAAGAGTCCTTTTGAGTTAGAAAGTTGAGTTGAGTTTGAAAGCCTTACTACTTGCTAATTAAGTAAGGGGTTTTTTAGTTGGATTAGGACTCTGTCAAGGTCTCTATAAAAGGACCTCATTAGTTTGTATTAGGAAATGCATGAGATGAATGATGATGAATAGTTGATAGAATATCTTAGGAGTAGAATATCATAGGAGTAGAAGTAATGTAGATTCCACCAGATATCCATCACTGATCCACCTTCTTCCTCGTCGGTTATCTTCTCCGCAGCCGGCACCGCCTCCACCGGAATTTCTCTCTCTCTATCACTTTCTCTCTCCTCCACGTCATCGCCACGTCAGCGCTACGCCAACCCTACTGTTCATCGTCTTCCTTCCTCCTCTCCCGTGCCCAAACCCTAGGCTCACCGCTGTTCTCTCCTCTCCGGCTAGCCCCGTCGCCATCCAAGACGACCAGCCTCTTCCCCAAGCTCTCACGACTCCGGCCAACCCCTTCACCGCCCCGTTCGTCTTCTCCGGTGGTATCTCCCTCCTTCCCAACTTCACCGTCGTTGACCCCTTCCAGATCCGCAGCATCTAGCCACCCATTGGAAGATCGGATCCGATAGATCCGTTCCTCGTCTCCCCACGACCCATCCTTGATCGTTCCCGACCTTGCCATAGCCTCCCCATTGTCGTCCCCGACGCCGGCCTCCTCTAAACCCACCGGCCAACCTCCTAGATCCGGCCAATCCACCGACTATCATCCAGATCCGATTCGGTGGAACTCTTCGACAACACCCCGCGACCCTTCCTGCCACTATCCCGACCGCCGCCGCCCTACGCCGGCGATCCACTCCGGCGACTCCTCAGCCCTTGGATCACTCCGGTTCAGCCACTTCAATCAGGTTCAACCCAACCAAGCCGGTTCAGCCAAGCCATTTAACCCAATCCGAGCCAAATTCAATTCCTAGAGCCAATTAGCCAATCAGACTTGACCCAGTCAAGTCCTATCCCATCAGGCTCAGCCAGATCTGAACCAGCTCAAGCCAAATCCGATCCAGCTAGACAGATTCAGCCAATTGGACTCAAATCAAGTCCAATCAGGCCAATTCTGATCGATTGGAGCAGTAGAGACCCAATACGAGAGGATCACGAGTAGATCGCTCATATCACCAACCATGTATAACACATCATCTGGTTCGTTCTGAGAAGGTACAGTTTTGGTGTCAAAGATGACCCATCTTTGCTCCTTTGCTCATTTGCTCCTAGCGAGTTCTTTATTTGTTCGTTTTGGCACCAAACTTGATCTAATCTTTGCTGAGGGTCCTTAAACCTGAAATGGGGAAAAGACGATCAAAATAGCATTACTCGGAGATTAACAAGACCTCGTTAAAAGGGTGATTTGTGTACTTTTCACGTCTTATCATCAATCCACAGGGAAAACGTTGGAAACCGAAATCAATTCTCAAAACTCTAAAACTAAGCAAAAGTAGGAATTATAAGATTGAATTACCTAAAGCTAACTAAGAAAAGCAAGTAAAAGTTGTTGTTAAATCACTAAGAGAAATACCTAGGGATTACTCAATCCACCTTAGCTTCACCTTCTATATTATTTAGTTATCCTCTTGTCTCCTTCTCTAAACATTATGGATCATCTGGCTACAAGCTCACATGAATCTCTAAAATAAGATTTATATTCCTAACGGCATAGCCTATTTTTCTTGACATAGATTGTCTTCGGTCATACAATTATTTTAAGTTATACTACTCCTAATGACCTTGGCACAACCTATCCTAACTTAGCATAGCCTATCTCACTAGCAAGCCATAGATCACATGAAAACTATCCTATGAATCTCTACAATCAATCACAGAAATCATGTAGAACTGAAAGTATGTCAAGGGAACTCTATTCCTTCAACTCTATTAACAATAAAAAACAAATTCATAGGATCATGTTTTGAGAAGAATACAAGATTCAAACCAAAGAATACAAAAAGTTACACTAGGGTTTCATGAGATCCCTAAGTTTATAAATTAGCTACTCATCTTTTAGGAAGACATCATAGGTGTTGGGAAGGAAGTCATTGATCCCCGCGGAAAGATCTCCATATTCAAACCCTAGCCTTCTCCTTTTTCTTTCTGATTTTTCTCCCCAAAAGATTAGAAATTCGGATGGAATAACCTCCGAGAGTAACTGGGTCCAATATGTCCAGAATCGAAAACCTTGTCCAACATGAAAGTTGTAAATTAGGAAGTTTTCTATCAGTTCCCGAAGATTTCATAATATTTGGAGTTATCTGGAATATTGGAAGAATATTCTTATGAACGTTGATGGACTAGTTTTCCAGCATCTATATATTTGTATATTCTTCAAAACTGGAATCAATACATCAGGAATCTCTCAAAGTGTACAACATGAAAGTTGTAGCTCGTGAAGCCTTCTATCACATACTACATTTTCAGAATAGTTGAACTTATACAGAATTTCTGTCGATTATTCTCCTGGCAGGCGATGAAATAGTCTTTATCACATAAATTCATCTTTTTAGTCGAAAATATTGTATTTCTTCTCAAATCATGATTAAACATGAAATCAATTAATAAGCTATTAAATACAACTACTCTAACCCTAACAAAGGTAAATTAAGGGGTTATTACATATAATTCATTACTCATCAGCGATTCAAAGCTGGCTATCCAGATGATTTTAGGATATAAATTGTTGCAGGCTACTTGTAAATCGGAGGTTTTAGAGGCCTGGTGGGTTATTAGTCAGTTTCAAAGATGATTGTGTACATCCCTAAAGAGATCGTGGAGGGAAGGCGGTGGGTCTCAATCAGGGTGGAGGAGGGCTTCATGGGTTGGTTAGGGAACAAGGAGGGTGGCGATATAGTTTGGATAAGATGGGCCAAGAGAGAAGAGAGAGGGAGGAGAGAGAAAAGATCGGAAAAAAAAAAGAAAAAAAAGAAGAAGAATAGTTTCTTCTTTTGCCAGTTTGGGTTTAATATCCTAAAAAATGTCTGATTGGGAAGAATGTGTACCATTTGCGGCTTGTGGCCATTGCCGCTTTTTTCTTTCGTTGGAGTTGTTGAAATCAACGACTTTCTTTTTTCTTCAATTTTCAGTCAGACGTGCTAGTGCAATAGGTTGGTTTATTTTTTATATTTGTTTTTATTTTATGAGAAGTCTGTATTTCATAAATAAATAATGTCTTAGGTGGTCGAACTTCATGATAAAATAGACTCGTTTAATTCAAATTTGACACCCTATTATAAGAATTATAAGTCTTGCTATATCTCAAGCCTGATTTGAATTCAGGAGCTTTTCAACTAATTTTAAATAGATTGAAATCAATATTAGCTCGAAACCAATCAAGCCTAGGTTATTCGTCAATACTAACATCGAAGTAATTTCGAGTCACTCAGATAATTTTCTACCATTCATTTTGATTGGATAAATTGGATCGGATAATAAAGAATTCCCAATCCTTATCCTTTATTACTGTGAATATACTTCACCAGAATCTCGGAAGCCACTTGTGGCCTCATATCCTCTGCCCTTTGCAGCCATATATCCACACTAGTTACATTTGTGAACAAATGAGAGAAGATAGAGGCCAAGTGAGTGAGTGCCAGTTGGTAAAGAGTGATGGGCAGCGCTTCACTCATCGCCACCCGGTCGCCGGGCTTCGTCGACCTTCGCCAGCTGCCTCTCTCCATCTCCTCCTGCTCCGCTCGTGGTATTCTCTGTCCTCTCTTGCCATATGCTTTACTAACACGCATAGAACTGTACTCGTGCTAGGGAATTAATCCTACCATCTTGCTATAATACTATTGGTAGAGATTGGGAAAGTTTTGCAGCAAACTATAGGTATATCCTGTGTTGAAAATGAATTTATGGTCATGCTAAGCTAGTTTTTTCCCCTTAAATGAGGCAAACTTGATTCTTTATTTCCCAACAAAGGTCAATTTTCTTACGTGGTGATACTCGTCTCATGTACCTCTTCTTGTATGTGTGGTCACTATGCTGGACCCGTGTCTAGCTTAGGAGTCAGAAATGTTCACCCTTCTCATAACATTAATGGCTATTCACTAGTTTGTTTCTACATTTCTTTTTCAAGACATACGGACAAAGGTGAAAATTCCAAACTATGCGTGATGATTTTTTTAATACACAAATTTATTTAGTGACAAACCAGTATTTGATGCTTTGTGGATTGTACTTTGGGATTCAATTCATGTAAGAGTTAATGAGAGTCATTTGGAATGGTCTTTTTAGTACTTTCTTTCCAATCATTATTTGATCGTATTCCTTTATTTCTTGCCAATTTTTTCAAGCATATTCTAAGCATCTAGACCGCTTAAATGTACATTGCGAGGTCTCATTTATGCTTTCCTACTGTTCCTCTTAGCAATTTATATCTTCTAAGCTCTTGCTTGGATAAACTTGTGCAGAAACTATTGATCGAGAGCGTCTCTTTGATGAGTCTGACATCGATTATGCAAATGTATCTATAGAAACTAATTTTGTGTCAAGTTCCTTAACTCGTGAACTGGAAAAAATTGTTACTAAATGGTGATGACTTCTTGTGTTGAGTTCCTTTAAAGGCCAAGGTTAAACAGTTTGCTTGAATTAAGTCTTTTGGTTGTTTCCTATCAACCTTGATTGGCAAAGAATAACTCGAGCGTCTATGGTGTTAAAGGTTATCAATGTCTTCCCTTTCCGCTGCCTTTTGAAAATGCTATCTTGGAATATTTTTATATCTATTGATCACTACCTAGCAGAGCAAAGGACATGTGATACATCTTATCATAGTGGGAGCTGTTTTTTTTATTTGGTTGGAGCTTGATTAGGAGATAACATCCATGCCGTAAAAATCTACAGTCCATGCAGCAGCTCAATGAGTACTGAAAATGCTGATTTGTAGAATGTCGATCGTTGTACCTATTAATAAAGAGGCTTATATCACCAACCAGTTTTGATTTTATCATTCACCTCGTCCCGGATTGCACCTGTGGCTTTTCTTTCCAGGGTTCTCCACATTAAATTGTGTCCCCGTCTTATATTTTTGATTTATCTCATGTCTTTTTTACTTATTATAGATTCATAATGTTGACCAAGTTTGGGCACTCCATTGGGATCTTGAGTTTTCCAAGAATTATAGTACTCTATAAGACAGCAATGGAAAAATCACTTATACTAGGTGATCAGTGGTCTTTTTGATTGATTCTGCGACCATGCTTTGGTTTTACGTGTTCGATCTGCAAATTAGGTGAAACTGGCCCTTTGGCTCAGTGTGCTAACTTCTGCTTTATTCACATAAGTTCTAGTGAAACAGTTACGTGATTGCTGAAATTTCTAATACCTGTCTGAGGGTGACTTTTGTATTCTTAATGCTTCAATTGTTGCATGCTCTTGTTTGTGGTCTGAGTATAATATTTTGGCATTCTTTGACCTGTTCTTAGTACGAAGAAAGTTAGATAATGTAGTATACCATATAGCTAACCTGATTTTGCTTTTCATTTTTTTAATCGCAGTGACCCTAGATATCTGCCTCTCTTCGCAACATTTCTTCTATTGTAAGAATGTTTTAAATAGAAAAATCTTGCACCTAACATTCTTAGTCTATTCCATGTTCTGTTACAGGCAAGGCACACAATTCCACGTGCCAAGCCCACCGTGGTACAAGCACAATATCTGCAGAGGAACAACTTCTAAGTCAGGCTCCAACGACTGGTGGAGCATATGATTTTGAAGGGGCAACAACTTCAGTTACCGGGGAGCTTATTTCTTCTCCCAAAAAGGTGACTCTTTTAAGACATGGTTTGAGTTCTTGGAACAAAGAAAACAGAGTTCAGGTTTGTACTTCATTGCAACTTGATATTAACTTATGGTGTTGAAAACTCTGTTATTTGTTTATTCTCCACCATATGAGTTGTAAAGGATATAAAATTTGCCCTTGGAGGAATATCGGGATAAATTTTTTATTAAGGTATCTTGATTTCTGAAACTTAGCAGAGTTCACGGAACCCGTGAGAATCTTAATAATGAAGACTAATAATTGTTATTGACATGCATATGCATATTGAAAGCTTTTACTTGACGCTGGTTGTAGATATCCCAATAAGCCCAAATACAAGATGAAAGCCATATAGGTATGTCACAGTTAGCCTTCGCCCACACAATACTGTCCGCTTTTGATTGCCCTTCAGAATCTGGGAAATTTTTTCAATAGGTCCCCCATTCCGGGACCACACCCAGACAAGGCTCGCTTAACCTGAAGTTTTCTTATGGGATCAGAGCCGTTACTCAACTGGAAATTGTCTCAGCAAGAACGATGGGCCTTCAAGGGGGGTGGATTGTGAGGATTTGGGTCGCCGGTGTGCTTGGTTAGGTGTTTCGGCCACACACCGACGAGCTACTGGCTAAGCAATCCTACGAATTCTGCTTGTGGATCGGGGACATATCTATATGTATATTGATTGTTCTTCTATAACATTAGACGTTTTAAAGCCGTGATGACAATGATTTCATAAAAAAACCCTGTTTTTAGAGGGAGAGCTAGAAGCAGATAGTATTGTGCGAGCGGGGCTATGGCGTGACACCACCTGAGACTGGTGTAGGTTTTGATTGCATCGGGATATGTATAGCTAAGACTAATAGGTTGTATATAAACAGGTGGAACCAAAGGCATGACTCAGACCATGGATTAAGTACTGGGCTCCACCGTCCGGATTGCCTGGCACATATAATTTCTTGTTCATGGGCTTGGATATCCTAGGTCCATAGACGATACTGATAAGATGCGAGGTTGGAAGCTCCAGTCGGAGGTGATTCACACCTACCAAAGGAGGAAGAACCGGCTGGCAAGGGGAGCCAACCAAGGCACAACTCATCAAGATGGAGAGTTGGAGAGAAATCAAGGCAGAAATCTACTTGGAATGGCAGCATCAACCTAGAATGGCAGCAACAATCAAGGAGATCACGGAGGATAAACAAGCAGCCATAATAAGCAGAGAGCAGCCATAATAAACAGAGTTTCTAAATTGAATGCAAATGTAATGTCTTTAAATTCAGAGGATGTAATCAGTTATGATAACGAGGAAATACATCTTCTTCATATCCTCTAAGTATTCCTCCTCTCCTTCTATCTTCTTTGCTGCCGGTTGCTCTTGCAATCTTTCTTCTATCTTTCTCTTTAATAACAATTCTCGGCTTGATCGATCATGCAAGATAAGCAGTGTCTATCAATTGGTGTCAAACATCGGTCCTCTTCAGTGCATGCCTAAGGAATTGCGGTTCATGGACGATGTGGCTAAGCTCCGGCATATCGAGGTTGATATCCATGGGCTCCAGCAAGCTGTACATCATCACAAGGACTCCTACGAGGAACATTCTGCCCAAATCCAGTCCATGGGGGAGCTTAAGGGCCAAGTCGTGGCCCTCACCGATGCTATCCTTGAGCTCCGACATAGTCGACGTCCTACTTCTCCTGGTTCCCACCAAGGACGTTCGGGCTCTTGTCCGCCGATTGATCTGGGAGGAGTGCAAGCCCGTTTTACTCATCTAGATTTTCCACGGACATCGGGGGATGATCCGACGGGGTGGGTTTATGCGGCGGAGCAATTCTTCGAATTCCAAGGCATTGCAGAGGTGGACAAAGTGTTGTTGGCCTCCTTCCATCTGCAAGGTGACGCTCTCCATTGACTCCGATGGTTCAAAGGATTTCATTCGCATCCTTCTTAGCAGGAATTCACAACGGCTTTTTGTGCTCACTTCGAGCCTCGAGACGATGACGATATCCATGAGACCCTCTCCAAATTACGGTAAACTGGCTCGGTGTAGGAATATCAAGCCCAGTTTGAGAGTTTGTCTATGCGGGTGCGTGATTGGTCGGAGCCACAACTGCACGGCTGTTTCATCGGTGGTCTGCGCGAGGAGATACGACTGGATGTCAAATTGCTCGATCTTTGGACTCTTCAGAACGCCATCAGCCTTGCTCTCCTTGTGGAGGAACGACATCAAAAGACTCGGCGCTCCTTCGACGGTGTGGGCCTACTTCCTACACCATCTCGGAAAACCTCTTTTCGCATCGCCAGCCTCCAGTTTACCACCGTCTGTGCGCGCGTCGTCCGCGATGACGGCCCTGCCGAGTAATGTCCACTTCAAATGCCTCAGTTGGGAGCAGATGCGAGAGCGGCGTGAACAAGGGCTATGCTATAAATGTGACGAGAAGTTCATGAAGGGGCACATATGCAAGAGATTCCAGATCTTTCTGTTGGACGCCGTGGTCGGCGACGATGAGGCCGACACCCCGGAATCCATTGTTCCGGATAGCGCCCACGTGACACCTCCAGCCAAGGAGGACTTTCCAGAGATCTCCATTCATGCTCTCTCTGGGTGCTCTGCTCCTCGCATCATGCGCGTCTCAGGCAAGGTGGCCGGGAAACCGGTTTTCATCATCATCGATAGCGGCAACACGCATAATTTTGTGCGCGCCAGCCTCTTCAAGAAGCTCGCGTCACCACCCTTGCCACTGCGTTCACCGTCATGGTTGCCGATGGACGCTGCCTCAGTTGTCGCGAGATCTGTAAGGATGTGGAGATCTTGATCCCAGCTACGCTTTCCACGTGGACTTGTATCTGTTGGAAGTTTGTGGCTCGGATATTGTGCTTGGGATCCAGCGGCTACGTGGTCTCGGGCCAGTCTTACACGACTGGGAGAAGCTGATGATGCGGTTTGATCTCAGCGGTGTCAGCCAGGTGTTTCGCGGCGGCGCGCAGCAACCCCTGTTCCGGGGCTCACTAAACTCCATCCACCGGCTGTTGGCATATGATGCGGCTGCCTACCTCTTCCTAGCATCAACTGAGGATCCAACACTTCTTGAGGATGCCTACTTGGCACCGCTGCTCGACTCACTTGTATTGGACTTCAAGGATATATTCGCCGAGCCTCACAGCCTACCCCCATCAGATCTCGTGATCACCAGATCACACTCACTTCGGGCGCTGGTTCGGCGAATGTGCATACCTACCGATATCCACATGCGCAGAAGGCGGAGATAGAAAAAATTGTTTGTGAAATGCTCTAGTCCGGAATTATCCAGCCAAGTTCAAGCCTATTCTCTTCTCTTGTTCTACTGGTAAAGAAGAAAGACAGCTCTTGGCGGTTCTGTATGGATTACCGTGCGCTCAATGATATCACTGTTAAGGATCACTACTTGATCCCTGTCATTGATGAGCTTCTGGATGAGTTGCATGGCGCATCCATCTTCTTCACCAAGCTCGATTTAAAGTCAGGCTATCACCAGATCCGGGTGGCAGCCGCTGATGTACACAAGACGGTGTTTCACACCCATGATGGGCACTATGAGTTTTTGGTGATGCCCTTTGGACTCACTAATGCCCCGGCGACGTTTCAGGCTATCATGAATGACATCTTCAGGTCAGCTCTCCGGAAGTTAATTCTTGTTTTTTATGACATTTTGATATACAACAACGGCTGGGACGAGCACATGCAGCACTTACACTGGGCATTCCAAACTCTGCGCAACCATCACCTTGTCGCCAACAGAAAGAAATGTGTCTTCGGGTGTGCGGAGGTCTACTACCTGGGCCACTTGATATCTTCTCAGGGCGTGGCCGCAGACCCGGAGAAAATCCACAGCATGCTGTAGTGGTCGCGTCCTCTCTCCGTTCGCGCCCTGCGTGGCTTCCTCGGGCTCACCGGCTACTACCGTTGCTTCGTCCGTGACTATGGTCGGATCGCCGGACCACTGACAAGGCTCCTCCAACATCAGAAGTTCCAATAGACCGACGAGGCAGAGACGGCGTTCACCATGCTAAAGAGCGCCATGACCTCCACCCCTGTTTTAGCTCTGTCGGATTTCTCCAGGACCTTCGTCGTCGAGGCGGACGCGTCGAGCACGGGAATGGGTGTCGTGCTCATGCAAGACTGCCGTCCCATCGCCTTTTTCAGCAAAGCCCTATCGCTGCGGGCACATGCCAAATCCACCTACGAGAAAGAGCTCATGGCAGTGGTGCATGCCATCTTGAAGTGGCGCACCTACTTGGTCGGGCGGCGATTCCACGTCCGGACGGACCACCGGAGCATGAAGTACCTGTTGGAGCTGCACCTTACCACGCCCGATCAACAGCGGTGGGTGATCAAGCTACTCGGATTTGACTTCGATATCATCTACCGCCCAGGCGGCGAGAACAACGCTGCGGACACCCTCTCTCGACAGCACGAAGGCGCCGAGCTTGCCGCGATCCAGATGTCGCGCATGGCTTGGCTAGCAGCCATCCGTGAGGAAGCTCGCTCGAGCACGGCACTTGACGGTCTCCGGCGACGGATACAGCAGGGTGAGGTTTCCGCCACAAACTACTCGCTGAGGGATGGCACTTTATGCTTCCAAGGCCGTATGGTCTTGCCGGCGAACTCCCAACACAAACAGAACCTCTTGGCTGAGTTCCACGATACACCCGTCGGAGGTCACTCTGGTATCTTGCGAACGTACAAGCGACTGGCGGCCAGCTTCTTCTAGCAGGGCATGTATCGTGACGTCAAACACTATGTGCGCTCCTGTGATACATGC
Source organism: Narthecium ossifragum (assembly GCA_963920575.1). Classification (NCBI taxonomy): domain Eukaryota; kingdom Viridiplantae; phylum Streptophyta; class Magnoliopsida; order Dioscoreales; family Nartheciaceae; genus Narthecium; species Narthecium ossifragum. The sequence continues at coordinate 14,466,449 of OY986968.1, forward strand.
TAGAGGAGCAAATATGAAGCCATCTCACCCGCTGGCTTACTCCAGCCCCTTCCGGTTCCTGATCGCGTCTGGGAAGACAGCCATGGATTTCATCGACGGCTTACCAAAATCCTCCGGTTATTCGGTGATAATGTGATACGAGTCGATCCGACTCGACCAACTGAACCCGAACACAGAAGAGGAACCAAACTGGTTTAGCCTCTTTCCTAGTTTGACTTGGACTTTCCTAGTTCAAATTAGAGTATTTAATTAGGATTTATTATTATTCTTTTATTCAGTCCTAGTTAATATTTGATTGTTAGGAATTAATTAAGAGTCCATTTGAGTTAGTAAGTTGAGTTGAGTTTGAAAGCCTTATTACTTGCTAATTAAGTAAGGAGGTTTTCTAATTGGATTAAAACTCTATCAAGGTCTCTATAAAATGACCTTAGTAGTTGAATGATGAATGATGAATGATGAAGAGAATTATTATGAATTAAGAATAGTTGAGTAGAATATTATAGGAGTAGAGGTAATGTAGATTCCCCAAAAAATCCACCATTAATCCACCTTCTTCCCCGTTGGTCATCTTCTCCGTAGCCGGCACCGGTATTTCACTCTTGCCTCCTCCACGTCATCGCCATGTCAGCACCACTGTTCATCATCTCCTTCCTCTCTCCCGTGCCCTAACCCTAGCATCATCGCCGTTCTCTCCTCTCCGACCGCCCCCGTCGCCATCCAAGACTACCAACGTCTTCCCCCTATCTCCCACGACTCCGGCCATACCTTTCCCGTCGTCCTTCACCGTCTCCGGTGATATCCATAGCCGTCCAACCTTCGAGCTCCGCTGCCCTCAACCGCGGTCTCGCCCTAAACTCCTCTACAATCCTCCCAAGCCTCCTATTCTGACCTTCCCTGACCGTTTCTGACGTCCCAAGCCCCGCCGAGCCCCTGTCGTCGTCCCCGACGCCGGCCTCCTCTAAACCCACCGACTGACCTCCTACATCCGGCCAATCCACCACCTATCTCCCAGATCCGAGCCATTGGATCTCTTCCTCATCAACCCACGAACCTGAACCTTCCTGCCAAGGTTCCGACCGCCGTCGACGTCCCTACGCCGGCGATCTACTACGGCGAACCTCAGCCCTCGGATCCAGTCCGGTTCAGCCAGCTTGAATTAGACTCAGCTAACCTGATTCAGCTTAGCCATCTAACCCAATCCTAGCCGATTCAGCCAAGCAACTTAGCCCAATCCAAACCGGTTAGCTTGATCCAGATCAACTCAGACTTGACCCAGTCAAGTTCTATCCAGTCACGCTCAGTCAAATCTGAACCAGCTCAAGCCAGATCCGATCCAGCTAGCCAGATTCAGCCAATTGGACTCAAATCAAGTCCGATCAGGCCAATTCTGATCGATTGGAGCAGTAGAGACCCGATACGAGAGGATTACGGGTAGACCGCTTGTATCATAATGGTGGTCGTCGATAGGCTTATCAAGTATGGCTATTTCATTCCGCTCAAGCATCTGTACTCGGCAAAGGTAGAGGCACAGACGTTTGTGCGCGAGATAGTCTGTCTCCATGTTTATCCTCGCACCATTGTCACCGACAGAGACCGGGTTTTTGTCAGCCGATTTTGGCAGGAATTCTCCACTCTGCAGGGCACTACCTTGAAGACTAGCACTACCAACCGACAATCAATCAGAGGTGTTAAACCGATGTTTGGAGACCTACCTCAGATGCTTCGTGTTACGAGCCAAATCAGAGCTGAACCGGATCTAAACCCAAGCCCAAGCATGGGCGGACCCATGACCCTTGGGGCGGCTTAACCCTAGGAGACATTCAGATGAACCTCAAGGAGATGAAGGTGAGATTCCATCTCGGCGAGGAGCAGATCGAGTTACAAGGGATAAAGGTACCATCACCCTCCAGGATCTACTCGGAAGCCGCAACCCTACATAGCATCCGTAGGGGAGATTACGGATGGCTATGTATGCTGAAGAGCAGCCCAAACTCAGATCGTCCAGACGGTCTAACCGGAATCACCCTTGGTAGGAAATTTGAAGGGGACATTCCCCTTGACCCAGCTCTGACTGCCCTCTTGGAGCAATATACCGATCTCTTCACCGAGTCAACCGGGCTTCCTCCTGCCCGAGAGTAGGACCATCACATACCCTTGAAGCCCAGAGAAGGGCCGGTGAATGTGAGGCCCTACAGGTACCCCCAATACCAGAAGACAAAGATAGAACAACAAGTGGCTGCCCTGCTAAAGAATAGTGTCACACGCACTTTATCCATCTCCTACTCATCACTGATCCTACTAGTCAAGAAGCAGGATGGATCATGGCGCATGTGCATCGATTACCGAGCTCTCAACAAAGCAACCGTCGAAGATAACTTTCCTATTCCCGTGATTGACGAGTTGATGGATGAACTTCATAACACAGCCATCTTTTCCAAGCTGGATCTACATTCCGGGTATCACCAGATCCGAATGTACCTGTCGGATGTTGAGAAGACAACCTTCCGTACACACCATGGCCACTATGAGTTTCTTGTCATACCGTTTGGGCTGACCAACGCCCCCTCTACTTTCCAGGCATTGATGAACTCCATCTTTGAGCTCTTGCTCCGCAGGTTTGTCCTAGTCTTCTTTGATGATATACTAATTTATAGCCGGAGTAGCAGGAGCATTTGGGTCACTTGTCCGCCGTCTTCACCATCCTAAGAGAACATCAACTTCTCTGAAGGAAGGACAAGTGCCAGTTTGGGCATCGTTATTTAGGCCATGTCTCTCCTGAAGACGTGGCCATGTATGCTGACAAGATCGCTGCCATGATGAGTTGGCCACCCCCTACTACCGTCAAGGAGCTGCGTGAATTTCTCGGACTTACCGGCTACTATCGGAAGTTCGTACAGCACTACGGAACGATTGCAAGACCATTGACGCAGTTACTAATGAAGGGCAACTTCCAATGGAACCTTGAGGCGGAACAAGCTTTCCAGCAACTCAAGGAAGCCATGATGACCGGCCCTGTCCTGGCCTTGCCCGACTTCACCAAGCCCTTCATTGTCGAATGTGATGCCTCATCCTGCGGCATTGGTGCAGTCCTCATGCAAGAGAAGAAGCCCATCGCCTACTTCAGCCAGGCGCTACCTCCTAGAGAACAAGGAAGATCGACATATGAGAAGGAGATGCGGGCATTAGCATTAGCTGTCAAGAAGTGGAGACCATATTTGCTTGGTTCCAAGTTCACCGTTCGGACCGATCATAAAAGTCTCAAACACTTTTGAGAACAGACCGTGTCAACCGAAGCCCAGCAGAAGTGGCTCGTGAAACTGCTGGGTTACGACTTCGACATTGAGTACAAGAAGGGTTCAGAAAATTCGGTTGCGGATGCCCTCTCCTGAGTACCACCACTTAGCCTTGAGGTCAAGGCTAGTTCCGAAGGGGAAGGGGATGTTACAAGCCAAATCAGAGCTAAATCGGATCCAAACCCAAGCCCAAGCATGGGCGGACCCATGACCCTTGGGGCGGCTTAGCCAAGCCGATCTTAGCTGGTTATTTCCTTAGTTGGGTCTTAATTGCTTTTCTAGTTGATTTCCTAGTTTGAGGCCAGTTTGTGCTTTGCTAGTTCCTATTATGAGTCCTAGTGTGGTTGAGTCTAATCACTTGCTGTTTAAGCAAGAAGGTATCCAGGTTGGAGTAGAACTCTTTAAGGCCTCTATAAAAGGACCTCCATAGCTTGTATTAGGGTTTTTTATGCATTGATGAGTAAAGTTAATAGTTAAAGTAGAAAACCCTAGGAGTAGCTATAACTTAATATTTCACCAGTCACCTTCATCTCTCTCTACTACCGGATTATCTCTCCACCAGCCGGCAACCATCCATTGCCGTCCACTGCTGCCATCTACAATACACGTCTCCAACACCAGCGACCACCCTTGGCCGCCGCATCGCCTCCGCCACCTCCCTTGGATCGGATCTCCAAGAGTAGCCGGCCAACCCTAAGGGGATCTGCAAGGTATCCTCTTCTCTTTTGTCTTCCTCCTCCAGTCTTCGCCTTCCTCGTCGAATAGCTAGGGTCCTCCTCCTAAAACCCTAAAGGTATTTCTCGACCTAACCATAGATTTGGTTAAGGAGGAGCTGAGACCCGGCATGAGACCAGGTACCCGTGCCTATGAGAAGGCTCGGCGTATCACTTTGCCGCCCTACGACCCAAAGATTGGGTTCATTGGATTCCTTGGGGCGAGCTGTGGTACAACACCTCCTTTCATTCCGCGACAGATATGACACCCTTTGAGGCTGTCTATGGTTGTCCTCCTACACTACTTCGTTATGAGCTGGGCTCCGCTACTGTCGCCTTGGTTGATCAGGAGTTACTTTCCCGGGATGCTACGCTGCGATTACTAAAGGATAACTTGGTTCTTGCACGTAATCGGATAAAGGTCCAACTCGACAAGCATCGATGCGAGCTCACATTTCCAGTTGGGGACTGGGTGTACCTGAAACTCCAACCCTACCGCCAGACTTTGATTCAGTTCCGGGCCAACAAGAAATTGGCTCCTCGATTTTACGGCCCTTTTCAGATCGAGCGGAAAGTGGGTCCAATCGCTTACTGGTTGTTACCGCCTCCTCACTCCAAATTATATCTAGTCTTCCATGTCTCCCAACCGCGCCGACAGATCGGTACAGCCGGTCGCGCACTGCCGCAGCTTCCTGACTACACTGAGGATGAAGAATTGGGGATCAAGTGGTCCACGAAGTCCTAGTTCATTGGACCGGACTACCGGCGGAAGATGCTATGTGGGAGCCGTTCATCCAATTGGCTAAACAATTTCCAAACTTGAACCTTGAGGACAAGGTTCGTCTTCAAGGGGACGGGAGTGATAGGATGCGAGGTTGGAAGCTACAGCCGGAGGTGATTCACACCTACCAAAGGAGGAAGAACCGGCTGGCAAGGGGAGCCAACCAAGGCACAACTCATCAAGATGGAGAGCTGGAGAGAAATCAAGGCAAAAATCTACCTGGAATGGCAGCAACAATCAAGGAGATCGTAGAGGATAAATAAGCAGCCATAATAAGGAGAGAGCAACCATAATAAGCAGAGTTTCTAAATTGAATGCAAATGTAATGTCTTTAAATTCAGAGGATGTAATCAGTTATGATAACAAGGAAATACATCTTCTTCCTATCGTTTAACTTGCAAGCACTCCAAATGATTTGTCATTTGATTGTTTTGTTTCAAATGATTGTTTTGTTTTTTTAACTTCCTATGTTTTAACATTCATCTTGCTCCTAAATATATGAGTCTTGCATAGATGAATAGAGGGCCATCTCATCCATATATAATGGCAGTTTCTAGGACTAGCATTACAAATAGTCTGAACAAAGATGATCTTCATTTGCCATCTCTTCTATTGAATCTCAAGAGTTATGCAATTGTTTGTTTGTTTTCAATGCTATAAAGTTGCACACTGATATCCCCCCTATATCTTAGGCCTGCCATTTGGTTTGAATTTTGAGAGCAAGAAATGGCTCTGAAATAATGAGTTTTCCTGATTTTCTGGTGTGCTCATTATCAGGGAAGTTCAAACTTGTCGATATTGACTGACATTGGAGCTCAGCAAGCTGCAAAATGCCGAAACTCATTGATCAACATGAGCTTTGATGTCTGCTTTTCCAGTCCTATCTCACGTGCTAAGGTACTAACCTTTTTTAAAAGATTAGCAACCAATTCATTTGGTAAACACACTTTGGTTGCTGTTCTTCATCCTTCCTTAAGAGTGGGTATCTGATACAGTTGACTGCTGAAATTATGTGGGAAGGAAGGGAAGAACCCCTGGTTTTTCTTGACTCACTAAAAGAGGCTCACCTGTTTTTCCTAGAGGGTATGACAAATGGTATGTGTTTCATTTACGTTCTTCACTTTTTAGCATTGTGAGCGTATATATTCATGATAGCAATAATTATATATTTAGAATTTGGAGGCAGCGGATGCTAAGAAGAAATATCCGGAGTTACATTACACATGGAGAGAAGATCCTGCAAATTTTCATGTGGATGGAATCTATCCTATCCGGAGGTTATGGGGAACAGCAAGAGAGGCCTGGAAGAAAATCTTGATGACACAAGTAATTGCCATGAACAATTTCCATTACTCGGCTTGATCAAAATTTCAGACAATGATGATAACTTGAATCGATATCTGTTTACCAGGGTGACAGCTTTTTGGTCATAACCCACAAATCCATGTTACGTGCACTCATTTGTACAGCTTTAGGACTTGGACCAGAAAGGCACGTAAATTCTCTTCTTGTTGCTTGCATGGCCTTGTCAGTATCTGCCAGAAGATTTATAGTGATTCCTGAACACCGCTAGTTGTTGGTGCCTTCATATATATTGAAAGTTCCTTGGGTTTTGTATGCAGGTTTCGTGCAACTGACGTAAATAACGGTGGGATCTCTGTGTTTACATTCAACAAGCGAGGAGAAGCAATGCTTCAGTCCTTGAATATGACCGCCCATATGTATACTGATCATATATACGAGTATTGAGATTGTCATTGTGATCTTGAAATTTGTTAGCAAAATTTGTTCAAGCTGTATATCGACAAAGCAATTATGATAAAAAGATTCTGAATAAATAATGGAAAATGAAATTTCTGTCTTGGAGGCATGCTTGACACTTTCTTGGGGTTGTTTGGCTGGGTATGTGGAGAGTAGAAAAGAGTTATAGGGGCGGTCTCTTTATCCTATATCTCACTTCATAAGGTGGATATCAGTTTTTAGCCTCTGGTGGCTAGGAAATTAGAGATTAGGAAGTTGGTGTTAAATATGTGATTGCGTGAGAGGGAATTCCTAGCTTCAAAAAGTTTGAATCAGCATAAAAAGGGGTAAATTATGTTTTACTGCCCTCTATTTTGATAAATGTTCATTTTAGACACAATATTTTAAAACTTAACAAAAACTATATTTTAGAACTTAGCAAAAACGGTCCCTTTGAAAACAAGATGATTTTGATTTTGAGGCGAGGTCCCAACGACATCATTTATAAGAGGTTTTTGCATTTTGATACCATGTAGTTTAGTATAATAGTTTAGTATAATGACAGTTTACTACCCTATAGTTTTAAAAATGTAGTTTACTATAGTTTATATTTTATGTAACGGCGCGATTTAGGGACTGACCCTGGATGATATTATCTCCCTTGATGGAAAACCACTCACGTGCCAAGCATTTTGCATTTTGATACTGATACGACAAGCCTCGTAGGCTCTCGTACCGGGTCTTTTACCGGATCTCAACTCCTCTTTAGCCAAATCTATGGCTAGGTTGAGAGATACATTTAGGGTTTTAGGAGAAGTACTCTAGGTACTCGACGAGAAAGGGACTTAATCGTGGAGGAGAGAGACTGATCGAAAAGTTAGGATGTCGTGGCCTCCTCAAGTCTCAAGGGAGTGGTCGGTGGCGGAGGTGGATGGCGACGGTGTGCAGCAGTGGCCGGCTAGTGGAGAGAGGAGGCCGGCGGTAGAGGGAAGGAGGTGGAAGTGGGGTGGTATTTAGGTGAAAGCTATATTACCACTAGTCCTAAGATATATTACTAACTACTCTACTTTTTACTTGATCAAATTCATCATACCTAGTTACAAGCTATGGAGGTCATTTTATATGCCTCAACTCTATCCTAATCATAGTAGGGAAGATCCCAATGCTTAATGAGCAAGTAATGGATATACTCAAACTCTCTCAATTAATGAGACTATAACCCATTAGGACTCTAACAACTTTCCTAACAAAATAGCTAACTCATAATAATTAGGACTCAAATAAATAGGAAACTCATTAAGATAACTAAGTAGGAAACTACCTAAGATAGCAAACCAACTTGGAATAGGAATCCTTAGTGTCTGGCCCTTGCTTTGGACCGAGTCTATGGCCGAGTCCTACCAGGAGGTGGGACTAGTCCTATCACACCCCGACCCAGAAAACCCATCAAGTCCGGGGCGTGAGGGTTCATAATCTATCCAATCCATCAATGGTGTATTTATATAACAATTATCACAACTAAATTAAACAATTGATATGGGGCTAAAACTGTAATCTCCAATATTAAACCAAAATATACTGATACAATATTATCAAAAACTCATCGAAGAGGAAAAATTACACATTTAACATAATTCTCTAAAGATGTTTATGAACAAAACTGCCAAAAGTACAATAAGGTCTTCAAAAACCTCAAATGTCTCCAGAAGTCGTCGCGCCACCAAAAGCCGATCCTGTAAAAGCTACGGATGCACTGGCATCTACACTTGCAAACGCTGCCTGGGTAGAAGTGAGCACTAAGCTAAGCAGGATTCTATTCTATGTCATTCACAAAGAAGGGAACTACAAATTGTGTGTTATGCCGAGCCTTCTCGTAGGCACGGGTACCTGTCTCTTTCCTGGTCTTAGTTCCTCCTTAGCCAAATCTATGTCTAGATCAAGAGATACTTTTAGGGTTTTAGGAGGAGGACCCTAGGTATTCGACGATGAAGGTGAAAACTGGAGGAGGGAGACGAAAGAGAAGAGGATACCTTGCAGATTCTCTTGGGGTTGGCTGGTTACTTTTGGAGATCCAAGTCAAAGAAGGTCGAAGAAGAGGGCAGCGGCCAAGGAAGGACGCCGGGGGTTGCAATCGTGGCTGGTAGCGGTGGACGGCGGTGATGATGGTGGTGGCCGGTTGGTGGAAGAAGGTGATCCGGCTGTAGGGAGAGAGGAGGACGTGGGGGAGATAATGTAGTGGGATATTTAAGTTATAGCTACTCTTAGGGTTACAGCTACTCCTATAATATCTCTTAACTTTATTCTTCAATGCATAAAACCCTAATACAAGCTATGGAGGTACTTTTATAGAGGCCTTAAAGAGTTCTACTCCAACCTGGATACCTACTTGCTAAAATAGCAAGTGACTTGACTCAACCCAACTAGGACTCATAATCTGAACTAGCAAAGAACAAACTGGACTCAACCTAGGAAATCAACTAGGAAAGCAATTAAGACTCAACTAATGAAACAACCAGCTAGGACCTGCTTGGTTGAGCCGCCCAAGGGTCATGGGTCCATCATGGATCCGCCCATGCTTGGCTTGGGTTTGGATCTGGTTCAATTCTGAATTGGCTCGTAACATCCCCTTCCTCTTCAGAACTAGCCTTGACCCTTCTTGTACTCAAGGCTAAGTGGTGGTACTCGGCAGAGTGCATCCGCAACCGAATTTTCTGAACCCTTCTTGTACTCAATGTCGAAGTCGTAACCCAGCAGTTTAACAAGCCATTTCTACTGGGCTTCGGTTGACACGGTCTGCTCCCAAAAGTGTTTGAGACTTTTATGATCGGTCCGAACGGTGAACTTGGAACCCAGCAAGTACGGTCTCCACTTCTGGACAGCTAATGCTAATGCCCGCATCTCCTTCCCATATGTTGATCTTCCTTGTTCTCTAGGAGGTAGCGCCTGGTTGAAGTAGGCGATGGGCTTCTTCTCCTGCATGAGGACTGCACCAATGCCGTAGGATGAGGCATCACATTCGACAATGAAAGGTTTGGTGAAGTCGGGCAAGGCCAGGACAGGGCCGGTCATCATGGCTTCCTTGAGTTGCTGGAAAGCTTGCTCCGCCTCAAGGTTCCATTGGAAGTTGCCCTTCTTTAGCAGCTGCGTCAATGGTCTTGCAATCCTTTCATAGTGTTGTACGAACTTTTGATACTAGCCGGTAAGTTCGAGAAATCCGCGCAGCTCCTTGACAGTAGTAGGGCCCGACCAACTCATCATGGCAGCGATCTTGTCAGCATCCATGGCCACGCCTTCAGGAGAGACGACATGGCCTAAGTAACGAACTTGATGCTGCCCAAACTGGCACTTGTCCTTCCTTAAGAGAAGTTGATGTTCTCTTAAGATGGTGAAGACGGTGGACAAGTGACCCAAATGCTCCTGCGTACTCCGGCTATAAATTAGTATGTCATCAAAGGAGACTAGGACGAACCTGTGGAGCAAGGGCTCAAAGATGGAGTTCATCATGGCCTGGAAAGTCGAGGGGGCGTTGGTCAGCCCAAACGGCATGACAAGAAACTCATAGTGGCCATGGTGTGTACGGAAGGCTGTCTTCTCAACATCCGGCAGGTACATTCGGATCTGGTGATATCCGGAACGTAGATCCAGTTTGGAGAAGATGGCTGCATTGTGAAGTTCATCCAGCAACTCATCAATCACGGGAATAGGGAACTTATCTTTGACGGTTGCTTTGTTGAGAGCTCGGTAATCGATGCACATGCGCCATGATCCATCCTGCTTCTTGACTAGTAGGACTGGTGATGAGTAGGGGCTGGATGAAGTGCATATAACGCCATTTTTTAGCAGGGCAGCCACTTGTTGTTCTATCTCTGTCTTCTGGTATTGAGGGTACCGGTAGAGCCTCACATTCACCAGGCCTTCCCCGGGCTTCAAGGGTATGTGATGGTCCTGCTCCTGGCCAGGGGGAAGCCCTGTTGGCTCGGCGAAGAGATCAGTGTATTGCTCCAAGAGGGCGGTCAGAGCCGGGTCAAGGGAAATGTCCCCTTCAGAATTCCCACCAAGGGTGATTCCGGTTGGACTGTCTGGATGATCTGAGCCCGGGCTGCTCTTCAGAATACAGAGCCATCCGTGATCTCCCCTGCGGATGCTATGTAGGGCTGTGGCTTCTGAGTAGATCCTGGAGGGTGATGGTACCTTTATCCCTTGTAACTCGATTTGCTCCTCGCCGAGATAGAATCTCACCTTCAGCTCCTTGAGGTTCATTTGGATGTCTCCTAGGGTCAGTAACCATTGTGCACCTAGGACTGCATCACAACCCTGTAGAGGCAATAGGAAGAAGTCTACGTGGACTAGGGCTCCCTGGAGATGGACGCCTACCCTGGGACACCTTCTCGGAGACTCTAGGCGTTCACCACTAGCCACGGTCACATGGAATCCGGTGTCAGTCCTGAGCGTGAGACCAGGCTTCTGTGTAAGATGGTCCGTCAAGAAGTTGTGGTTGCTCCTTGAATCAATGAGTAAGATGATCGGAACTGAGTTTATGAATCTTCTCACTCGAATGGTCTGTGAGGTAGGGGTCCCGACCAAAGCATGGAAGGTGATGTAGGGTTCGGGTTCAGCCGTGACATCATCTTCTCCTGACTCATCTTCAGGTGGGGCCGGATTTCCTGGTTCAGCTTCCATGGCTGGTTCCTCATTGACGATCTCAATGCTCAACAGCTGCTTACAGCGGTGCCCCGGTGTATAGGGCTCATCACATTGGAAGCAAAGTCCTTGTGCTCTTCGTTGTTGCAGTTCAGCTATAGATAGCTGTCTCCGTTGAGGTCGGACTATAGTTTGAGTATGACTAGGAGTCTTAGTTTGAGTAGGATTAGGAGTCCTAGTCTCACTCGAACTCCAGTTTGCGGGCGCGACACGAGCAGCGGGGGCTGGATGGGTAGGTGCAGGTGTCATCCTTGCCGTAGCATGCCGGATCGCGTACTGCTTCGCCTCATGAGTCTTGGCATAGCTGATGGCCTCGGCTAGGGTAGCTGGTCTAGCGAGTTGAACGTCGTACCTGATGGTCGGCTTCAATCCGCTGATGAAAAGACTCAGTACAACATCCCGAGCCAAGTGTGGAACACGACCTGGACCTTGGTCGAACCGGATCTGGTAGTCTCGGACTGAGCCATCTTGCTGAATCCGAGTGAGTTCGCCAATGGGGTCCTTGTAGGTCGTCGGTCCATAGCGCAAGTGCAAGGCATGCTAGAAGGTATGCCATGTTGCGCACTCATCTGTATCCTTCGACAGCTGGTACCATGTCTGGGCATCTCTATCGAAGTGATAGGCGATGTAACGGACCTTCTCTCGTTCCTCTATAGGGTGGACGAGAAGAACTGCTCCGCCTTGAGGATCCAGTGAGTAGGATCTGTAGCACCATCATAGCGGGGGAAGTCCATGCGAGGAATCCGGGCAACAAAGGGTTGCTCAGGGATTGGGTCATGGGGCTGCTCATATGCCGGTGGGGTGTGAGGAGGGTAGTAATGGGGTGGTGGAGGAGCTGGGTTGTAGGGGGCATATGGTGGGGGCATAGGCTGCTGGAATGGAGGGGGGTGATAGGTTGGATATAGAGGCTGGTGTGGTGGGGGTGGAAGGATAGTGGAGCCAGGTGGTGGTGGACAGGTAGTGGTGGCGGCCAAGGGTGTGGTGTAGGCCGGTTGAGCAGGGGGTTGGGTAGGAGGGATAGGACATGTTCCAACCAAGACATAATGGGGATGCAGGCCGGGTACTCCTAGGTTAGGGATAGCTTTAGGTGGAGTCCTAGGAGAAGTAGGGTTCATGTTAGGAGGTAGATGAGGGTTAGGGTTAGGGTTACCTCCAGGTTCGCCCATGGCTCCCTGATTCCTTCCTTGCATCTGTATTGCCATAAAGGCAATCCTCTCCGAGATCCCTTGGGTGATGATCTGCATCTCCCGCTGCCAATCCCGCGTCTCCACTTGTGCGGTTTCCAACGTCCGCAGCGACTCATAGATGCCCTCCATCTCTCCTCTGGTTACGGGGCTTTCCCGCTCCATGGAAGCATTGGTGGTGGTATCTCCCGCCATCAGCATAGCTTCTGGAAGGCTTTGTGTCGCGCCCTGACCCGCGTAGGCCCAACCGGGCCGGGTGACGCGAACCGGAATCTAACCTACTGTGAAAATTTTGGTGAGTTTTCTCTCTAATCGTAGTGGTTACCCTAGCAATTCATAATCATCCTGTATTATACAATCATTCACAACCTCAAAGACTAAACTGGAATAGATACGAAAACCTCAAAACAGGGAAATTATACATTTATCACTCCCGCAGGAGACTATCTATAACAAAAGGTAGAAACTGAGATTGCCGCTCCTCAAGCACCGCCTGACGCCGCCACGTCACCAAACACCGGCCCGGTAGGGGCGACCGAAGAAGAGCTAGCGCCAGCACCTGCAGCCCGGGTAGGAGTGAGCACTAAGCTCAGCAGGGACACTACACTACGACACTCACAAGGGAGGGAAAACAACAGTGTCGCCCTCAAGCAAAGGTTGGGTGTACACAGGGGTCCCATAACCCCACCGCGTGTCCCTGAAAGGAGGCATATGTCATGTTCTCCAGCCAAACTGGTCACATACTGGGTCGCCCTCAGCGAGGCAGGAAACCAACACTGCCATCTCACTAGCAGGAAACCAACACTGCTAGGCGGGCAACCAACACCGCTGAGTAGGCACTACCTCTACCAAAGAGACAGTGAACCGGACACCGGCTACACCTCAACACTCGTCTCGAGGCCGACACGACCTCTAAACATCAAACCACATGTATTCAGGTCATCTAACCCTATCATCGAAAACGACTGAATACTATAAATCGAGTCCTGGACCAAGCTACCCGCAATGGTCCTAGAGCTAGATCCGGACTACCCGAAAGCCCCGGATCGGCGAACAACCCATCACCAACGCCCTACACAGATGCAACTAATGCACAAGCAATGCATGTTATGAGCACACGCAAGAATATACAAGTAAACATGCAACAGTATGTGATGTTATAAATAGCAAGGTCTGGGCATGACACCCTGCCGGCCCGGGGTGGTGAACAGGTAAATAAGGTCTAGGGACTGCTACAGTGGTACCCCCACCAACTGTCAGCAGTCCACCACAACACCTGCACCGGGAAGCAGCCCCGCAAACAACAGCTCACAGATATCACAGATAAAGCCCTCGGCGCACGCCGGCATGCAATGCTAAGGAAAGCTGTAGGGCTACCCGCCCGTTTATTCTAAACATCCCGGGAGTCATCACTCCCCCCGTTCACCACTGCCCCTATTATAGGGCTAACATGCTTAAACATATGTATAAGGTATAGAGCAGTAAGGAAAACCGGCATACCAAGCCCCGCGGGCAAAAAGCCATGAAAAATCCTCTCTCCTACTAAAGGATCGATCTTTTCCTAAGAAAAGATGGATCTTTTAAGTAACAGTGAGCCTTCCCTCACTGTCGAGCTAAAGAAGATCGATCCTTCCTCCCAGGAAGATCGATCTTTCTCGAGACAGAGGACACCTTTCTTGTCGCGCCAAGAAAGATCGATCCTTCCTCCCAGGAAGATCGATCTTCCTCGCGACGCAGGGTAACCATGCTACCCAAGACCCAGGATCGATCTTCTCCAAGCAGAGGATCGATCCTTCATCGGGTGCAGCATGACCAACCCAGAGGGATCGATCCTTCCTTCAGAAGGATCGATCCGGATGGGTTCTCCGGCGTACTTCCGGCGAGAAATACCGCCGAAAAATACATCCAAACTTCCCAAAACTCTGGGATCTGATAGATCAAGATCCCACGAGTCCAAAACTGGTGAGGTCACGGAAAACCAACATGCATACTAAGAGATCTAAGCATAAGAACATAATCAAACCAGAAAAACCAAAAACCCGAAAAGATTGTAGGTAGGAATCCCTACCTAAGCAATAGCAGCTTTAATCCAAGCTGCTAGGCCTTGGATCGTCCTCAAACACCTTCAAAAATCACCAAATCTGAGCTCAGATCTCCGGATTTCCAAAAGGATTCAACGAAGAAGTCTCGCTTGCTTTATAGGCAAACGAACCGACTTATGAATGATCGATCTTTCCCTAGGCAAAGATCGATCCTTCATGACGATCGCACTTTGACTTTCTGGCACCAAAAGATCGATCTTCTCGCAAGGAAGGATCGATCCTTTAGGTGCAGAAAGCTAGACTTGGGCTAGAACTCAAGCCCAAGCCCGGATCTTTCGATCCCGGGTCCCACTAACCATTCTAGCCAAACATTACCACAAACATGGTCAGTGTGTGCACATGCAGGTGTGAAACAAGCCGATAAGGCGCAATTTACCAAATTACCCTTGCGGTCCACGACGAGCCATAGGAGTAGAGGGACGGGTCCTTACACTTTGGGCGACACAGCCGACGGAACAGTGCTCTGATACCAAGTTGTTACGCCGAGCCTTCTCGTAGGCATGGGTACATGGTCTCTTTCATGGTCTTAGTTCCTCCTTAGCCAAATCTATGACTAGGTCGAGAGATACCTTTAGGGTTTTAGGAGGAGGATCCTAAGTATTCGACGAGGAAGGTGAAGACTGGAGGAGGGAGACGAAAGAGAAGAGGATACCTTGCAGATCCTCTTGGGGTTGGCTGGTTACTCTTGGAGATCCAAGCCAAAGAAGGTCGAAGAAGAGGGCAGCGGCCAAGGAAGGACGCCGGGGGTTGGAGTCGTGGCTAGTAGCGGCGGACGGCGGTGATGATGGTGGTGGCCGACTGGTGGAAGAAGGTGATCCGGCTGTAGGGAGAGAGGAGGACGTGGGGGAGATAATGTAGTGGGATATTTAAGTTATAGCTACTCCTAGGGTTACAGCTACTCCTCTAATATCTCTTAACTTTATTCTTCAATGCATAAAACCATAATACAAGCTATGGAGTTCCTTTTATAGAGGCCTCAAAGAGTTCTACTCCAACCTGGATACCTACTTGCTAAAACAGCAAGTGACTTGACTCAACCCAACTAGGACTCATAATCTGAACTAGCAAAGAACAAACTGGACTCAACCTAGGAAATCAACTAGGAAAGCAATTAAGACTCAACTAATGAAACAACCAGCCAGGACCTGCTTGGTTGAGCCGCCCAAGAGTCATGGGTCCATCATGGATCCGCCCATGCTTGGCTTGGGTTTGGATCTGGTTCAGTTCTGAATTGGCTCGTAACATTGTGCTATCTCCCTCTGCCAAGCCTAAGGCGTAGCTAACTATATTAAGAGAATAGTAAAAAACCATGTCGAGGATCATGTTGGCTGTAAGCGCTTCGCTGTAAGCGCTTCTTGAAGTGTGACCAAGGTAGAACAACCAGAGATTTTAGTGCATCTCTAATGCATCCCAACCCCAAAACTGGTGAGAAACCGCCCCAAGGTGTAACCGTATTTCAACCACCTTAAGCCTTGGCACAAGAGAAACAACATGACCTCTAAACCTCAAACACTATGATATGTAGCCAGCTAAAAAATTACCTCGATAAAGCAATGATCATATTAACAATCTCGCCCTAAACCTTGATACCCAGTTGTTCGTGAATAAAATGTCGATCTCGTTGGGACGTGATTTCTATTTTATTTCTGAGCAAATCATTTTTAATTTCATACAAGGAAATTGCAGGCACCACACCCATGGATCGCCAAGCCGGTAAATCCATCATTTACATCCCCGTAGGGAACACCTCCGATTCTAGATCCGATAAAATAAACTTCTTACATAAAAAGGAAAAAAATAATGTCTGGGTCCGCCACCTTCATCGCCGGGATTTTGAAGTCACTTAAGTTGGAGGAATGTTGTTTGAGTTTTTGATACGAGTCGATTAGACTCGACCAACTGGATTCGAACCCATAATTGGAACCAAACTAGTTCAGCCTCTTACCTAGTTTGATTTGGATTTTCCTAGATCAAACTAGAGTAATTAGTTAGGATTTATTATTATTCTTTGAGTCCTAGTTGATATTTGATTGTTAGGAATTAATTAAGAGTCCATTTGAGTTAGGAAGTTGAGTGAGTCTGAAACCTTATTACTTGCTAATTAAGTAGGGGGGTTTTATAGTTGGATTAGGACTCTGTCAAGGTCTCTATAAAAGGGCCTTAGTAGTTTGTATTAGGGAATGCATGAGATGAATGATGATGAATAGTTGATAGAATATCTTAGGAGTAGAATATCATAGGAGTAGAAGTAATGTAGTTTTCCACAAGAAATCCACCATAGATCCATCTTCTTCCCCGTCGGTCATCTTCTCCGCAGCCGGCACCGCCTCCACCGGAATTCCTCTCTCCCCGTCACTTTCTCTCTCCACCACGTCAGCACCACGTCACCGCATTGTTCATCGTCTCCCTCCTCTCCAAACCCTAAGCTACCGCCGGCATCCCTTCCCCAGCCCTCTCCGGGCACCCCCGTTGCCATTCAAGGCCCCCATCCTCTTTCCCTTGGAACCACGACTCCGTCCAGCCCCTCCTCCACCTCCATCGTCCTCTCCGGCGTCTTCCCCGGCAACCTCAACTTCACAGCTCCGCCGCCCCTTCCGTGTCCGACCCCGATCTCACCCTCATACCCCTCGAAAACCCTCACCACCCTGCCTTAGCCCTTCCTCCGGTCTTTCCTGACGTCCCAAGCCTCCTGCCGAGCTCCCTCGTCGTCCCCGACGCCGGCCGACCCAACCTTCACCGCCGTCTCCCCCAGATCCGACCGATCCACCACCCATCTCCCAGATCCGAGCCGTTGGATCGCTTCCCCACCGTCCAACGACCTTTCCTGCCAAGATCCGATCGCCGCCGCCGTCCCTACGCCGGCGATCCACTCCGGCGAACCACAACCCTTGGATCAACTCCGGTTCAGCCCAACCAAGTTGGCTCAACCAACTCTAACTTGATTCAGCTCAGCCACTTAATCCGAGTCGAGTCCTACCGCAATTTTAGCAAGATCTGAACCATATTTGATCCAGATTCAGCCAATTGGACTCAATCAGGTCCGATCAGGCTAATTCTGATCGATTGGAGCAGTAGAGACCCGATATGAGAGGACTACGAGTAGACCGCTCGTACCAACTTGGTATCAGAGCTCCGTTCCACCGACTATGCGGTTCAGAACCTTCTGGAAACTTCGCCACCATATACGGAGTACCCCAGGAGAGTTGGGAGCAGCATTTCAAGATTCTACAGCCCCAAGTGAACCAGTTAGTTAGTCTTGGCAGGAAGATGGAGCAAATCTCCTGTAGATGGTCAACTGTGACTCAAAGAAGTCCTACCGGGCTTCAGGTTTCGAGTCAGACCCCAATTCCAGCTGCAATCCAGATGGAACCTGACCCCGAGCCAACTCGGGTTATGACTCCGTCTGCAACTTCGACTGCAACTCCTATTATAACTCCGAGAGCAACTCCCATTGCAACTCCGAGTTTAACTTCGCCAGACCCGGGTGAACACTTGCAACTATCATCCCCTGATTTTTCCGGAATTTTCCCTATTTTTCCATATTTTCTCGGAATTTCCCCTGGTTTTCTCTCTCTTCCCGGTTTGGCTCACTCTCGGCTTAGCCACGTGCCTCATCTCCTACCTCGAGCCGTGGCTCACCCCTTACCTCCCTCCCGGCTCAGCTTCGAGCCATCCACCCTTCGTTCTGGCTCCGTCAGCTTGTCCCCGAGCCGCCACCCCCACGCCGCCCTCCCACGCCGTCCTCTCCACCTGCTCCTCGAGGAAGCACCGGCGTCCCTCACCGAAGCCGCAGTGGCCAACAATGACCACGATTGAGGGCTGGATCACCGACATCCAACTCCGGCGAAAGCCCGTGTTCCGGCCTCCTCCACTCCACCATATCCAGAGGTTAATCCCAAGATCCGACCACACGAGAAAGGTCCCAAGACCTTCCCGTACCTGTTCCCGACGAGCTCAAGCACCGTCGCGGCCTAGATCACCGACGATCACCGGCGACGACCTCCACCGCGCCGCCACCTTCAGATCCGGTGCATCCGCAGCCCAATCCGTCGATCAAACCGTACGGATGGAACCCCCACGTCCCTGCGAAGCTTCCTGTGCCATTGCTACAATCCGGCGACCTTGTTTCGCCGTTGATCCAGTTCCGGCAGCTTCCCAGCCGTCCGATCAAGACTGCAACTTGATCCAGCCGTTTGATCAGCCTGATCTTCAATCCAGTGGTTCCGATCTTTGATCTGAACCTGATCCAAGAGTCCCCAGCAATCAGGACCATCCAGGTCAACTCCAGTGATCAAGATGCATCCTCAGCCGTTGATCAAGCATTCAAAGGTTGATATGAGCCATCAAAGGAGCTACCCTCCTTATTCAGATGTCTCCTTCAATCTGATCAGATCTGACTATGATGGTAACACCGGTTTGGCTCAACTGACTCAAGTCCAGATTGACACCGGTAGAGCCAACCAAGTCAGACAGGTTTGGACCAGAGTACGACTCAACACAGCTGAAGATTCAACTTGGTTCAACCAACTTCTAGCCCAGACTAGTGCAGCAGAAGCATGGTCAAGCTATCTTCACTTCAGATTGGACCAAAGCCAGCTTGACCCAGATTCAGGCCAAGTCCCTGTACAGTTGATCAGACCATGGAGATCAGATCCCATCCTATGGTCATGGGCAACTCGACTAATGGGACATGATGAGGATGATCCAGGAGAGCCATCGAAGATCATATTCCTGGAGCGACCTAAGCCGTCAGATCGACCCCCAGATGCTCCATCCTCTGCACGATCCATCAGATGCTTGGTACTGCTACCATTGGACCCATCATGGGATCGACCTGGTTTCTCCCCACCGAGTCCAGAGCTACAGAAGCAAGTTGATTCGGTCCAGCCACATAGAGCCACCCTACCTGACTTGACTCTGGCCTTGAGGACAAGGCCAATTCTGAAGGAAGGGGGGATGATACGAGTCGATTCGACTCGACCAACTGGATTCGAACCCATAAAAGGAACCAAACTGGTTCAGCCTCTTTCCTAGTTTGATTTGGATTTTCCTAAATCAAACTAGAGTAATTAGTTAGGATTTATTATTATTCTTTGAGTCCTAGTTGATATTTGATTGTTAGGAATTAATTAAGAGTCCATTTGAGTTAGGAAGTTGAGTGAGTCTGAAACCTTATTACTTGCTACTTAAGCAAGGGGGTTTTATAGTTGGATTAGGACTCTGTCAAGGTCTCTATAAAAGGGCCTTAGTAGTTTGTATTAGGGAATGCATGAGATGAATGATGATGAATAGTTGATAGAATATCTTAGGAGTAGAATATCATAGGAGTAGAAGTAATGTAGTTTTCCACAAGAAATCCATAATGGTTCCATCTTCTTCCCCGTCGGTCATCTTCTTCGCAGCCGGCACCGCCTCCATCGAAATTCCTCTCTCCCCGTCACTTTCTCTCTCCGCCACATCAGCATCCAGCGCCACGTCACCGCACTGTTCATCGTCTCCCTCCTCTCCAAGCCCTAAGCTATCGCCGGCATCGCTTCCCCAGCCCTCTCCGGGCACCCCCGCTGCCATTCAAGGCCCCCATCCTCTTTCCCTTGGAACCACGACTCCGTCAAGCCCCTCCTCCGCCTCCATCGTCCTCTCTGGCATCTTCCCCGGCAACCTCAACTTCACAGCTCCGCCGCCCCTTCCGTGTCCGACCCCGATCTCACCCTCAGACCCCTCGAAAACCCTCGCAACCCTGCCTTAGCCCTTCCTTCGGTCTTTCTCGAAGTCCCAAGGCTTCTGCCGAGCTCCCTCGTCGTCCCCGACGCCGGCCGACCCAACCTTCACCGCAGTCTCCCCCAGATCCGGCCGATCCGCCACCCATCTCCCAGATCCGTGCCGTTGGATCGCTTCCCCACCGTCCAACGACCTTTCCTGCCAAGATCCGACCGCCGCCGCCTCCCCTACGCCGGCGATCCACTCCGGCGAACCACAACCCTTGGATCAACTCCGGTTCAGCCCAACCAAGTTGGCTCAACCAACTCTAACTTGATTCAGCTCAGCCACTTAATCCGAGTCGAGTCCTACCCCAATCTGAGCCAGATCTGAACCAGATTCGATCCAGATTCAGCCAATTGGACTCAATCAGGTCCGATCAGGCTAATTCTGATCGATTGGAGCAGTAGAGACCCGATATGAGAGGACTACGAGTAGACCGCTCGTATCAGTTTTTTTGTCACCGGAGCTTCGAGACTGCTGGAGTTGGGGAAGACGTCGGATAAAATTGGGAAGGCGCCGTCCAAGCTTCAAGGCTGGTGAAGATAGGGGGAGCCGCGGATAAAATAGGGGAGAACCTGGATCTGGACTTCATCGCTGTGGAGGTATGGCAGCTGGATATCTCCGATCCTGGAGTCTTGAGACCGCTGGAGTTGCGGGAGCACCGGGTCCGATCTCTGTCACCGTCGAGGGAGCTGGCTGGAAACAGAGAACAGGGGAAGCGTCGTCTGGAACAGAGGAAGCCGCTGAAGAAGATATCACCGGACCTTGGAGCTGCGAGTGAACAGCGATGGACGGTTGGTGACGGATCTCACTGGGTGTTGATGTCGCCGCGAGCTTTAGGCTACGCAAGACGGTAGCGACGGATCTGATGGGGATGCGCCGGGTGTTGGAGATGGGGAGCGCCGGAGAAGACCTCGCTGGTCGAGATTTTGATGGACGTAGGTGTTGATGCCGCCGCGAGCTTTAGGCTACATATGGCAGTGGGCGACGGATCCGATGGGGATACGCCGAGTGCTGGAGATGGGGAACGCCGTCCAAGACCTTGTTGGGTGTAGGCTTGATGCCAAGTGCTTGATGCTGCAGACGGCCGTCGACGATGAGGATGCGCCGGGGGTGCTCCTCTTGCTTGATCGACCGAGAGGATCACCGATCACTCTCCTTCTTCTTTCTTAGTTGTTGCTGGACGCGGGGTTGATGATGAGGCGTCGGAGAGGGTGATGCCGATGGAGTATGGGTTTCGTCGGATGTGGGGTTTGATGCGGCGGGCTTCGTGGCTGTGCACGGCGGTGAGGGATGACCAACCTTGGGTTGGATCCGAGGAAGATACGCCGGGTCTTCTCTTGCCTGAGTGTATGTGAGAGGCCGCGGTCGATCCTTCTCCTCCTTCTTACTTACGAGGGAACAAGCCGTGTTAAAGAGTCAAAAATAAGTATGCTTGTACATGAGTATGAACTCTTTTGCATGAAGAATGATGAAACTATTAGTGAGATGTTTACACGTTTTACTAACATATTGAATGTGCTTGAATCTCTTGGAAGAATTTATGCTAATGATGAAGTTGTGAGAAAGATACTTAGGTGTCTACCGAAATCATGGGATCCTAAAGTGACAGCGATCGAAGAAGCCAAGGATCTATCCAATCTGTCACTAGATGAGCTCATGGGTTCCCTCATGACTTATGAGATGAACTTGAAGAGAAGCAACGAAGAGGGAGATGACGATGAGGAGTTGGCGATGATATCAAGAAGAATACAAAAGATTTTCAAGCGCCAAGGAGGAAAGAAATTCTTCAAGAAACAATTCTTCAAAGGTGAAAAGTATAATCCTACCTCTTCTAACTCAAATGAAATCATATGTTATGAGTGTAGAAAACCCGGACACTACAAGTCCGATTGCCCTCAACTCAAGAAGCCAACAAAGAAAGAGTTCAAGAAAAAGAAGGCAATGATGGCTACTTGGGAAGAAAGTGATGTGGAAACCTCATCCGATGAAGAACAAAAGGTAGCCAACTTATGCTTAATGGCACATGGAGATGAGGAAGAAGAAGAAAATGAGGTAGAGGATGAGCTAGCATTTGAAGAACTTTTTGATGCTTATCATGCTTTAGCTAATGATTTTAAAGTCCTTAAAAAGAAATACTATGCTACTTGTAAGGATTTGAACAAAGTAGAAGAAGAGAAATTTGATGCCATGCATAGGATTGGAACTTAGAAAATGAAAACAAATGCATGCTACACAACAACTCTAGTGACACTAGTAATACACTGACACGAGCGGTCTACTCGTAATCCTCTCGTATCGGTTCTCGACTACTCCAATCAATCAGAATTGGCATGATCGGACGTGATTTGAGTCCGATTGACTGAATCTGGCTATCTGGATCGGATCTGGCTTAGCTTGATAGGATAAGATTTGACTGGGTCAAGTTTGAGTTGATCTGGATCAGGTTGACCTGGTTGGATTGGGCTGGATCCGGATTGAGTGGCTGAGCTGAACCAGGTTGGGCTGAGGCTGATTCAAGTGGCTGCCTGGAACGATCCGATGGTTGAGGAGTCGCCGGAGTGGATCGGTGGCGTAGAGGCGGTGGCGGTGGTCGGGATCTTGGCATGGAAGGTTGTAGGACGGTGGGGAAGAGATCCAACGGGTTGGATTGGTCGGAGGATGGCTAGATGGACGAGATCTGGTGTGGCCGGCGATGGGTTTAGTGTCGGATCGGCGTCGGGGACGACGGTGAGGAGCTCGGCTGGGGCTTGGGACGTCGGGAAGATGGTCGGGGAGGATAGGCGAGGGATTTATGATGGGTTGGAGGTGGGATAGGGATCGGACACGGGTTGACAGCGGTGAGGACGAAGGTCGGGTTGCCGGGGAAAGGCGTCGGAGACTGTGAAGGGCGACGGGAAAGAGATGGCCGGGGTCGTGGGGCTTAGGGGAAGAGGATGGCGGGTTTAGGTGGCGACGGGGGTGGCCGGAGAGGGTACGGGAGGAATGGCCGGTGGTAGCTAGGGTTTGGGCGTGAGGAGGAGAGGAGGAAGATGATGTTGACGTGGCATGGGGTCGCTGACGTGGCGGAGAGAGAAAGTGGCGTGGAGAAGGAAGATGAAGGCGATGCCGGCTGCGGAGAAGATGACCGACGGGGAAGAAGGTGGATCGATGGTGGATATCTGGTGGAATCTACATTACCTCTACTCCTATGATATTCTATCAACTATTCTTAACTCCTAATAATTCTCTTCATCATTCATCATCATAATACAAACTAATGAGGTTCCTTTATAGAGACATTGACAGAGTCCTAATCCAACTAGGAAACCCTCTTGCTCAATTAGCAAGTAATAAGACTATCAGACTCAACTCAACTTCCTAACTCAAATGGACTCTTAATTAATTCCTAACAATCAAATATCAAATATGACTCAATTAAATATAAAAGACTAATGATAAATCCTAATTAAATACTCTAGTTTGAACTAGGGAAGTCCAAGTCAAACTAGAAAAGAGGCAGAACCAGTTTGGTTCCTCTTCTCTGTTCGGGTCCAGTTGGTCGAGTCGGATCGACTCGTATCATCCCCCCTTCCTTCAGAATTGGCCTTGTCCTCAAGGCCATAGTCAAGTCAGGTAGGATGGCTCTATATGGCTTGACCGAATCAACTTGCTTCTGTAGCTCTGGACTCGGTGGGGAGAAACCAGGTCGATCCCATGATGGGTCCAGTGGTAGCAGTACGAAGCATATGATGGATCGTGTAGAGGATAGAGCATCTGGGGGTCGATCTGACGGCTCGGGTAGCTCCAGGAATATGATCTTCAATGGCTGTCCTGGATCATCCTCATCATGTCCCATCAGTAGTGTTGTCCATGACCATAGGATGGGATCTGATCTCTATGGTCTGATCAACTGTGCAGGGACTTGGCTTGAATCTGGATCAAGTTGGCTTTGGTCCAATCAGAAGTGAAGATGGTTGGACCATGCTTTTGCTGCACTATTCTCGGAGACTAATGAGGCCAAATTGAAAGGGTGATTTGTGCACTTTTCACGTCTTATCAAGTGTGCCTACTCAGCGGGTTGGATTCCCGCCAGTAGTGTCCGTTTCTTGCTTGTGAGACAACAGTGTTGGTTTCCTGCTCACAGAGACATGCGGTGGGGTTATGGGACCAATGTGTTCACCCAAGCTTTGCTTGAGGGCGACACTATTGTGCTCTCTCCTTCTTGAGTGTGTCATAGTGTAGTTTCCCTGCTGAGCTTAATTGCTCACTCCTACCCGGGCTGCGTTTTGTAGGTGCGGGCGTTAGCTCTTCTTCAGTGGCCCCTACCAGGCAGGTGTTTGGTGGCGCGACGGCGTCTGGCGGTGCTTGAGGAGCGGTGATCGCCTGTTTGTCCCTTTCTATTAGATAGTCTCATACGAGAGTAAGATGTATAAATGTTAACCCTTTTGAGGATTTGAGTTTATCTTATTATATTGTTGAGGTTTGGAATCATCGTTTTAATAAGGGTGCTTATCAATTATTTAGGGAAATCAGTAGGTTAGAGGGAACCATCGGCAAAAAATTTCCGCATTTAGTTAGGTTTCGGTTTGTGTCGCCCGGCCCGGTTGGGCCTTCCCGGGTCGGGGCTTGACAACTTGGAATCAGAGCATAGGCTGTAGATCCCAGGGATAGGATCATGATTCGATTGAGATTGAGCGTGGGATGGGATAGTTCTATGTCTAGAACATCCGTGCATGCTCTTCTGTGATGTGTTGTTGGAATTCTTCCTTTTCAAAGCTCATATGGGGTTTTCTTCAAAATAGGTCTCAAAGTTACTCTATTAATCACATGGCAAGAAGTATTAATTGCTTCGACCCAAAAATACTTAGGAAGATTATTCTCACATAATAGAGTTCTAGCCATGTCTTGTAGGGTTCTATTTTTCCTTTCAACAACACCATTTTGTTGAGGGGTTCTAGATGATGAGAAGTTATGGGAAATCCCGTTGTCATTGCAAACCTTTTCTAGATAGGAATTCTTGAATTCTCCTCCATGGTCACTTCTAATGCATGTAATGAGAATACCTTTCTCATTTTGGACTCTTCTACAAAAGTTGGTGAATTCCTCAAAGACTTCATCTTTGTGTGCAAGGAAAATCACCTAAGTGTATCTAGTGTAATCATCTACTAGTACAAAGCCATATGAGCTACCACCTAAGCTTGTAGGTTTGGTTGGTCCAAAAAGGTTCATGTGAATGAGTTCTAATGCTCTTGTGGAGGAAACTACATCTTTAGGCTTGAAAGAGGATTTTTCTTGTTTTCCTCTTTGACATTCATCACAAATCTTATCTTTCTCAAATTTGATCTTGGAAAGTCCAAGAACAAGGTCTTTTCGAGAAAGTTTGGATATTAAATCCATGTGTGCATGTCCAAGCCTTCTATGCCATAACTATGAATTATTATTTAAGACACTAAAGCATACATCATAATGGCAAACAATATCATCAAGATAAAATGTGTATACATTACCTTCACAATGACCTACTAGCAAAATTTTATCACTAAGAGCATTCTTAACATAGCATTTTGAATCTTCAAAAATAACTTTGTTACCTCTATCACATAATTGACTAATGCTAAGCAAATTATGTTTCAAACCTTCAACTAAGAGAACATTTTCAATAACAATGGAAGAGGTTTGACCAATATTGCCAATGCCAATTATATTTCCTTTTCAATTGTCTCCAAAGGTCACCACTCCTCTATCTTTAGATTGAAAGGTTGAGAACATGCTCCTTTATCCCGTCATGTGTCTTGAGCATCCACTATCAAGGTACCATCTTTTAGCCTTTGTGTTGGTCTTGATCTTGGATCTCATACACTCCTACAAATAAGAGATCAAACCTTGATTTTTGGTACCCAAATCTTTTTGGGTCCATTTGCATTCGTACTATGCATAAGAGAAGAAGATGAATGTCTAGGTGCCAAAATTCTCTTAGCATTAGCCTGCCTCATTAGATAGCAACTAGGTGCAATGTGACCTACTTTGCAACAATAATGACATATAGGTGCCTGTGCTACCTTAGGTAGGCCCGGGATCGGAAGATCCCAGCTCGGGCGCGCTAAAGCTCGTTTTCGGGCTCGTTTTCACACTCGGAGGAGATCCTTCACGAGTTCCACCACTCCTGTTTCGCCGTTCACCCCGGGAGCACCAAGATGTACCACGACCTACGCCGACAGTTCTGGTGGTGCGGGATGAAGAGGTCAGTAGTTGAGTTTGTTTCCAGATGCCTCACCTGTCAGAAGGTGAAGGCAGAGCACAAACGGACCCCAGGTTTGCTGCAGCCACTTCCAGTGCCAGAGTGGAAGTGGGAACATATAGCTAGGGACTTCGTCACCGGGCTACCCAGGACACCGAGGGGAAATGATGCGATTTGGGTCATTGTCGATCGACTGACCAAATCGGCTCATTTCCTTCCCATGAGGACGACAGATCCAGTTGCCAGACTGAGCCAGAGGTACATTGACGAGGTTGTACGACTACACGGCATTCCAGTGTCTATAGTGTCAGACAGAGATCCCAGATTCACTGGCAGGTTCTGGAGCAGCTTCCAGGATTCCTTGGGGGCAGCACTGACGTTCAGCACAGCTTTCCACCCTCAGACAGACGGGCAGTCAGAGCGAACTATCCAGATCTTGGAGGACATGCTCAGGGCATGTGTGCTAGACGCTGGAGGTAGTTGGGAGCAGCACGTGACTTTGGTGGAGTTTGCCTACAACAACAGTTTCCAGGCCAGTTTGGGTTTTGCACCCTTTGAGGCGTTGTACGGCAGACCGTGTCGCTCACCGGTGTGTTGGACAGAGGTTGGGGAGGCGTCTCTTACCGGTCCAGACATCATCAGACAGTCGTCAGAGAGGTTGGCTCAGATCAGACAGAGGCTTCTGACAGCGCAGAGCAGGCAGAAGAGCTACGCAGACCGCAGGCGACGACCCCTGGAGTTCGCAGTTGGCGACAGAGTGCTACTGAAGGTGTCCCCGCGCAGAGGGTCGATCAGGTTTGGTAGCAGGGGCAAGCTAGCACCGAGGTTCACTGGTCCGTTTGAGATCATCGGACGCATTGGAGCAGTCGCCTACCAGTTGGCTCTACCTCCGCACATGTCAGCAGTTCATCCCACCTTCCACGTGTCTATGCTGAGGAAGAACATTCCAGATCCTTCCCACGTGATCAGACACGACGACCTCGAGGTTGAGGAGGATGCCACCTATGTAGAGCAGCCAGTACAGATCATGGACAGACGGGATCAGGTGCTCAGAGGCAGATCTTTACCGCTGGTCATGGTCAGGTGGAGGCACGGCAGTACAGAGAGTTTGACTTGGGAGCGAGAGGATCGCATGCGTCGGGAGTTTCCCCGACTGTTCACCTCTTCAGGTAATTCCTTGTTGTGGGCGTTGGCGCCCCTAGTTGTAGCCTTGTTTGTGCAGGTAGGCTTAGTTGTTTCTTTTCCCCCGGCTTTCACCTTGAATTTCGGGACTTAGTTGTTTCTTTTCCCCCGGCTTTCACCTTGAATTTCGGGACGAAATTCTTTTTAAGGTGTTTAGGTTGTGAGTGCCCGTCCCTCAGACCTGACTCGACCACGTGGGTCGAGAGCCGGTTTCCTGTCGATTTGGTTCCGCGTCGGGCACGATCGGGCGATCGTGTGGCGGTTTGGACCCCAGGGGCATTTTGGTAAATATGCCCCCTGGTGGTCGGTTTCACACCCGCGTTGCACTCACGGCCGTGGATTGTTGTATATGGTTGTTTAGAATGGTTAGGTAGGTCCGTGATCGGAAGATCCCAGCTCGGGCGCGCTAAAGCTCGTTTTCGGGCTCGTTAGCGGGCCGGTGGGCTTTAGGCCCGTTAGTGGCCTGGTGAGTGGAGACTGGTTGGAGCAGTTGGCTCCAACCCCCCCCACCTTCTCTCCTCTTCTCTTTCTTTTCCCCAGTTCTTCTTTTCTCCTCCTACCAGCGTTTCTTCTCTTCTCCTCCCCTTCTTCCCTCTCCTTCGGCTGGGCTTGATCTTGGAGGACTGAGCTTGAGTAGCGAATCTTCACGGCGCGGCTGGCTGGACGCGTGGAGAAGCTTCATTGCTTGCTCAGGTAGGTGTTTCTACCTCGATCCTTGGATCGGGTTCTATTAGGTTAGGTTGCATATGTGGTTTGCTGTGGAATGCCATGCTAGGGTGTTGTGTAATCCGTTGTGTATTCAATGTGAATGGTTTGGAGTGTTTGTATGCCAAGATTTCCGTATTCTAACGGCTGGTTTCCGAAACGTCGCCGTTTTGTCGGTTTTTGGTTTTCCGACCTAAAATGGGATTTAACCATCAAAAACTGGATTTCTTTACATCATTGGATTCTCCACTTCAAAATACACTTGCCTACCAAGTTTCATTGTTTAAAAACATGTTTTGATCCTTGAAAACCTAGAAATGGGATTTCTGGCATTTTGCGTCGCGAGCTCGACGGTCGATCGGTGCATCGACCGTCAGGCTCGACAGTCGATCGATGTATCGACCGTCAAGCTTTAGTATACTTACTCTGGGCCTGACGATCGACCGTCGGATCGACCGTAGCATCGACCGTCAGGCTCTGTCGAGTTTTTGGGTCCTTAGGGTCGATGGATCGATTGACCGTGGGGCCTTCGCTTTTTCGCCATTTACCTGACGGTCGACCGTCGGATCGACCGTCAGGCTCTGCTTGGTTTTGGGCTTCTCAGGGTCGATGGTTGGATCGACCGTCGCCCTTGGTTTTCTTCGTATGGGGCTTACGGTCGATCCACGGATCAACCGTGGCATCGTCCGTGATCCTTTGAACAGTGTTCTTTGGCTCTTCTTGAATGGCTTTCAACTTTGATTGAGTCTTAAACGTGTTGGGAGGTTTATATAGGGATTTGATGAGGTTTTCAAAGGGTTTTAATCGGGTTTGAGATTTGATCCGAGTTTCTCCCCTTTTTAGCAAATGTATGGTTGTGTTTGCATTTAATTCAAGTTTAATAGAAATTAAATGTCTAGTTGCTTACTTAACCATTAGCTAGCTATGAGTGCTAGCTAATGAGGAATTGTGGAACCTTAGCCTCTTGCCGGCGAGTGCCGAGGGCTATTGTATATCTGTTGAACTTATAACAGTTGATGTGACATATAGAGATATCTAGGATTAGATGCTTGCTTAAGCTCATGCATTGTATGCATTAGAGGCATTTGAGGTTAGGCGGGCGATGTCTTGGGTCGCCGATCCGAGGCTTTCGGGTTGCTCGGATCTAGCCTTAGGACCGTGGCTGGGTAGTCAGGATTAGGGTGTGATTGTCGATCTGAATCTCTGATGATTGAGGATTGCGATAGTCGGCTTGAATCTTTGTTTGAGGTTTAGAGGTCGTGTTGTCTTCCAAGCCCAAGTGCTAAGGATGCAACCTAGGAGTTCCCGACGTGGTCCCCAGGCAGTGGTATCCCTGCTGGGTAAGGGCTAGAGCCTGCATGTCACTGTTTCCGTGGTCCTCCTGGTAACATGTTCAGGAGAGAGGTTTCATGACAGGAACCCTTGGGACATCGGTGGGTTATGGGACCCGTGGCATCCTTTAGACTTAGGCTGGGGGACAACACTGTTGTTGTTTTCTTCCCTTCAGTGTGCCGTAGAGTAGAACCCTACTGGGCTTTTTGCTCATTCCTACCCGGGCTGCGTTTGCAGGTGCAGGCGGCAGTTCCTCCTCAGTGGAGCCAGCAGGTGTGGCTTTTGGCGGCGCGAGTACATCCAGAGGCGTCTGAGGTTTGGTTGGAGGATATGGCTGTTGTAACTTTTTGATATATAATTATGCATGTTGTACCCTTTTTGGAGAACCTTTGGGATGTTGTATAAATCTGTATTTTGAAACTCAGATATTGTAAGACTTGATGTTATATTATGATTAAAATCTGCTTAGCCTCTTGATGATGGAATACTTTTGCTTAAATTGTTTATCCTTTCCGCTTGTACTGCGCCGGTTGATGATGAATAGTGTTAGGACCCTCACGCCCCGTCCTGGATGGGTTTTCTGGGTCGGGGTGTGACAACTTGGTATCAGAGCAGGCTGTAGGTCCCAGGGATAGGATTAAGCTTGCGGTTAAGGTTTTGAGCACGGTTTGGGATAGTTCTAGGAGTAGAGCATCCCTGTGTGCTTGGCTGTGCTCATGTGTGTTATGCTTTTGTTTTATTTATTGCTGCTGTGTTTTGTTTCTCACGGGTGGACACTTGTCGTCTCTGTTGAACGTGCAGATGCCAGGGGAACAGGCTAGCTGTCCAGTGTTGGGTCAGGGTACCGCGCGCGATCAGCACGCTGCCCGACGGGCCTTAGGGTCCAACGCAGCCGTGCCCCGAGTACGTGTACGAGAGGCAGAGCCGAGGGTTGAGGTCATGGTGGAGGAGGATACTTCGTTCATCGCCGAGGAGGTCTCTCCTCCACTCGACCAGCGTGCTGTTGCGACAGCGGTGGTCGACTTCCAGAGGCTGAACCCTCCTAGGTTCAGCGGTACTGGAGGCGACCCAGCGGTGGCGGACGACTGGCTGGAGGGAGTCAGTCGCGTCCTTGACACTCTTTTCGTCCAGGATGACCGAGTGAGGGTCAGACTTGCCGCGTTCCAGCTCGACGGGGACGCTTTGGACTGGTGGCGCTCTTTCCAGGCTGCCAGGGACGGGAGTGACCCATCGTGGGCCGTGTTCCGTTCTTCGTTTCTCGGCGCGTACTTTCCCCGCAGTGCGCGCTCGGCCCTTGTTCGTGAGTACCAGGCCCTTTCTCAGGGTACTCAGTCGGTTGTTCAGTACGCTGCTAGGTTCACGAGACTTGCCAGATTTGCCGGGGCGGTGTCGGCGGACCCTCTTGCCAGAGCTGAGCAGTTTCAGTGGGGGCTTAGGCCCGAGCTCAGGCGGCTGATCGCGGCTCAGCGCGCTAGCACGTACGCAGAGGTGTTGGACAGTGCCTTGGCAGTTGAGGCTCAGTTGCAGGAGCCGGGGCCCAGGGCAGTCCAGTCTGCATCATCTGCGAGTACCAGTGGCGGAGTGCAGCCACAGAGACCAGCTCAGGGCAGAGGGGGTTCGTGGAGGAAACAGAGCTACCAGCGACGCCCGCAGCCGTACCAGCGTTACCCACCCCAGCACCAGCAGCAGCCCAGGCAGGGAGGCCAGCCACTTCTTCCGGCTGGGCCTCAGGGGCAGACGTTCGGAGGAGGCCAGAGCCAGCAGCTAGCGCTTGGTCCTCCTGTGGGCTTTGAGTGCCAGCAGACGGGGCACATTCGCCGTTACTGTCCGACGTTGAGGGCACAGGCAGTGCGTGGCGGAGCAGGCGGAGGTTGGCGAGCATCAGGCGCCGGGAGAGGCAGAGGTCGCGGTGGAGGTCGAGGCGGACCCTGAGGGGGAGTGTACGCACTTCCAGACCACGAGTACCCAGACTTTGTTCAGCCACCTTTTCAGCCTTACCAGTACCAGCCACCCCATCAGACTCTAGCACTTCCATCAGCTCTTGTTGATCCCCCTGTTCTCAGAGGTACCTTCCAGCTTTTCAGTTCATTTGTGGATATTCTGATAGATTATGGGGCGTCTCATTCCTTTGTAGCTAGCGAGTGTGTGACATCGCTAGGGCTAGAGACTGAGCCACTTGGGGTTCCACAGCACTTAGACACACCCGTCGGCGGAGGGGCTCGTGTTGAGCTGATCTGCCGTTCTTGCGAGTTGGAGGTTGGGGGCCTCCGTGTCTTTCTAGACCTTCGGGTGCTAGACATGGTCGGGTTCGACGTGATTCTCGGTATGGATTGGCTGACATCGTACCGAGCCGTCATCGACTGTGGCCGTCGCAGGGTGACTGCTTGGACACCTGACGGCGCTCGTTTTGTTCTGCTTGGGGATCGCCAGTCGGCCGATTCCCTCATGTGTGCTTATCTTCCCAGGCGCGAGGGCCAGCTGTCAGTCCTACTGGCGCGCCTTCCCTTGTTTCCTACAGAGGGCAGTCGAGAGAGCAGTTTGCCTGCAGTGGTTTGTGAGTTTGCTGACGTCTTCCCAGACGAGCTACTGGGTCTTCCTCCTTCCAGAGCAGTAGACTTCCAGATAGATCTTGTACCGGGTACCGGGCCGATCTCTTTGTCAGCTTTCAG
Source organism: Narthecium ossifragum (assembly GCA_963920575.1). Classification (NCBI taxonomy): domain Eukaryota; kingdom Viridiplantae; phylum Streptophyta; class Magnoliopsida; order Dioscoreales; family Nartheciaceae; genus Narthecium; species Narthecium ossifragum. Next base: position 14,498,831 of record OY986968.1, read on the forward strand.
GATGGCACCGGCAGAGCAGAGGGAGCTGAGGGTCCAGCTGGACGGGTTGCTCAGCAGAGGTTTCATCCGTCCCAGCACGTCACCTTGGGCAGCTCCTGTCTTGTTCACAAAGAAGAAGGACGGTACGCTTCGTCTTTGCATTGATTACAGGAAGCTGAACCGGGTGACAGTGAAGAACAAGTATCCGATGCCGAGGATCGATGACTTGTTCGACCAGCTCCGAGGCTCTTCGGTCTTTTCGAAGATCGAACTCCGTACCGGCTATCACCAGTTGAGGATTCGGGATTGCGACATCCCGAAGACGGCTTTCCGTACGAGGTACGGGTTGTACGAGTTCACGGTGATGCCGTTCAACCTGACGAACGCACCAGTAGCGTTCATGGATCTGATGCAGAGGGTCTTCCGACTGTACTTGGATCAGTTTGTGGTGATCTTTGTCGACGACATCCTAGTCTACTCACGTACCGCGGAGGAGCACGAGCAGCATCTGAGGACAGTGTTGCAGTTGCTGATGGGGCATAGGCTGTACGCCAAAGCCTCCAAGTGTGAGTTCTGGCTTCCTGAGGTGCAGTTTCTGGGGCACGTGGTGTCAGCGGCAGGTATTTCAGTTGATCCAGGCAAGATCGAGGCAGTGCTACAGTGGCAGAGACCGGCGACAGTGTTCGAGGTCCGCAGCTTCCTCGGCTTGGCGGGATACTATCGGAGGTTCGTGCGGGACTTCTCCAGGGTCGCAGGGCCGCTGACCAGATTGACACAGAAGGCGGTCCCATTTGTTTGGGACGAGGCTTGTGAGCAGGAGTTCACCCAGTTGATGACCAGACTGACGAGTGCACCGATCCTCATAGTTCCAGAGCGAGGCGTCGGCTACAGTGTCTACTGCGACGCCAGTGGGGAGGGCCTAGGCTATGTGCTTATGCAGGAGGGCCATGTGGTGGCCTATGGTTCCAGGCAGCTGAAGGCCCATGAGAAGAACTATCCGATCCACGATCTCGAGCTTGCGGCGGTTGTCTTCGCCCTGAAGACGTGGCGGCACTATCTCTACGGTGAGCGGTTCTCGGTGTACTCTGATCATAAGAGTTTGAGGCACGTGTTTACCCAGCGTGACCTCAACCTCAGGCAGCGGCGGTGGATGGAGCTTCTAGAGGACTACGACTTCGAGTTGCATTACCACCCTGGTAAGGCACACATCGTAGCAGACGCTCTCAGCAGGCAGACCAGAGACAGCAGAGTGACCTTGGCAGCAGTGCCAGCTCGGCAGTGGCAGATCCTGGAGACAGTCAGTCAGTTTGGGCTTGACTTTGAGGACCGGGCGACAGGTGATTTCCTGTATGCTGTTCGCAGCATTCCAGTTCTTTTGGCCAGAGTGATCGAGGCACAGACTGGAGACCCAGAGCTCGTGGAGACCCGTGCTGCGGTCGGCACCGAGCACGCGGTTGAGGGCTGGACAGTGTCGGCAGACGGTAGTCTACTCTTCAGAGGCAGAGTTGCAGTTCCAGCAGACCCGGCGTTGCGAGAGGAGATCCTTCACGAGTTCCACCACTCCTGTTTCGCCGTTCACCCCGGGAACACCAAGATGTACCACGACCTACACCGACAGTTCTGGTGGTGCGGGATGAAGAGGTCAGTAGCTGAGTTTGTTTCCAGATGCCTCACCTCTCAGAAGGTGAAGGCAGAGCACAGACGGACCCCAGGTTTGCTGCAGCCACTTCCAGTGCCAGAGTGGAAGTGGGAACATATAGCTAGGGACTTCGTCACCGGGCTACCCAGGACACCGAGGGGAAATGATGCGATTTAGGTCATTGTCGATCGACTGACCAAATCGGCTCATTTCCTTCCCATGAGGACGACAGATCCAGTTGCCAGACTAAGCCAGAGGTACATTGACGAGGTGGTACGACTACACGGCATTCCAGTGTCTATAGTGTCAGACAGAGATCCCAGATTCACTGGCAGGTTCTGGAGCAGCTTCCAGGATTCCTTGGGGACAGCACTGACGTTCAGCACAGTTTTCCACCCTCAGACAGACGGGCAGTCAGAGCGGACTATCCAGATCTTGGAGGACATGCTCAGGGCATGTGTGCTAGACGCTAGAGGTACTTGGGAGCAGCACGTGACTTTGGTGGAGTTTGCCTACAACAACAGTTTCCAGGCCAGTTTGGGTTTTGCACCCTTTGAGGCGTTGTACGGCAGACCGTGTCGCTCACCGGTGTGTTGGACAGAGGTTGGGGAGGCGTCTCTTACCGGTCCAGACATCATCAGACAGTCGTCAGAGAGGTTGGCTCAGATCAGACAGAGGCTTCTGACAGCGCAGAGCAGGCAGAAGAGCTACGCAGACCGCAGGCGACGACCCCTGGAGTTCGCAATTGGCGACAGAGTGCTACTGAAGGTGTCCCCGCGTAGAGGGTCGATCAGGTTTGGTAGCAGGGGCAAGCTAGCACCGAGGTTCACTGGTCCGTTTGAGATCATCGGACGCATTGGAGCAGTCGCCTACCAGTTGGCTCGACCTCCGCACATGTCAGCAGTTCATCCCACCTTCCACGTGTCTATGCTGAGGAAGTACATTCCAGATCCTTCCCACGTGATCAGACACGACGACCTCGAGGTTGAGGAGGATGCCACCTATGTAGAGCAGCCAGTACAGATCATGGACAGACGGGATCAGGTGCTCAGAGGCAGATCTTTACCGCTGGTCATGGTCAGGTGGAGGCACGGCAGTACAAAGAGTTTGACTTGGGAGCGAGAGGATCGCATGCGTCGGGAGTTTCCCCGACTGTTCACCTCTTCAGGTAATTCCTTGTTGTGGGCGTTGGCGCCCCTAGTTGTAGCCTTGTTTGTGCAGGTAGGCTTAGTTGTTTCTTTTCCCCCGGCTTTCACCTTGAATTTCGGGACTTAGTTGTTTCTTTTCCCCCGGCTTTCACCTTGAATTTCGGAATGAAATTCTTTTTAAGGTGTTTAGGTTGTGAGGGCCCGTCCCTCAGACCTGACTCGACCACGTGGGTCGAGAGCTGGTTTCCTGTCGATTTGGTTCCGCGTCGGGCACGATCGGGCGATCGTGTGGCGGTTTGGACCCCAGGGGCATTTTGGTAAATATGCCCCCTGGTGGTTGGTTTCACACCCGCGTTGCACCCACGGCCTTGGATTGTTGTATGTGGTTGTTTAGAATGGTTAGGTAGGCCCGGGATCGGAAGATCCCAGCTCGGGCGCGCTAAAGCTCGTTTTCGGGCTCGTTAGCGGGCCGGTGGGCTTTAGGCCCGTTAGTGGCCTGGTGAGTGGAGGCTGGTTGGAGCAGTTGGCTCCAACCCCCCCCCCCCACCTTCTCTCCTCTTCTCTTTCTTTTCCCCAGTTCTTCTTTTCTCCTCCTATCAACGTTTCTTCTCTTCTCCTCCCCTTCTTCCCTCTCCTTCGGCTGGGCTTGATCTTGGAAGACTGAGCTTGAGTAGCGGATCTTCACGGCGTGGCTGGCTGGACGCGTGGAGAAGCTTCATTGCTTGCTCAGGTAGGTGTTTCTACCTCGATCCTTGGATCGGGTTTTACTAGGTTAGGTTGCATATGTGGTTTGCTGTGGAATGCCATGCTAGGGTGTTGTGTAATCCGTTATGTATGCAATGTGAATGGTTTGGTGTGTTTGTATGCCAAGATTTCCGTATTCTAACGGCTGGTTTTCGAAACGTCGCCGTTTTGTCGGTTTTTTGTTTTCCGACCTAAAATGGGATTTAACCATCAAAAACTGGATTTCTTTACATCATTGGATTCTCCACTTCAAAATACACTTGCCTACCAAGTTTCATTGTTTAAAAACATGTTTTGATCCTAGAAAACCTAGAAATGGGATTTCTGGCATTTTGCGTCGCGAGCTCGACGGTCGATCGGTGCATCGACCGTCAGGCTCGACGGTCGATCGATGTATCGACCGTCAAGCTTTAGTATAGTTACTCTGGGCCTGACGATCGACCGTCGGATCGACCGTAGCATCGACCGTCGGGCTCTGTCGAGTTTTTGGGTCCCCAGGGTCGATGGATCGATCGACCGTGGGGCCTTCGCTTTTTCACCATTTACCTGACGGTCGACTGTCGGATCGACCGTCGCATCGACCGTCAGGCTCTGCTTGGTTTTGGGCTTCTCAGGGTCGATGGTTGGATCGACCGTCGCCCTTGGTTTTCTTCGTATGGGCCTCACGGTCGATCCACGGATCGACCGTGGCATCGTCCGTGATCCTTTGAAAAGTGTTCTTTGGCTCTTCTTGAATGGCTTTCAACTTTGATTGAGTCTTAAACGTGTTGGGAGGTTTATATATGGATTTGATGAGGTTTTCAAAGGGTTTTAATCGGGTTTGAGATTTGATCCGAGTTTCTCCCATTTTTAGCAAATGTATGGTTGTGTTTGCATTTAATTCAAGTTTAATAGAAATTAAATGTCTGGTTGCTTACTTAACCATTAGCTAGCTATGAGTGCTAGCTAATGAGGAATTGTGGAACCTTAGCCTCTTGCCGGTGAGTGGCGAGGGCTATTGTATATCTGTTGAACTTATAACAGTTGATGTGACATATAGAGACATCTAGGATTAGATGCTTGCTTAAGCTCATGCATTGTATGCATTAGAGGCATTTGAGGTTAGGCGAGCGATGTCTTGGGTCGCCGATCCGAGGCTCTCGGGTTGCTCGGATCTAGCCTTAGGACCGTGGCTGGGTAGTCAGGATTAGGGTGTGATTGTCGATCTGAATCTCTGATGATTGAGGATTGCGATAGTCGGCTTGAATCTTTGTTTGAGGTTTAGAGGTCGTGTTGTCTTCCAAGCCCAAGTGCTAAGGATGCAACCTAGGAGTTCCCGATGTGGTCCCCAGGCAGTGGTATCCCTGCTGGATAAGGGTTAGAGCCTGGATGTTACTGTTTCCGTGGTCCTCCTGGTAACATGTTCAGGAGAGAGGTTTCATGACAGGAACCCTTGGGACATCGGTGGGTTATGGGACCCGTGGCATCCTTTAGACTTAGGCTGGGGGACAACACTGTTGTTGTTTTCCTCCCTTCAGTGTGCCGTAGAGTAGAACCCTACTGGGCTTTTTGCTCATTCCTACCCGGGCTGCGTTTGCAGGTGCAGGCGGCAGTTCCTCCTCAGTGGAGCCAGCAGGTTCGGCTTTTGGCAGCGCGAGTACATCCAGAGGCGTCTGAGGTTTGGTTGGAGGATATGGCTGTTGTAACTTTTTGATATATAATTATGCATGTTGTACCCTTTTTGGAGAACCTTTGGGATGTTGTATAAATCTGTATTTTGGAACTCAGATATTGTAAGACTTGATGTTATATTATGATTAAAATCTGCTTAGCCTCTGGAATACTTTTGCTTAAATTGTTTATCCTTTCCGCTTGTACTGCGCCGGTTGATGATGAATAGTGTTAGGACCCTCACCCCCCGTCCTGGATGAGTTTTCTGGGTCGGGGTGTGACAGCATGTTTCGATGTGATACTCGGTATGTACTGGTTAGCAGCATACCGAGCTATCATCGACTGTGGTCGCCGGAGGGTGGTCGCTTGGACACCCGATGGGACACAGTTTGTGTTGTTGGGGGATCGGTTTTCGGCCGATTCCTTTGCTTGTGGTGTGGGGAGGCGTGGCAGCGAGCTTTCAGCCTTGCTGGCCAGCCTGTCCCTGTTTGGGTCAGAGGGAGTGCAGCAGAGCAGTTTCCCCAGGATCGTGTGCGACTACACCGACGTGTTTCCCGAGGTGTTGCCAGGGCTTCCGCCGCCCAGAGAGGTCGATTTTGAGATCGACCTGGTACCGGGTACCGCACCGATCTCTCTCCCGGCTTTCAGGATGGCACCAGCAGAGCAGAGTGAGCTGAGGACCCAGCTAGACGAGCTTACCAGCAGAGGTTTCATCCGTCCCAGCATGTCTCCCTGGGGGGCGCCAGTGTTGTTCGCGAAGAAGAAGGAAGGTACCCTTCGACTTTGCATAGACTACAGGCGGCTCAACAGGGTGACGGTGAAGAACCGGTATCCGATGCCGAGGATCGACGACCTGTTTGACCAGTTGCGAGGATCTTTTGTGTTATCAAAGATCGACCTCTGCACCGGCTACCACCAGTTGAGGGTTCGGGATTGCGACATCCCGAAGACGGCTTTTCGGACTCGGTACGGCCTATACGAGTTCGTGGTGATGCCGTTTGGGCTGACGAACGCACTAGCAGCGTTCATGGATCTCATGCAGAGGATCTTCCGGCCTTTCCTAGACGAGTTCGTGGTGGTGTTCGTCAACGACATCCTTATCTACTCCCGGTCAGAGGCGGAGCACGAACGACACTTGGCGACAGTGTTGCAGCTACTTAGGGAGCATCGGCTTTATGCCAAGGCTTCCAAGTGTGAGTTCTGGCTTGTACAGGTGGGATTCCTTGGACACGTGGTGTCGGCAGCAGGGATCTCAGTTGACCCGGCCAAGGTCGAGGCAGTGGTACAGTGGCAGAGACCGAGGACAGTGTTCGAGGTCCGTAGTTTCTTAGGCTTGGCGGGTTACTATAGGCGGTTCATGCGGGACTTCTCCAAAGTTGCCGGACCGTTGACCAGACTGACACAGAAGGCCGTCCCGTTCGTGTGGGATGATGCTTGTGAGCAAGCCTTCGTGGAGCTGAGGACGAGGTTGAACAGTGCGCCGGTGCTGATCGTCCCCGAGCGAGGTGTTGGTTACAGTGTCTACTGCGACGCCAGCGGTGAGGGTTTGGGGTGTGTCCTCATGCAGGAGGGCCACATAGTTTCATATGGTTCTCGTCAGTTGAAGAACCATGAGAGGAACTACCCGACTCACGACTTGGAGCTAGCAGCGGTGGTCTTCGTCCTGAAGACCTGGCGGCACTACCTCTATGGCGAGAAGTTTTCTGTCTTCTCGAACCATAAGAGCTTGAGGCACGTTTTCACCCAACGTGACCTCAACCTGAGACAGCGACGCTGGATGGAGCTACTGGAGGACTACGATTTCGAGTTGCATTACCATCCTGGTAAGGCAAACGTCGTAGCAGACGCGCTGAGCAGACAGGTGAGAGACACCAGAGCAGCAGTTGCAGGGTTGTCAGCGCGACAGTGGTAGGCTCTAGAGACGGCGGGCCAGTTGGAGCTCGAGTTTGAGGATCGGGGATCCAGCAGCTTCCTCTACGCAGTGCAGAGTATGCCATTAGTTCTAGCCAGAGTGTTGGAGGCACAGCACAGTGATCCAGAGCTCGAGGAGTTACGCACAGCAGCGGGCACGGAGGGCGCAGACGGAGACTGGACAGTATCGCCAGATGGAGGGCTACTGTTCCGAGGCAGAGTAACGGTTCCAGCAGATCCAGTTCTTCGAGACGACGTCCTATGAGAGTTCCACCACTCTCGTTTTGCGGTTCATCCCGGCGGCACCAAGATGTACCAGGACCTTCGGCGACAGTTTTGGTGGCGCGGGATGAAGAGGGCAGTGACGGAGTTCGTATCGCGCTGCCTTACCTGTCAGAAGCTCAAGGCAGAGCACCAGCGGACTCCGGGGTTACTTCAACCGCTTCCACTAGCTGAGTGGAAGTGGGAGCACATCACGATGGACTTCGTGACCGGGCTACCGAGATCTCCATAGGGGGAATGACGCGATTTGGGTCATCGTTGATCGATTGACCAAATCGGCGCACTTCCTGCCTATGCGGGTGACAGACTCGACGGACAGGTTAGGCAGCTTGTACGTCAGAGAAGTGGTCAGACTACACGGAGTTCCGGTTTCTATCGTGTCAGACCGTGACCCCAAGTTCACCAGCAGGTTCTGGCGCGACTTTCAGGGGGCAGTTGGCACACTCCTGACTTTCAGTACGGCTTTCCATCCGCAGACAAACGGACAGTCAGAGCGGACTATCCAGATCTTGGAGGACATGCTGAGAGCATGTGTCCTCGACGCAGGAGGCAGCTGGGAGGAGCACGTTCCCTTGGTGGAGTTCGCCTACAACAACAGCTACCAGTCCAGTCTTGGAGTAGCACCTTTCGAGGCGTTGTACGGTAGGCCGTGTCGTTCCCCAGTGTGCTGGACAGAGGTTGGAGAGGCTTCACTCACCGGTCCAGACATCGTCAGGCGGTCGTCAGAGAGGTTAGTGCAGATCAGGCAGAGGCTTCTGACGGCTCAGAGCCGGCAGAAGAGTTATGCAGATCAGAGGCGACGACCGTTGGAGTTTGTAGTTGGCGACCGAGTGTTCTTGCGAGCATCACCGTACAGAGGTTCTGTCAAGTTTGGCAGAGGTGGTAAGTTGGCGCCGAGGTTAGTCGGTCCGTTTGAGATCTTAGAGAGGGTCGGCGAGGTAGCTTACCACCTGGATCTTCCTCAGCACATGTCTGCTGTGCACCCGACTTTCCATGTGTCGATGCTGAGGAAGTATCACCCAGACCCATCTCATGTCATCAGAGTGGATGACATTGAGCTTGAGGCAGACGCGAGTTTCGTTGAGCAGCCGGTTCAGGTACTTGACCGAAGGGATCAGGTCTTGCGGGGCAAGACAATTCCCTTGGTCAAGGTACTGTGGAGGCACAGAGGCACCGAGGAGATCACTTGGGAGTGCGAGGCGCACATGCGGCAGGAGTTTCCGCAATTGTTTTCTTCTCCAGGTACTTCTTGTCCTGTCCTCTAGTGTAGCTGTTTTTGTTGTTCCGAGCTCTACCCTTATTGAATCTCGGGACGAGATTTCCTTTAAGGGTATTAGGATGTGAGGACCTGCCCCTCTACCCCTGTGGCTCGTTGTAGACCGCAAGGGCAATTTGGTAAATTGCGCCTTGTTGGTTTGTTTCACACCCGTGTGTGCACACACTGGCCTTGTTTGTGTTAATGCTTGTTTAGAATGGCTAGGTGGACCCGGGATCGGAAGATCCCAGCTCGGACGCGTGGAAGCTTGCTTTTGGGCAGCTGACGACCCCCGAGGGATCGATCGCTCTTTGGAGCGATCGGTCGGACTCGTGAGCGAGTCGGTGGGTTTTGATCCGGGGCGAGAACGATCGATCGCTCCTTGGAGCGACCGTTCGGACTCGCGTCGGTGGCTTTTCTGCTTCGCGAGGACGGCCACCGCTGGCCGTCGCTCTCCCCTGTCAGAGGGGGGGAGGACTTTCCCTCCCCTCCCCTCACTTTCTCCCCCTTCCCCCGGCTTTCCCCTCCCCATTTCCTCCTTTTCCTTCCCCTCCTCTTCCTCCTTCTCCTCCTTTCTTCTTCCTCCTTCTTTCTTCTCCCGAAGCTCTGCTTCTCTTCCCCTGTTTCCGGCAGCAAGCTTCATCACCTCCGTTCTCCCTCCTCCGACCACCTTTTTTGGCGTTCTAAGGCTCGTTGGATCCGTGACAACGAGAGGAAGATCCCTGAAGTAGTTTGGAACCTTGTTGGTGATCAACTCGCGGGGAATCAGCCGAGGAAAGCGCAGCTAGGTAGGGTTATACCTACTGATGTTTATTTCGGGTTTTCTCTAGATCTAGCCGTTGGATCTTGTTGATCCTTGTTTTGTTGGTTTCCTTATGCCTATTAGAATTACTGATTTAAGTTTCATGTTAATCAGTTGAGATTTGAGTAGGTTTTCTGTATGATTAGTCTCGGATTTCTGGTTTTCGGCTTGCGGCGTGTACATGATCTTGGTTTCTAATAAACATAAGAGTTGTAGATCTCTTCGTTAGCTTTCGATGCCATCTTATTTCGTAATTTTCCGATTTATGTACGATTTGTTATGAATGGTTTGCTGGAGGGCTGCGTTGTAGCAATTAAATTGGTAAGTGAGTTGATTAGCGGTTTTGATTTGTATTTTCCCGTTAATCCAACCGTTGGATCATTATGAATTTTGGATATATTGATCCTGGTACATTCACCTACTGGTGGCTAAGTTGGATCTTGAATCTGACGTCGTTTGGACATTGGATCGATGGGATCAATTAGCCCCTAAGTGGTGGTTTTGGGTGTTTGAATATAATATTATATTTCGGAATATAATATTATATTGTTTACTCTTCATCAATGGTTTTCGGGGTTGCTTCCCGTTGCAAGAGTTCACAGTTGACGGTCGTGGTACCGTCGTAATGCCGGGACCCGCTGCGGATTGGCTGGCAGCGGTTGGTAGTACTGCTGCAGTGATCCAGTAGACTTATATGATGCTTGACATACTGTTGCATGCTTTGCTTCTTATCTGTGTATGTCATAGCATGCATTGTTGATTTGTGCATTAGTTGCATTGGTTAGGGCGTGGGTGATCCTTGGGTCGCCGTCCCGAGGCTGGAAGCTCGGACTTAGCCCTAGGGCCGGGGTTGGGTTGTTTGGACCCGGTTTGAATTGTGGTGCCCAGTCGATTCGATGATAGGCTTAGATGACTGGTGCACTTGTTGCTTGATGATTGTAAAGGTCGTGTCGGCCTCGAGTCGGATCTGAGGTGTAGCCGGTGTCCGATATTCTTAAAACTCTTGACTAGAGGAGTAACCTACTCAGTGGTGTCTTTTCTCATCAAACAGTGTTCAGTGTCCTGTTGAGAGTTAGCAGTGTCGTCTCCTGCTACTGAGTGTGACCTGACATGTGATCAGCCCGGCTGGAAGACCATGATCGTGGGCCTCAGGGACACGCGGTGGGGTTATGGGACCCCTGTATACACCCAGGTTCCACTTGAGGGCGGCATTGTTGCGTTTCCCTCTTCCTTCTGTGTGTCGTAGTGTAGATCCCTACTGAGCTTAGTGCTCACACCTACCCGGGCTGCGTTTTGCAGGTGCAGGCGTCAATTCTTCCTCCGTGGCCCCTAACCGAGCAGTTGGTTGGCGGTGCGGCGGCGCCTGGTGGCTTTTGAGAGGTGGTGATCGTTTATTACTTTTACCTTATGTTAGTTAGTCTCCTACGGGAGTAATGTTGTATTTTGATCTTCCCCTCTCCGAGGATTTGTATATTAAACACTTGGGTTTTGAATCTGTGGTTCGATGTTTTAAAATGTTGTTTTAATTGGGGCTTTTGATGAATTGCTAGGGAGATCAATAGGTTAGAGGGAACCCTCGTCGTTCTTTTTCCGTGTTTTGTAGGTTCCGGTTCGCGTCGCCCGGCCCGGTTGGGCTTTCGCGGGTCGGGGCGCGACACTACTCTTCACGAATTTAGCTATAGTGATTTTTAAGTCATTAACTTCAAGATTGAGATCTCTCTTGGATTTCCTCAAGTAGATAAGTTCCCTTTGCATATCATAGTTTGTGTTCTTCAATATGGTGAGCTCATATTGAGTGTCCTTGAGTTCCTCCTCAAGTGTGTCACTAGTGTCACAAGACTTGATGCCTAGCATGCATTTGTTTTCCTTTTCTAAGGTTCCAATCCTATGCATGGCATCTAATTTTTCTTCGTCTACTTTCTTCAAGTCGGTAAACGTAGCATAGTATTTCTTTTTAAGGAATTTGAAATCATTAGTTAAAGCATGATAAGCATAAAAAAGTTCTTCAAATGCAAGCTCATCCTCTACCTCATTTTCCTCTTCTTCCTCATCTCCATGTGCCATTAAGCATATGTTGGCTACCTCTTGTTCTTCTTCATCGGATGAGGTCTCGACATCACTTTCTCCCCAAGTAGCCATCATTGCTTTCTTTTTCTTGAACTCCTTCTTTGAAGGCTTCTTGAGGTTAGGACAATCAAACTTGATGTGTCCGGGCTTCCTACACTCATAACATATGATTTCATTTGAGTTAGAAGAAGTAGGATTGTTTTTTTCACCTTTTGGAAATTTCTTCTTGAAGAATTTCTTTCCTCCTTGGTGCTTGAAGATTTTTTGAATTCTTCTTGATATCATCGCCAATTCTTCATCGTCATCTCCTTCACTTGAATCAGACGAGTCTTTGCAAGATGACCTGAAAGCAATCATCTTTTTCTTTTATCTCCTTCTTCGTTGCTTCTCTTCAAGTTCATCTCATAGGTCATGAGGGAACCCATGACCTCATCAAGTGACAACTTGGATAGATCTTTGGCTTCTTCGATCGCTGTCACTTTAGGATCCCATGATTTCGGTAGACACCTAAGTATCTTTCTCACTACTTCATCGTTAGCATAAATTCTACCAAGAGATTCAAGCACATTCAATATGTTAGTAAAACGTGTAAACATCTCACTAATAGTTTCATCATTCTTCATGCAAAAGAGTTCATACTCATGTACAAGCATACTTATTTTTGACTCTTTAACTCGGCTTGTTCCCTCATAAGTAACCTCAAGTTTGTTGTTACGATGCACCTTCTATAGGGCTTCCGTACCTGGTCTCTTGCCTCGTCTCAGATCCTCTTTAGCCAAATTTATGGCTAGGTCGAGAGATATCTTTAGGATTTTAGGAGAAGGACCCTAGGTATTCGACGAGGAAGGCGAAGACTAGAGGTGGAGACGGATGAGAAGAGGGATACCTTGCAGCTCCTCTAGGGTTGGCTGGCTTCTCTTGGAGATCCAAGCCTTGGAGAACGTGGTGGAGGGAAGCACAACAGCCAAGGGGACGCCGGGGACTTGGGGTTTGACGGCGGAGGTGGCCGGTAGCGGCGGTGATGATAGTGGGCGGCTGGTGGAGAAGAATCCGGCTGTAGAGAGAGAAGGGTGAAGGTGGCTGGTGGTTTGTGGAATTAGGGTTACAGCTACTCCTATATTACTTCTACTCTTAGGATTTATCTCTACTAAATAATAACTCTCATAAATTCGTCCATGCATAAAAACCATAATACAAGCTATAGAGGTCCTTTTATAGAGGTCATTTTATAGAGGCCTCAAGAGAGTTCTACTACAACCTAAATACCTTCTTGCTTGGACAACAAGTAAAAGACTCTTACTAATTCAACTCAAACTTGACTAAACCAAAATTAGGACTCATAATAAGAACTAGCTAAGCAAATCATAAACTGAACTCAACTAGCAAACTGACTCAATCAAGATAACTACTAACTAGGAAGTCAACTGAGTAAGCAAACCAGCTAGGGAATTAGAATCCTTTTGGCTGGTTGGGCTTAGGACGCCCAAAGGGACCTGGTTGCAGCCAGCTCCTTGGCGTGGGCCCACCCAAGCAAGGACATGGGTCCCTTTTTGGATTGGCTTAGTTTGTCCTCGTATCATCCCCTCTCCCTTTGAAATGGGCCTTGTCCTCAAGGCTTGAATTTGCTGAGGGAAAAGGGCTCTGCTCTTCTCGGACCGGAGTGACATGGCTAGACCACAACAGTTGCTCTGACTTGGCGGTGAGAATCCTGGTCGCACCCATGGTGGATCAGGTGGTAATGGGGCCACTGAATCAGGAGGCCATGCCGCTGGTCTGGAAGGAGGAAACTGAAGCGCTGGTGTATCTGGGGGTCGCTGGAACTCCAAAAAGTAAAGGACAATTGTAGAGCGGTGGTGGTGCGTCCTTAATAGCTGGCTTCCTGGGTCGAAGACTAGGTCAACTCGAATCGAGTCTTCCCAATGTGGATGTAGACCCAATATGGTAGCTGGATACGGTGGAGAACAGTTGAGCTTGGGGATCTCTCTGCTTTGCTCCAAAGGGATCAGCAGGGCTCTACCTTCAACATCAGTCCTCATGGTCAGAGTCGACAAAGTCGTTCTGAAACTTCGAGTGGTTGATGGTTGCTGGCTGATGCTCATGGATCTGGTCGGCTGGAAGATGGTATCTGACTGAGGGTGGAAACTCCTTGGATAGCTCAGTTCGATCATTGGATGTTTGATCAAATGTTGAGGATGCGTAGAGATCATCCGGAATCTGGTCTGATCTTGCTGAAGGTTGGCATTTGGCCTGACCAAGTATGATTGGCTGAGCTTGCCTGGACTTGACTTGCTAAGATCACATCTGACTAGATTGAATCTGATCGAACCCACTTGAGTCTGAGTTAGCCCGAACTGATGTGAATCTAGGCTTGATCGGACTTGGTTGGTGTAGCCAAATCTGGTTGAGCCTGGATTGAATCTGTCCAAGTCTTGTAGGCTGGGAATGGAAAGAGATCTGGCAGCTGAAAGTGGCCGGAACTCAATCGCTTGTGAGGGAAGCTCGTCGGACTTCAAATCCCAAGGAGAAGAGGTAATGAGAGGATGGGGGTTCGATCCAACTGAGTGAATCTGGCCAGGGAGGGGGTCGGTGCCGGTCAGGAGTGAGGAGGTGGGGCTAATGGCGATCTGGTAGTCGGGAATCGGAGCCGGGCTTGGCAATGTCGGGGAAGGGGCCAGGAGGTTTAGGGGATGGCCTTTGATGCCTCTGGAGATTCTTCGGTGGGCTGTGAGAGGAGGTTATAGTAGTATTGGGCAGAGGTAGGCCGTGACTACTTTGAGGTTTGCCGCCGTAGTCGGGGAAGACGGAGTTGGGAGCCAGCGGGGATGTACATGGAACGGCTATGGAAGGAGAGGTTGGGTGGCTGTGAGGAGTTTCAAGAATAAATTATTTTTCTTTTTATCTCCTTCTTCATTACTTCTCTTCAAGTTCATCTCATAGGTCATGAGGGAACCCATGACCTCATCGAGTGACAACTTGGATAGATCTTTGACTTCTTCGATCGCTGTCACTTTAGGATCCCATGATTTCGGTAGACACCTAAGTATCTTTCTCACTACTTCATCGTTAGCATAAATTCTTCCAAGAGATTCAAGCACATTCAATACGTTAGTAAAACGTGTAAACATCTCACTAATAGTTTCATCATTCTTCATGCAAAAGAGTTCATACTCATGTACAAGCATACTTATTTTTGACCCTATCTCTTTTGCTGATTTGCATGTAGAGACCCTATTGAATTCACTAGGGCTAAGGGCACAAGATTGAAAGCTTTTCGCCTTGGCATTTGTTTGAAGGTTCTTGAGATCAATTGGGGTGTAGTCACTTTTTGTCTTTGGTACTTCTTTCCCTTCAACAATTTTCATAGGGATATAATTTTCATCCTCTATTACTAACCAAGCTTCAAAATCCATAGATTGGATGAATATCTCCATCTTAGGTTTCCAATATATGTATAGTTTGATTCATTGAAGTATGGTGGTCTATTGGTAGCTTGTCCCTCAATGTCTTCCATCTCTAGATAGATCCTCTAAGGGTTGTTACACCACTAAAAATAGAAACCTAGCTCTGATACCAATTGAAGGTCCAAGAGGGGGGTGAATTGGACTTTTTTCGAAAAACTAGATTAATGAAAAAATCAGGTTGGAGAGAACTAACACCTTAAATGCTTATAGATGAAATGAAACTAAAGATAAATAACATGCAAGAATAATATCAAGGAATGGTGAGAGAGATGACACCGATTTTATAGTGGTTCGACCCAACTCTTGGTCTACGTCCACTTCTCTCAAGGCTCTCCTTGAGGTTCCACTACTTGCAAATCTTTTACAGCTTTTCCTCCAAGCTTCCCGGTGCTTGGTGACCTTACAATCACAGTCACTTGCTATTGTTTAACTCTCAAAGTACTTCTTCATACTCGAAGAAGATTTATAAAGGTTGTAGCTCTAAAAAGAATAAGTAGAAACTCTTGCTAAGACTTGCTCAGATAATCTCAATAATATCAATAATTGTTATGGAAAGTTTACAACAAAGAACTACTTATATCTAGCCTTTAACGAGCTCAAAAATGACCTCCAACGGCTCTCTTCAACTCTCCAACGGCTAGTTTTTTTACTGTGCGCGTTGCTGGCGGTCGATCCATGCATCGTCCGTGACTTGGCCCATCGTGTACAAAAACTCAGCCTTTGCGTCCCACGGTCAATCCACCCATCGACCGTCGCATCGTCCGTCAGGCTCTGTTGTGAAAAATGCTTCCCAGGGTCGATGCTACGATCGACCATCGCTTCTTGACTTTTCACCAACATCCTCTACGGTCGACCATCGCATTGTTCGTGAGCCTACAACATTTAAAAACACAAAGTCTAAACCTCACAGTCGACCGGTCCATCGACCGTCGCATCGACCGTTAGGCTCTGTCACGAAAATGGCTTCGCAGGGTCGATGCAACGATCGACCACGAGCCAACATTTCATTTTTGTGAAGTATGGTGCATCGTCCGCGGTCGATCCATGGATTGACCGTCGCATCCCCACGGTCGATCCATGCATCGACCGTCAGTACATAAACTCATTAAATATTGAATTTGAGACTTTAAATTAAAGGGATAATATATATTAAACATATATTTTATCATTTAATATATGTTGGCATCATCAAAACAAGGTTAGGATCAACATAATTTACCAAACTACCCCCAAAGTCGCAACGATCAAAGGAGATCGCGAAGCAAGGCCAACCGAGTCAGACCCTCGACCTAAGCGGTTGGACCGGGTTGGAGGTACGTGTCCTCACATCGTTGGGCCTCGAGGAATAGGAGGGAGCTCGGGGAGGTGGAGGCTAGCGGTGAAGTACTCTTGGCATCGTTGGCCGGTGAGGGAAAATGCAAGCGGTGGGACCTCGGGCCAGTAGTGTTGGACATCGTCGGGGAGGGCGGAGTCGTCGGAGTGCAGCTCCAGAGGAGGTACGGGGTACTTGGGCGGTGGAGTTGAGAGAGGGGGGTGGCGTCCAGTGCCGGTGGAGGATGGGGGTTGGGGACTATCGGCGTTGAGGGTTTCGTCGAGCGGAGCGGAGAGGGGGGGAGGGTTTTGTCACGGTGGCCGTGACTTCGCTAGAATCATTGAGATTAGGAGCACTCATCGGTCTCCGTCCTTCCTCCTCCTCGCGTGATGTCGGAAGAGACGAGGGCAGTGGCGCAGGCAAGTTCCTCCTTCACCGCCTGCGTCTTCCGCAACTCCCTCCCCGACGCCAAGTTCCTGGACGTCATCGGCCCCACCTACCTCACTCTGTTCGTCTCCTTCCTCGCGCGGCACCAAGAGCACGAGGCGACGGCGAAGGAATCCAAGCGGTGCTGGTCGGCGGTGGCGTAGCGCGTGGAGATCCAGGCGATACTAAAACCAGCTAAAATAGGAGTACCAGTCAAAATTGAACACTGACCGGTTTGCCGTCAAATCAGAATAACAACGTTTGACGGCTCAGACTGAATTGTCAGGTTTTGAAACTATTGAATAGATTTATGTGATTTTGAAATATAAGGATAGTAGAATGCTAATCGTGAAACCAAGTAGTATCAAAGTATTTTGTTTTTATCTTTTTTTAACTTATGCTTCCCGCCCCGAGGTTATCAACCTTTGACAAAAGTTGTACGATAAAAACTACTTTGTGAACCACAAACCATACTGTCATTGTTGGTCATTCTTTCCCTTTCCCTTAAAATGCCCATCCTAGCTGTCCTCCCTCCAACAGCCATCCCCTCCACGCAACCACCCCCAACCACCCCTCCTTTTCACCATAATCCCCCCTTCCAATTCCTCTTCTCCTTCTAAAAATCCTCTTTTTTTGGTTTCAATTCTCCGACCAAGAATCGGCGACCTGTCGGATTCCTCTATCCGCCAATGATTCCGGATCCCGTCCCCACCACCGCAGCCCCCGCCGCCGCCACCATCCTCTACGCATGCATCGCCCACGGCCCCACCGTCCTTGCAGATTTCCTCCCCTTAGACGACGCCGGCCTTGCCGGAGTGGCTGAGCGGTACCTCTCCTTGGCCCCGCCGCTCCACCGCCACTATTCTCACGCAGCCCAAGGCCGCATTTACGCCTTCCTCTTCTCCGAACCGCTTGTCTTCTTCGCCATTGCCCCCAACTCCCTCGTCTCCTCGTCGTCGCATCTCCTCCTCCTCCTAGGACGCCTCCGCGACGCTGTCCTACGCTCTCCTTCTTCCTCAGCCATCAAACAGGCCCGCAAACCTCTCTCCCTCCAAGAGGAGCTCCTCCCTCACCTCCGGTACCTCGCCACCCAACTCCCGTCCCTCCCGTCCCAAGACGCAATCCCCGGTGCCCCGCCGACCGGTCACTATCCGAAGCCCGAGCGAGATGTCGAAGAGAAGCACAAGAGGGCAAAGAAGGACAGGAGGAAGAAGAAGAATCCCCCAAGCGAGAGCAGGATGGCGATATGTGACGACCATCATGATGGAAACGTAGGTAGAGGAATTGGAATAATGGGGGTGAAGCAGGCGGAGAGGATGTGGAGGCGGCAGGTGCGAGTGGTGCTGCTCGTCGATCTGGTGGTGTGCAGCTTGTTGTTTGGAATATGGCTCTCTGTGTGCAGAGGATTCCAGTGCATCGCCGGATGAATACACCCAATTGTTGATATTGGAAAAGGGTCCTCGGCGGCATTGCAGAGGAACCATGTTTGTTGCCATGGCGGCAAGTGGGCGGCGCGGGGGCTATGATTCTTTTGCTCCCCCTAGATAAGATGATGTGTAGCCGAAAGCTATTATGTAAACTTCATTGGATTTCCTTTACTTGTTGTCTGTCTTGTATCATGCGATTTTTGTATTCTTTGGAGCCTTCTTGCACACATGTATAGTTGTGCCAATTTGCAAAGTTTTACCTTTATGACTTTTTTCTGTTCCTGACCCCGTTGCAATATTGATTCCAATATGGTTGTTTCCCCCGCATTTTTTTGGGTATTTGTAGAATGCTGTGGTTGAAATTATGAAAAGATCAATTGAAAGTTGGTGGAGGTCTTGATTTGCTTATGTTTCTGATGGTAAACAATGCAATGCTGCCTTAATCTATGTATAGATCCTGTAATTCTGTTCGAATTGTACATGCACTATTCACAATTGTGATGTCACCATTCACTTGCTACGAGTTAATGCACACGCTCATCTGATAGGAAGGAGGATGCTAGTACTTTTTGCATTTATAAACGGGATCAGGGAAGCTATTCAACCGACTATTACGTGAGTAGCAGCAGATTTCTGTGCAATTGTGTGTCCCCAGGATTTTATGTAAAATGAAGAGTTGTTACCCTTTCATCTTCAAAAACTGATGATAAATTTGGAGCAGGACAGAGTTGCTCTCGTCCAGAAGTAGCATATGAAATGTGTTCAAGGCTTTGTTTGAGACACTTGAGTGATACTATGAGAGTAGTCTTTAGCGAGAAGGGCCAATAACGGCTAAAAAACAATAGGGTTTGACAGTAGGAGCAATGAGACGAAAATACCCCCCTATAATCCCCACCCAGCAGGACCTCGAGTAAAATTTTTCCTATGGCGCTTCATCCATGGGAAAATCACAACCTTAGAAGATCTCCACAGATGGGGTAGCTCTCCCGATCCTCTTTGCCGAAGGTGCCGCGCACACCCTGAGTTCATATCCCATATTTTCTTCTTTTGTGACTTCTCTGTTGAAGTCTGGGGCCGAGTTCTGAGAGCCAAACAGCGGCCATCCTCGGTTGGTAGTATCTGGTGAATTCTTTCGGTATCTGGGCGATCTGGGTCATCTAAATATAAAACCATCATCGGATACATCCTTTGGTGGCTCTGGAAAGAAATGAATTTTGTGCTCTTCAACAATCAAGGTGTGCCGGCGGTGAAGCTTTCCCAGCTCATATCCAGGCAGATAAGAGAATTTTCTCTTACTTTCTCTCCTTCTCCCCCAATCTCCCCCTCCTCTATGGATTCTTCCTGTGTCTTACGGACTGACGTGGCAGTTCAGGGAGGAGTTGTAGGTCTTGGAGCTGCCCTCTTCTCCAATTCAACGATGATCTGGATGTCTCAAGGATCCCATCATGTATCCTTAGTGGTTGAGGGAGAGCTTTGGGCCATAGAAGCTGGGCTGGCACATGCGCTCCAAAGAAATGTTCGGAGAGTTATAGTTGAATCTGATTCTCTTTTAGGCGTCGGATTCATTAATGGGAGATTTGAATGGTCCAGAGATCTTGCGGCTCCTCTTCTCTCGATTTGGAGACTTACAATATCTTTCTCCTCTATTATTTTTGTTCATATCCCCCGGGAGTTGAACTCTGCGACGGATAGTCTTGCTGCCTTTGCGTGGGCAGATTTATCAGGGTTAGCCCCTTGAGAAGTTGTACCAGCCTTTCGGCTTAACTAAGCAAAAACAAAAAGAGATTCTCTTTCCCAATGATGACGGAGAGGGAGAAAAGTCTCGAATGCAAGTCCAAATCCTCCTAGCATGGCTTGACTCGGGGAAGTCGAAAGTTGGCGCGGTGGAAGGGAAGATGATGCGAGGCGAGGAGGAGTAAAGTTCCGAATGCAAGCCCAAATTCTCCTCCCTCTTTCCTATTTTCCTACTCCCCTTCCAACCGGACTCTCCCCCTTCTCCTACTCCTACTCCAACTCCACCATGCACTACCTCCTTCCTCCTCCCTTCTTCTACCTCCTCTCAAACACCACCGCCGACCTCTCTCTCCTACCCGGACTCCTCCTCCGCCCCTATAAGGACCGACTCCCCTTCCCTCACTCCTCCACTTTCTCTCCACTCCCTCTCCACCCTTCCTCATCCATGTCACCCTCCTTGTCGCCGTCGTCATCCTCGCGCCACCTCCCTACCACTGATGCTGCCACCTTGTCGTGCCGGCCTTCATCCACAGCTGCCACCGCAATCCCGCGCCGGCTTCCTCTCCACCATCGCCACTGCCGTCCCACGCCGGTCTCCCCTCCACTCGCCGCCCCCCTGCACCGGCCTCATTCCACGTCATTGCCTACCCACGCTAGCTTCTTCCTCGTTGTGGCCGCTACCTCGCTGATGAGTCACTAAATATTCATAATTAAACCCCTTAATTTACCATTGTTAGGCTTAGAGTGTTTGTATTTGATAGTTTGTTAGTTGATTTCAGGTTTAATGAAGATTCAAGCTAGAAATTACAAAAAAGGGTTAATATGCTGAAATACACTGCTCTGTCGACTGTTAGCATAATATTCACCTGAAATTATTATTATGTCCAAATATTCTGAAATTTTGGTGAAATGTAGAAGACATCAAGACGTACAACTTTCATGTTGAACACTTTCAGAGATTCCTGATGGATGGATAGCAGTTGTGAAGAAGATGAAGATATTTAGCTGCTGGAAGACTGGTCCGTCAACGTACGGGAAAATATTCGCCAAATATTCTATATAAGTCCAAATATTATAAAATCTTAGGAATCTGACAGAAGACTTCCAAATCTACATCTTTTGTGTTTGACTCATTCTCAAATTATGAACTGGCTGAACCCAGTTGCGACCGGAAGAGGCTGTCAGACTTGAAGTAGGAAATCCGAGTTGCACTTGAGGTCCAACTCAACCCCAAAACCCTAATTCCGGGAATTAGCATATAAAAAGGGTTTTGTTAGCCAAAAACCAGAAGCCCCCATAGAGAGAAAAAGAGAGGATTAGGGTTGCTGAAGGAGACGGAGATGCGGCGTGGATCTCAAGCGTTCTTCATCGAATACATGGCCTTCATCCCAAAGATGAGTGGCTAATCTCTCACTTAGGGATTTCATGAAGCTCTAATGTAGCCTTCTTGTATTTTTCTAGTTGAATCTTGTATTTTTATACTAGACATGATCTTATAGATTTGGTTTTAATGATAAAAGAGTTGAGGGAACCGAGTTCCTTGACGTATTTTGAGTCCTACTTGATTGCTGTGCTTGATGGTAGAGATTCGTAGGATGATTTTAATGTCGCTTTTGTGCATGCCTTTGAGATAGTTTATGCTAAGCAAAGATAGATTATACTCAGATTAAGTCCGAAGACAGTCTATGCTAAGCGAAGATAGATTATGTCGTAGGATAGCATGAGCGTTCTTTTAGGGATTCATGCGAGCTTAAGAAGCTGTGATTCCATATGTCTAGATTAGAGAACAAGATGATACTAGAGAATACAAGAGGTGAAATTAGAGTGGATTGAGTAATCCCTAGGTTTTCTCTCATTGATTTATCCCAAGCTTTTCATTGTTTTTTCAGTAGTTTAATTCCTTAGATAATAAAACCATTGAAACTCCTTTTCTTCGCCTTAGGACTTGAGTTTAGAGATTTAATTTGATTTCTTCTTTTGTTAAACAATCTTTTCCGGTGGTTCGACTCCGGATCTCACCACTGTTCTACGTTTGTAGAGTAGTATTTATTGAAGGATTATAAATTCTAAATTGCGTTTTGCATCTGATTTGACGATGCATTTGCGAGTGATCACTCACCGCGCCGACCTCCTCTCTGGAGCCTGCCCTCCTTCGGCACCCTCACCTCCGCTTCCTCCGTGCCTCATCCGACATCCAGGTATTCCATCTGCGCATACCGTCCCTACCATGCCACGACTCGTACTGTGCCACGCGCCATGCCGCGCCGAGCCCGCATTGCGCCGCGCCACCCTGCGCCATGACTGCGCTGCTCCCTCACCGCCTATGTGGCATGTCCTCCTCCCCCGAGCCGTCTTCCTTCCGCCACGCCTATCCTTCACTTCCTCGAGTTAAGTCGAGTCAGGAGCTCGCGCTCGAGACTGTCCGTCATCATAGGCAAGGAGACTTCTAAGTTCAAGGGAACCCCAAACCCGCAACAACCCTGCACGTCAGCTTGAATCGCTTACAAGCACAACACTCGTACCAACAGCTTAGGCTTGCGCTCACGCCACACCGCTGTCTTCTGAGATATCTCCAACAACCCCCACCACTCAAGCCAAGCCTCCGAGGCTCTGATGTCTACATCCCTATGGAGGACAAGGCTCCTGAAGAGCCGGGACTTCACACAAGCAAAAAATAAGTGATGGAGCGATTCTGCCTGAACTCGACACCGCCTACACATGGCGTCCTTCGCCAACCCCACTCGAGCCAAGGCCTCTAGCGTCGGGAGCTTCCGATGATTAAGCTTCCATAGGAACACCCGGACACGAGGGCCAAATGGTCCCCTCCAAACAGCATCCTAGCAGAAAGCAGAGCGCTCTTGCATAGGTTGGATCCTTTGTTGCATTTGCATATTATAGAAAGAGGTAGAGGTGATGTTGCCTATAGCCTCATACACCCAAACAGACTGGTCCTCAGCCCTGTCACCGGAGAGCTCAATAGCAAGGATCTGCTCGACCAAACATGCCGAAAACAACTGGTTTAGCTTCCTCGGCCATTAGCGCCCATCCCTTCCGATGAAGTTGCCTACTTTCAACTGTTGAGGCCAGTGGCGACTCCATAACTTTCAATCAGCGGGGTCAAAGAAAAATGATGTGAAAAAAATATTACAATTTAAATCACATATAAAGTAAGCCAAATCATGATCAAAATTAAATCATACTATATTGATATGTTGTGAGCACTAACCAATTGAAAAGTTCAATTTATATATATGATGTGATAATTCAAATAATTATTTGCATGAAAAAGTTAATGGTGGTTTTAGAGAGAGTGTGTGTGTCACAGCCCGACTCGAAAAATCCATCTGGATCGGGGTGTGAGGGGACCTACTACTATTCACATCTAAACTAGCGTGACACATTGCGGAATTCAAAGTTAATTGAAGCATTTGAGTTCCAAAGGTAAACTGTAATTCTAACAATCTATAACTCAAGATTAGAAGAAACAAGATTTCTATTAAATTAACATCAAAGTTGTACTATTTAGAAATTAGATACAGATTTATCAAAATTCCTCAAAGATGGATATTATACATTTAACAAAATCCTCGAGAAATGTCTATATACAAAATCTATCAAAAGTACAACAGGTGTCCCACAACAACCTAAAGCGCCTCTGGAAGTTGTCGCGTGATGAGAATGCATAATGTTATATTTTTATTCCTTAATACTTAGTCTCCTATGCTTATTTAGTTCCTAAATACACTCATTATTCTTATATTTTGATTTAGGATGCAATTGAAGTCCTTAAGTTGAAAAGAAGCTGAAAAGAGTGCATGGATCAACTTTAAAGATTTATCTGTACCTGCTCATGAAGAACCAGAGGATGTGCCATACATGGTTGGAAAGCTCTTGAAGTCTAGTTTCTGGAAAATTTTACGGTTCGTGATTCCGAGTTTCCTAGAAGAAGTTACGGTAATTTTAGTACCGATGGCGCAGTCTGGATGGCAGAGCAGTGAATAAGCTGAATAGTCCGAGCGATCCGACTCCCCAGGTAGGATCGATCGGACCATTCAGAATCGTGACAGAACATGTATTTTTTTGCTGAACATGGTCCGATCGATCGAACCATCCCTCCTAATGAGCCAGATCGATCCGACTCCTAGAGTTGGATCGATCGGACTAGGGAAATGTCAGAAATTGCAGATTTTTATGAGTCAAATCGATCGGACACCTAAAGTTCGATCGATCGGACTCAAACATACCCAGAGAAGGTGGATTTTTACGCATCAGATCGATCCAGCGCCCATAGTTCGATCGATCGGACTCGGGCGTAAATAGAAGTTGAAGATTTTTACGCATTCGATCGATCCAGCACCCCGAGAAGGATCGATCGGACTTTCCCAGTAACGAAAATCAACGATTGTGATCTAATCCGAGGGTGGATACACTTGAGGCTATAATAGGACTCTTTCTAGGGTTTGAGGGGGGATTCTTGGACACTTTTGGCTACTCTTTCTCCTCCTTTATATTTTTTCTAGGTTTTCTTTTGCTTTATGAAATCTTTTGAAGGATTGTTCTTGATGGCCCTGCGTGGCTAAATCTTGATCCTTGGTCGATGAGACTGAAACCTCGGAATCAATGAAACTGTGAGATCTAATTTATTTTTATTGTTCAATTTATACATGAGTATTGGATGTTCTTCTGAGATTAAATCTTCATGATTACCTTGTCTAATTGCTAGGAGGCCTACTAGTTTATTATTCATAGTGATCTACTGCTAGGTTTGATATCAAATCCGGAATTGTTTGATCCCTCTAATCTGCGAAGCAACTAGGATCTAATAATTTACTGCTGATCAGATCTTGTTAGATCTTAGGAAGAATATTCAACTAGATTAAATGCAATTGCTTGTGCTTGTGTTGTTTAGCTTCATCGATCTCCCTATTCTTAACGCTGCTACTAGATTAAATCTACAGCGCTTGTCTTAGGTTGTCTAGTAGTTAGGGTTGATTAGATCGCTTGTTTCTAATTAACTATGATCGAGGAGAGATTCGAATTTAATTCGGACGGTGAATATTCATGGTATGAATTGATTGATACTTGCATCTATGATCAGTTGTTGGATTCCGATGGTGGATGTTGACTCAGACCAAGGTTTGTTCTCTTGATTCAACTTGTTTCTTCGCTTTAGATTATTTCTTTATTGTTTTTCCTCACGTTTAAAACGCCCCATCTTTGTTCACTGAGCACAAAACTAGGCTAAACACTCTTCGTAGGATCGACTCGTACTCGCACTACTACATTTATTTTAACGAGTACTGGATTTATTTTTGAGTGCCTGCGACAGCACATCATCGCGCCACCGAAAGCAGATTCAACTGGAACTACTGAAGAAGAGCTGCCGCCTGCACCTACAAAACGTAGCCTGTGTAGGAGTGAGAAACAAGTTCAGTAGGGTTCTACTCTACATCACACTTAAAGAGAGGAAAACAACAACCATGTCATTTCTCCGTCTAAGTATAAAGGATGCCATGAGGTTTCATAACTCCTATCGATTTCCCAAGGGATCCTATTTTTCTCAACCGACCATGCTGGGAACATCAACCAAACATGTTGGGAGGAAACAAGAACCAGAATCAGTAGGAAGACCCTTTACCCAGCAAGAAACCACTACCTGGAGACACACGTCAGGGACATCGACAACCATCCTTAGCAATTGGCCTTGGAGAAGCGACACAACCTCTAAACCTCAATAACATTATCATTGTAGCCGACTAGACAAATCCTTGATAACATAAGATTCCAACAAACACAATCACACCTTAGACTGTACTACCTAACCTCGATCCTGGAGTTAGATTCGAGCTACCCGAGAGTCTCGGATCGACGATTGACCTATCGCCCATGCTTAACCTGAGATGCCTCTAATAAATACAGTGCATGAATCTATACAAGCATCTAGGCTAGATGTCACTATATGCCACAACATCAAGTGAGTTCAACAAGTTAAGTTACAGTATTATAATGTGTCGCGCCCCGACTTGCGAAAGCCCAACCGAGCCAGGGACGCGAACCGGAACCTAACTAACTGTGGGAAAATATGGTGAGGGTTCCCTCTAGTCTACTGGTTTCCCTAAGCATTCATTAAACACCCTCAATTAACAAATTTAGAATTAACATAAACCTCAAACTTAAAGATTATAAATCCAGAAGTACAAGTCTACAAAACCTCGAACAGGGGAAATCAGGTACAAACATTTATACACTATAGTAGGAGGCTAACTAGACAAAAGTTGTGAAGACAGAACATCACTACTCCTCAAACGTCGTCAGGCGCCGCCGCACCGCCAACCAACTACCTAGTAGGGGCCACCGAAAAAGAGCTAATGCATGTACCTGCAAACACAGCCCAGGTAGGAATGAACAACTAAGTTCAGCAGAGAAACTACACTACAACTCACAGAAGGAGGGAAACGCAATAGTGTTGCCCTCTAGCAAGGTCTGAGTGTACACAGGGGCCCCATAACACCACCGGTGTCTCTAGGTATCCAGCCATGGTCACCCTAATGAACTGGGCCCATCGTGGAAACACCTAGTACAGCAGGAAGAAGTCAATGTTGGGCAACCTTGATATTTTGAGTGGAGTGAAATTTTTAGTTTTGCCCAAGGACGAGCAAAAGCTAAGTGTGGGGGAATTTGATGATGATGCATAATGTCATATTTTTACCCCTTAATACTTAGTCTCCTGTGCTTATTTGATACCTAAATACACTCATATTCCTTATATTTTTATTCAGGTCATAATTAGAGTCATTGAGTGCGAAACAGGGCAAAAAGAGCATATTTGGGTAGTTTCTGCATAAAGGGATCGATCTTCTATAATGGAGAGATCAATCTTATCATGACGTAATGAAGAAATCCAAGCTGAAGGAACAACGATCGATCATTGCCCTTGAAAGGATCGATCTTTGTTGGGAATTAAATCCTGACAGAGAGCATACTTTCAGATGATCGATCATTTCCCTTGAAAGGATCGATCTTTGTTGTGAATTAAATCCTGACAGAGAGCATATTTTTAGATGATCGATCATTTCCCATGAAAGGATCGATCCTCCCTTCACCCGAGAAAATTGAGAAAATCGGCGATGCAAAGGATCGATCTTCCCCTATCAAAGGATCGATCTTCCTTAGGGCGTAGCCAGAAATTGAAGAAATTGAGATCAAAGGATCAATTTTTCCCTATGTAAAGAACGATCTTCCCTTCTCCAGTGAAGAAATTAAAGAGCTTAGATCTAATCTGAGGATGAAGAGTCTTTGGGCTATAAATAGAACTTTTTCTAAGGTTTGAGGGGGGATTCCTACATACTTTTGGCGGCTACTCTATACTCTTTGATATTTTTCCTACGTTTTCTCTTACTTAATTGAATCTTTTGAGGATTGTTATTGATGGCATTGCGTGGCTAAATCTTGATTCTTGGTCAAGGAAACTAAAACCTCGGAATCAATGAAGCTGTGAGATCTAATCTATTTTTATTGTTCAGTTTATACTTGAGTATTGAATGTTATTCTGTGATTATATTCATTATTGTCTTGTCTAATTGCTAGGAGGCCTACTAGTTTATTATTCATCGCAATCTACTGCTATATTGGATATCAAATCCGTAAGATGGTAAACCTCATGTTATTCATTATGCTAGCCGAACCTTGAATAATGCACGGATGAATTATTCTACCACTGAGAAAGAACTATTGGCTATAGTCTTTGCATTAGACAAGTTTCGTGCTTATTTGATTAGTTCTCCTATCACTATTTTCTCACCAAGAAGGATGCTAAAACACGCCTAATTCGTTGGATATTAATCTTACAGGAATTCGATATCTCCATCAAAGATAAAAAGAGCGTGGAGAACGTTGTCGCTGATCACCTATCAAGGTTGATGGTGAAAGTAGCGGAAAATGAGCCACCAATTATGGATGACTTCCCTGATGATCAACTCTTTTCAGTTACACGGCTGCCCTGGTATGCGCATATTGTTAATTACTTAGCGACAGGTGAGATCCCTTCCTTTTGGAGTGCGCAGGATAAGCATAGATTTTTTGTTGAGGTAAAGAAATTTTATTGGGATGACCCTTGTCTGTTTAAGTATTGTCCTGACCAGATTATGGGTCGTTGTGTCCCAGACTATGAAATAAAAAGCATTATTACATTCTGTCACTCTCATGCATGTGGAGGCCATTTTTCGATGAAAAAGACTGCTACTAAAATTCTTCAATGTGGTTTTTACTGGCCTACCATGTTTCATGATGTTAACATTTTCTGCAAATCCTGTGATAGATGCCTAACGTTAGGAGCTTTATCTAGGAGACATATGATGCTTTTGAATCTTATTCAAGCTGTAGAGATTTTTGATTGTTGGGGTATAGATTTTATGGGACCCTTTCCTTCTTCTTTTGGCTATTTATATATATTATTGGCTGTGGAATACGTGTCTAAGTGGGTGGAGGCTATTGCATGTAGAAATAATGATCATTCCACTGTCATCAAGTTTCTTAAAGACCATATTTTATCCCGGTTTGGTACTCCTAGAGTTATTATTAGTGACCAGGGATCACACTTTTGTAATCGCCCCTTTGAGGCTTTGATGCACAGGTATGGAGTCACACATAAGATTTCCACTGCTTATCATCCACAGACGAATGACCAAGCTGAACTAGCCAATATGGAGATCAAGCAAATCTTAGAGAAGACAGTAAACCCCAACCGAAAGGACTGGTCGTTGAGGCTATTAGATGCGTTGTGGGCCTATCGTACTGCTTACAAGACTACCCTGGGGATGTCGCCATTTCGCCTAGTTTATGGAAAACCATACCATCTTCCAGTCAAATTAGAACATAAGGGGGCTATTAAGTCACTAAATTTTACTTTGGATGCTGCAGGTCAGGAACGGAAACTCCAGCTTTCTAGGATCTTCAAAGCAAAGACAAAGGCCTACCATGACAAGAAGATCCTACGGAAGATGTTTCAAGTAGGACAACAAGCTTATATGTATGACGCACGACTGCATCTCCATCCTGAGAAGTTACGATCACGCTGGACAGGCCCCTTTACTATTAGCAGAGTCTTTGATTATGCGGCTGTGGAAGTTGAAGACCCAAAGGATGGGAGGCTGTATAAGGTTAATGGACAGCGCTTGAAGCCAATTCCAGAGAAAACAAAGCCTGAGGAGCACACCGTTTCTCTCGTAGACCCTGTCTACGAGGGATGATCTTTCTACTATCTATTATTTCCCTTTTTGTTTAGGTTAGGTTGTTTTACTTTGTTCGCTTTTGTTTTCATTTGTTATCTTATTTCTTAGAATGTTTGGACCACCGTCTGCTTTGCTTGAGAAATTCGGCCACTATGAGGAGCCTTGAGGAGATATTCGCTTATTCTATCAGGTGGCCTCGCTCCTATTTCGATTTCCTATTCTAATTTATGCTATA
Source organism: Narthecium ossifragum (assembly GCA_963920575.1). Taxonomy (NCBI): domain Eukaryota; kingdom Viridiplantae; phylum Streptophyta; class Magnoliopsida; order Dioscoreales; family Nartheciaceae; genus Narthecium; species Narthecium ossifragum. The sequence goes on from OY986968.1 coordinate 14,528,133, forward strand.
AATGAAAATTTAGCCAACACCCTTCTGCTTATTTATATGATTAGCACACACTGAGGACAATATGAATTTCAGGTTGGGGGGTGTAGGCGTACATGACCTTATGCATGCTACTTTGTGGGTTTAATAGTGTTGAATTGAGCATGTTACTAGAAATTTTATATGAGCTGAAATTTTTATGCTTATTATATATGTTGCTTGCATATGGATTCGCCTATACATTGATTGCATGTGTGATAACCTGAAGGTAAAACATCATGTGATTCACACACGAACACTTAATGTGCAGTGCCAATTATACTCACCAGAGGAATGAGCATGCTATTGTTAATCTAGACCATGATTTCAGCATTAGCTAGTGTTGAGTATTGCATGCAGAAAAAAAAAAGAAGAAAAAGTTCTAGAGCTTGATAAAGCTGTGCCTAAACAACTATTAAGTGATCTACTGAGTAACCGAGTGTTCTTGCCTCAAGAAGCGGGGAGCTCGCGTAAAAAGGTAGAACCACTTATAGCAATAAAAAAAAACTATTAAGTGTTTTGCTAAGTAACCGGGTCTCTGCGCCTCAAAAAGCGGAGAGTGCTCGCGTAAAAAGGCAAAGTGTCTGATAGTTGAAAAGAAAAAGAAAAAGAGAAAGAAAGAGCATGCTGTATTCAAAGTGTGAGGGTTGGATGATTGGTCATGAAGATAGTAGTGTGTTTGGACTAATGGTGGGTAGAAGTTGCTTCTGTACGTAACATTTATTTATCACGTCACATGTGTTCTTCTGGATGGTGATTAGCATGTTTGATGTGTAGAAGTTGATTTCATGTGTTGGTAGTATGTGTATGAGTATAAGAAGTTTTCGTGCTCTGTATTATATAGAACACTATTGACTTGACAAGATAGAACTCTTATTATGCATGTCTACACCCTTGGACCATTGGTGTGCTTAATTATATTTTCAGACGCTTTGAATTGCTAGAGACTAGCAATAAGCTGATTGGGGGTGTGATGAGTGCATGAAAGTGCACTTTGAACAACCTTATAACCATCTAAATTGCTATATCTTTACCCTTAATCAATTTCTTTAGCACTATTTTTATAGTATATGTTACTTCACATAGTTGCTTGGAAAATGCAGGAAATTGGAGCTGAAAGAAGCTGAAAAGATTATATGGGTCAACTTCAAAGATTAAACTGTATCTTTTTAAGAAGAACCAGATGATGCGCCATACACCATTGGAAAGATCTTCAAGTCTAGTTTCTGGAGAATTTTACAGTTTGTGATTCCGAGTTTTCCACGAGAAGTTACAACATTTTTTGTACCAGTGCGCAGTGCTGAGTGAATAGTGACGGTCGACCGTCAGATCTCACGGTCGACCGTCGCGCTCAATAATCCTCACGGTCGACCGTCAAATCCTCACGGTCGACTGTCGCACTCAAAAATCCTCATGGTTGACCGTAAGATGCTCACGGTCGACCGTCGCATCGACCGTCAGCCTCTGTCAAGGAAAACTCTTCTCAGGGTCGATGCGATGATCCACCGTCGCTTTTCTAATCATTATGCACAGTTCACGGTCGACTGTGGCATCGACCGTGGTATCATCCGCGGGCGTATAACGGGTTTAAACTTAACCCGAGTTTGCTAATTTTTGGACCCTATGAATAGGAAACTTGGTTAGTCAAGGGGACTTCTTGGACGTTTTTGGAGGCTCTTTCTGGACGTTTTCCAAAGGAAGAAGATGAAGGAATCTCCATCCACGGCGGAGTAATCCAAGGGCATGGCGGACGGATGATCTAGCGAGGACTAGGGCTCCAACAATGGTTCATAGTTTTAATCTTTATTGTTAAACTCTTTTCTATGTATTGGATCTTCAAAGATTATTTTCATATTATAGATTTCTATGTGGATGATTGATATTATGAATCCAGTCATGCTTCTTTTATGATCTTATAATCCCATAGTTTCATCTATTGTTTACCTACTTTATCTCGTGAAATCTTTGCTATGCATTGTCGATTGTGAGAGTTGGTATTGTGTATTCTTAGAGATCTGGTTAGATAGAGTTAGGGCTTTGTCCCGATGAACTTTTGCTATATGTTGCATGTAGTGATAGCTGGTATCATATATTCTTAGGTTTTGGTTGGATGAAGTTAGAACTATAAAAAGGAAGAATCAATTGTAGGAAGAGACACTTTTGTATTTTGTTAGGTTTATAGTTCCATATCTTCCGGTTTAGGTGATTGGTATGTGAATCCCGTAACTGAGTATCATATGAACCATTGAGAAGAGAAGAACCTAAATCCGAGTGAAGTGATTCTTGAAGCCTAGCCTCATCCAAATCCTGATTTCTTTTGTTAACTTTATCTTATCATTTCATCTTCGATCTATTTTCTTAACTTTCATTGCTCTTGATTGTTTTCGATATATTGTTATCTGTGTTTCTGGATCTTTCCTGCCTGTCTCTCTGTGGGTTCGACCTCTCTTATGCTGTACTACACCATGACCGCTGTGTCTGACACATTTGAGCGACATCAGTGTGCTGGTAGAGAATGCAGCTGAAACTACCCGGCACCTCTCATCCTGCAACTGCGCCTCCACTACTAAGGCGCAGTTCAGAATTACTGTGTACGTCTGGAAGCGATGGGAGCAAGTTTGTCATCTGATCTCTGGCCGGAGTCCCCACTTAAACTGTCGTGCCCTGGATGTCAGATTTCCTACCACTGCCCCTGCAAAACGGACCAAATGTGTGAATCGGGTGGCATACTGCTGAACAGAACGAGTACCCTGCGAAAGGGATTGGTACTCGTGGGATAGGGCGCCGTGTGTACTCTTCGGGAAGTACGCGTCCAAGAACAACGCCCTGAACTCCTCCTACAGTTGCTCTCTTTCGTCACCGGTATGTTGGGCGGTGCACCACCAATCAAGGGCGTCACCGTCGAACTGAAACGCCACGAGGGTGACCCGGATCCGGTCATCCTCGACGAAGAGAGCATCCAGGACGCGTGTGATTCTCCTGAGCCAGCCACCTACTGTAGTCGGATCCTCAGTCTCACCACTGAACCTAGGCGGGTTCAGCCGCTGGATATCTAACATGACCGCCGCAGCGGTCCGCCCTTCGACAGGAGTATGGACCCTCTCCTCTGCGGGAAAGACCTCCTTCTGTGTGACTGAAACCGTCACTGGTGATGGCGTGGCCCGCCTAGCTCGGACAGCCCTGACAGGAGCCTCCTTGCTCGGGCGGGCGGATGGACCAGGTCGAGCCCCACCCCGACCAACAACGGAAGGCCTGCCTCGAGCTCCCGATATATGCGCAATCACCAACGACAAACGAGCGTCCAATCGTCAGAAACCGCAACACAAAGCAGCACAAACAGAAAGCGAAAGCACAACACATCACAAAGAAGCATTCACGGATGTTCTAGGCATAGAACTATCCTATCCCACACTCAATCTAAACCGAATCCTGATCTTATCCCTGGGATCTACAGCCTAAGTTCTGATACCAAGCTGTCGCGCTCCGACCCACGAAAGCCCAACCGGGCCAGGGACGCGAACCGGAACATAACTAACTGCGTAAAAATAGCGAGGGTTCCCTCTAGTCTACTTGTTTCCCTAAGCATTCATTAAACACCCTCAATTACCAAATCTAGAATTAACAGAAACCTCAAACATAAAGATTATAAATCCAGACGTACAAGTTTACAAAACCTCGAAGAGGGGAAATCAGGCACAAACATTTATACACTCCCGTAGGAGGCTAACTATATAAAGGTTGTGAAGACAAAAGATCACCACTCCTCAAACTCCGCTAGGTGCCGCCGTACCGCCAACCAACTGCCCAGTAGGGGCCACCAAAGAAGAGCTAATGCCTACACTTGTAAAATGCAGCCCGGGTAGGAATGAGCAACTAAGCTCAGCAGGGAAACTACACTACGACTCAGAAAAGGAAGAGGAAAACGCAACAGTGCCACCCTTAGAAAGGTCTGGGTGTACACAGGGGCCCTATAACCCCACCGGTGTCTCTAGATATCCAACCATGGTTACCCTAGTGAACTGGGCCCATCCTGGAAACACCTAGTACAGCAGGAAGAAGACACTGCTAGATAGGAAAAGCCTCTGCTGGGTAAAAAAAGCCTCTGCTGAGCAGGCACACCCTCAACCCAAGAGACAAGAAAATCATACGCTGGCTAGACACCGGCTACACCTCAGAACCAGACTCGAGGCCGACATGACCTCTAAATCATCGATCAACAAGTGTTGAAGTCATCTAGGCCTATCATCGAAATCGACTAAACACGACCATTCAAACCTGGACCAAGCTACCCAGCCCCGGTCCTAAGGCTAACTCCGAGCTTCCAAGCCTCGGGACGGCGATACCCTCAGGACGGCGATACCACAGATCACCAATGCCCTAACCTTAAGCAGCTAATGCACAACCAGATGCATGTTATGAACACACACAAGAAAGCAGATAAGCATGCAACATATGTGGCGATAAATAAAGACGGACTGGGCTCGGCACCCTGCCGGACCAGGGTGGTGAACAGATAATACAGGCCTAGGGATTGCTGTAGTGCTAACCCCTCCAACTGCAGCCAGTCAATAAAAAGACAGCATGTTACGGGAAGCAACCCCGGCAACCAAGGCTAATTGTACAACATGCTATCTACATATGTCGGGAGTCATCACTCTCCCGGTTCACCATTTCCCCTCATTATTGGGCTAACATGCTCAAGATATGTACAAGTTATAAAGCGATAAAGAAAACCACACATACAAAGCCCCGTGAGCCAAATCCGATGAAAACACCTTCCTGTGACCAAAAGGATCGATCCTTTCCAAGAAAGGATCGATCTTCTTCGCAAACAGGGAGTTCCATCCCTGTCAAGTCAAAAAGGATCGATCTTCCCTCAAAAAAGGATCGATCTTCCCTTCAGATGAGACATAACACTAACAAATAAAAGATCGATATCGATCCTTCATATGTCGGCTGGTATAGTGAATAGTATTGAAAACCAAATTTCTTAGATTCTATCTATCAAAACCAATCCGAATCAAACCAAACTTTGGAGGGATGTGCAATTGATGGTGGGGAACCTAATGACACTAAGAAATCCAAGTTCCGACGGTTAAATTCCAGATCTAAGCCGAAATAGCTAAAAATCGATAAAACGATGAGAAATATGGAATTCATCCGATAGAATACAAAATTGGCAAAGTAGAAGTGTTCGAAGCACTCTATTACACTACTCTATCAAGTTACATAACATTCCAATAAAAACAAACACATCAAAACTACATAAAACCAATCCTAGGTTTATCAGTTCACAGGAATTGGGTAGAAACACCTACATGTATAAACAAGTAGGTGATCTATGAGATCCTCCACTTCGATCAACGTAGATCCCGCCGAAAAACCACAGCCCAACCACCAGCCGGTAGCCAAGGGGAGAGAGAAGGAGAGAAAAAGAAAGAGAAGGGAAGAGAGAGAAAAGAGAAGGGGTATTTATAGAGATCTAAAACGATCTCGGCTGTCCGGTTCAATCATTCCTGATAAAGCTCTGATATTCCAATCGGAAATACCCCAAAGGTTCTAATCAATCACATTCATCAATCCAATATAGTGTGTGCATAACACGGGTATAAAACCAACCGCCAGGGCATAATTTTATCAAATTGCCTCTGAGGTTCAAATTGCAAACACGATCGCCCGGTCGCACCCGACGTAGAACGAAACCAACAGGACAAATGCCCTCGACCTATGCAGTCATGCCAGGTTAGAGGAACGGGTCCTCACTGTGAGGACCCGTACCTCCAACCCGGTCCGACCGCGTTAGGTCGAGGGTCTGGATTTGTGGTTTGGCCCGGTTGGCCTTGGGATGCGATCGGTTGATCGCATCGCTGTTTTTGACCCCAGTGGCATATTGGTAAATATGCTTCCTGGTCGTCAGTTTCACACCCGCGTTGCACACATGGCCTTTGATTGATGTATGTGATTGATTAGAACCTTCAGGGCGCTTCCGATCGGAAGATCGGAGCTCGATCGGGAGAGATCGAATCAGACGGCTGTGATGGATTCCAGCTTTCTATTTAAACCCCTTTCCTTTCTCTCTCTCTTTCTTTTCTTCTTCTCCTGCGTTCTCTTTCTCCTTTCTCTCCTGCGGCTGGGTGCTAGGGCATCGGAGGCGTGGCTTTTGAGGAGCGGTTTCCGGCGATCGGAGTTGGAGGATGCGTGGAGGAGCTGCCCTATCTATTCAAGTAGGTGTTTCTACCTCGATCTTTGGATCGGGTTCTCCTAGGATAGGTCTAATGCCTTTTCGCTGTAAGAATACATGTTAGAATGTTGTGTAACTTGTAGCACTTGTGGTGTGGCTCGTTTTCAGTATTCCTACGTTGCGATTTCGGTATTTTAACGGCTGGTTTTCCGTATTCTCGCCGTTTATCGGTTTTCGGTCGTTTTGACCTAAATTGATGATTTAACCGTCGAAAATATGATTTCTTTGTACCATTGGATCCCCCATCATTAATTACACATGTTTGCAAAGTTTCATCTATTCCCAACTAGATTTGATCCTTGAAATCCAAGGAATTGGATTTCCGGCACTGTTCTGATGAACTGTGCCTAAGGCTCGACGGTCGATCGGTGCATCGACCGTCAAGCGTGGATATGCTCCTTCGGGGCTCGACGGTCGATCGGTGGATCGACCGTCAAGTGTTGATTTGCGTTTTCTGGGCCTGACGGTCGACCGTCGGATCGACCGTCGCATCGACCGTCGGGCTCTGTCGCGATTTTAGCCTTCCAGGGTCGATGCATGGATCGACCTTGGGAGTTTCTTCTTTTCGCCATTTACCTGACGGTCGACCATCGAATCGACCGTCGCATCGACCGTCAGGCGCTGTTTGGTTTTGGGTTTCCCAGGGTCGATGAGTGGATCGACCGTCGCCCTTTGGTTTTCTTCGTGATGGCCTCACGGTCGACCGTGGCATCGACCGTGACATCGACCGTGGCCTCACGGTCGATCGGTGGATCGACCGTCGCATCGATCGTTGCATCGACCGTGGGCCCTTGAACATGGATTTCTGGCTTTTCTTGGATGGCTTTCAATCGTGATTGATCTTTAAACATGTTGGGAAGCTTTTAAATGGATTTTGTAGGGTTTTCAAGGGATTTCTATTGAGTTTGAGGATCGATTCGAGTAATTCCCGTTTTAGACAAATCTATGGTTTTGATTGCATTTAATACATGTTTGATAGTAGTTAAATGCTTCTTTGATTGTCTAACCATTAGTTAGCCATGAGTGCTAGCTAATGTGGAATTGTGGAACCTTAGCCTCTTGCCGGCGTGTGCCGAGGGCTATTGTATAAATGTGGCCAGTTACCTGTGGGGTAACTGTGGAACCTTAGTCTGTCAGGTGCAGGAGAGCACTGAAGACTACTGTATATCTGTGTTCGATGCTTGGCTCAATATGTTTGTTTCGTTAGCATAGTTTATTCTGTATTTGAGGCCTTTGCTATGCTTACCCTTCGGCTAGCTGTAAGCTATGCCTAGTCCTGTATGATTAGTGACATCTTGTTGCATGCTTATATCTTGTTATATGTGCCTGAGCATTGCATGCATCTTGATTGCATTAGAGGCATTTGAGGTTAGGCGGGCGATGGTTTGGGTCGCCGATCCTAGGCTCTCGGGTAGCTCGGATCTAGCCTTAGGGCCGTGGCTGGGTAGTCAGGAATAGGGTGTGATCTTGGATCATTTGAATCTCTTGTGATTGAGGATTGCGATAGTTGGCTTGAATCAGTATTTGAGGTTTAGAGGTCGTGTTGTCTTCCAAAGCCAAGTGCTAAGGATGGATGTTGATGCGTTCCCGACGTGTTTCCCCAAGGCTTGGTATTCCAGCTTGGGTAAGGGTGATCCTGCATGTTACTGTTTCTTGGCCTCCTGGTAACTTATTCAGGAGAGAGGTTTCATGGCAGGAGCCCTTGGGACATCAACTGGGTTATGGGACCCGTGGCATCCGTTAGGCTTAGGCTGGGAGACAACACTGTTGTTGTTTTCCTCCCTTCAGTGTGCCGTAGAGTAGAACCCTACTGAGCTTATCGCTCACTCCAACCCGGGCTACGTTTGCAGGTGCAGGCGCCAGTTCTTCTTCAGTAGAGCCGGCGGATCAGCTTTGGTGGCGCGACTACATCCAGAGGTGTTTGAGGTTGCTGGAGGACGACTGTTGTACTTTGGCAGATTTTGTAAATTATGTACATTTTGAGGACTTTTGAGATTAATGTATAATATTCGTTCATTAAAAGATTTGTATCAAATGTTGAATAGTACAACTGATGTTATGTAAATTGAATTTCTGTTTCACCTCTGGAATACATTGTTTAAGTTTTCTATAATTCCGCTTTGTATCGCGCCACTTGGAGATGAATAGTGTAGGTTTCCCCTTACGCCTCGGCTCGGATGGGTTTTCTGGGTCGGGGTGTGACACTCACACACACACACACAGAGAGAATTTTCTTTTTGAGAGAGGCAATGACATGGAGGCAAGGGTGTGATTTATTATTCTTCGATGGGTGCATTAGCTCAATAGTTATGTCTTATGTGAAGTAATAATAAATTTGAGGGGGTGCAATTGAACCCCCTAAACATAAGGTAGCATTGCCCATGGTTGAGGCAACAGATTGACGTTCAGAAAGGAAGGCTTCCTCTCTAAAGGAAAATCCAGAACCCACCAGTCATTGAGGACATGGAGTTGGTTGTTGTTCCCCATATCCGATCTCAGACCGAACAACAGAGTCATCTGCGAGCGATATAGGCTGCACCATATCGAGGATGAACTCCGTATGAGCCGCTCCGATGGGAGCACACCCCGCTATCTATATTTAACATGAACCAACCTCCTTCAAAGGGAGGTCTCCCATGTTCTCTGCCACGAAACGCAAAGCATTCGTAAAGGAAACCCTTATTAGATCGAAGTAATTAGAGGAAAAGGATGCCAAACCTAGACTGATTATTGTCAACATGGGAGACAACATGTAGATAAGCATTCGTAAGGGATGTTTTGGATGTTAGTTGTACTTGATGATGTGCTGATATGAGATGATGAAGATAATTGAAGATAATAGTATCACCTTTACTTCTGCTAGTGTATTTTCTATTTTCTTTGTAGATGAATGCTTGTACAAGATTGATATATCATGAAAATACAAAGGAGACTCTGCCAAATGTTTTTTATGAATTTAGTGCCTTGTGTATTTTTCTGGTAAATGTCTTTGCTATTTTTCTTGATCTTTTGGAAAGGTACTTCTTTTATTGGCAAGGGTAAATATATTTGGCCAAGGTAGTAATGTGGGTGATGTGTACCTTTTTCAAGAAGTCTCCATTCCTTATACCTCTTATTTTCTGTGGTTTATAATTGCAATATTTCTATGTGCTTCACTTGTTTAGCCTTGAGGTACAGGTTATGATTGACAGGATATAATTCATTGTTAGTGGTGGAGGATTGCTAAACTTAAATTGGATGAGCGAGAAATCTAATTTTTGAGGCGTTTATTATGGTTATCTCTACCCTTTATTCATTAATTTATTTTTCTGACTTAGTGTAATTGGAGACAATTACATTTAAGTTGGGGGTAGCATTCATAAATTCCATGCTCATATATTTTTTTTCAGATAACCGATATTATACATCCTTAAAATATTTCAAAAGAATAAAATTATGATATTTATCGATAAAAATGCTCGTTTTAGAAATTTATCTTATGAATTATTCTAAAACTTGTATGTCATATAAGGGATAGTAAAGTTTTGCTATGTATGAAATTATTTCTATACTTTAACACTTTTATTATGAATTAAGGATGACTTGACTTATCCTAATGCACATATTCACTCTCACATGTTAAAGAGTTGAGATTGGATTTTAAGCATGACACTATAATAGATTTACAGTTTTATATCTTGTCGCAGAAAATACATGAACACATGCAATTATCTGAATTTAAAAAAAATAAAAATTAATCTATTTTCAACTTAGTAACCGGGCAGTGTGCCTATCCAGCGTAGCGTTCGCATAAAACAGTTGAAATTTTGCAAATTATTTTTTGGATTTTCATACTTAGTAACGGGGCAAGGTACCTAACAAGGTGTGTTGTTCGCGTAAAACGGTTGAAATTCCTGTAGAAAAAAATGGAAAAGAAAAATATAAAAACAAAGATTGCTATGTGATAAGTGGAAAATATGTGCTTGAATAGGATTGTGATCTTGAATAGTTGAAGTGTTTAGATATGATTGATACTCTGAAGCATGTCGAACCCCATTCACACACAGGAGTGTTAAAATTATTTTTAATCATTATTAAATATGTTGAAGTATTGGAAACATGTTCTGACATGTTTTAATTTACTATATTTTTATGTGATTATGAGTTGAAGGGTTTAGTTATGGATATTATTTTTATTTCATACATTAAAATTGATGAATCTTGTGATTGATTTCTAATGCCATTTTTAAGGGGATGTATAGATGTTTGTGGGTGTCATCATTGAAAACCCTCAGGAGACTATAACTCCTCTATTGGGGTAACCCAGGGGTTTAAAAGCTTATTATACATGCTAAGTGCAATCGTGAGACCTACGAAAGTGGCTAGTTGGATTTATTGTTTTTTCTTTTTATCTTTTCTTTGCTCGAGAACTAGCAAAGTGTAAGTTGGGGGGTGTGATGAGTCACTAAATATTCATAATTAAACCCCTTAAATTACCTTTATTAAGCCTTGAGTAGTTGTATTTAATGGTTTGTTAGTTGATTTCAGGTTTAATCAGGATTTGAGAAGAAATACAAGAAATTTGTCTAAAAAAATGAATTTATGTGATAAAGACTGCTTCGTCGCTTGTCAGGCGAATATTCTCTAGAAATTCTGTATAAATCTAAATATTCTGGAACTTTATTACGTGATAGAAGACTTAAAAAGCTACAATTGTTATGTTTGACACGTTGCGAGACTCCTGATGGATTGATACCAGTTTTGAAGAAGATAAGGATATATAGCTGCTGGAAAACTGGTCCGTCGATGTTTAGAAGAATATTCATCAAATATTTTTGATAAGTCCAAATATTATGAAATATTTAGGATATGATAGAGGACTTCCTAATCTACAATGTTTGTGTTGGACAAGGTTTTCAAGTCCGAACAGATTGGACCTAGTTGCGCTCGGAATAAGACTGCCAGAATTAATTCAAGAAATCTGAGTTGTAATTGAAGTCCAACTCAATTCAAACTCTAATTTTGGGAGTTCTCCTATAAATAGGGTTGTTGATCCGAAAATAATGATCTTTTCGACTATCTTTGGAGAGAGAATTAAGGAGAAGACAACGGGGATGCGGATGGTGACAACTTCGTATTCCAAGCCGATGGCGTTCATCCAGAAGATGAGTTGCTAGTTATTGTACTTAGGATTATTCATGAAACCCTAGCGTAGTTTTCTATCTTCTTTGGTTTGACTCTTATAGTATTCTCAAGATATGATCTTATGGATTTGATTTTAATGTTAATAGAGTTGAGGTAACAGAGTTCCTTGACGTACTTTTAGTCCTACATGATTTATGTGATTGATTGTAGAGATTCATAGGATGGTTTTCATGTGGTTTGTGAATATCCGATGAGATACTTTATGCTTAGTGACGATAGGTTGTGCTAAGGTTACCCTGAAGACAAGCTATGCTAATCGAATATAAAGTATGCCTTTGGAAAACACTTACCTTATTTTAGGGATACATGTAAGCTTAAAAAACTGTGAATCCATAATGTTTAGATAATAGAACAAGAGGATAACTAGAAAAGATTGAAGGCGAAACTAGGGTGCATTGAGTAATTTCTAAGTCATCTATTCATTGATTCGAAATGATCATTTTTAATTGCTTTTCTTAAATTGTAAGGGCCTAATTGTTAAAATTGAGGGGTTTTCGTGCAATTTGGAGTTTTGCAAGGGGTTTTCTGCAAAACTCCCCACCCACTCCACCGACCTTCTCTTCTCCCTGATATTTTTCTCTCCCATCCTCATCTCACCTCAGCTCACCCAGCCGGACCTGTGAGAGAGAAAGAGAGATCCGGAGAGAGAAATTGGGAGGGAGATCGGGAGAGAGAGAGAGAAGGGAGAAGGGAGAAGGGAGAGGGAGTGGGAGGAGGAAGAGGGTTTTGCTGGCGCCGGAGAAGGAAGGGGAAGGGAGGAGGAAGAAAACCGGAGGGAGAGGTGGAGATCGCCGGGAAAATAAGGTAGATCCGGCGTGGTGTTCGTCGGATTCCGTCTCCTCTTGGCTCAGGTGAGCTCCTCTCTTCATTTTCTCCTCCGATCTCTTCTTTTTATGGTTTCTTCGGTGGGTTTTATGGGGGGTTTCGCGGTTTCCGACGATGGGTCGTCAGAGTAGAGGCCGTGGACGGCGTTGGGGACCTCCCCCGGTGACTGTAGCGCCGGAGGAAGGACCCCCGTGGTCTAGGGTCTCTCTCTCCGAGTCCTGTCCGGGCATTTTCCCATGGCAGGGGATCCTTGATCCTCATCCCTGCCATGGATTCCGGCGAAGGTCCGGCCGGCTTTTCTCTAGCCGTGGTCGTTGGCCTCCCTTGGGGACTCGGAGCTTGGGGCAGCGAGCAAGCTCCCCTCGTCGCCGTGGTGGCTGTGCGGCAGTTAAGCCCGAGATCAGTGGAGCTCCGACGGTGCTCCGGCGACCCTTCTTGGAGGAAGGGTGCGCGTCATCGGGGCTGGGTCGTCGCAGATGCATCGTTGATGCAGCAGATTCCGTCAAAGACGCGTCGCTGATCCTTCGCAGACGCGTCGCGAGCGAGGCAAGTTGCAGCGGCGACACAACGTCGGAAACGCCGGGGGGCTGGTCCACCTGTGGGAGGAGTCGGCGTGCGCGCCTTGGCGTGCAGAGCGCCGACATCCGATTTCGTTGAACTTTGCGTCGTTTCGACCGGTCTTTCGAACTCTTTCTGTTTCTAATAGCTTCAACTGTGTTTGGAGCCCTACCTGACCGCTTTCGATGTTTTTTTGTGTTTTAAGCGATCGGGTGAGCGGCCGTGAGGGGCCGGAGCAGGGCGTGGACCGCCGGACTTAAAGAGCGCATCGACTGTCCTTTTAAGGTAGGAGTTACCTCATCCTAGGAATTGTATGATTGTTTGATATATGTTGTGTTATATATATATGTGATGCAATGTTGTGCTATATGCCATGTTGTATAACTATACCTCTGTGATGATGGTTGTATGTAATGTTATGATGTGTTGGGCTAGTTGAGCCTTGTACTTGCTTAATCATGCTATGGAATGTTACGCTAAGCTTTTCCTATATTGTATGCATATATGAGAACTTATGAACCATTATATTTGGTTATTATTATGTATCTGATTATGCATACATGCTAGGAATGTCAGGCTGTCTTAGGACATGGATTGTGGTTGGGTCTAGTCAGGTCCTGTAGCTAGACTAGTCAGAGTCTAGGGGATATGTCGACGAGTTGACGGATGGATTTGGATCTCCGTATGTCGATCAAGGACTTGACTTGACTTGAGGTTTTGACCTGACTTGAGAGTGTGTTGCCCATACTAGTATACTGAGGCCTGTATAGAGTCTATAAGGGTCTGGGCGAGCATTGACGGCCGGACGCGGCGACTGTACGTGCAAGACTTACCCAGACTAGCCAGACTATACTAGGATCAGTGAACTAGTATAGGATGTTGTACCTATACTAGTATACTGGGGCTGGGTATAGAGTCTATAGGGGTATGGGCGAGTATTGACGGCCGGACGCGGCGACTGTGCGTATAAGACTTACCCATACTAACCAGACCATACTTGGGCAGTATACTAGGATAGGTGGGTGTACACCAGTGTCTTAGAGTGTGTCAGGTGACTCCTACTGGGCTTTCAAGCTCATGTTGCTTGGTTTTTTGTTGTGCGGGAGGTAGGCCCGAGGCCAGTACACCCCTTGGAGTTGGTGAGCAATGATGGGGCGTCATTTTTTTATACTTATTGTTGAGAGTTAGTTTTGTAGTAGGTGGAGAGATATGGGTTGTATCCCAATTTTGTTTTGTTCTATACCTTTAGCTCTCAATTTGTGTATTTGACGCCTGTTTATGTGTTGTAAAATATGAAGAAATTGTATATTGTAGTCTCGTGGCCTGGTTATGTTGTAATTGGAAGATTAAACACTCCTATGTACATGAAAGAATGATAGAATATGTGAATGAATGAAACTATGATAAATGTTGTAAATTATGATGATTTATCATAGGATGTGTAAATTTCATATCTTTGACATGTTGTAATAGTGATCTCTCATGCCCGTGCCCAAGGGTCATGCCCAAATTTTTGAGAAATTTGGGTTATTTTTATATTAAATTGGGGCGGGGCGTGACATAAATAGTTTTAGGTTAATTCAAACTTATCATTGCTTCTTTTGCTTAGGTTTAGAGTTTTGAGAATTGATTTCAATCTTTCATGGTAAATTCCGGCTTCGGACTTCACCGCTATTCTACCTAGAAGTGTAGTGATTGAATAAGGATTATAAATTTAATATTTGATTGAGTTTGCAATGTTTTAACGATGGATTGGCGGAATCAAAGTGATCTAATTAAAACATATTTACGAGTAGACCGCTTGTATCTTTGGTGTTTGAATCAAAGTGTCAAGGATTAGAGTCTTGGCTTAACTCAGTTACAAGCCAAGACCTTGCAAAGCTAATCAGATTATGGAGATCAGATCCCATCCTATGGTCATGGGCTACACTACTCATCGGATATGACGAAAATGATCCAGGAGAACCAGTGAGAGCACGATTCATGGAGCTACCTGAGCCGTCAGATCGACCCCCATATGCTCCTTCAACACTGCCCCTGCTACCCCTCAACCCGTCATGGAATCGACCCGGTTTGTCACCGCATGGTTCAGAGTTTCCATTGTGGTCCAGCCGAGTCACTCCAGTCCAGCAAAGTGGAGCCCTCTTCCGCCATCAAACTCAGGCCTTGAGGACAAGGCCAATTCTGAAGGAAGGAGGGATGATACAAGTCGATCCGACTCGACCAACTGGACCCACACCCAGAAGAGGACCCAAACGGGTTTAGCCTTTTTCCTAGTTTGGCTTGTACTTCCCTAGTTCAAACTAGAGTATTTAATTAGGATTTATTATTAGTCTTTTATATTTAATTGAGTCCTAGTTGTTATTGCTTTCCTAGTTAGTTATTTACTTGTTCGAAATTAATTAAGAGTCATATTTGAGTTAGGAAGTTATTATTAGATGTTGAGTTTGAGTATGGAAGCCTTATTACTTGCTAAATAAGCAAGGGGGTTTTCTAGTTGGATTAAGACTCAGTCAAGGCCTCCATAAAAGGACCTCAAGCCACTTTCACAGGTTTCACGATTGCACTTAGCATGTGCAACAAGTCTTTAAACCCCTGGGTTACCCCAGTGGAGAAGTTATAGTCTCTTGAGGGTTTTCAGGGATGACACCCACAAACAACTATACATCCCCTTAAATATGCCATTAGAAATCAATCATAATATTCATCAACTCTAATGCATGAGATAGAAATAATATCCACAAATAAATCTTTCAACTCATAGTCACATAAAAATATACAAAATTAAAATATGTCATAACATATTTTCAACACTTGAACATATTTATTCCTGATTAAAAATAACTTTCACATGCTTTAGAGTATTAATCATATCTAAATACTTCAACTATTTCAAGATCGAAATCCTATTCAAGCACATATCTTCCACTTATCACATAGCAATCTCTGCTTTTATTTATTTTTCTTTTCCTTTCTTTTTTTTCTGCAGGAATTTCAACTGTTTTACACGAACAACACACCTTCTTAGGCACCTTGCCTGGTTATTAAGTATGAAATCCCTTATTCTTTTTTTGCAGGAATTTCAACCGTTTTACGTGAACACCACGCTGGTTAGGCACACTACTCGGTTGCTAAGTTGAAAAATCCATTTTTTTTATTGATTCTGATAATTGCGTATTATTTTCTTTTTAAATCCACTTGTCTTTCAATTTATCAATCGAGTGACACTTTTGTGTTTCTTTACAAAGCAAGCTAGATCTATAAATTCAAGGCCAAAATACCCCTCGGCAACTCTCTCTCATCATTTAATGCCACCTGACACAAGTAAGAGAGAGAAAGGAGAGAGATATCTCTCTATATTAAGATGTGACATCGCCCATCTTCTTCTCTCTATCCCCATTTTTTATATCACTCTATCTCCCTCCACACACACTCTCTCTGTTACAGTGGTTGTCGCCGTATTGTAATATAGATTCTGAGGTTGTCGTCGACTCGGCGTCCAGTGGGAGAGAGGCGGTTGTCACCGTCACCGTCACCTATTAGAGAGAGGGAAGGAGGCTGCGAGAAGAGAGGGGAAGGAAGAAATTGTTAAGGAAGAGAGAGAGCGAGGGAGGAAGAGAGTGGGAGAGAGTGGAGGGAGAGAGAGTAGTGGGATTCCATTTGTTTTATATAAATTCCTTCATTTTTTGACGAAATACTTCCATATTTCGAAGAATTCGTTCATTATTTTCTTTATTGTTCCTCTTTGTGTAATAAAGAGAGGGAAGGAGGATGCGGGGAGATGAAGGAAGGAGGAAATTGTTAAGGAAGAGAGAGAGAGCGAGGGAGGAAGAGAGTGGGAGAGAGTGAGGAATCCTTCAATTTTTAAGTGAGGAATCCTTCAATTTTTAAGCGAGGAATCCTTCAATTTTTAAGTGAGGAATCCTTCAATTTTTAAGCGAGGAATCATTCAATTTGTAATGGATACTTAAGTAAGTGGAGAGAGGGAGGTTGGGTGGAGAGAGGGAGGTTGGAGAGAGAACGAGGAACTGAGAGAGAGATCAGGTGGAGAGAGGAGGTTGGAGAGAGAACGAGGAAGTGAGAGAGAGATCAGGTGGAGAGAGGGAGGTCGGAGAGAGAGAGGTTGGGTGGAGAGAGATCACGTGGAGACAGGGAGGTCGGAGAGAGAGAGAGTGGATGGAGAGAGATAGAGAAAGCAACTATCATATCCATTTAATGCGTATGACAGTTGCTTTCTCTCTCTCCATAACCTCTCTCTCTCTCTCTACTGTCGTAAATAACTAAGGAATCCTCATAATTAACTAAGGGATCCTCACAAATAACGAAGGAATCATTGTAAATAACTAAGGAAGCCTCACAAATAACTAACGAGTCAATATAAATTTGAAGTATTTAGTCCCTTCTATTAGCTAAATTTTGAAAGGTTCGAGCGATAACTCTCTCTGCGGCCACTCTCTCTCTCCCTCCACTCTCGCCATCCACTATCTCCACCCGATCTCCCTCTCCATCCACTCTCTCTCTCTCTCTCCACTCTCGCCCCCCTCTCTCTCTCTCACTCCCTCTCTCTCCATCTCTCTCTCTCTCTCCACTCTCCCCCCCTCCTCTCCTCCTTGCCTCTCTCCCTCTCTCTCTCCATCTAGCCGATTTCTCTCCTCTATCCACTCTCTCTCTCTCCACTCTCGCCCCATCTCTCTCCCCCTCCCTCTCTCTCCCTCCACTCTCGCCCCATCTCTCTCCCCCTCCCTCTCTCTCCCTCTCTCTCTCCCTCCAGATCCGTGCACATGATCCCCCGAGACCCGTCAGCCCCCGTGGCAGGTCATCATGGCGCCAGTCCGGCCTCAACCTCCTTGCCGACCCAGGCCGATTCCGCTTCCTCTTCGCCGAGCTCGAGCGCCGCTTGAACAAGGACGACGTCGTGGAGGACGCGGCCGCGGCGGAGGGGGCGAAGAGCCTGATTTCCAAGGCCAAGGAATCCTTCAGGAGACTCCCCGGGGGTGACGGGGGGAGGTTGAGGTCCTGGAGTTGGTGCTGCGCCGAATCGGATCCCCGCTTCTCCACGGCGAACGATCACTCCTCCACAGGGAATCTCCTCTCCAATGGACATTCCCACTCCCTTCTCCCTTATAATCCAACCATCTTATCTCCCTCATTTCACCACCATCGCCGCCCGCCACTATCATGATGAACGTTCCTTTCCCCGATGTTACGATCCCCACAGATGCAGTCCACGCCTTCCATCAGCCGGAGCGCTGCCTGTACCGCCGCCTCGTGTTGGAGCTCAACATCGATCTAGTTGTGGGTATGGTGCTGGTGGCGGCAAGGAAGAAGGCATTGGAGGGGGTGTGCGAGGAGCTCAACGCAGTGGCGTCACAGGCCTTGGGCTTTGCGCCCGCATGAGGATTGACGGCAGTGCGAGGAAGCATAGATGGTGAGCGAGCGTGGAAGAGTCGCAAGCGTCGAGGCTGCCCGAGCGTCGAGCGAGCCTCGAGGCTTTCCGAGCGTCCAGCAAATGTGGAGGCTGCCCGAGCGTCGAGTGAACGTAGGTGTGCGCGCTGGGCTGGCGGCCCATGGATCGCTGAGCGCGCGGGCGGCGCGCTTGGGAACCCGTGGGCGGCGCACTAGGGAACCCGCGGGTGGGGGGCATGGGAGAGCGCGGTTGGCATGGAGAAGAGCTGCATGCATGGCGGCATGCATTGGGGAGCAGGGATGCATGCATAGGAGAACATTTGGCGGCTAATGCGGGCGGTATGCACAACATGCATGGGTGAACACGGGCGGCGCGCTTGGAGGAACACGCAGGCGGCATGCATGGGAGCGCAGGCGGCGCGCTTGGAAGAACACGCAGGCGAAGTACATGGGAGCACAGGCGGCACATACATGGCATGCATGTGGGTGGCGTGCATGCATGGGAGCTCTGACCCGGTCGTCTACAGACCAGATGAACTCCCGGGGGATCTTGGCCTGCTTTCGCAGCACCGACGAGTCGAAGACCACCTCGGCTGGGTGGGGCAGGGGCGGCGGGCGTGGGAGTCATTGTGGGCGGGGTGGGGGCAACTCGATGGAGAGAGATCGGGTGGATGGAGAGAGAGAGTGTGAGAGAGTAGATGGAGAGACAAACACGGGGGAAGAGAGAATGTGAGGTCGGGGGGAGAGAAAGAGAGATCGAGGTCAGGGGAGAGAGAAAGCGAGGTCAGGGGGACAGAGAGAGAGAGAGAGCGAGGTCGGGGGAGAGAGAAAGCGAGGCCGGGGGGAGAGAGAAAGCAAGGTCGGGGGGAGAGAGGCCAAGGGCAGAGAGAAAGCGAGGTCAGGGGGGAGAGAGAACAAGGTCAGAGGAGAGAGAAAGTGAGAGGCCGGGGGGAGAGAGAGAGGGGTCGGGGAAGAGAGGCCAGGGGAGAGAGAAAGCGAGGTCGGGGGGGAGAGAGAGAGAGCGAGGTCGGGGGAGGGAGAAAGCGAGAGGCGGGGGGGAGAGAAAGCGAGGTCGGGGGAGAGAGGGCGAGGTCGGGGGAGAGAGAAACCGAGAGGCCGGGGGGAGAGAAAGCGAGGTCAGGGGAGAGAGAAAGCGAGGTCGGGGGGGAGAGAGAGAGAGCGAAGTCAGGGGAGAGAGAAAGAGAGAGGCCGGTGGGAGAGAGAGAGGTCGGCGGGAGAGAGAGAGAGAGAGAGAGAGGTGGGGGGAGAGAGAAAGCGAGGTCGGGGGGGGGGGGTTGGGGGAGAGAGCGAGGTCGGGTGAGAGAGAAAGCGAGAGCCCGGGGGGAGAGAGAGGCCGATGGGAGAGAGAGAGAGAGAGAGAGAGGTCGGGGAGAGAGAGCGTGAGGTCACCCTCTCTCCTCCGACATCATTAAAAGATGTTGGTGGATTCCTTAGTTATCTGTGATGATTCCTTAGTTATTTGAATTATTTTGTAATTATTTGTGTAGATTCCTTAGTTATTTGAAATATTTCTTAGTTATTTATTAGGAAATATTTATAATCAGATTCAATTTTTAAGCAAATGAGATCTTTACAATCGGAAAATGGGTTTTAAATTTTACTTAGTTATTTGTGAGTAATCCTTATAAATTTGAAGTATTCGTTATAAAATTGAATCCGATTCTAGGTATTCTAGAATCGGATTCAATTTTTCCTTTATGCTGGCTTCCCATCTCAATCCATCTGTCTCCACCCGCTCTCTCAACCTCTCTCTCCATCCCTCTCTATCCCGCTCCATCCACTCTCTCTCACTCTCTCCACCGGATCTCTCTCTCTCTCCCTCCACTCTCACCCCCCGTTTCTCTCTCCCCATCCACTCTCTCTCACTCTCTCTCCACCTCTCTCTCCATCCACTCTCTTTCCATCTCTCTCCACCTCATCTCTCTGTCTCCCTGCACTCTCTTTCCATCTCTCTCACCCTCTCTCTTCATCCCTCTCCATCCGCTCTCTCCTACTCTCTCACTCTCACCCCCCTCTCTCACCCTCTCTCCCCATCTCTCTCCATCCACTCTCTCTCACTCTCTCTCTCCACCTGAGAGTTAAATCTATTACAACATCCCTCTCTCCACCCGATCTCACTCTCTCACTTCATCGTTCTCTCTCCAACCTCCCTTTCTCCACCCAACCTCCATCTCTCATCTTCCTTGAAGTATCTATTAAAAATTGAAGGATTCATCACTTAAAAATTAAAGGATTCCTCACTTAGAAATTGAAGGATTCCTCACTTACAAATTGAAGGATTCCTCCCTTACAAATTGAACGATTCCTCCCTTACAAATTGAAGGATTCCTTACTGTCTCTGATGAGTGCATGAAAGTGCACTCTGAATAGCCTTATAATTAGTTTAATTACTGAATTTTTCATCCTTAATTAGTCTTTTTAGTACTATTTTTATACTTATATGTTGCTTCACAAAGTTATTTGGAATATGCAGGAAAGTGGAGCTAAAAAAGCAAAGATATGCCATATTTAACATCAAATCTGTACCTGCTCAGAATGAACCAGATAATCTTCTATGCATGGTTGGAAAGCTCTTGAAGTCTAGTTTCTGGAGAATTTTACTGTTCGTGATTTGGAGTTTCCTAGAGGAAGATATGCTCTTTTTAGTACGAGAGGTGGAGGAGCAAGCAACTACAGAAGAAGAAGATCGATCTGAGACAAAGAAGATTGATCTCGTTTTGTGCTCAGACGCTGACAGAGAGTTGACAGAGGACCAATTATAAAAAGATCGAACTGATCCTTAAAAGATCGATCTGAACCTAAAAAAATCTGGAAGTGACCCATTCTATGGAGAAAGAAGATCGATCCTTTCCGAAAGAAGATCGATCTTAGTCGGGGCGAACCAAGTTATGAAAATTGAGTAAAGAAAGAAGATCGATCTCTATCATAAAGAA
Source organism: Narthecium ossifragum (assembly GCA_963920575.1). Taxonomy (NCBI): domain Eukaryota; kingdom Viridiplantae; phylum Streptophyta; class Magnoliopsida; order Dioscoreales; family Nartheciaceae; genus Narthecium; species Narthecium ossifragum. The sequence goes on from OY986968.1 coordinate 14,549,316, forward strand.
GATCGATCGCTTGTCGGACGACCTGAAAATGAATGAACCAGATTTAATCCAAAGACTGAAGTAAAGTTAGGGTTTCTTACCCATATTTAAGGAAGTCGTCCAAGACATACGATGGGGGGTCGGCCAACAATATTGGAGGAGTTTTGAAGGCCAGAAAGAGGGGAGAAGACCGCACGAAGACCTAGGGTTTTTCTTTCTTATCCTTCTTATGAATATCTTGGTTGTTTTTATGAACATGAGTGGCTAATCCCTTTGCTAAGGAACCGATGTAGCCCTAACTGAATCATTCTATGTTATTGAATCATGATTATTTAATCAGTTTATTTTCCTTGTCTCATTCATTATTTTAACTTAGATCTTAAATACCTTTATCTGGCCAATAGAAGTATTATAGATTGTTTTATGTGAGGTTGGGCGAGGGTTCATTCCCTAATCTTACAGGATCTATGAATGAATGAGTTTGTGTCAAAGCCGGGTTCAAGCTAAGACAACTCTTGGTTCATAATTGTTCTTCAGAGCTTAATGGATTCTTGATTAACACTTAGTTATGGGTTCATTAGCTAGGGTTAATTGAGGGTACATGGTGAGGACCGCGATCGAACGGATCATCATACCGGAAGAACGAGCCCTTGAAATTAAATTGAGATTTTGTTGATTCAATGCATAGAATGAGGATGTTATGGTGAAATCGGAACCTTAGTATTCATCCATTATATTTTTATCGTTTTCTTATTTCATTATTAGATCTTCTATTTTCGATACTTCATATTTCTTACTTTTCCTTCCTTATTTTCTTTCTTCTATGTTATTTAGTGTTTTACTCTAATAATCTCTACAAATCTCTGTGGGTACGATACTCGTCTTGCTGTTGTACTGATCACATCGATTCGTATACTTACGAGATATAAAATTTATTCATCAGTCTCCTACTATCTTCCTCCCTTGCTCTCTCTGTTCCTTAACAATTTCCTATTTTCTCCCTCTTCCCGCAACATACTTCCGTCTCTTTATTACACAAAGAGGAACAATATAGAAAATATTGAAGGAATTCTTTGAAATATGGAAGTATTTCGTCAAAAAATGAAGGAATTTATATAAAAAAATGGAATACATCATTTCTCTCTCCCTCCAATCTCTCCATCCGCTCTCTCCCACTCCCTTCCTCCCTTGCTCTCTCTCTTTCGTAACAATTTCTTCCTTCCTCCCTCTTCCTACAACCCCTTCCCTCTCTCTAATAGGTGATTGCGACGGCGACGACCACTTCTCTCCCACCGGACATCGAGTCGACGGCAACCTCGGACTCTATATTACAAGATGGCGACGACCACTGTAAGAGAGAGAGAGAGAGAGAGAGAGAGTGGAGGGAGATAGAGTGATATCAACGACGGGGAGGGAGAGAAGAAGATGGAAGATATCACATCTTAATGTAGAGAGATATCTCTCTCCTTTCTCTCTCTCCTTTCTCTCTCTCGTGCTTGTGTCAGGTGGGATTAAATAATGAGACAGAGTTGAAGAGGGGTATTTTGGTTCCAAATTTATGGATTTGGCCTGCTTTGTAAAGAAACACAAAAGTGTCCCTCGTTTGATAAATCAAAAGACAAGTGGATTTAAAAGGAAAATATTACGATAATTGCATGTGTTCATGTATTTTCTGTAACATGATATAAAACTGTAAATTTATCATAATATCATGTTTAGAATCTAATCTCAACTCTTAAACATGTGAAAGTGAACATGTGTATTAGGATATGTCAAGCTATCCTTAAATCATGGTAAAAGTGTTAAAGTATGGAAACAATATCATGCATAACAAAAATTTACTATCCCTTATATGACATACAAGTCTCAGAATAATTCATAAGATAAATTTCTAAAGCAAGCATCTTTGTCCAATCATATCATAATTTTATTCTTTTGACATATTTCAATGGATGGATAATATTTGGTTTCTAAAAAATAATAAGAATTAAATTTCTAGAATCTACCCCCAACTTAAATCTAATTGTCCTCAATTACACCAAGTCATAAAAATAAAGCAAGGAATAAAGGGTACAGATCATCGTAACATCATGCCAGACATAGTCGTCACACGCATTATGATCACCACACTCCCCATATAACATAGTCGTCACTGAAGAAAATGATGTCTCTAAAAGATAGTAAAAGAATAAAGCCATATAAATCAGCATAAAACATGAGAGACATATATAAAGACGTAAGAATAACCCCCTGATTAATCTAAATAAGATTTGCATAATTCGCTACTTAATGATTTCCAAAGGAACACCTTCCATAAAAATACCTTTCCAAAAGATCAAATAGAATAGAATGGAAAATATAGCAATAATAGCAAAAAGCTATAAAGGAAACATTTGGCAGAAGATCCTTTGTATTAATTGAAGATAAAACTTTGATAATCAGTCATCTACATGAGTCAAAATATAAACTATAATCCAACAGAAAAAAAAATAAAAACTCACTACTCTAGCATCTCTACAGCAAACCATCTCACCACGATAAAAGAAAACCTAAATAACCAATCATCCACTAAAATAGTCCTAAAGAAACAAAATCAACAAAACTCCTCATTCATCACCCATCTCATCCTCGCTTTCTTCTTCCTTAGTATCATAGTCACCAGGCATCGGGGTCGGTGGATGGTCAGGGCCATCCGATGCATATGGTGACTCAGGAGGCGTCAGGGTAGTAGGGTCAATAAGGGAATGTGGAGGCACTACGATCTTTGAACCGTCGGGGCTCTGGAAGGATAACCAGGGATCATCAAGGTCTGGAGCATGCTGAATGTCATATATAATGCGGGCAAACAAATCCGTAGGAGGTAACGGCCCGTAGAACTCAACACCAGCGAGATAGGTATCAGATGAATCAACAGGTGCGGTGGATTCAGAAATTACTCTAGGTTGAAAGTATAAGACCGTTGGTCGCGATGGTGGTGTCGAGGAATCGACAGTGCTCATTGAGAAATCATCTGAGGAGAACCACGATGCCTGCGACAATTGAGATCCCGGTGCGAATTCAGACAATGGGGAGTGGGGCGGACTATCATCAGAAGCGTAGGAGGATTGGCTCAATCGAGACATATTCCAATTTGGTGATCTGGCTAGGCATGACGAGTGGCGGCGATGCGTGTCTGTGAAGAATTGAGCGAAAACTGGTCGCAGGGCACGGTAGAGGAACAGAGTGAGGCTTGGGCGGAAATGACAGACCACACCGGTGTCGGAAGAGAATATTTCGAAGAGAGTAGGGGTTGACGACGGAAAGTTAGAAGAGGGTGGAGGAGGAAGTTCATGGCCTGGTGGTGGAAGACGAAGGAAAGAGGTGATCGGGTTGGTCGCTAAGAGGAAACAGGCCACGGAGTAGAGCTGGAATCAGATGATGGAGTAGGGGTGATGATCGAATAGGAAGAGATACCATAGGAAGTTAGGAACGGGAGGATTTAAATAGAGGATGAACTAAAATTTGAGTTAGAGTAGGACAACGATTAGGAGTAGATTGAAATCGAATGGTAGATCCGCTCGAGTATAAAAAATATCATTGGCGGTCGATCCGACGGTCGACTGTGGGAGTGGCTGATCTTGGGAAACTAAGGCGACGGTCGACCGTGCGATGAGAATGTAAGCCGACGGTCGATGCGACGGTCGATCCACCGATCGACCATGGATGATAGGATTTGGTTGAGGAGGTGATGGTTGATCGTTGCATCGACCCTGAGAATCCTTTTTCGTGACAGAAGCTCACGGACGATGCAACGGTCGATGTGACGGTCGACCGTGAACCAGGAATTTTTATTTCAAGTTATTGTTATTATTCTTGAAGGAAAATATCAGAAAAAAATAAAGGAAAAATAAGAAAAAAACATGGAAGAATTCCTAAAAGTTAAAGAAAATTCTAAAAATCTAAAGAAAAAAAAATAAAACTGGGTTGCCTCCACATAAAGTGCGTAATTTTACGTAATTTTACAAGTGGTCAGTGATAGCTTGGGTCCGTCAGTTCAATGGACTCAATCACATCGCCGTGAAAAATGTCATCCACATAATGTTTTAATCGATATCCATTAACAGTAATATTTCTTTTGTATTTGGATGTCGGAGTTCTACAGCGCCATGTGGAAATACGCTATTTATAATAAAAGGCCCTACCCATCTAGAACATAATTTACCTGGAAAAAAGACATAATTTAGCATTGAAAACCCAAACTTTTGGCCCGACATCAAAAGTCCTCCTTGAAATGTGTTTATCATGAAAGGCCTTTGTTTTATCTTTATAAATTTTTGAATTCAAATATGCCTCGTTGCGAATTTCCTCAAGTTCACATAAACTCAGTTTCCTATGTGCTGTGACGGCATTGGTACGAATCAGTGTTGAGCCTCTTAATGGCCCACATAGCTCGATGTTCTAATTCTATATGTAAATGACAAGGCTTACCAAAAACTAGATTATATGGGGACATACCAATAGATGTTTTATAAGTTGTCCTGTAAATCCAAAGTGCATCGTCCAGTTTTATGGCTTAATCTGTGTGGTCAATGCAAACAGTTTTCTCTAATATGCGCTTTATTTCCCTATTAGAAAGTTCTACTTGACCACTAGTCTGAGGATGATAGGGAGTGGTTACTTTATGTGTGAAAGAATACTTTCTAAGAAGGGAAGCAAAATGTTGATTATTAAAAAGAGAACCATTATCACTAATAATCGAACGAGGACAACCAAATCTAGAGAAGATATTACTTTGAAGAAATTTAATCATGACTTTATGAACATTCGATTTTGTTGCTATAGCTTCTACTCATTTAGAAACATAGTCAACAGCGACAAGGATATACTGAAAACCAAAGAAAGGTGGAAAGGGTCCCAGAAAATCAATACCCCAAATGTCAAAAATATCAACAACTAAAATCAGAGTTTGAGGCATCTCATTCTTACGAGAAATATTTCCAGTTTTCTGACATCGAATGAAGAATTGGCAAAAATTATGAGAATCCTAAAAAATTGAAGGCCAATAAAATCCAATTTGTAGAACTTTTGCAGCGGTTTTCTTCCCTGAAAAATGACCACCACATGCATGTGTATGACAGAAAGTGAGAATGTCATGAATTTCAAACTCATGCACACGTCGTCTAATTACTTGATCAAAGCAATGCTTAAACAACTCAGGGTCTTCCCAAATATAATATTTAATATGAGAAAAAAATCTATTTTTAGCATTTTTCGACCATGAATCGGGAAACTTGCCTGAAACAAGATAATTCACTATATGTGCATACCAAGGATGTGAAAAACGAGTCACATGAAAGAGATGCTCATCGAAAAAGGACGTATCAACAGAAGTGTTATCAAGAATATGTTCCAAAGGAAGGCGAGACAAGTCATCATAAACTACATTTTCTGAGCCTTTCTTATCCCTAATCTCTAGATCAAATTCTTGCAAAAGCAAGATCCATCGAATCAGTCTAGGTTTGGCATCCTTTTTAGCTAAAAGATATCACAAGGCAGCATGATCAGTATTGATAAGGATTTTGAAACCTACGAGGTAGGGACGGAACTTTTGAATCAGATTTTTCTTCTCTCTTTTTTTTGAGAAGAATAGGATGTAGGAACTTTAAGAACCAAATCCAAAGATGAGGGGTAGAGTGTTGTCCCAACGAGCGTGCCAGTTTCCTTCAAAGGGAGGTCTCCCATGTTGTCTTCGATCTAACTTCACATAAAAGTTATAACTCCTCCACTAGGGTAACCCAGGGGTTTAAAGACTTGTTCCACATACTAAGTGCAAACATGAGACCTACGAAAATGGCTAGTTGGATTTAGTTTTTTTTTTCTTTTTTTTTCTCGAGGGCTAACAAAGTGGAAGTTGAGGGGGTGTGATGAGTCACTAAATATTCATAATTAGACCCCTTAATTTACCTTTTTTAATCCTAGAGTAGTTATTTAATAGTTTGTTAGTTGATTTTAGGTTTAATCATGATTTTAGAAGAAATACAAGATTTTCAGCTAAAAACATGGATTTATGTGATAAAGACTACTTCGTTGCTTGTCAGTAGAATAATGGCTAGAAATTCTGTATAAGTCTTCATGTTCTGAAAATTTAGTACGGGATAGAATACTTCAAGACCTACAATGTTTATCTTGGACACTTTGGGGTGTTCCGGATATATTAGTAGCAGTTTTGATGAATATACAGATATACATATGCTGAAAAATTGGTCCGTCGACGTTTGGAAGAATATTCTTAAAATATTCTAAAAAACCTAAAATATTATGAAATATTCGGTATATGACAAAAAACTTCCTAATATACAACTTTAGTGTTGGAAAAGTTTTTAGATTCCGGACAGATTGGACCCAGCTGCGCTCGGGATAAGACTTCCAAAATTAATTCCGGAAATTTGACTTGTAATAGAAGTCCAACTTAGCCAAAGCTCTAATTTCGGGAGTTCTCCTATAAATAGGGTTATTCCATCCGAATTTATCATCTTTTGGGGAGAAAAATCAGAGAGAAAAAGGAGAAGGTTAGGATTTGAAGATGGAGATCATTCCGCGGGGATCGATGACTTCCTTCCCAACACCTATGGATCTTTCCCAAAAGATGAGTAGCTAATTTGTAAACTTAAGGATCTCATGAAACCCTAGTGTAACTTTTTGTATTCTTTGATTTGAATCTTGTATTCTTCGCAAGACATGATCCTATGAATTTTCTTTTTATTGTTAATAAAGTTGAAGGAACAAAGTTCCCTTGACATATTTTCAATCCTACATTATTTTTGTGATTGATTGTAGAGATTCATAGGATGGTTTTCATGTGATTTATGATTTGCTAGTGAGATAGGCTATGCTAAGGTAGGATAGGTTCTGCCAAGGTCATTAGGAGTAGTATAACTTAAAGTAATTATAGGACCAAAGACAATCTATGCCAAGAAAGATAGGCTATGCTGTTAGAAACATAAATCTTATTTTGGGGATTCATGTGAGCTTGTTGATGTGTTGCGAACGTGTCATTAAAACGTTACAAACTCAATCAAATATTAAATTTATAATCCTTATTCAATCACTACACTACAAGGTAGAATAGCGGTGAAGTCCGGAGTCGAACCACAGGGAATTTATCATGTTAGATTGAAATCAATTCTCAAAACTCTAAACCTAAGCAAAAGATGCAATGATAAGTTTGAATTAACCTAAAACTATCTAAGAAATGCAATTAAAGATGATCAATTCGAATCAATGGATAGGTGACTTAGGAATTACCCAATCCGCCCTTGTTTTGCCTTCAATAATCTCTAGTTATTCTCTTGTTCTATTCTCTAAACATTATGGATCCACAACTTCTTAAGCTTACATGTATCCCTAAAATAAGGTAAGTGTTTTCCAAATGCATACTTTATCTTCGATTAGCATAGCTTCTCTTCGGGGTAAGCTTAGCACAACCTATTGTCACTAAGCATAAAGTATCTCATCGGTTATTCAAAAACCACATGAAAACTATCTTATAGATCTCTACCATCAATCACCGAAATCAAGTAGGCCTAAAAATAGGTCAAGGAACTCTGTTCTCTCAACTCTATTAACAATAAAATCATATCTATAAGATCATGTCTTGAGAATGTTACAAGCGTTAAACCAAAGAAAGATACAAAACTAAGGTACGATTTCATGAATAATCCTATGTACAATAATTAGCAACTCATCTTTTGGATGAACGCCATCGGCTTGGAATAGGAAGTTGTCACCATCCGCATCCTGATGAGTGCTTGAAAGTGCACTCTGAACAACCTTATAACCATCTCAATTGCTATATTGTCACCCTTAATCAACCTTTTAGCACTATTTTTATACTTATATGTGCTTCATATAGTTGTTTGGAAAATGCAGAAAATTGAAGCTAAAAGAAGCTGAAAAGATTACATGGTTCAACTTGGAAGATTAAACTGTACCTTCTCACGAAAAACTAGATGATCTTCCATATACCATTGGAAAGCTCTGGAAGTCTAATTTCTGAGGAATTTTTACGGTTCATGATTCCGAGTTTTCTACAGGACGTTACAACATTTTTGGTACCACTGCGCAGTCCTGAATGAATAGTGAAGGTCGACCGTCGCATCATCTGCGAGATCGACCGTCGCGCTCAAAATGCCCACGGTCGACCGTCGCATCGACCGACGCGCTCACAATGCTCATGGTCGACCGTCACATCGTCTGTGGCATCGACCATCAGCATCTATCAAGAAAAACACTTTTCAGGGTCGATGCGATGATCGACCGCCGCTTTTTCAAAAATTATGCATAGTTCACGGTCGATCATGGCAACGACTGCGGGCGTATAACGGGTTTAAACTTAACCCGAGTTTCCTAATTTTTGGACCCTATAAATAAGAAAGTTAGGGTTAGTCAAAGAGAGTTCTTGGACGTTTTTGGAGGCTCTTTCTGGACGTTTTTGGAGGAAGAAGATGAAGACATCTCCATCCATGGCCGAGTAATCCGCGGGCATGGTGGACGGATGATCTAGCGAGGATTAGGGTTTCTTCTTCAGCATGGTTCATAGTTTTAATCTTTATTGTTAAACTCTTTTCTATGTATGTAATCTTCAAAGATTGTTTTCAAATTATAGATTTCTAAGTGGATGATTAATATTATGATCTTATAATCCCATAGTTTTATCTATTGTTTACCTACTTTATCTCGTGAAATCTTTGCTATGCATTGCCGATAGTGAGAGTTGGTATTGTGTATTCTTAGAGATCTGGTTAGATAGAGTTAGAGCTTTATCTCGATAAACTTTTGCTATACGTTGCCTGTAGAGACAGCCGGTATCGTATATTTTTAGGTTTTGGTCGGATGAAGTTAGAGTTATAAAAGGAAGAATCGGTCATATGAAGAGACATTTATATATTTTATTAGGTTTGTAGTTCCATATCTTCCAGTTAATGTGATTGGGATGTGAATCTAATAACTGAGTATTATATGAGTCATTGAGAAGAGAAGAACCTAAATCCGAGTGAAGTGATTCTTGAAACCTAGCCTCAACCAAATCCTGATTTCTTTCGGTAATTTTATTTTACCGTTACATCTTCTGTCGCGCCCCGACCCGCGAAAGCCCAACCGGGCCGGGCGACGCGAACCGGAACCTACAAAACGCGGAAAAAGACGGCGAGGGTTCCCTCTAACCTAATGGTCTCTCTAGCAATTCATCAAAAACCCTCAATTAAAAGACATTAATCTAACAACATCGAACCACAGATTTAAAACTCAAAGTGTTTAATATACATATCCTCGAAGAGGGAAAGATTCGAATACAACATCACTCCCGTAGGAGACTAACTAACCAAAGGTAAAAAAAAACAGTAAATATCGCCACCTCTCAAAGTCCACCAGGAGCCGCCGCACCGCCGACCAACTGCCCGGTAGGGGCCACGGAAGAAGAACTGACGCCTGCACCTGCAAAACGCAGCCCGGGTAGGTGTGAGCACTAAGCTCAGTAGGGATTTACACTACGACACACAGAAGGAAGAGGGAAACGCAATAGTATCGCTCTCAAGTAGGACCTGGTTGTATGCAGGGGTCCCATAACCCCACCGCGTGTCTCTGAGGCCCAAGAGCAGCCATCAGTAGTAGGAACAACACTGGCGACACACAACTGCATGGAACGGCACTGTAGGTGGGAAAAAGGCACCGCTGAGTAGACAACTCCTCTACCCCAGGGTCCGCACAGTGGGACACCGGCTATACCTCAGCATCCGACTCGAGGCCGATACGACTTCTACAATCATCAACCGACAAGTGTACCAGTCCTCTAAGCCTGTCATCGAAACGACTGGACACCACCATTCGAACCGGGTCCAAACTACCCAACCCCGGTCCTAGGGCTAAGTCCGAGCTTCCAGCCTCGGGACGGCGACACAAGGATCACCCACGCCCTAACCAATGCAACTAATGCAAAATTCAACAATGTATGCTATGACATACACAAACAGGAGATAGGCATGCAACAGTATGATAAGGCATCATAAAAGTCAACTAGATCGCTGCAACGGTACTACCGACCGCTGCCAGCTGATCCGCAGCGGGTCCCGGCATTACGACGGTACCGCGACCGTCAACCGCGGACTCCTGCAACGGGAAGCAACCCCGAAAACGATGATGAACAGTAAACAATATAATATTATATTCCGAAATATAATATTATATTCAAAACACTCAAAGCCTCTACTTAGAGGCTAATTGATCCCGTCGATCCGACGTCCTAACGACGTCGGATTCAAGATCCAACGTAGGCATCAGTAGGTGTACATACCAGAATCAACATATCCAAAATCCATAACCATACAACGGTTGGATTAATGGAAAAACACTAATCAAAACCGTTAATCAAACTAACATACTAATTAATTGCTGCAACGCAGCCCTCCAGTAAACAATTCATAACAAATCGTAGGAAAATCGGAAAATTATGAAATCAATTGTCTTAGAGAGTAGATTCAAAGATCTACAACTCTCATGCTCATCACAACCCATGATCATGTACGTATCCGCCGGAACACTCGCCGCAAGCCGGCTGTTCTTCAAGAACTGCAGAAAAAAGAGAATCCGAGCTTAATCATGCATAAAACCTACTAAGATCTTAACCAAAGATCATGAAACTCATATCAGAAATTATACTAGGCATGAAGAATCCAACAAGATAAAGATCAACAAGATCCAACGGCTAGATCTAGAGAAAATCCGAAAACAACACATGTAGGTAGAACACCTACCGAAGAACGCTAATCCCGGCTGATCCCTTGCAACCAGTCACCAACAAGCCTCCAAACCACACCAGGAGCCTTCCTCTCGTTGCCACGGATCTAACGAGCCTTAAAACACCCAAAAAGATGGTCGGAGGAGGGAGAACGGAGGAGAAGAAGCTCGCCGGCGAGAAAAGGAGAGAAAACAGAGCTTTTGGGAGAGGAGAAAGAAGAAGAAGAAGGAAGGAAGGAGGGGAAGAAGAAAAGGAGGAAACGGGGAGGGGACAGCCGGGAAAGAGGGGAGAAAGGTGAATGAGGGGAGGGAAAGTCCTCCCCTTCTGACAAGAGAGAGCGACAGCCAGCGGCGGCCGTCCTCGTGAAGCAGAAAAGCCACCGACGCGAGTCCGATCGATCGCTCCAAGGCGCGATCGATCACTCCAAGGCGTGATCGATCGCTCGCGCCCCGGATCGATCCCAACACCAAGTCGGATCGATCCGACACAGACTGGATCGATCCCACACCAAGTCGGATCGATCTGAGCGGGTCAAAACCTACCGACTCGCTCACGAGTCCGATCGATCGCTCCAAGGAGCGATCGATCGCTCAAGGGTCGTCAGCTGCCCAAAGGCAAGCTTCCGCGCGCCCGAGCTGGGATCTTCCGATCCCGGGTCCACCTAGCCATTCTAAACAAACACTAACACATACAAGGTCAGTGTGTGCACACGCGGGTGTGAAACAAACCAACAAGGCGCAATTTACCAAATTGCCCTTGCGGTCTACAACGAGCCACAGGGGTAGAGGGACAGGTCCTTACATCTTCAATCTACTTTCTTAAATTCTACACTCTTGATTGTTTTCGATATACTGTTATCTGTGTTTCTGAATCTTTCTTGCTTGTCTCTCTGTGAGTTCGACCTCTCTTATGTTATGATGCACTACACTGTTGTGTTGTGACACATTTGAGCGATATCAAAATTTGACGCCGTTGCCGGGGAGACAGTTCAGAAAAGCGCCAGAGTCAGATTACAGTGATTGTAGATATCGAAAGCGGTAACTTCATTCATTTTCTTTAGTCTTTATTTCTTCATTTCTCCTTTGATTTTCCTTCTCTATTAGGATTATTTTCTTTTATTCCGTTTTAGTTAGTAAGCTTAGGTTCAATTATTGTTTTTGCTTATTTTCTTTAGTTGGTTTGCATCTTTTGGATTCCGTGTTTGTTGGTGTATCCTCGGTATAGAGATGAACTAGGCAGATTTGCTAGACGCCCGAGGGTGATTTTGAAACTTCTGATTGTAAGACATATATTGTTGATCTCTTTGACGCACAGTCACAAGCTTCACATCATACTTTCATTATGGTTGAGCACGAGGAACAACAAGCTCCTAGGAGTTTGCAAGAATATTTGCATCCCACACGCACTGCTACACCTTCATGCATCATGTTTCCACCTAATGCTGTACATGTTGACTTTAAACCTGGCATGATTCAGTTGCGTCCTACCTTTCATGGGTTGGAAAATGAAAATCCATATGTGCATATTAGGGAGTTTGAGGAAGTAGTAGCGACCTTCCAACCAGGTGCACTAGATATGATCCGACTTAAGTTCTTTCCCTTCTCACTGAAGGATTGAGCGAAGAGTTGGTTAAATTCCTTGAGGCCACGATCTATAGGATCTTGGGCTGAAATGAAACATATATTTTTCAACAAGTATTTCCCACAGCACAAGACCAATGCACTTAAGAGACAGATTTTGACCTTCGCACAGAGGGATAGTGAAACCTTATATCAGGCGTGGGAACGATTTAAAGACATGTTGAATTTATGTCCTCATCATGGATATGAAAGTGGACATCTTGTTAGTTATTTCTATGATGGTTTAACTGTTAGAGAACGCCAATTTGTTGAGATGACGTGTAATGATGAATTTTTGCAAAAAGATCCTGATGCAGCAATTGAATATTTGACTGAGCTTGCTGAGAAAGTTCATACATGTACTGGACCGAGTGTAACAGAAAGTACAAACAGGGCCAGACCACCACCGCAGCAACAAAGTGAAGGAATTTATCAGCTGTTGGAGGAGGAAGCACTCAAGGCTAAAGTGGAGAGCCTGACAAGGGAGCTGGAGCTACTAAAGACCAAAGATATGATGGCTGCCCGGACCTCTCCATACAACGAACCTACAAGGCCGACTGGCCTGTGTGCGATCTGTCACGGCGTGGACCACCAGATTGATGGTTGCCCTACTTATGTTGATATGAGGGGTGTGTACGACGAGCATTGCAACGCTGTAGGCGGATTCCGGAGGTCGTACACCCCTTACTCATAAACATAGAATCCAGGATGGCGAGAGCATCCGAACTTTAGCTGGAAGTCGAACACTCCACAAAGCAACGAGCATCATCAACCACCATCAAATAAACCTTTTTCTAATCCTCCTTATAATACATCTGGTTTTCCTAAACCTACATTTAATGATAGTTTACAGGAACTGAAATCTATGATTGTGCAGGTATCTAAGGAAAGAAAGGAGGATGTTCAAGAGATCAAGAGTTAGATCACGAAGCTGATCAACTCTTTGAGCGTGCATGAACGAGCCGTTCCCAGCTCAACCTGAACAGACTCAGGTATCTAGTGCTGAGTAAAATAATGTGAAGGAGATGAACGCCGTAACTACAAGAAGCGGGAAAACAACAAAAAGTCCTTCAAAAGAGCCCACCGAACCTCCTATTGCAGTTGAAGAAGAGGACCGGATTGAGGAGAAGCATGCAGAGGCCGATCATCCAGATGGCCCTACGCTAGTTGGCTTTAAGATACGTGTCCCTTTCCCTCATGTATTGAAATCCACTAAATTGACTACCCTAGGAGATCTCGGTAGCCCGGTCACGAAGTTGATGTGTTGTGAATGTGTCGTTAAAATGTTGCAAACTCAATCAAGTATTAAATTTATAATCCTTATTCAATCATTACACTACTAGGTAGAATAGCGGTGAAGTCCGGAGTCGGACCAAAGGAATTTCCCAGGAATATTGAATTCAATTCTCAAACTCTAAATCTAAGCAAAAGAAGCAATGATAAGTTTGAATTAACTAAAACTATCTAATGAAAGCAAGTAAAAGTTGTTAAAGTAATGAGAGAGATACTTAGGGTTTACTCAATCCACCTTAGTTTCACTTTCTGTATTCTTCAGTTATCCTCTTATCTCCTTCTCTAAACATTATGAATCAAACGGCTACAAGATTTATGTTCCTAACGGCTACAAGATTTATGTTTCTAACGGCATAACCTATCTTTCTTGGCATAGATTGTCTTCGGTCCTACAATTACATTAAGTTATACTACTCTTAATGACCTTGGCACAACCTATCCCAGCTTAGCATAGCCTATCTCACTTGTAAACGATAAATCACATGAAAACCATCCTATGAATCTCTGCAATCAATCACAGAAATCATATAGGACTGAAAGCACGTCAAGGGAACTCTGTTCCTTCAACTCTATTAACAATAAAAAGTAAATTCATAGGTTCATGTCTTGAGAATAATACAAGATTCAAACCAAAGAATATAAAAAGTTACACTAGACTTTCATGAGACCCCTAAGTTTAGAAATTAGCTACTCATCTCTTGAGAAAGATCCATAGGTGTAGGGAAGGAAGCCATCGATCCCCGCAGAAAGATCTCCGTCTTCAAACCCTATCCTTCTCCTTTTTCTCACTGATTTTTCTCCCTCAAAAGATGAAAAATTCGGATGGAATAATCCTATTTATATGAGAACTCCCGAAATTAGAGTTTTGGCTAAGTTGGAATTCTATTACAACTTGGATTTCCTAAATTAATTCCTTGCAGTCCATTCCGGTCGCAATTGAGTCCAATCAAACTGTCATTTGAAAACGAATCCAACACGAAAGTTGTATATTTGGAAGTCATCTGTCTAATCCCGAAGATTTCATAATATTCGGACTTATCTAGAATACTTGGTGAATATTCTCCTGAACATCGACGGACCAGTTTCCCTGCATCTATTTATCTTCATAATCTTCCAAACATGTATTAATCTGTCCGGAATCTAGCAAAGTGTCCAAAATGAAAATGGTAGCTCTTAAAGTCTTCGACCACGTAGTAGATTTTTAGAATATTTGGACTTAAACAAAATTTCTGAAGAATATTCTCCTGACAGGCAATGAAGCAGTCTTTATCACATAAATTCATCTTTTTAACCGAATTTCTTGTATTTCTTCTCAAATCATGATTAAACTTGAAATCAACTAACAAACTATTAAATACAACTACTTTAGGCCTAACAAAGGTAAATTAAGGGCTTTAATCATGAATATTTAGTAACTCATCCGAAGTCCATCGTGATGTGCTCCCACTTCCACTCAACCAGTGTAAGGGGCTGAAGTAACCCTGGAGTTCATTGGTGCTCTACCTTGACCTTCTGACAGGTAAGGCTGCGCGATACGAACTCCGTCAGAGCCCTCTTCATCCCGCACCACCAGAACTGCTGCCACAGGTCCGGATACATCTTGGTACCCCCAGGATGAACTGTAATCTCGCCCCGCCCGGCGGTTGCTGAGTGATCGCTCGCTATCTGGCTGGAATCTGGCTGGAAAAGGTGGTCCAGAAGCTTCCTCTCTCCCTGCAAGCAAGACGAGATGAGATCACCACTTCTCAGTAATGGACTTCAAATCATTCTTCCTTAGCCTTAGATGTCCTTCCTATCATAGATTCTCGAACCTCCGACACAAAGAATTTCATTGCATGCAATACAACTCTTTTCCCACCCCTCCCCTCAGCCACACATCTCTTTCGTTCGTCCCCCCCCCCCTTTATTCTCTATGTCACCGTCTCCTCAATGAGCGTAGATTGATGGAGATGGCTTTTGTGCCGGTCAATCTGTATGCCATTCTTCAGGTATCGTCCATTTCGAATCTCTCTGGCCATTGGTCTTTTGGAGACTAGAATCTCAATCTCAAAAATGGTAAATCAAACGAATCCATTTCGTAATATCCCCCTCTTGCCCCTCCCACTGCTTTCTGCTTCTCCCTAAGCCTAGGACACCAGAATATCGAACCATGAACGAAGAAAGGATGAGAGAAAAGCAAATGGGCTAGTGATTGTGAGGCCCAAATTCTTGACTAGAAGGGGACACCAAAGGCCTCTGCCCTTCCATCCCTTAGATAGATAGAGAGGTAGGACAGAGGTTTTTTTATATTTTTTTCTGGTTGTCAAAAACGAGAGTGATGGAACTCTCCTAGGACGTCGTCTCGAAGAACTGGATCTGCTAGAACCGCTACTCTGGCGCTGAATCGTAGCCCTTCATTTGACGATAATATCCAGTCCCCGTCTGCGTCCTTTGTGCCTGCCGATGTACGCAACTCCTCGAGCTCTGCATCACTGTGTTGGGCCTCTATCACTCTGGCTAGAACTGCTGGTATACTCTGCACTGATGTGATTAGGAACTCGCAGCCTAGAGACACGAGGAATAAGGCGAGAGGCATCCATGAGCTTAACCCGAATGATGACATGGCAGGCAGATCGCAACCCTCAACAAGAAGATGGATGTGATGATGTCCACACAAGCAAAACCGGTTGAGGTTTGTTCAATTTGCAATATTGTTGGTCATAGGTTTGATTCATGTCCTTCTGGTAATGAATTTTCTGAATATGTGCAAAAACAAGCTAATTTGATGAATGCTTATAACCCAAGATCTAGATTTGATCCTTATGCAAATACTTACAATCCTGGTTGGAGGGAGCATCCAAATTTTTTTTGGAAAAATACTGTTAATGCTAGTATGCCTTCTGCTAATTAGTCTAACCCACCTGGTAAGTCATCTTTGGAAGCGACTATGTTAGCTTTTATGCAAAAAATAGACTCAAAGATGGAACGGCAGGATTCGGCAATTGTTCAACAGGAAGCTGCACTGAAGAATGCGGCAGCATCCATTGGAAAGTTGGAAGTGCAAGTAGGACAGCTTGCAGATGCTGTACGAGCCCACGTTCCAGGCAAATTTCCAAGCCAACATGAGCAAGCGAAAGCAGTTACAGTTCTTCGTTCAGGTAAGATTATTGATAATAGGATTAATGCTGAAATTACTGATGAGAGTAGTGATGAAAAAATTGAGGAAGTCGAGAGGGAGGAGCACTCGGAAAGGCCACCGAAGACCATATCTGCTTCTGAGAATGAAAAGAGGGGAATTGCAGATCCTGAGGTTCCTCACAGCAATCCTCCACCATATGTGCCACCAGTTCCTTTTCCAGGCCGCTTGAAGAAAGCCAAAATTGATAAGTCAAATTCTAAAATTTATGATATTTTATCTAAAGTTAATGTGAACTTGCCATTGCTTGATGTGATTAGGAACATGCCCGCCTTTCCAAAGTTCTTCAAGGAATTAAGTACTTATAAGCGTAAGTATGAGTCGCATGAAAAGGTAATGGTTTCAGAGACGGTAAGTGTTGTACTAAAAAAGAAGCTTCCACCCAAGCTTAAGGATCCAGGGAGTTTTAACATTAGCATAACTGTTGGTGATACAAAAATAGGAGAGGCAATGCTTGATTTGGAAGCCAGTGTTAATTTGATGCCTTACTCTGTTTTTCTTCAGTTAGGAGTGGGTGAATTAAAACCTACTACGATGTCTCTACAACTTGCAGATCGTTCATATAAATATCCATTTGGCATTGTAGAAGACATCTGTCACACCCCGCCCCAATTTAAAATATAAAATATTCCAAATTTCTCAAAAAAATTCGACATGACCCTTGAGCACGGGGACGTGAGATCACTATTACAATTTCAGCATTTCAATCACTAATAAAACATAAATTTATAACATTTAATCACACTATTTCTCTTTACAATCATTCACCACATCTAGAGGCACATACGCCCACAACAATTCAAATAATATACATGGTAATTCAGTCCACAATTTATGATACATAATTCTTTCATTTCCAACATATACATGCTTTATCATACATAAGAAAGTAGACATAATGATAAAGTGACTCCGCATCCTTAGACAGGACCTCCATGGCCTGCACTGGTCTCTGGCCTACCCATTGGTCCTCCTGCACAAAAACCAAAAATCCAAACAATGAGCTCTAAAGCCCAGTAGGAGTCACCAACTAAGACACTGGTGTAAACACCCACCTATCCTAGTATACTGCCCAAGTATGGTCTAGCTAGTATGGGTAAGTCTTACACGCACAGTCGCCGCGTCCGGCCGTCAATGCTCGCCCATACCCCTATAGACTCTATACCCAGCCCCAGCATACTAGTATAGGTACAACATCCTATACTAGCTCACTGATCCTAGTATGGTCTGGCTAGTCTGGGTAAGTCTTACACGCACAGTCGCCGCGTCCAGCCGTCAATGCTTGCCCAGACCCCTATAGACTCTATACAGGCCTCAGTACACTAGTATAGGCAACACATCCTATCAGATCCAATCCTCACGTCATATCCTCAATCAAATCAAATCCTCAAATCAGATCTTACTCCCCAGATCCAGTCCTCAACTAGTCCCTAGACTCTGACTAGTCTAGCTACAGGACCTGGCTAGACCCTACCATAATCCCTATCATAAGACAGACCCGACATTCCTAGCATGTATGCACAAATCACATAAATAATCAATCAATCAATAAATTGGTCAATTAATATCATTCCACATACATATAGGAAATCATCATAGCATAACATAGCATCGCATATACACACAAGATTAATAAAATACATACAAACATATATCAAAGCATCAACACAACTATATATCATACATAACAAAACATTGCATACATTCACACAAATCCTAGGAGGTAACTCCTACCTTAAAAGGACAGTCAACGCGCTCCCTACATACAGGGGTCCACGTCCGGCTTCGACCTCTTACCACCGCTCAATCGATCGCCTAAAACACGATAATTGAGATTACAATCCACTAAAACCATAATTAAATTAATACTACAAGCATCAGATCAATCTCGAAAAACCCCATTGGAACGGCACAGAAAACGACAAGAACAGCCGTAAGAAGCTTAGCGGCACGTTAGCAAACAACTAACAGGGCGTTGTTGCGTGCACAAGGCACTGTCCCGTGCACAGGGCACTGGCCAGTGCACCAAGCAGACGCCGTGCACAGCGCTCAGCGCACAGCCTTCCTCCCCAAGGATCACCGGAGCTCACGCCGGAGCTCCGTCGGATCTCCAAACAGGGTGCTCAAGCACCGAGGAGAAGTACCAAAGGAGAAGAAGGGAAGCCATCGCTGTCCCTAGCAAGGTTCCCAAAGAGGTCGACAGCCACGACTAGAGAAGGGCCGGCCGGAATCCTCACCGGAATCCATGGCCAGGAGAGGAAACAGGGCTGCCAACTTGGGAAAGAAAAACCCCAGGGACAGGGGACGGCGTCGGGGTTCACCTCCACCCTTTCCCGACGCTGCAGTCGCCGGGAAGAGGAGCGGCGTCAACTCCGACGTCGTCTCTGGCGACCCATCGCCGGAGAAACCCACACAAGACCCAAACCCGCCGGAAAACCCACCAACCGTCGCCAAGAACTCCGAAGAAACCCACAAAAGCAAGGAATCGAAAGGGAAAATGACTTAGAAGCTCACCTTAGCCACGAGGAGGACGAAATCCGGCGGGATCCTCACCGATCTACCCGATTTCCGGCGATGTCCACCTCCCCTTTTTCCCGGTTTTCTTCCTCCCTTCCTTCTTTTCCTTCTTCCTCGGCGTCGGCGAACCCTCTTCGCTTCCTCTCTATCTCCCTCTCGATCACTCTCTCTCTCGATCTCTTCCGATCTCTCTCTCGATTTCCCTCTCCCCCGATCTCACTCTCTCTCTCTCACTCGGGTTGGCAGCCAAAGAAAGGAGACGCTGGATCTTTCTAGAAAAAGGGGGGTGGTTTTTGCATAAAACCCCCTCGAAAAACCGGAAATTACATGAAACGTCCCCTAATTTACATAAAAACCCGGAAATTAACACTTAGGCCCTTACAACCTCCCCTCCTTAAGGGAATTTCGTCCCCGAAATTCGGCTCAAGTACAATATAAAAACAAGGGTACATGGCAAAAGGTAGAGGACAACCATCACCGAATCACCTTCACCGGAGGACTAAGATATCAACTCTACCTGACTCTAGCCAACAATAGCGATTCCTAATCTCGCTCCTAAGTTCAAATATCGCACAAACATGAGTTCCCATTATCATCACATATACATTAACGTCTGATTATTACCAAGAGATCCGACATAATGCCAACAAGAAAGAATGAATTCCATCAGGTCAACTCTTCAACAAATTCTATATATCGATGTAAAAATCATCTCAAGGACAATAAGATCTAAGAAAACATGACATCTGTGAAAAAAGAGAGATTCACAAAAATATTTTGAAGCAAATGTACAAACACTTCATCCTCAAAGGTCGCATGATCTCTAATTAAACCAGAAACACGGTATGCATATTTAATTTCCTGAAAATTATTTGGAAGGCAGCAATGGGAAGAACCAAATCCAAGTGTGGAACCACGAAAATCTAGCTCAATTCAAGAATACAATTACTTTCTAAATGATCACCAACAACAAATGAGCGTTCACTCGTCAGAAACGGCAAAACAAGCAACACATCGAAAAAGCAAAAAACATAACACATAATAGAAGACCATGCACGGATGTTCTAAACGTAGAACTAACCCATCCCACGCTCAATCTCGACCGAATCCTGATCCTAACCCTGGGATCTACAACCTATGCTTTTATACCAAACTGTCGCGCCCCAACCCGCGAAAGCCCAACCGGGCCGGACGACGCGAAACAGATTCTAACAAACCGCGAAAATTTTTGACGAGGGTTCCATTTAACCTAATGGTCTCCTTTAACAATTCATCAAAAACCCTCAATTATAAAAAATAAGATTTAAGAAACCTCAAGCTTAAAAATATCAAATCCCAAAGTTTAATATACAAAACCTCGAAGAGTGAAAGGTTAAGGACAAACATATATACTCTCTCATAGGAGGCTAACTATACAAGGGTTCTGGGAAAGACAGATCACCACTCCTCAAACTGCGCCAGGCGCCGCTGCATCATCGACCAACTGCCCGGTAGGGGCCACCAAAGAGGAGTTAACGCCTGCACCTGTAAAACACAGTCCGGGTAGGAATGAGCACTAAGCTCAGCAGGGAAACTACACTACAACACACAGAAGGAAGAGGGAAACGCAACAATGTCGCCCTCTAGTAAGGCCTGGGTGTACACAGTAGCCCCATAATCCCACCGCGTGTCCCTGAGGTCCATGGTCATGATCTTCCAGAAGAACTAGTCACATGACGGGTCACGCTCAGAAAGCAAGAAACCAACACTGCTGACTCACAAGCAAGAAACCGGCACTGCTGGCAGGAAATGGCACCGCCGAGTGGGCACATTCTCTACTCAAGAGTCGTCACAACTTGACACCGGCTACAACTCAGAACCCGACTCGAGCCAGACACAACCTCTACAATCATCAATCAATAGGTGTTCGAGTCATCTAGGCTGATCATCGAAATCAACTGAACACCACAATTCAAACCTGGACCAAGCTACCCAACCCCCGTCCTAAGGCTAAATCCGAGCTTCCAAGCCTCGGGATGACGACCTACAGATCATCGCCCGCGCCCTAACCTTATGCAACTAATACACAACCATATGCATGCTATGCACATACGCAAGAAAAGCATATAAGCATGCCACATATGTGACGATTAAAGAAACAAGCTACCGCCCCGGGGTGATGAATAGTAAAACATGCCAAGGAGCTGCTACAGTGGTAACCCCACCAACTGCAACCAGTCCGTCAAAAGACAGCATGTTACGGGAACCAACCCCGACAAAGAAGACTAACAGGTGAACATGTTATCTAAACATCCGGGGAGTCGTCACTCTCCCGGTTCACCACTACCCCTCATTATGAGCCGAACATGCTCAAGATTATGTACAAGTTATAAAGCGGTAAAGAAAACCGTATACGCGAAGCCCCGCGGGCAAACCCATTGAAAACACCTCTCAGCCATCAAAGAGATCGATCTCTCTACCAGAGAAGATCGATCTTCTCTGGTAGAGAGATCGATCTTCTTAGTGCTCGGGAAGCCTCGTCCCAGTCAACCGAAAGAGGTCGATCTTCTCCACCAGAAGGATCGATCTTCTTCGTGACTCGAATCATGCCTATGCCAGCTAAGCAAGAATCGATCTTCTCCAACAGAAGGATCGATCCCGCTTGGGCTGGGCATGACGTCCCAGAAATGATCGATCTTTCCTCAAGAAAGATCGATCTGAATGGGTTCACCAGTGGACCGCCGGCGAGAAAATACCGTCGAAAAATTCCACCAAATCCCACAACACCTTGGGATCTGGTAGTACGGATGACCAAGAGTCCAAAATCCAAGATTTCATTCAAAACAAACATGTATATAATAAGATCTAAGCAAAATAAATCACAATCAAACTCAAACCTCACAAATCCAGAAAAACAAGTAGGTTCCCTACCTAGACTAGAGCAGCATCAATCCCAGCTGCTGAGCCTTGAATCGTCCTAAATCTGCTTCAAATCCAGTGGGATCTCAACTCAAGAACGCTGATTTGAAAAGAGATCAAAGGAGAGGGTTTCGTTCGTTCTATAGATGAACGAACCACCTTATGAGAGATCGATCACTTCTCAAAAAGAGATCGATCTTTCATGATGAACCGACTTAACTTTCTTGCGCTAAAAGATCGATCTCCTTAGCAAGGGAAGATCGATCCCCTTTACCCAGAAAGCTAAACTTGGGCTAAAACGCAAGCCCAAGCCAGGATCCTTCGATCTCGGGTCCACCTAACTGTTCTAGTCAAACATTTACACAAACACGGTCAGTGTGTGCATACGCAAGTGTGGAACAAATCAACAAGGTGCATTTTACCAAATTTCCCTTGCGGTACAAAACGAGCCACGAGCCCGACCCAGACGGTCGACCAAGGAGTGGAGGGGCAGGTCCTCACAGCAGGTGAGGTCGGCTCTTGGTGTGGCCGGCTCTGGGGGAACCGGCCCTTGGTGGGGCCAGTTTGGGCTTGGGCCGAGCCCATGTTGGGTCTAGTTCGTTGGGTCATGTCAAGTTTTTGAAGGTTCAATTTCTTACACATATTACTACCCGACCCGCGTGACCAACCCACAAACACACAATCCCCTTGATGGATGTTCATCCCATCGACCGTCAGATTAGATTAGATTAGATAGATTAGATTATTTGATTAGTATCCTATTATCTGATGTATATGGCGAACGTTGGTTTCTATAAGGTATCTTTGAGATATAAATCTCAGGGAAGTGGGGGAGAATAATTAGATAGCTAGATTAAATACAAAATAAACTACATATTAGATATTAACCACATGAATTAGATTTTGCCAATGTTTGCAGGGGTATATATGCAATATGAGAGTTCGGATAGAAGTGGGGAAGGAAATAGAGGGGGGAGTTGGAGTGAAGGTAGGAGAAGAAGAGGAAAGAAGGAGAGGCAGAGGAGGAGGGAGTTAGAATAGTGAAAAGTGTCGCAGCTTAACGCACACGATCAAAATTACAAATTTATAATCGAATTTCAAACTAACTACTTTGGGGGTAGATAGCAGTGAATCCGAGTCGAATCCACAGGGAATGCATAGGAAAATAATTAAACTACTAAACTCAATCTTAGTATTCCTACCAATAAGCTGAGAAAAGATTCAGAATTGAAATTAAACTAACTTTACACTAAATGATTGATAAATACGAGAAAAGGTATCAGGGAATTCTTAATCAACAACTAGGATTCTACCTTGTCTTCCTAGGATTAGAACAAGCTAACCAAACTGAATGGTTTTCCTAATGGTTGATAGGTGAATGGCTAGTTTTCCCTATTACTTAACAAGTTTCGGTTAGGATCCATTGTCGGTGAGAGCAATTATCTAAAAGTTAGTGACCTAATGATTAGTTATGATCACTGCTAATGAATCCTTTTATTATGATGAATTCATCACGAGAAAATAGTATAATATGGATTTAGGTGTAAAAGCAAGATGTTCTAGCATCTTGAGATAGCCAAATAGAATGTATCAAGGATTAGAAGTTACCCTAGTGGTTATAGCACTACGAAATCCCTAATCTTGAATTAAGATGAATAACGGATTAAGATTTTGTCATAATGGTTCTAGCATTACGTGTAATGGTCCTAGCATCACAAGACTCTTAATCTCGAGAAGAAAATCCTCACATCCATGGTTCTAGCATGAATGCTTTGATGAGAATCTTTAATCTAAAGCCCTAACATGCTCAAACCTAGATCTAGGCATAAAAGAATAAATCATTCATCCACTAATAATAAAATCACACCAAGTTCATAAATAAATTAAGATCAATCCATACAAACCATTCAAATAGGTATACAAGCCCTAAATCTTAGGAATCCTTAATTGAAACCCTAGTTACATCATAAGAATCCCATGGCGAGGAGTTTAGCTACTCATCTTGAGGGTTTGATCCATAGATGAAGGTTGATGAAGCTCTTCCGTCATGGATTTCCTCCCAAAAGATTCTTAAAAGAAAAGTTAAAAAGAGGAAAAAGAAACTAAGAAAGAGTGCTCCCTCTCCTTGGCCTCCAAGCAGCCAAGAGAGAGTCTAGAGAGCCCCCGAAAAACCCTAAAAGGTGCCTACTTATAGCCTAGGTATCCCCTTAACTCGGATTAGATCTGGGCCTTTGATTTTACTTAATTGCTATCAAATGATCTATCATTTAGGGGTGAAGATTGATTATTTGATCCCAAAAAAACTGACTACGCCCGAGAATGATCGATCATTTGAAAGGAAATGATTGATCATTTAAAACATGACTCTCTGTCATCTCTGGCTGCATAAAATGATCGATCATTATAGGTGAAGATGATCCATCATTTGTCCTACATATTTTCTCTTTTGTCATTGCGCCATTGGTACTACAGTTGCCGTAACTTCCTCTATGAAACTCGGAATCACGAACCGTAAACGTTTCCAGAAACTAGACTTCCAGAGCTTTCCAACCATATATGGTACATAATTTAGTTCTTTCTGAGCATATACGGTTTTGTTTTAAAAATGGCCCATCTTTGCTCCTTTGCTCCTTTGACTTCGCAAGTTCTTTATTTGTTCGTTTTAGCACTAAACTTGATCTACTCTTCACTGAGGGTTCTAATACCTGAAATGGGGAGAAGAAAATAAAAATAGCATTGCTCAGAGACTAATGAGACTGAGTTAAAAGGGTGATTTGTGCACTTTTAATGTCTTATCAAGTAGGAGTAGGAGAGGGGAGGAGAGTCCGGGGAGAAGTAGGAAGGAAAAGAGAGGTGGGGAGAGAAAGGAAAGCGAAGGAGGCAGCGGGCGGCGGCGGCGAGGCTGCGATCAGGCGGCCTGGGGGCCGCAACGGGCCTAGGTTGTGATGGAGCCACGAGAAAGCGAACTTGGGCCATTGCATCTCCATGAAGGAGGTAGCGCGAGGGTCGGCCGGCGCCGGAGCAAGGAAATGAAAGAGAAGGAATAGGATGGGAAAGGAAAGAGAAAGCAGCACCCGGAGAGGACGGCATCACCGGCGATCTTCGTGGTTAGAGCCCCGTTAGGAGCCCCGATGGGTGACTGATCGCTCGCGAATGCGTCGTCAAACCAGATGCAAAACGTAATTTAGAATTTAGGGATATTTACTTTTGAGTCCTTCAAAACTTTTAAAATTACAAATGCACCCCTACAATCTTTGGCTTCACGTATATACCCCTGAAAACATTGAATAAATATAAAATGTACCCTTCCATCTATACCGTTTATACATTTAACTTAACCACACTATAAAACTAACATGGACATGCCAAATTACTTAATTGCCCTTAGTGAAAGGTTAAGGAGGGAAAAGTCAAAGCTCGGCTCTTAGTGGTCTCACGATCACCCTCTCCCTCACCACCGGCGTGTCTCCTCCCTCTCAACCAACTTCACCTTTGATGCCACTGTCGCCGCCTCTCACCAAAGGTCTTTGCTTTATATTCTTTAGTGTTGGAATTCACAAGAGTTTTCAAGCACATACAATACCATATCAGTTGTCTGACACCATTGCGAGAAACATAACCCAACTAGACTTAAACAGAGTACTCTGTTTTCATCTCAGTTTTAAGCTTGGGAGATGGAAACCGAGATGAGCTACGACCACACCTGGGAGAGGACTTTCTTACGTACATAGGATAGCTGCTCAAAAAGGACTAGAAGGGCGAGCAAGCCGAAAAGAAATGGTGCCACCATCGCCATGGATTGCCGGAGGACGTTGACGATGATCGTTAACACGCACGTCTCCATGTTTCCCCTCACTCTTCAACTCTCTAGCTGTCCTCTATGCTATGGCTGCAAGTCTGCAACTCTACTTCAAATCCATATCTAGAAAATGACGAAGTGGAAGAAGAGGTGGTTGGGGCAGTCTGGGCATACTAAAGGACGAAGTTGGGCCAGTATGAAGGAGAGTTGGATGGAGATAGAGGTGGCGTCGGAGTCGCCAGCGAGCGAGATGAGTGAGTGGTACATGGGTGAGAATGGAGTGGTTGTATATCATGAGGATGCTTTGTTTCAAGAACAGTACTATATATAAGCAACGTGTGTGTGTGTGTAGAAGATGATGATGATGGGTGGCGAGAGTTGGGCCGGGGTGGGATCGTCCTTGGCCAGCCTGATGTTCCTATGGGCGGTGTTGCGTTAGTACTTCCCCCACCAACTCGACATGTACATGGGCAAGTTCAGCAGCAAGCTAATGGCCATGGTCTACCCCTACATTGACATCAAGTTCTCCGACTACGCCGACGAGCGGATGAAGCGGAGGGAGGCCTACACCGCCATCGAGTCATACCTCGACACCACCTTCACCGAGTGGGCCAAGCGGCTCAAGGCCGAGATGGACTAGGACCAGGCCAACCTAGTCATTAGCATGGACCAACATCCCTACGCCCGCGGCATCGCCGTTGGCCTCGAGCCCCGCCTCCACGCGGCAAGACCACTGCCAAGCTCCGCCTTCTTCCTCTCTTTTTTTTCTTCTTCTTCTCCTCACTGCGACCTTCTTCCCCTGCTCTGGTGCTGCCCAGCTACCCACGCCCACCAAGGCCGTGACCTTCGCCGCCGCCCCCCGGCTCAACTTCCATATACACTAGAAGCTGTTGTTGGCCACCGAGACGTTGGCATGTGCCGAGGTTTCATAGGAGGGTGTTGTTGCAAGACTCAACCGCCACGCTGACGTCGAACGTGACGGTGGCGCAGGACGGCACCGGGCAAGTGGCCACCATCAAGGCGGCGGTGGACATGGTGTTGCTGAAGAACGCAGCACCACCGTCTTCTCCGTGAGCTCACATGAGGGTGGGTTTAGTTGGTAGGTAGAAGATGAACATGTGTCTTTATTTTATTAATTTTTAACCCACACCAACGTAAAGGGCAAAAGAGTCTTTCCACGCCACGCCGTTAACGGCGTTAAATAATATTCGATGTTTATTCACTGGTAAGTAACTCAGGGGCACAGTTTATATTTATTCAATGTTTTCAGGGGTATATATGTAAGGCCAAAGATTGTAGGGGTGTATTTGTAATTTAAGAAGTTTTGAAGGATACAAAAGTAAATAACCCTAGAATTTATAATCCTTCAATCAATACTACTCTACAAACGTAGAACAGTGGTGAGATCCGGAGTCGAACCACAGGGAAAGATTGTTTAACAAAAGAAGAAATCAAATTAAATCTCTAAACTCAAGTCATAAGGCGAAGAAAAGGAGTTTCAATGGTTTTGTTATCTAAGGAATTAAACTACTGAAAAAGCAATGAAAAGGTTGGGATAAGTCAATGAGAGAAAACCTAGGGATTACTCAATCCACTCTAATTTCACCTCTTGTATTCGCTAGTATCCTCTTGTTCTCTAATCTAGACCTATGGAATCACGGCTTCTTAAGCTCACATGAATCCCTAAAAGAACGCTCATGCTATCCTACGGCATAGTCTATCTTCGCTTAGCATAGACTGTCTTCGGATTTCACCTGAGTACAATCTATCTTTGCTTAGCATAAACTATCTCAAAGGCATGCACAAAAGCGACATTAAAATCATCCTATAGATCTCTACTATCAAGCACCGCAATCAAGTAGGACTAAAAATACGTCAAGGAACTCGGTTCCCTCAACTCTTTTATCATTAAAACCAAATCTATGAGATCATGTCTAGTATAAAAATACAAGATTCAACAAGAAAAATAAAAGAAGGCTACATTAGAGCTTCATGAAATCCCTAAGTAAGAGATTAGCCACTCATCTTTGGGATGAAGGCCATGTATTCGATGAAGAACGCTTGAGATCCACGCCGCATCTCCGTCTCCTTCAGCAACCCTAATCCTCTCTTTTTCTCTCTATGGGGGCTTCTGGTTTTTGGCTAACAAAACCCTTTTTATATGCTAATTCCCGGAATTAGGGTTTTGGGGTTGAGTTAGACCTCAAGTGCAACTCGGATTTCCTGGTTCAACCCTGACAGCTTCTTCCAATCGCGACTGGGTTCAACCCGTCCAGAATTTGGGAACGAGTCCAACACGAAAGATGTAGATTTGGAAGTCTTCTGTCCTCTTCCGAAGAGTTTACAATATTTTGACTTATATAGAATATTTTGCGAATATTCTCCTGAGCGTCGACGGACCAGTCTTCCAGCAGCTAAATATCTTCATCTTCTTCAAAACTGCTATCAATCCATCAAGAATCTCTGAAAGCGTCCAACATGGAAGTTGTACATCTTCATGTCTTCTAGATGTCACCCAAATTTCAGAATATTTAGACCTAAGAATAATTTCTGGTGAATATTATACTAACAGTCGACAGAGCAGTGTATTTCAGCATATTAAGCTTTTTTTGTACTTTCTAACTTGAATCTTTATTAAACCTGAAATCAACTAACAAACTATCAAATACAAACACTCTAAGCCTAACAAAGGTAAATTAAAGGGTTTAATTATGAATATTTAGTGACTCATCACACCCTCTAACTTACACTTTGCTAATCCTCGAGCAAGGAAAAGATAAAAAGAAAGCAATAAATCTAACTAGCCAACTTCGTAGGTCTCACGATTGCACTTAGCATGTGCAACAAGCCTTTAAACCCTCGGGTTACCCCAGTGGAGGAGTTATAGTCTCCTGAGGGTTTTCAGGGATGACACCCACAAACATCTATACATCTCCTTGAATATATCATTAGAAATCCATCATAATATTCATCAACTCTAATGCATGAAACAGAAAGCCTATCCATGAATTCATCCTTCAACTCACAGTCACATAAAAATATGGTAAATCAAAACATGTCATAACATATTTCCAACACTTAAACATATTTAATCATGATTAAGAATAACTTTAACACTCCTGTGTGTGAATGGGGTTCCACATGCTTCAGAGCATCAATTATATATAAACACTTCAACTATTCAAGATCACAATCCTATCCAAGCACATATCTTCCACTTATCACATAGCAATATCTGTTTTCTTTCTCTTTTTTTATTTATTTATATATGACATGTGCAATGTTATGATTTCTTAAGCTTTCTTCATGGTCCATGTAACGAGGTTCAAGCCAGTGACCCCTAAACCAGACGGTTTTAGGGCACTAAGTGTAGAACACTCTTCAGACTCTAATGCTCAAACCATGAATGCTTAATCATAACTAGTCATTTTTTTTAAGGAAATTCAACCGTTTTACGCGAACACCACGCTGGCTAGGCACACTGCTCGGTTACTAAGTTGAAAATCCATTTTTTTATTCCAGGAAATTCAACCGTTTTACGCGAACACCATGCTGGTTAGGCACACTGCCCGGTTACTAAGTTGAAAATCCCTTTTTTCTTGTTTTTTTTCGCATACTCAGATAATTGCATGTGTTCATGTATTTTCTGTGTCATGATATAGAATTGTAAATCTATCCTAGTATCATGTATCGAATCTAATATCAACCCCTTAACATGTGGAAGTGAACATGTGCATTAGGATATGTCAAGCTATCCTTAGATCAGGGTAAAAGTGTTAAAGTATAGAAATAATGTCATGCATAGCAAAATTTACTATTTCTTATATGACATACACGTCTCAGAATAATTCATAAGATAAATTTCTAAAACATGCACCTTTGTCAAATCATATCATAATGTCATTCTTTTGACATAATTCAAGGGATGTATAATATTTGGTACCAGAAAAATAATAAGCATGAATTCCTAGAATTCGACCCCCCAACTTAAATATAATTGTCCCCAATTATACTAAGTCATAAAAATAAATCAAGAAGTAAAGGGTAGAAATAACCATCATGAACGCCTCAGAAATAGATTTCTCGCTCTTCCAATTTTAGTTTAGGCCTCACCATAATTGAATAAATACTTCCTTCCCCACCATAACCTGTCACAGAAATATATACCTTTCCAAAAAGATCAAATATAACAAATAAAAGTCCAAAAAGGTATTAGAATCATAGAAAATTTCGATAGAGTCTCCTTTGTAATAGCATGATATAGCAACCTTGTACAAGCATTCAATCCACAAAAATTAAATTATAGACATGAAAATATTAAAATACAGGAAATTTTCCATGCACAGCACCCAACATAGTCAGCATCCATTATATCATCCAAATTGAAGATCTGCACCGCCCGATCCGAAATCGAAGCTCTGTAGCACTTGGAACGTATCCATTAGTAATCAGACGGCGGAAAGTTCGCCGGAGGTGATCAACGGGGAAACGGCGTCACCTGAGGACGGGAAGGTGACAGGAAGAATCATTGAAGGCCAAGGAAGTCACTAGTGTATCAAAGAATGGTGGCCTTCAGGCGGCGGAACGACGGTGGACGGCGCGGAGGGCGATGACGTGTGGAAATGGATTCCGATGATCGGAGCTCAAATCAAGGGCGGGGACGATTGAGGAAGGATCGTGGAAGGCCAATGAAGTGTTCTATGGGGTTTGATTGAAGAATGGGGCTTCCAAGCGGCGGATTGAGGGTGGTCGGAAAGGTGGAAACCGACGGCGGTTGAAGTCGATGATCCCGGCGACAAGGAGTTTTTTTGATTGTGGAGGAAGCTTCGTGGTGGCCTGAGGAAGGTTATGGAGGTGGTTTGGGGCGGTGAGCGGCCGTGAATGGCGGTGAAGACGACGGCGGGGGGGCTCACCGGCGTCGGAGGAGAAGGTGGCGAGGGAAATGAAGGACGGGGATGAATAGGTGGAAGGTTGGCGGAGGTATCGATGCTATTTTTAGGGGCTGGGGACGACCGGAGAGGTGGCGACGGGCGGCGGTGGTCGTCGGCTCGGGGATGAGCCGACGAGCCGGGACGACGAGCCGCGGGGAGAAGAAAAGAGCGAGAGGAGAGAGAAAACTCAAAGAAAATAAAGATAATTCGTAAAAATAGGAAACAGATGGAAAAAATGAAAAAAAAATCATGGAAAATCCTAAAAATTAAGGAAAATACGGGAAAAAATATAAAACTTGGGTTGCCTCCCAACAAGCGCGCAATTTTAAGTCTTTTGCTCGACTTCCCGAAAAGGTGCCATTATAGCATGGATCCGTCTAAATGACTGAATCGATCACCCCACTTAGAATAATTTCCTCCATATAATGCTTGAAACCAAACCCAACCCCACAGTAAATCAAGTAGTAGTTGATGATGTAGGCTAACAAAGTTTTTACTCCCAACAAGAGAACTAAAGACCCCACTCTCTATAAAAGGCAACCTATCGTCATGTTTCATTTTGCAACCCGGTCTATAGTATGTGTCGTCCAGAATAGTGAAACTATCAATCGGGTGAACCGGACGTGAAAGGTCAAATATAGATAAAAGACGCGGTGAACGCAGTGATGATGGTACAGATATAGAGAAAAGAGGAGGTGGCTCAACCGTAGGATATATTGCCGCATCTGCACAAAGGTGAGTGTCTGCATAATAAGCACACAATTGGCCCGTATCTATCACAGGTGCGGGAGTAAAAGATAGCGGTGAAAGGGGTTCAACCATCCCAGAAATAGTTTTTGTCTCCATAGTATGCCAATCGAGTGATTCGTCGGGCAAGATGTGTGTTTTGATATCATATTTCGATTGTGCAGTGTTCAAATTAACATTATCATCAGAATCAGAAGCATAGGCATTCAAGATATCAGATAGCATATCATTCTCCACTTCAATATCATCATCCTTCGAATCCTCAAACTCATACTCCTTTAGAATCACAGCCAATCTAGCATTATGCAATTCAACATCATAATCATCATTATCAGAATCATATTCCTTCAAAATCTCAGATACTCTATCATTGTGCAGTAATCATGTATTCAATGAAGAACGCTTGAGATCCACGCCGCATCTCCGTCTCCTTCAGCAACCCTAATCCTCTCTTTTTCTCTCTATGGGGGCTTCTGGTTTTTGGCTAACAAAACCCTTTTTATATGCTAATTCCCGAAATTAGGGTTTTGGGGTTGAGTTAGACCTCAAGTGCAACTCGGATTTCCTGGTTCAACCCTAACAGTTTCTTCCAATCGCGACTGGGTTCAATCCGTGCAGAATTTGGGAACGAGTCCAACATAAAAGATGTAGATTTGGAAGTCTTCTGTCCTCTTCCGAAGAGTTTACAATATTTGGACTTATCTAGAATATTTGGCGAATATTCTCCTGGGCGTCGACGGACAAGTCTTCCAGCAGCTAAATATCTTCATCTTCTTCAAAACTGCTATCAATCCATCAGGAATCTCTGAAAGCGTCCAACATGGAAGTTGTACATCATGATGTCTTCTAGATGTCACCCAAATTTCAGAATATTTGGACCTAAGAATAATTTCTGGTGAATATTATGCTAACAGTCGACAGAGCAGTGTATTTCAGCATATTAAGCCTTATTTGTACTTTCTAACTTGAATCTTTATTAAACCTGAAATCATCTAACAAATTATCAAATACAAACACTCTAAGCCTAACAAAGGTAAATTAAGAGATTTAATTATGAATATTTAGTGACTCATCAGTGACTTGGGAGTGAACTTTCTAAAACAATCCCTTCATTTAGGGAATTGAGCTTTGATGGCAGAAGCCTTTAGGGGGTTTTTAATTATTTCTGAATTTATTAACGACAGATGTACAGGGGCCTTTATATAGGCATCATATAAGAGACCTAATAAGAGGAGAAGTGTAACTTGATGACTTCCTACTCAAGTAGTAGCTTGTTTTAGAAAGAAAAGAAAGAGGCCTAGTACAACTCGAATAACTAAATTAGATATCAAATTAGGAAAGCAGTAACTAAAATAGAAGAGTAGGTATCACACTTCTGGTGAGACCAGGAGAGGGCTCCTTAGGTGGCCGGTTCAAGGGAAGGCCGGCCCATGATTGGGCTGGTTTGGGCTTAGGCCAGGCTCACATGTGGTATGGTCAGGCGCGTCATGTTTAGTTTTTGAAAGTTCAAATTTTATCACGTAACAAACCAATCCTCTTTATGAAGGCTGTCAACCCCCCCCCCCCCCCCCTCCTCCTCCTAATTTCCTTTTTCTTCCTATATGATATCTTTTCGATCAAGAAGAGAGAGACTTCTGAACTCCATCAACCTCTCCCTCCCCTTAAATCATCCCTCTCCTCCCCTCCTTTCATTGTATCTCATCTTATAAAGAAGAAGAGAGAGAGAGAGTGAAGAGAGAGGAAGAGAGAGGAAGAGAGAGATGGCATTAATGGCTTCTTCTGATTGGGGAATGGTTCTTAGTGGGCTGGGGCCACTACATGCCTCTCCGGGTACTCTGAGAAAGCACCCTAATCCTTCCATCTCTTCAGCTTCACGTGAGCAAATCAACTCTTATGTATTCTCCCTTCCCTAACTGTAAATAGTATATCATATCTGTATTAATGGCATTAATGGTTTTGAATTAATGCTAAATTGAATGATCACCATATTGAACTCATACTTGACACTTTCTTTGACATGTGTCGGATCTATGCAGCTTATTCAAAGCTGCAAATAGTAGATGACGGTTTAATAATTCAATCATGCTCTCTCTGTTTTTCCTTTTTCCCTTTTTGATTAGTTAAGTTCAAAGACCGGGACAATCATGCTATCTCTTCCTATCTAAATTATAACTCCGAAACAGTCAACAATCTCGAACTTTCTACATTCTTATATATATGATGCATGCTTACTCAAGTTTTTGTGGTGGTTTGGGTTTTGTACGATTGTCTAGCTCGCAAATCTCCAAGGCTGAGGGCCATGGCCGGGAACGCCACAGTACAATCAGCTCCGAAACGAGAGAAAGATCCAAAGAAAAGGATAGTGGTCACAGGGATGGGAATTGTGTCTGTGTTTGGGAGCGATATTGATATGTTTTACAACAAGCTCTTGGATGGACTGAGTGGAATCACCCTTATCGACCGGTTTGATGCCTCTTCCTTCTCTACAAGATTCGGTGGCCAGATCAGAGGCTTCTCTTCGGAAGGTTATATAGACGGAAAGAGCGACCGCCGGCTGGATGACAGCTGGAGATATTGCTTTGTCGCCGGAAGAAGGGCCCTTGAAGATGCTAACCTCGGACCACAAGTCTTGACAAAAGTAGGTCACAGTGATCCACAACTCTTGCAGATCGGTTATTTCATTTTTTGCATGCATATGAAATCCTTGCTTACTTTATAAGTCGTAAAATAAAAAATAAAGCAGACTTAATATGCAAAATTTTCTTAGTTTATATTGCATACTAGGTGATGGGCCCGTGCCACCTGGCACGGCTAACTGTCCGGCCCCACTATCTCTATAATAACTTACACATCAACTTACTATCCTTTCTTTTTTTTATTTAATTATAATTTTATGACACGTGTATATCACGTGTATGTCATGTGTGTATAAGTTTATGAGTCAGATTATGAGTCATAAGGGATAACTATCATCAGATCTTATAAGGTAGATAAGGATGTATATTTAAAACTACCTAGGGAATTATGATAACAATATACAAAATTAACTTAGGAAAATATACATGTAAACAAATTAATAGGAATGAAACGGTTGTAACCGTTATTGCTACTTATAAGGTTGATAAGCCATTTAAATTATTTACTGCCTGACTTTCTTTGATAAACTAATTAAGCTCATGCTAGATTCTTTAATCTAACTTGAGCAAAAAGGAAATAATTGCTCTCGATTAGGTTATTTAAATTATGCCTGAAAGTCAAACCCAGATGGTTTTTCCCATATTAAATCAAATTTAAATTGATCCAAGTCGTTTGTGTAGATAAGATGCACGATATGTGTTGGTTATCTGTTCATGCATCATGCACCAACATGTTCATGCATCATGCATGTGTAAGTTGCTTTCTGGAGAGTGAGCACATTAGATATTTGCACACGCCACGGCAATTGCCATATATATGCACAAATATTAATACATGGCTATTCTCATTGGGTGATCATAGGGGTGCCTAAAGGCCCACCCGAATCCCCCAATGAAAGCCTCCGTGGTGTTCCGCTCGATTAGGCTTGGGCAAGGAGAACTACTACCGTTGACCAGCCTAATCCTACAATTGGCATACATAATGAAGATAGGACTAGTAATCCCGTTGGATTTCATGTCCATATACATTGGATTGAATATAAGCCAGTGTGTGGTAGATGAAAGGTTGAATTTGACTGCAATGATATTTATTACCTGCATAGTTAAATAACTATGTTGAGTACAAAAGTGCAAAACTGCCTTTTGACATTTGTTTGTAACTTTCTTGAACCTCAAACTGGAGAATATGTCCCGGGAGATATTCTAATGGGAGATATTCTCCCGGCTGATTATATCCTCCCTTGTCACATCCCGTGAAACAAACTCATGTTTGTTGTGATTTATGAACAGCTTTTTAACGACAGTTCTCTTCCTCATTTGGTTATTCCTTGGTGTTTGATCTCCTAAACAGCAATCTACAAATTTGTAAATGCAATAGGAATATATTTATTAAAGCGGATCAAGCTTTGAATTGAGTGTACGGATGACAACTGGGCAAGGTAGGATGGGGTTCTCCGTCCCCAGACCCGACCCCGCACCCCACATCCTAATTAATGTATCACCCCAACCCCGCCCCACCCCGATAATGAGTGTAACCTGAACCCTACCCTGCCTCGCATGTTGGAATCCCACCCTAACCCATTCTAAACTTTTAACTGCACAAATCGCGTTCCATGTCATAAATTACACCCTAAATAAATATCATCTTAGATAACAACTCGAACAAAATTTGGATAGAAAGAGATTAGAATATATAGATTAATAGATGCATTAAACGAAGGTAGTTCATATATTATAACTTTTTAAGAAATTATGAATTATAATAGGAACATATCACTAAATTTAACATCTAATCCGGGCAGAGCAGGGGTGTCTTTCCCCCAACTTGATTGTATCGTGTTTCTAAGCCCTTTTCCCGACACTGCCCCAAAGCCAATTAAGATCCCCCCTAATCCCTTCCCATTTGGGGCGGGGCAAATTGGGCGAATTGCCCCACCTCGGCCCCTAATGGGGCGGATTTGGGGACCATAACGGATTGGTGGTCGGGTTTGGGATAAGGGTGTAAAACCCTGATGGGGTTTGGGGTGAGAACTGGGATGACACTCATGTCACGCTCCTATTAAATGCTAAATATAATCAAATACTCGTATTATAATTTTATTTTCCTAAATAGTTCTAAACCAACTACTTCATTTAATACATATTTATGCCCTAATGTCTTTCTAATCTTCTATCCCTAGAGTCTTGAAGCACCCTAATTAATTTCAGCTGTTATAGGTTACAATAAATTCGATTTGTGTCAACTTTCGGGGTAGGATTCCCACATGCGGTGCGGGGTCGGAGTCGTGGTGCAGTGATTATCAGGGCGGGGCGGATCGTGGTGTTAGTTTCAATTGTAGAGTCGATAGAAGGATAAACCAGCCCCAACCCGCCCCGCTCCCACCCTTATAACTGAGTGACTAAAGTGAATATGATATCAAAGTAAAAGTCATGAATTCGAGCTCTGTGTCACACAGTCCAACTATGTTTTCATATTTTCTAGTAGGTAAGAATAAAAGGGACCTTTTAAAGCGGGAACTTTGGCGTTGGATTGATTCGAACCTGTTGTCGGCCAAGATGGCAGTTATAGGCAATCAAGACCGGGTTTCCTTGCCTGACCCGATTCACCTGCCCCGATTCACCTGCCTATTCAGATATATATATGTAGGCTATCTATCAGTTATCTAGTTTTCGTTTAGAGTTTATCTTGATTTAGATTGAGGTAGTAGGGAGCTTATCTAGTATCGCAGATTTGAATTAGTATTTATCTATTCCTAGTAGATTTGTATATGGTGGTCGTTGACAGATTTTCGAAGATGACACACTTTATTTTATGCAGTAAAACATTGGATGCTTCTCATGTAGCTGATTTGTATTTTCGAGTAGTGCGCCTTCATGGTGTACCTAAGAACATAGTTTCAGATCCAGATGTAAAATTTGCGATTCACTTTAGGAGAAACCTTTGGAGGAACTTGAGTACTACACTACTTTTCAGTACATTCCACCATCCATAGACATATTGTCAAATAGAAGTGGTCAACAAAAATCTGGAAAAATTTGTTGAGAAGTCTGGTTGGAAACAATATTTGTCGGTGGGATTTGTGAGCCAGACTATGGGATGCGGTCCCTTTGAGATGATATATGATCTTACCCGGCATAGTCCTCTTGATTTAGCGCCTATTGATGCAACGGAACAGTTTAGTGGAGATGCAGATAAGTGAGTTAAAGCCATCAAGAAGATGCATGAGCAAGTATGAGAGAAGATCCTCAAGCAAAATTAGGTGTACAAGTTGAGTGCCAACAAGCATCGGAAACCGGCAGTGTTCAAGGAAGGTTGTGAGGACCTGTTCCTCTAACCTGGCTTGACCGCGTAGGTCGAGAACAATGTCCTATTGATCTATTTCCGCGTCTGGTGCGATCAGTCGATCGTATGGTTGTTTTTAGACCCAAGGACAATTTGATTAAATTGAACCTTGTCGATCGATTTCACACCCACGTAATACACACACGACCTTTGATTGATACATGTGATTGATTAGACCTTTAGGTACGCTCTCGATCGGAAAATCGAAGCTCGATCAGAGAAGATTGAAACAGACAGCTGAGATTAATTCCTACTTACTATAAATACCTCTTTCTGTCTTCCCTTCTTTTCTGTCTCTTTCCTTCTCTCTTTTCTCCCTCTCCCAGCGAGAGGATTTTGGACAGCGATTCCGACAGCCGGAGGCGACGACGGCATAGGGAAGACCGATCTAGGCTACCCTAGGCCGGATTAGCAAGGATTAGGAGAAGATTAGTGTTTAAGGTAGGGAATCTACCCCTAAACTCTTGTTTAGGGTAGATTAAGGTGATTAATGGTTTGTTTTTGGATTTCTCTTTTCTTTTCTTCTCTAAGCTTAAACTTGACCAGATCTAAGTTTCATAGGATTTGGAAGTGATTTGATTAGGTTATAACCATTTTTATCTCAGAATTCATGGATATATTTGATACAGAAGAAACTTACAGCTATGAATTTAAACAAATTAGAATCAGAATAAATAACTAATTATTACATTCTTCAGAATCTATATTAAAGAATAATACAACCTTTCTCAAATACAACTGAATTAAGAATTATACAATTTTGTTCTCGAAAACATCATATTATACTTCAAGTTATATATCATAATATGAGAATGTAAGAAAACTGTGCAAAACTCCTCAAAGCTCTAAGTTCTCGACCACCTCAAGAATGTTGCGTCATCTTCTAACAGATCACCTTAAAGAAGAAACTGCATCGACCTGTATCACTGATACAACCCAGATAAGGTGAGCAACAATGCCCAGTGTGATTCTACTCTACGTCGCACATGAAGAAAGGAAAACTACAGCTGTGTCGTTCTCCGCCTAATCCTAAAGTATCCAAGGGGCCCCATAACCCCATTGATTTCTCAAGAGCTTCTGTCCAGGTTACACTCTCACCAAAGAACAAACTAGAGGAAACAAAGATTGCGGGCTCATGTCCAGGTTCCACCCTACCCAGTCATACCATCTCTCGCGGGGACACACCAGTCAGGGACATCGACAACCATCCTTAGCACTTGGCCTCGGTGACCAGACACGACCTCTACACCTCAAGTACAAGAAGATAATACATAGTCAACTATAAAAATAAACTTGAATAGTAGCAAACATAATCACTCGATGACAATCACGTCCTAATCCTCAACTAACCAAACCCAATTCTAGGGCTAGATCCGGGCTACCCAAGATCCCCAGATCAGCGATCGAACCCATCGCCTATCTCCTAACATGAATGCGTCTAATGCAAGCATCATGCATGAGCCTACACAATCAACGAATCTACATGTCTCTATATGACATTTCATCAAACATTTCAAGTATAGCATACAACAAGCTGAAAGAGAGCTAAATACATATTCATAAGCAAGACTAGCATTACATAAGCATACAAGACAAGGCATAGATATAACATAAAGCTATCATTACAACCCATCTTGGGTTCAGTAGCATCAAGCTGCAAACAAAACATCCAAGCTCTCCTAGAGCGTACTGACACTCCATAACTTGAAACATAGCAATATAAGAAATAAAGCCAATCATGCCTCTACGAGGTTGCTAACCCGCAAGCTATGCATTCATCAACCCAACATAGCATTCATATGCTCTTACCTCATGTCATATCGTTTTGACATTTCACAGAACATGTCACGCCCCGCACCAAATAAATCCAATTTATCCCAAAATTACTAAAAATTTTGACATAACCCTTGAGCACGGGTGCGTGAATTCACAATCACAACTTGTCAATAGATACTAACCACACATCTTATGACATTTTATCCTATATTTACAACAAAAATTATAATTCTGGGGACACCATCGCCCCATAACATTCATTCATTTACAGGTTTCATGTACATAGGATTATGATCATCAAAACTACACAATGATCAAACCACAATATCTCCATTTTATACATATTCCAAAGTCCAGCATAATATAAGCATTATAATAAATAATCCGAGAGTCCAAGTACAAAGTAATTAAAGATAAAACCCTCATCTCACAACCTACTACAAAACCAACTCTCAATTGAATCAAATATCAATTGATGCTTCATCTGTGTCCCTAGTCTCCACAGGATGCACTGGACTCTACCTTGCAGATATGTCTTGCAATAAAAGTATAAAACCAAAAAGTGAGCTTGAAAGCCCAGTAGGAGTCACTGACAACAATCTAAGGCACTGGTGTACACCAAACCTATACTTAGTATAATGACTCTAATATGGTTTGGCTAATCTGGGTAAGTCTTACATGCACAGACGCCGCGTCCGACCGTCAATGCTCGCCTAGACCCCTCTAGACTCTATACCAGCCTCAGTATACTAGTATAGATACAACATTCTTAAATCAAAATCCATATCCAATCATCGATCGACATAAAGAGATCAAAATCCATCCGTCAAGTCGTCGACTCAATTTCCTAGACTCTGACTAGTCTAGCTACAAGATCTGACACTCCTATCATGTATGCACAAGCAAGATAACATAATAATAAATAAATATAGTAATTCATAAGTTTTAATAAATGCATACAATACAGGAATAGCATAGCATAACATTCCATAACACAATTAAGCAAGTAGAGAGCTTAAATGGCCCAACATATCATAACATAGTATGTAACCACATCACAAAGGTATAGCTATACAACAAGGTATACAACACAACATTGCATCACATATATACATAACATATCAATCCTAGTAGGAGCTAACTCCTACCTCAAAAGGCAACTGAAGTCCCTAAGTCCCGGGGTCCACCGAACTCTGACAGCCGCTCACCCAATCACCTAAAGCATGACAAGGAAAACGGTCATGTAGAGCAAGGAAAACCGGTCGAAATGACACCGAAAACAACGAAAATGGGAGTGGGTAGGCTATGGTGCACGTTAGCAAACAACTAACGTGTGTAGCCTGCACAAGTCACTGAACATTGCACCAGGCAGATGACGTGCGCTAACGTGCACCTCGCACAGCGTCGTCTTCCTCCCCAAGAAGATCGCCGGAGCTCACGCCGAAGCTCCGTCAGATCTCCAAAACATGGTGCTAAGGTTACCAGAGCAAGAAGGTTGCTGCCGCCCCCAGCACAAGATCCTGAGGACGGTCGGCGGACACGGCCACAAAAAGGCTGCCCAGAACGCACCGGAAACCATGGCGGAAGGGGGGAGAAAAGGAGCGGCGTCAACTTTGACGTCGTCTCTGGCGACCCATCACCGAAGAAACCCAAAAACCCCCAAAACCAAGCTAAAAATCCGAGAAACTCCACAAAAAACACTGAATCGAAGGGGGGGAGAAGGTAGAAGCTTACCTCAGTCAAGATCGGGGAGCAATCCGACGGCAATTCCACTGGATCTTCAATCCCCGGCGAGTTCCACCACCCCTGCCTCACGATCTTTGCCTCTCTTCCCTTCTCTCTTCCTCTCCAGCACCCTCTCTCCCCCGATCTCTCTCTCTCTCTCCCCCCTTCTCTCATGATTTCTCTCTCCGATCGGCTCAGAAGAGGAGTAAGGAGAGAGATCAGGTCGGGGTAAAGGAGAAGAAGAGAAGAGATACTGGAGGTAGGTGGGGAGTTTTGCAAAAACCCGCCTGCCAAACCCCTTAATACGCGAAAGTCCCTTGATTTACATAAATGCCTCGGAAATTTTTAATTAGGCCCTTATAGAACATCTCACGGGCCATGCATATATCATAGGTATTTATCATTTAGACATATCAAGAATAAAGAATAAAAAAATTTATCCTAACCCAGCCAAACCATGCATGATATCAATCATCAAACAAGGCACACATTCGACCTATTTAATCTAAACATTCCCAATGACATCTCTCCCTTAGTTAATTCAATTGGTCGAAAGTCCAGAACCTGGAAACTTAAACTCTCAGTCGTGTCGAACATTGAAATCAGCAAATCGAACAAATCTCAGATTACGTGGATAAAACGCATAGAGCAAAGCCGGCAAACCAAGCAAACCTCAGTGAACCAACCGAACAACTCAAATAGAGCAAATCCACATATCTATTCTAAAAACTAGAACAACCCAAAGCTCCTGAACAACCCATACACATCCACATATGTATCTATTCTTCAAAATACATATATAGATATCACGAAGAAAGCAATAAACAAAATACCCTAAGCCAGCAGATTTGTTCTATTCTATTCAGCAAGCAGAAAGGAGCAAATCCACATATATAGATATGAATTGGCTAGGGCTACTAAAGTGGACACCATACTCAAAATCTATTCTTCAAGGAAATCGATCAGTGCTAAGAACAACCCATATGTATCCAGCCAAAACCATGCATACCTAACTCGAAGAAACCCGTGCATTCATATCCGACCCAAAGCTTTCCAATCCACAGGTTCTCATCAGTATATATACAAACAAATACCCTTCAAAGAACCCAAGGATCAACAGTTGATCTGAAGGAAATCAAGCATACGCAACAATCCAAAAACAACAAGCAAAAGCCAAACGCAAGGAGAGAGCTCTCGTCGAGCTCCATCATAAATCCAAAAGAGGAGGAGAACGCATCCCAAATCCAGCAAGCCATCGGAGAATCCAAGCATAGCATAATATGGCAGCTGGGGAAACAGAGCATGGCATCACATAGCATAACAGCAATGAACAGAGCATAACAGCAATGAACAGAGCATGGCACCAAGAAGAGGGACAGTGCAAATGCAACTAGCTCAGCGAATCAAAGCATATCATTGAAATCCATCAAAACCAGAGAAAAGGGGAAGAAAACTCTCATCAAAGCCCACCATTAACTCATAGACCCACCGTAGCAGTAAGGAGAAACAAGGAGAGAGACAGGGGAGGAAGACAAAGAAGAATAACAGAACATCACACCAATCCTAGATCAACATGCATCGGTACCCATCCTAAGATCCTAATCAGAGATTAGGGTAGATTCCCTACCTCTGGATCGTCGACATCGTCGGTTTCTCCTGGTCACGGCCAGCCTCTCTCTCTCTTTTGGTTGTGAGCGCCGCCGCCACGCTGGTCGAGCTCCTCTCCTCTCGTCTCCAGTCACGCTAGTCGAGCTCCTCTCCTCTCGTCTCCAGTCGTCGTAGTCACGCTGGTCGAGCTCCTCTCCTCTCATCTCCAGTCGCCGTCGCCAAGCTCCCTGCTTCCAAGGGAGGAACTCAACCGCCACCGTCGTCCTCAAGCTCGCAGCCGATCGAGGTCCCCTCAGGCTGCGGTCTCCTCCGAGCACCGTCGCCTCTCCCTCTCCCTCTCAATCGCGATCCCAATAGTGCCCTAACGGGGCTGAGGGATAAAAGGGTTTAAATACTATTGGCTTAAAATTTGATCCTGGTCGTTCGATCAGTCAAAGCTGATCCTAGCCACTCATATCTCGATTCTCACGATCTAATTTAGATCCTTTGATTTAGGGTACTCCTAATGGTCTAATCAAGCACATACATCATTACAAGATCGTGTATGCGCTACGTGTGCATGAAACCGACCGCCCATGCGTAATTTACCAAATTGCCCTTGTGGTCGCATCGATCAGCCCGATCGTGAAACAAGACCAATCGAGCCAAACCAATCGAACCAAACCCTCGGCCTAACACGATCGGACGGGTTGGAAGTACGGATCCTCACATTCTTTCTTTAGCTTACAACCAATCCACTTCTGCTCGGTTTCTGTGCTAATACATGTGTAATCTCATTCAACTTTCAAGACCAAAGTTTTAGATCTTCGAGTCTACTTTCAGATCACGCTAGTTTCATAATTTTTAGATATGTATATGATTTATAGTGAAGTTTCTACGGATCTGCAATGAAACAAAGTTTTCATTAAAAAGCCATGAATTTAGTGAATTTTCGACATCCGTTTGATCCAAATCTTGGATATGCTGCCCCCTAGCATTTTTCTCTACACATGACCTTATTTTATTTCAAGTTTCATTTCATTTGGACTTCGATTGATCGAGTCTTCATCGGTTTCAATTTGTCGGTACTGTAGCAAATCCGAATTTGGGTATTTTCTCAAATTTCGTTGGTTTTTCAAGCTTAATTCATTTTGAACCTTGGATTTGATGTTCTTAGCGACATCTAGGACTAACATGCTTAATTTGGTAGGTTTTTGGATGCTTAAACCTTTAATTTTGGCATGATTGGATCATTACTAATCTCCCTTATGCTATTAATGCTTAATTGTGAAACATGTTATATATATATATATATATATAGAGACCCATATGTGGGGTCGAGCCCTATCAATAAGTGAACTTATTAACGGGGGGGTGATGACCCCCGGAATGTGTAGAACAAATGGGCCGAAGGTGTGCCCTATATGTTTTTACCTGTATGATTATTTGTTGGCTTGTTGTTTGATCCATTGTGGTTGTCGGCGTTGCGTCGAGGG
Organism: Narthecium ossifragum; assembly: GCA_963920575.1. Taxonomy (NCBI): domain Eukaryota; kingdom Viridiplantae; phylum Streptophyta; class Magnoliopsida; order Dioscoreales; family Nartheciaceae; genus Narthecium; species Narthecium ossifragum. Next base: position 14,593,608 of record OY986968.1, read on the forward strand.
TGGTAATTTAGATATACCTTTTGGTTGAACTATTTAACTGTTGTTGTGACATATAGTGACACCTAAACTAGATGCTTGTATACGTGCATGCATTATATGCATTAAAGGCATTCAAGGTTAGATGTGGGTAATGGGTTGATCGCCGATCTGAGGACTCGGGCAGCTTGGATTTAGCCCTTGCACCGAGGCTGGGTAGCAAGGTGTAGGACGTGATTGTAATGTTGAAATATCTATGTATTCTCGAGGTTAATATCTAGTTGGCTACAAATTATGTTCGTTGAGGTTTAGAGGTCATGTCGGTTCTCCAAGACCAAGTGCTAAGGATGGTTGTTGATGTGTGTTCCCGACGTGGTCCCCGTGCAGTGGAATCCAGTTTGGGTAAGAGTGATCCTGCATGTTACTATTTTCGAGGTCCCTTGGCAACATGTTCAAATGAGAGGTTTCATAACAAGAGCCCTTGAGACATCAACGGGGTTATGGGGCCCTTAAGATACCTTAGATTTAGACGGAGAAATGACACTGTCGTGGTTTCCTCTCTCATTTCAGTGTGATGTAGAGTAGAACCCTACTAAGCTTGTCGCTCACTCCTACTCGAGCTGAGTTTTGCAAGTGCAGGCATCAGTTCCTCTTTTATAGCTCTAGCTTGACAAGCTTTTGGCAGCGGATGGACTTCTAGAGGTGGCTGAGTTGTCTGGGGGATATTTTATATTTGACAGTTTTGTAAATGTATAATTTCCATCCTAGAGGATTTATTATATGTACATATATGTGAATGTTCGAGGTTTGACATCAGTTTGTATAAATTGAACTTGTATCAATGAAATTGTATCATATCTAGATATTTTAATTCGAAACTGTAATTGTCAGTAGTTTGTTAAAATTACAGTTTGACCCCAGGATAAATTCTTTAAATTAGATGTGTATTTTGATACATAAATACGCCAGTGATGAAAGTGTATAGGTTTAGGTCTTTTATGTCCCAGTCCGGATGGGACTTCTTGGCCGAGGCGTGACAAAGGCTGTGAGGACCCGTCCCTCTACTCCTGGGTCGACCGGCTGGGTCAGGCCTGTGGCTCGTTGGTTTGTTTCGCGTCGAGCGCGCGATCCGGCGGATCGTATTGTTTCTTGGACCACAAGGGCAATTTGGTAAATTGCGCCTTGTTGGTTTGTTTCACACCCGTGTGTGCACACACTGACCTTGTATGTGTTAGTGCTTGTTTAGAATGGCTAGGTGGACCCGGGATCGGAAGATCCCAGCTCGGGCGCGCGGAAGCTTGCCCTTGGGCAGCAGACGACCCTTGAGCGATCGATCGCTCCTTGGGACGATCGATCGGACTCGTGAGCGAGTCGGTGGGTTTTGACCCGCTCGGATCGATCCGACTTGGTGTTGGGATCGATCCGGGGCGCGAGCGACCATCGCTCCTTGGAGCGATCGATCGAAATCGCGTCGGTGGCTTTTCTGCTTCGCGAGGACGGCCGTCCTTCGCCGTCGCTCTCTCGTGTCAGAGGGGGAGGACTTTCCCTCCCCTCCCCTCTCTTCTTCCCCCTTCCCCCGGCTTTCCCCTTCCCCTTTTCCCTCTTTTTCTTCCCCTTCCCTTCCTCCTTCTCCTCCTTTCTTCTTCCTTCTTCTTTCTTCTCTCGAGAGCCCTGTTTTTCCCCTGTTTCCGGCAGCCAACTTCCTCACCTCCGTTCTCCCTCCTCCGATCATCTTTTTCGGCGTTCTAAGGCTCGTTGGATCCGTGACAATAAGAGGAAGATCCCTGAAGTGGTTTGGAAGCTTGTTGGTGATCAACTCGCGGGGAATCAGCCGAGGAAAGCGCTGCTAGGTAGGGTTATACCTACTGAGGTTGTTTTCGGGTTTTCTCTAGATCTAGCTGTTGGATCTTGTTGATCCTTGTTTTGTTGGATTCCTTATGCCTTGTAGAATTACTGATATAAGGTTCATGTTATTTGGTTGAGATTTGAGTAGGTTTTATGCATGATTAGTCTCGGATTTCCGGTTTTCTGCTGTTCTTGAAGAACAGCCGGCTTGCGGCGAGTTTCTCGGCCGGTATGTACGTGATCTGGGTTTGTTATAAGCATGAGAGTTGTAGATCTTTGAATCTACTTTCTAACCCAACTGATTTCATATTTTTCCAATTTTTCTACGATTTGTTATGAATTGTTTTCTGAAGGGCTGCGTTGCAGCAATTAATAGGTAAGTTAGTTTGATTAACGATTTTTTATTTGTATTTTCCGTTAATCCAATCGTTGGATGATTATGGATTTTGGATATGTTGATCCTGGTATACACCTACTGATGGCTAGGTTGGATCTTGAATCCGACGTCGTTTGGACGTCGGATCGACGGGATCAATTAGCCTCTAAGTAGAGGTTTTGGGTGTTTGAATATAATATTATATTTTGGAATATAATATTATATTGTTTACTGTTCATCAGCGGTTTTCGGGGTTGCTTCCCGTTGCAGGAGTCTGCGGTCGATGGTCGTGGTACCATCGTAATGCCGGGACCCGCTACGGATCGGCTGGCAGCGGTCGGTAGTACCGCTGCAGCGATCCGGTTGACTTATATGATGTTTGTCATACTGTTGCATGCATATCTCCTGATTGTGTATGTCATAGCATGCATTGTTGATTTGTGCATTAGTTGCATTGGTTAGGGCGTGGGTGATCCTTGGGTCGCCGTCCCGAGGCTGGAAGCTCGGACTTAGCCCTAGGACCGGGGTTGGGTAGTTTGGACCCGGTTTGAATTGTGCTGTCCAGTCGAATTTGATGATAGGCCTAGAGGACTGGTACACTGGTTGCTTGATGATTGTAGAGGTCGTGTCGGCCTTAAGTCAGGTGTTGAGGATGCCACCGGTGGCGGGTCTTATTCTTTGGGCAGTGTCCGTTCCTGCCAGCAGGGGATCAGTGTGGGCCCATGGCGAGTTGGGTGACCACAGCTGGCACCCTGCGACACTAGGTGTATCCAGGATGGGCCCAGTCCGTTGGGGTGACCATGGTTGGATAGTCCTAGAGATCACCGGTGAAGGGTAATGGGACTCTTGTAGCTCACTCGAGTCTGGCTTGAGGGCGACACTGTTGCGTTTCCCTCTTCCTTCTGTGTGGCGTAGTGTAGATCCCTACTGAGCTTAGTGCTCACACCTACCCGGGGCTGCGTTTTGCAGGTGCAGGCGTCAGTTCTTCTTCTGTGGCCCCTACCGGGCAGTTGGTCGGCGGTGCGGCGACGCCTGGTGGACTTTGAGAGGTGGTGATCGTTTACTGCTTTTGCCCTATGTTAGATAGTCTCCTATGGGAGTAATGTTGTATTTGAATCTTCCCCTCTCCGAGGATATGTATATTAAACACTTTGAGTTTTAAATCTGTGGTTCGAAACTTCATTATTTTATTGTATCTTTTAATTGGGGGTCTTTGATGAACTGTTAGGGAGACCAATAGGTTAGAGGGAACCCTCGCCAGCTTTGTTTTTCGAGTTTTGTAGGTTCCGGTTCGCGTCGCCCGGCCCGGTTGGGCTTTCGCGGGTCCGGGCGTGACAAAGGCGATCTAGTATGGCTCATCTAAGCAAGGAGCAATTCCCCCTTGGAAAGCATGGGAAACTCAAGCCCAGAGCAGATGGTTCTTTAGAGTGCTTAGAAGGATTGGAGACAAAGCCTATAAATTGAACTTCCAGGAAGCTATGGCGTCTCTTCAACCTTCAATGTCGCCAATATCTCACAGTACTTGGAAGATCAAGCCGTTGAAAGCTTGAGGTCTAGCTCCTTTCAATCGGGGGAGTGTGACGAGGGAGCTTTGGTGTCAGACCCATCTAGGTTCGTCCAACCCGGCCTGGGACTAGAGTTCAAATTGATTCGAACATGTTGCCTGCCAAGATGGCAGTTATAGGCAAACAAGACCTGGTTTCCTAGCCTCACCTGCCTTTTCGGATATATATATACTAGTGAATGCCCGTACCTACGACACAGATATTTAGGGTTTCTTTTAAAAAATTTCGACAGAACATCCCCTATACCGAGGGCTAAATGAGACAGTTATACAACTTTCCTCAAATATAAAAATTAAATCTATAAAAGAGGCGAACAATGTCCCCGAAGCAAACCTTGTCCCGACAAACCACAATTGCAGCAATTCATATAGCTATCATGAGGAAGATGAAAAAAAAACTATTGCATTCAATTACATTCATCAAGCTACTTATCACAATGGAGAAACCACCATTACATTAGTAACATTATTTTACTTACCCCATTTGCAGCAGGTGTTGTTAGGGGTCATAAATGTATCTGAAAACATTGTAATAACATGTTTTACCAATATGACAAAGTAAAATTAGATTAAATCTTATATGAGTAATTTTGTTTTGCACTCACCAAAGGTGGTAGCATGGCACGGAGCTCGTGCTTAGAGCAAATATCGACGTGACCCGCTATCGCGTAATATCTCAACAGTTCGCCGGATATTAGCATATTCCTAAGTAAGAAAAGTCATTAAGAAATAGGGATTATGCAGTAGGTAACTATTGTTTTTGTAATTTAGAATCTACACAAGAACGTCAGTGTAACTTACCGCTCCGAAAATGACAATGTGGTCCATTTTGTTACCAAAGGAATTAATCATGACAACGCATAGAATAGATGAATTAATCATGGCAGCACATAGAATAGATTGGAAGAACAGGTAAATGGAAAAAGGTACCTACTTATTAGGAATGGATGCTAAATTATTGCTACAATCTAGAGTAAGATTGGGATTGAAATATACATCTTTGGAGGTCAAGTCAAAGCATGCAAACATTGGGTAGGTTTCCCTTGGATCATGTACTACCGCGAGAGCCAAGTTTTTAAGAATCCACTTGCTCAAAGAATTTCTATCCTATCGATTCAAAGGCAGGCGCATCCCAACTTGGTTTATGAACTTATGATAGCAAATTAGGATAGCAGCTAGCATTTAATTTTAGCCTCATATCCCCAAACTTGATAACCTAAGACCATAATTAGCCTCACACAATTGCATTTAATGTTGCATAAATGATTATTTGCTCATTTAAGGGTCAACCCAAGGGAAAAGGCATATCTTTTCTTCAATTTATTTTATGAAGTAGTAACTTTTGTTGTATAAAAACATATATATACGGCTTAGTTCTCATTTCTAGGCTTTACTTCAACAAAGATAAACCCAAACGCAGTTTTCTAGTTAAGCTCATATTGTAATTTACGTATACAATCCCGATATAAAATCTATTAACAGCGAAAGTCAAAATCCCCCATTGAGAAAATTTGAGTTTGCAGTAATATGTTTATGTCGTAGTCGCCAACTAATCGGAACAAAGCATTAAAAGAAATAGTAAAAGTTACAAAAATTGGACAATATACCTCGAACGCCTCTTTTAGATACTTAAATATAGTCCTCGAGTGTCAATCATCCTACATGCACCATCAAAAACCATATAATAAGCACAAAAGAGTTGAAGCATAACTGACTACTTTTGCTTTGCAGTAAATGAGAGTTTTCAAACATAATTTGACTATATATATAAAAAGCATAACTGGTTAACTGTTGAATCTTCCTAATAAAAAGTTTATTTAAGAATTAAGAATTAAGAACAAAAGAACATGAGCAATTTTGAAACATGATCAATGTTTGGGCTTCCTACTTATTGATCTCGATCCTTAGGTAGGAAGCCCAAACAACAATATAGCTTTCAATGTACAACATGAATTCCACTAGGTATTTGCTAATGCAGCTAAAACTTTTTATTAGAAATTTCATTGTCTTAGAAATATAGGAGTGAAATGCAGCAAAATATTCGATGAACATAAAATTGATGAACAAAAGTACCCAGTTATGAACATAAACTTCATATATGAGTTGCACCAAGTACTTCTTGATCTACAAATCCTACACCAAGTCTTCTCAAGTATTTGATGAACATGAAATTGCTTACCAAGAACATCTCATCCATGTGATACTAAACAAACATGCCCACGGATGGAAAAGAAAGAAAAGCTCAGTAGGCTACAAATAGAATCAATCACCTGGAGTGCTTTGATCCTTTTTCCTCTTGGCTGTAGCACTAATCACCATCTGTCAGTTCCACCATATTGCAAAGGAGAGAGAGAGAGGAGAGAGGGAGCTCGGGATGACATTCCGGTGAGAGCTTGGCAGCGAAAGAGAGTGGGCCAATGATCGGGGATCGCGTGGTCGACAGTTGGTTTGGCGTGGGCGACGACGTGGGGAGCTCCTCTCAATGACGTGGAGAACAGAGAGGTTGACACCGTGGGGCGAGGTCGATGGCGCGGAGCCGACAATGTGGGGCGAGTTCGACGACGTGGGGAGCTCCTCTTGACAGCGTGGGCGACGGGTTGGGCGTGATTGATGGCGTGGGGAGCAGAGAGGTCGACGGTGTGGGGCCGACAACGTGGGACGAGGTCGACGACGAGGAGGTAGAAGCGAGCGGAGGTTGGAGATCTCTTGGAGAGGATGCTGTTCTAGATGAAGATCCAGCCCTCGACCGGCCGCCAACGCCCTTGACCACTCCAATGCTGTCGCCAAAGTCGCCTTCGAGTCCCTCGACCGGCTCTTCTTGGTACGCTACTCACCGTGAATCCGATGACGACACGCCAGAATGTGTGGCCGGAGCTGGCGGAGTGGTACGCGGTGAAGAGAGACAGAGAGGCGATTTGAGAGAGGGGGCAGAGGGAGTGGAGGGAGAAGAGGATCGAGGAGGGGAAGTGGGTTAACCGCACACTAACATTTGCTTCGACGTCCGTAGAAGCCTCCC
>OY986968.1:14600584-14880829 GCA_963920575.1 Narthecium ossifragum
ATTTGGTCATGGCTGATTTTATATATATGGCATGGGGTGTGCATCCAACTATATTTGGCTGATCTCATTTTTATATGATATGTAATAGCTATGACAGGTTTTTTTGAAATTCGAAAGTGATGTTCAAATTTTCAAATTTGTTGTGATTTGAACATTTCTCCTTTCTCATGTCCGAATTATTTGGATATTTGTTCGGATTTAAGATGTTTGTGAATATTTACTCCGGTCTGGGATATTTGTAGGAATTTTACAAATATACCCTTTGGCTGTGGCTCATGTGTTGTCCAGATATATTTTGGACGAAAATAGCCCCGAGGTGAACGGGACGTCGAAGGTTGATGTGTGGATGTCATCATCTCCTGAGAGTTGCAAATGACCAAAGTACCCTTATCATGGGCGATTTGGAAAATTACCTTAGATTTGAAGGTTTATGTGGGATACTGTCAAAACCATCTAAGGATCGATGAAAGAATTCTAAAATATCTGAATTTTAGTGTTCTTTATCAGAATTCCAAAAATACCCCTGAAGGCTATAATTACCAAAATACCCCTCTATGTATGTAGAATGATGTCAAAATCATAAAGGGTTTATTTGGAATGTTATTTGGAATTTAGGTCTATATTTTGACCAAAATACCTAAAATACCCCATGGGGGTGAAAATTATCGAAACGTCCTTTGGTTTATATAGGATGCCGTCAAAACCATGTAGGACGAATCGAGATGTGTTAGGGAGTTTAACCATGTATATTTAGTCAAAGTTCCCAAAACTCCCTTTGTCATTTCCAAAGTCGAGAAAGCATGTATAGAGTATTTTAAGTATGTTTTTGAATGTTGTCATGCCCTTGTAAAATATCTAAGGCATGTACGTATGTGACAAAGGTAATTTCGTAAATATTATGAATTCTACCCTTAGTCAAAATTGGTGTCAACAATGTCCAACTCCGAAAGCGAGGGAAATGCACGACATATAGTTATGCATGTGCCTACAACACAAACAATCATGTAATGCAGCACGAAATATTTGGGGTTTCTAAATGAAAATTTCAGAAAAACCTCCCCCGTATAGAGAGCTAAATGAGATAATTCTACATTTATCAAATACATAAATTAAATCACTATAAAAGGGTCAAACATTGTCCCCGGGCAAATCCCCGGGGCAAACCTTGCTCCCACAAACTACCCACAAACCACAACTTCAAAGAAAATAAAAAATACAGAGATTCTGATTTCACTTGATACATAAACTTCTCCATAGCCATCCGCTAGGACGATGATTGTGACATAACAAAGAATGAAAGAAGATGGAACAATGAATATCAGGATCAGTCCAATCATTGCATGAACTTTAAGAGGGAATGTCACGCCCCGGCCCAGAAAACCCATCCGGACCGGGACGTGAGGGAGGGGACCTACATCTGTTTACTTCCAATCTGGCGCCATACAAACAAGTACCACAAATAATTTGAACATTTGACTTCTGATGGCATAATTATAATCTAAAACATACTATTCCATTAACATCAGAGTTGTACAGGTCTAAATCAAAATTCGCAAAAATAGAAAATTATACATATAAACTTATCCTCGAGGGATAATGTATACAAAACTGCCCAACTGTACGATCCGATCCGATCCTTAGTCACCTCGACGCCCTCCAGAAGTCGATGCGCCACCAAAAGCTCATCTGCTGGGAGCTAAAGAGACACTGGCGTCTGCACCTGCAAATGTAGCCCGGGTAGGGTGGGCATAAAGCCCAGTAGGGTTCTACTCTACGTCACACTCAAAAAAAGGGGAAACTGCAACTGAACCGTCTCCTTGCCAAGCCTTAGGCGTAACTACAACAAGCATGCAAACGCGACGGGGATCACGCCTTCTCTGGACGCTCCCCAATCGCCGACTACGCCAGGGATCTCGCCGGCTCTAGGCGCTCCCCAAACGTCGACCACGTCGGGGATCACGCGGGCTAGCGCTCCCCAAACGTCAATAACAGAAAAGTAAAGCACACCCACACTCAAGCTTGGCAAAGGAGGACGGTACGACCTCTAAACTTCAAGAACCAAGATATGATAAGTCAATAGTACCACAGTCTCACCCTAGACCTGGCTATCCAACCACGGTCCTAGAGCTAGACCCGAGCTACCCGAGAGCCTCGGATCGGCGATCGACCCATCGCCCACGTCCTAACCTAAAAATGCATCTAATGCAATCAAATGCATGCAATGCTCAGGCACAAATAAAGAGATATAAGCATGCAACAAAATGACATATCAATATATAGGGCTATACATAGCTTACAGCTATCCAGAGGGGTAAACATAGCAAAGGGTCTAAAGCAATTAGAAATCTATGTAACACAACAACGGCAACACAGACCGAAAACAAGCAACTACACATTCAATCTAAATTTCAGAATTACAAACAACCGTCGAACGAAATTCCTACAACGGGGCACACCCCCGGCCACACAATTACAACAACAATAATGAATACAATTTACAAAACTAGGACATACCTTCGACCCATTTATACTAAGTACTTAAGCCCATATATATAACATAATAAGAAAAGCTAACATAACATTGATAAGGGTAAAATCAAGGAAGTTCATCTCAGTTAGCATTTTCGTAAATAGGAAACCCAAGCCTATTCTCTCTCGAAATCCATGTTAAGTTCACAAAAATTCCATATGAAAAATCACCTGCTAGCATCCTAGTATTCATCACATAAAAGATATCAATTTGCATAATTGAAACCTAGGGCCACTCTTCGACGAGCTCGTTTCGCCGTTGATCCAGCTCCGGCAGCTTCTCAGCCGTCCGATCAAGACTGCAACTTGATCCAGCCATTTGATCAGCGTGATCTTCGATCCAGTGGTTTCGATCTTCGATATGAACCTGATCCAAGAGTCCCCAGCAATCAGGACCATCCAGATCAACTCCAAGTGATCCAGATGCATCCTCAACCGTTGATCAGGCATTCAAAGGTTGATATGAGCCATCAAAGGAGCTACCCTCCTTATTCAGATGTCTCCTTCAATCTGATCAGATCTGATTATGATGGTAACACCGGTTTGGCTCAACTGATTCAAGCCCAGATTGACACCGGTAGAGCCAACCAAGTCAGACAGGTTTGGACCAGAGTACGACTCAGCACAGTTGAAGATTCAACTTGGTTCAACCAACTTTTAGTCCAGACTAGTGCAGCAGAAGCATGGTCCAGCCATCTTCATTTCAGATTGGATCAAAGCCAGCTTTACCCAGATTCAAGCCAAGTCTATGCACAGTTGATCAGACCATGGACATCAGATCCCATCCTATGGTCATGGGCAACTCTACTGATGGGACATGATGAGGATGATCCAGGAGAGCCATTGAAGATCATATTCCTGGAGTTACCTGAGCCGTCAGATCGACCGCCAGATGCTCATCCATCACTGCCACTGCTACCACTGGACCCGACATGGGATCGACCTGGTTTCTCCCCCACCGAGTCCAGAACTACAGCAGCAAGTTGATTCAGTCCAGCCACATGGAGCCATCCTACCTGACCTGACTCTGGCCTTGAGGACAAGGCCAATTTTGAAGGAAGGGGGGGTGATACGAGTCGATCCGACTCGACCAACTGGACCCGAACCCAGAAGAGGAACCAAGCTGGTTCAACCTCTTTCCTAGTTTGACTTGGACTTCCCTAGTTCAAACTAGAGTATTTAATTAGTATTTATCATTAGTCTTTTATTGAGTCCTAGTTGATTGTTAGGAATTAATTAAGAGTCCCTTTGAGTTAGGAAGTTGAGTTGAGTCAGAAACCTTATTACTTGCTAATCAAGCAAGGGGGTTTTCTAGTGGATTAGGACTCTGTCAAGGTCTCTATAAAAGGACCTTAGTAGTTTGTATAATGATGAATGATGAGATGAATGATTAAGAGTAGTTGATAAATTATCATAGGAGTAGAATATCATAGGAGTAGAAGTAAAGTAGATTCCACCCGAAATCCACCATAGATCCATCTTCTTCCCCGTCGGTCATCTTCTCCGCAGCCGGCACCGCCTCCACCAGTGTTTCTCTCTCCACGCCAGTTTCTCTCTCCTCCACGTCAGCACTCTCTCTCCCCGTCACCTGCCACCTCAGCATCATCTTCTCCACTCCTCTCCCGTGACCCAACCCTAGCTACCGCCGGCCATACCTCCGTCCAGCTTCTCCAGCCATCCCCGTCCCCATCCAAGACCGCCAATCTCTTCCCCTGTAGCCCACGACTCCGGCCATACCTTTCCCGCCGCCCATCGTCTTCTCCAGCGACCTCCTCACCATTCCCCACTTCACAGCCGCCGCCGTCAACCCCCTGTCCGATCCCTATCCCACCTCCAAACCATCCTAAAACCATTCCCCGGCAACCCTAGACCCGATCTCGACTGTCCCAAGCCCCGCCGAGCTCCCCGTTGTCATCCCCGACGCTGGCCGACCCAACCTTCACCGCCGTCTTCCCTAGATCCGACTGATCCGCCACCCATCTCCCAGATCCGAGCCGTTGGATCGCTTCTCCACCGTCCAACGACCTTTCCTGGAAGTATCCCGACCGCCGCCGCCGTCCCTACGCCGGCGATCTACTCCGGCGAACCACAGCCCTTGGATCAACTCCGGTTCAGCCCAACCAAGTTGGCTCAGCCAACTCTAACTTGGTTCAGCCAGCCAGCTGATTCAGACTCAGCCCACTCTGATTTGGCTCAGCCACTTAACCCACTCCTAGCCGGTTCAGCCAAGCCATTAAACCCAATCCGAGCCAGATTCAATTCCAAGAGCCAATCAACCAATCCAGACTTGACCCAGTCGAGTCCTACCCCAATCTGATCCAGATCTGAACTAGATTCGATCCAGATTCAGCCAATTGGACTCAAATCAAGTTCGATCAGGGCGATTCTGATCGATTGGAGCAGTAGAGACCCATTACGAGAGGATCACGAGTAGACCGCTCGTAACAACTTGGTATCAGAGCTCCATTCCACCGACTGTGCGGTTCAGAACCTACTAGAAACTTTGCCACCATGTACGGAGTACGCCAGGAAAGTTTGGAGCAGCAATTCAAGATTATACAGGCCCAGTTGAAGCTATGTTCAACTTTGATGGAACGCCAAAGCAGAAACTTGGAGCTCACCAGCCTGAAGTGGGAGCATATCTCCAATAGGTGGTTAACGGTAACTCAGACTCCGAGCCAGACCCCTACTCCAGCTGCAATCCAGATTACGGAATCTGACCCCGAGCCAACTCGGGTTATGACTCCGTCTGCAACTCCTATTACAACTCCGAGAGCAACTCCCATTGTAACACCGAGTTTAACTCCGCTAGATCCAGGTGAACACCTTCTAGAACCTTCCCATGATTTTCCTGGAATTTTACCTAATTTTCCAGATTTTTCCCGGGATATTCTCTCTCCTCCCGGTTTGACTCGAGCCGCGGCTCATCCCTTACCTTTCGCCCGGCTCGCTCTGGAGCCGACCACCCTTCGTCCCGGCTCACCATCCGCGCCGACGGCTCGGCCCCGAGCCGCCACCCCAACGCCGTCCTCTCCACGCAACCATCGAGGAAGCACCGGCGTCCTTCCCCGAAGCCACCGTGGCCAGCCACGACCATGATTGAGGCCTGGATCGCCGAGATCCAATTCCGGCGAACTCCCATCTTCCGGCCTCCTCCGTTTCGCCAAGTTCCGAGGTTGATCCTTCGATCAAACCTTACGAGAAAGGTCCCAAGACCTTCCCGTACCTGTTCCCGACGAGCTCAAGCCCTGTCGCGGACTACAACACCGGCGATCACCGCCCACGAACTCCCCCGCGCCGCCACCTTCCGATCCGGCGTGTACGAGGCCCAATCCGACGATCAGATCGTACGGATGGAACCCCCACGTCCCTGCGAAGCCTCCTGCGCCGTTGCCACTCTCCGACGAGCTCGTTTCGCCGTTGATCTAGCTCTGGCAGCTTCTCAGCCGTCCGATCAAGACTGCAACTTGATCCAGCCATTTGATCAGCGTGATCTTCGATCCAGTGGTTCCGATCTTCGATCTGAACCTGATCCAAGAGTCCCCAGCAATCAGGACCATCCAGATCAACTCCAAGTGATCCAGATGCATCCTCAACCGTTGATCAGGCATTTAAAGGTTGATATGAGCCATCAAAGGAGCTACCCTCCTTATTCAGATGTCTCCTTCAATCTGATCAGATCTGATTATGATGGTAACACCGGTTTGGCTCAACTGATTCAAGTCCAGATTGACACCGGTAGAGCCAACCAAGTCAGACAGGTTTGGACCTGAGTACGACTCAACACAGTTGAAGATTCAACTTGGTTCAAATAACTTTTAGTCCAGACTAGTGCAGCAGAAGCATGGTCCAGCCATCTTCATTTCAGATTGGATCAAAGCCAGCTTGACCCAGATTCAAGCCAAGTCTATGCACAGTTGATCAGACCATGGACATCAGATCCCATCCTATGGTCATGGGCAACTCTACTGATGGGACATGATGAGGATGATCCAAGAGAGCCATTGAAGATCATATTCCTGGAGCTACCAGAGCCGTCAGATCGACCGCCAGATGCTCATCCATCACTGCCACTGCTACCACTAGACCCGACATGGGATCGACCTGGTTTCTCCCCCACCGAGTCCAGAACTACAGCAGCAAGTTGATTCGGTCCAGCCACATGGAGCCATCCTACCTGACCTGACTCTGGCCTTGAGGACAAGGCCAATTTTGAAGGAAGGGGGGGTGATACGAGTCGATCCGACTCGACCAACTGGACCCGAACCCAGAAGAGGAACCAAGCTGGTTCAACCTCTTTCCTAGTTTGACTTGGACTTCCCTAGTTCAAACTAGAGTATTTAATTAGTATTTATCATTAGTCTTTTATTGAGTCCTAGTTGATTGTTAGGAATTAATTAAGAGTCCCTTTGAGTTAGGAAGTTGAGTTGAGTCAGAAACCTTATTACTTGCTAATCAAGCAAGTGGGTTTTCTAGTGGATTAGGACTCTGTCAAGGTCTCTATAAAAGGACCTTAATAGTTTGTATAATGATGAATGATGAGATGAATGATTAAGAGTAGTTGATAAATTATCATAGGAGTAGAATATCATAGGAGTAGAAGTAAAGTAGATTCCACCCGAAATCCACCATAGATCCATCTTCTTCCCCGTCGGTCATCTTCTCCGTAGCCGGCACCGCCTCCACCAGTGTTTCTCTCTCCACGCCAGTTTCTCTCTCCTCCACGTCAGCACTCTCTCTCCCCGTCACCTGCCACCTCAGCATCATCTTCTCCACTCCTCTCCCGTGACCCAACCCTAGCTACCGCCGGCCATACCTCCGTCCAGCTTCTCCAGCCATCCCCGTCCCCATCCAAGACCGCCAATCTCTTCCCCTGTAGCCCACAACTCCGGCCATACCTTTCCCGCCGCCCATCGTCGTCTCCGGCGACCTCTTCACCGTTCCCCACTTCACAGCCACCGCCGTCAACCCCCTGTCCGATCCCTATCCCACCTCCAAACCATCCTAAAACCATTCCCCGGCATCCCTAGACCCGATCCCGACTGTCCCAAGCCCCGCCGAGCTCCCCGTTGTCATCCCCGACGCCGACCGACCCAACCTTCACCGCCGTCTTCCCCAGATCCGGCCGATCCGCCACCCATCTCCCTGATCCGAGCCGTTGGATCGCTTCCCCACCGTCCAACGACCTTTCCTGGAAGTATCCCGACCGCCGCCGCCGTCCCTACGCCGGCGATCTACTCCGGCGAACCACAGCCCTTGGATCAACTCCGGTTCAGCCCAACCAAGTTGGCTCAGCCAACTCTAACTTGGTTCAACCAGCCAGTTGATTCAGACTCAGCCCACTCTGATTTGGCTCAGCCACTTAACCCACTCCTAGCCGGTTCAGCCAAGCCATTAAACCCAATCCGAGCCAGATTCAATTCCAAGAGCCAATCAACCAATCCAGACTTGACCCAGTCGAGTCCTACCCCAATCTGAGCCAGATCCGAACCAGATTCGATCCAGATTCAACCAATTGGACTCAAATCAAGTCCGATCAGGGCGATTTTGATCGATTGGAGCAGTAGAGACCTATTACGAGAGGATCACGAGTAGACCGCTTGTAACAAAAACTAAGTGAAATTCCTCGCGGAATAGCACCAGAACAGGTGATGAAAACTAAATCCGGGAAGAACAACTTGATAAACACCATTAAAACCCCATAAATCATCGATTATCACGTAAGATCTAAACCTAGGGAAGCAAGTTAGAAGAGAAATCCACAAAAATTCGATTGAAAACCCTCCCAATCCAAATCCGAAAACATTGATACGAAATCAGTGAACAAACTAGCATAGAATTGCATAAAAACAATGAAGAAAGCAACCACGAACACATCCTAGGATTGAATCAAAGATTCAGGTAGGGAAACCCTACCTGAAAGCTCGGGGAAGAGGAGATTCGGTGTAACACCCCCACCGTCCGGGGCCGCCCAGAGCTGGGAAAACTTCCCAGTAAGTCACCCATCCCGGGACCGCTCCAAGGCAAGCACGCTTAACTTTAGAGTTTTCTGACGGATCACTGGCATCACGGCTTTAAAACGCATTGTGTCTTATAAGGGTTAGTAATATACTTATATATACGTGGGGTTGCTTACCCGGTTACCTGGTTTGGCCACACTCCCTCTAGGCGAACACTGACACCAACTACCTGATACGATTCGATCCGACTCGACCAGTCTTAGTTGGTATTTGATTGTTAGTAATTAATTAAAAGTCCATTTGAGTTAGGAAGTTCAGTTGAGTCTCAAACCTTATTACTTGCTAATTAAGCAAGGAGGTTTTCTAATTGGATTAGGACTCTGTCAAGGTCTCTATAAAAGGACCTCAGTAGTTTGAAGATGAATGATGAAGAGAATTATGATTAGTTAAGAATAGTTGATAGAATATCATAGGAGTAGGAGGTAATGTAGATTCCACCAGATATCCATCATCGATCCACCTTCTTCCCCGTCGGTCATCTTCTCTACAGCCGGCATCGCCTTCACCTTCATCTTCCTTCTCCACGCCACTTTCTCTCTCTGTCACGTCAGCTTCCCCTACCATGTCATCACCTTCCTTCTCTCTTCCTCGTGCTGCAAACCCTAGCTTCTCCACCGGCAGCGTTCCTGTACCCTCTCCGGCAACCCCCGTAGCCAACCAAGGCCACCATCCTCTTCTACCAAGCCCCACGACCTCGTCCAACCCCTTCACCATGTACAGAGTATCCCAGAAGTGGTGGGAACATCAAATTAAGACTCTGCAAGCTGAGGTAAATCTTTGTTTAACCTGTAACAAAAGGTGGGAGCAAATCTCTAGTAGGTTGTCAACTTTAGCACCGACGAGTCCTACAGACATTCAGACTCCGAGCCAGACTCTTGCCCCTGTTGCGATCCAGATTGCGGAGCCTAATCTCGAGCCAACTCGGATTAGGAATCCTCCTACCACAACTCCGACAGCAACTCCCATTGTAACTCTGAGTTTGCCTCCGCCAGACCCAGGTGAACACTTTCTACAACCTTCCCATGATTTTTCTAGAATTTTAGCTAATTTTCCATATTTTTCCCAGGGTTTTCTCTCTCCTGCCGGATTGGGTCAAGCCGCGGCTCATGTCCTTCCCTGCGCACGGCTCGATCCGGGCCGACCCATCGTCGTCCCGGCTCAAACCCAGAGCCCGTCGGCTCATCTCCGAGCCACCACCCCAAGGCCGCCGTCCGACGTCTTTCTCTCCACCCATCCATCGAGGAAGCACCGACATCCATCACCGAAGCCACTGTGGCCAACCACGACCACGATTGAGGCCTGGATCGCCGAGATCCAATTCGGGCGAACTCCCCTGTTCCTGCCTCCTCCGCTCGGCCACTTCCCGTGGATGATCTCACAATCCAACCTCACGAGAAAGGTCCCAAGATCTTCCCGTACCTGTTCCCGACGAGCTCAAGCACCGTCTCGCCCTAGATCACCGACGATCACATCCCCCACACCGCCACCTTGAGATCCGGTGCGTCCGCAGCCTAATCCATCGATCAAACCATACGGATGGAACCCCCACGTCCCTGCGAAGCTTCCTGTGTCGTTGCCACACTCCAACGAGCTCATTTCACCGTTGATCCAGCTCCGGCAGCTTCTCAGCCATCCGATCAAGACTGCAACTTGATCCAGCTGTTTGATCAGCGTGATCTTCGATCGAGTGCTTCTGATCTTCGATATGAACATGATCAAAGAGTCCCAAGCAATCAGGACCATCCAGATCATGTCCGAGTGATCACGATGCATCCTTAGCCGTTGATCAACCATCAAAAGGTTGATCGAAGTCATCAAAGGAGCTACCCTCCTTATTCAGATGTCATCTTCAATCAGATCAGATCTGACAATGATGGTACCACTGGTTTGGCTCAACTGACCCAAGTCCAGATTGACACCGGTACACCCAACCATATCAGACAAGTTTGGACCAGAGTACGACTCAGCACAGCTAAAGATTCAACTTAGTTCAACCAACTTCTAGCCCAGACTAGTGCAGCAGAAGCGTGGTCCAACCATCTTCACTTCAGATTGAACCAAAGCCAGCTTGACCCAGAATCAAGCCAAGTCCCTGCACAGTTGATCAGATCATGGAGATCAGATCCCGTCCTATGGTCATGGGCCACACTACTGATGGGACAAGATGAGGATGATCCAGGAGAGCCATTGAAGATCTAATTCTTGGAGCTACCTGAGCCGTCAAATCAACCCCCAGATGCTCCTTCAGCACTGCCCCTGCGACCCCTGGACCCATCATGGGATCGACCCGGTTTCTCGCTGCCTGGTTCAGAGTTTCCATTGTGGTCCAGCCGAGTAACTCCAGTCCAGCAAGGTGGAGCCCTCTTCCCACATCAGACTCAGGCCTTGAGGACAATGCCAATTCCGAAGGAAGGGGGGATGATACGAGTCGATCCGACACGACCAATCTTAGTTGGTATTTGATTGTTAGTAATTAATTAAAAGTCCATTTGAGTTAGGAAGTTGAGTTGAGTCTGAAACCGTATTACTTGCTAATTAAGCAAGGAGGTTTTCTAATTGGATTAGGATTCTGTAAAGGTCTCTATAAAAGGACCTCAGTAGTTTGAAAATGAATGATGAAGAGAATTATGATTAGTTAGGAATAGTTGATAGAATATCTATCATAGGAGTACTATATCATAGGAGTAGAGGTAATGTAGATTCCACCAGATATCCATCATCGATCCACCTTCTTCCCCGTCGGTCATCTTCTCTGCAGCCGGCATCGCCTTCACCTTCATCTTCCTTCTCCACGCCACTTTCTCTCTCCACCACGTCAGCTTCCCCTGCCACGTCATCACCTTCCTCCTTTCTTCCTCGTGCTGCAAACCCTAGCTTCTCCGCCGGCAGCGTTCCTGTACCCTCTCCGGCCACCCCCGTCGCCAACGAAGGCCACCATCCTCTTCTACCAAGCCTCACGACCTCGTCCAACCCCTTCACCGCCCTGTTTATCGTCCCCGGCGGGATCACCGACGTTCCCCACTTCAAAGCCGCCGCCGTCAACCCGGGTCCATCCCCGACCTCACCTCCAAACCATCCGAAATCCCTCGCCGATCTCCCCCGACCATCTTCCCGATGTCCCAAGTCCCAGCCGAGCTCCCCGTTGTCATCCCCGATGTCGGCCACCTCTAAACCCACCGCCAACCTCATAGATCTGGCCAAACCACTGCCTATCACCCAGATCCGAGCCGTTGGTTCTCTTCCCCACCCTCCGAAGACTTCCCCTGCCAAGATCCCGACCGAGGCCGACGTCCCTACGTCCATAATTGATTTTTTCAACATGCAATACTCAACACTAGCTAAAGTTGAAATCATGGTCTAGATTAACAATAGCATGCTCATTCCTCTGGTGAGTATAATTACTACTGCACATAAAGTGTTTGTGTGTGAATCACATGATGTTCTACCTTCAGGTTGTCACACATGCAATCAATGTATAGGCCAATCCATATGAAAGCAACATGTATAATAAGTATAAAAATTCAGCTCATGTACAATTTCTAGCAACATGCTCAATTCAACACTATTAAACTCAATAAGGTAGCATGCATGAGATCATGTATGCCTACACCCCCCAACCTGAAATTCACATTGTCCTCAATGTGTGCTAGGTATGGCCATAGAATAAAATAGGGTGTGGGTTTCAATTTGAAATAGAATAGATAAGAATTATAAATCGATATAGGAGCGAGGCCACCTGATAGAGTAAGCGAATATCTCCTCAAGGCTCCTCATGGTGGCCGAAATCTCCATCCCATTGATTGCTGGCCAAAATCTCCAACGGAAGGCAGGGACTGTTCGACACCTAGAAACAAAAGCAAAACAAACCGAAAACAAAAGCAAACATGCAAGCACACAACATAAAAATAACTAAAGCTTTCTCAAGCATACAAGAAAGCAAATCGAGCAAACTAAACTACTATATATAAGACAAGGATTTTTAACCGCGCCCTTGGTGGTCGTGCCCTAGCACGATGATATGCAAAATCAGTAAGTGCTATGATCTGAAGGGTTAACCTTAGTAGTATCACCAAGGGTAATTCACCATGTGAATCCAAGTGACATATTACAAGTGGGAGAACTAGCTTTTGCATTCTAACACCAATAAACAAGACTGCTGGCTCTCTTAAATAGAAATATGTGTCATCATTGTGCTCAAGTTTTAGTGACTCATCCAATGACCTATCAATAATGTCATCATGCTCGTGGTCAAGGATGCTAAGATCACCAAATCTGAAATAAATCCGTCGAAATCTAAAAGTATCTATCAAGGTCATGTTCTTCCTTACTATCCAAGGAAATAAAATAAACACCGGAAATATATCTCGTGGCTTAGAAGCTATGACTTGAAGTTCAGCTGATGGAGGTTCAACGAATCCATTGTCATGGTGGTCTTGGTAGTCGGCCGGATCTTCCTCACATAGTTGAAGCAATGACTTGAAGTACATCGTCTTCTTCCAATTGATGTGTCCATCCGAGTTCGTACACGCTAAAAGATGTGATTACCTCGCATAGTTGGCGTGCCTTCTCCTCGTCCTTTTTAAGTAACTGCAGAATGAAAGAGTCAAAATTAGGTTTGATTTTAGCCTCCTTAAGTAAGTCCAAAATCTCTACCACAGAAAGTTGAGGAGAAACATGTGCATCGCCAGCATCAGAGGCATGAACATATGTATTACTAACATTAGAATCATGAGCATATCCATAGTGAATGTTAGTATCACGAACATGCGTATGAGAGCTAAAATCATGTGCATATGCATCACACACACTAGAATCAATAGCTTGTGCATCAAAAGGACTACAATTTTGAACATGCGCACTAGCACTACAGTCATGACAATATGCATAATCAACATGAACATCTTGAGCATGTGGACCATAAGCATTAAAATCATGGATGCAAGCATCACAAGTGCTAAAGTCATCGACACACATACATGTTAGGCTCATCAACATGCGCATTCTGGGAAGTAGTAACATAAGTATCATGTACATAATCATCATAAGCACTAGGATAAGAGTAGAAAAACTCATTGTGCTGCAGATAGCTGTTGGACGTTAAGGCGACATTAGGATGCTTGTAGGATTTGGCATCGATATGACCATGATAATCATCCCAACGCCCCGGAACCGTCTGCGTAAGAGTCGTCTCAACAAGCTCATTCAAGTGCTACATAGCTTCATCTGGATCAATCAGTAAAAACTCACCCTTGCATCTTGTTTCAAGAATTTGACATTCATGATCAGTTAATCCATAATGCCAACTAGCATAACCATGGTTAGGGCATGAAACTATTAAACTGTTAAATCGCTGCCAAGCATCACATAATGTCTCATCATCCTTTTGTGCAAAGGATGAAATCTTTCTTTTCAATGCGTTAATCATATAATTAGGAAGATGCTCATTGACAGAAACATGACTCATTCTATTGTCCTCCCTCAATTCGTATATACTGTTATTACGAACTGTTGTTTGAGATATTCCATCTCGCGACTTCATAGAACATGATCTCAAATAGTCTTGATATAATTCATTTTCCATTTTTTTTTGTCCGTTTTTTTAGCAAGTAAAAATAAAGCTAAAAATCAAAATAAAACTAAAAATAAAATAAAGAAAACTAAGGAAAAAGAAATAAAAATCCAAAGAAAAGGGAACAAAGTTACCGCCTTTGATGTCTTCAATCATCATGATCTTATGATTCTGGTGCTTTTCTGAACCGTCTCCCCGGCAACGACGCCAATTTTTGATATCGCTCAAATGTGTCACGCACAGCGGTTGCGGTGTAATACAACATAAGAGAGGTCGAACCCACCGAGAGACTGATCGCTTACAAACGTCGTGTTTAAAACGTTGTAAACTCAATCAAATATTAAATTTATAATCCTTATTCAATCACTAAACTACTAGGTACAAATAGCGGTGAAGTCGGGAGTCGATCCACAGGGAAAACGTTGAAAATCAAAATCAATTCTCAAAACCCTAAAACTAAGAAAAAGAATCAAAGATAGAATAGAGTTATCTAAACTAATAAATAAAAGAGATAAATGGTTGATCAATTTGAATCAATGGAGTAGTTACTTAGGAATTACTCAATCCGCCCTAGTTTCATTATTAGTCTTCTCTAGTTATCATCTTTTTCCCTTCTCTCAACATCATGGATCATATGGCTACAAGCTCACATGAATCCTTAAAAGAAAATTAATGTTTCCAACGGCATAACCTATCTTTGCTTGGCATAGATTGTCTTTGGTCCTACGATTACCTTAAATTATACTACTCCTAATGACCTTGGCACAACCTATCTTCGCGTAGCATAGCTTATCTCACAGGCAAACCAATAACTTCATGAAAACCATCTCATAAATCTCTACAATCAATCACAGAAATCATGTAGGACTGAAAGTACGTCAAGGGAACTTTGTTCCTTCAACTCTATTAACAATAAAACCATATTCATGAGATCATGCATTGAGAAGTTCACAAGAATCCAACTAAAGAAAAACCAAAACTACACTAGGGTTTCATGAATAATCCTAAGTACAATAATTAGCAACTCATCTTTTGGATGAAAGCCATCGGGTTGGAATAGGAAGCTTTGATTATCAACATCCTCTCCATCTTCTTCTTCCTTCTCCAAAGATTGTCAAAAATATGAGAAATTCGGCTGGAATAACCCCTTTATATAATAGAAACCCTTAATCCCGGAATTATGAGTTATAGTTGAACTTAAACTCTAATTTCCCTAAATTCTGGGTTGATGACGTCATCGGAGCGATCGATCGGACTCACATCCGATCCATCGCTCTAGTCAGTCTGACTGAGTCATTAACTGCCCGTCATTAATTAATTTCTTCAACTTTTCTCTCCAACTTCCATACTTCTGACTTTGATTCAACAAATGGCGCCAATGTAGACCGAATCTCACAAAGTCTTCAACATGAATGTTGTAGCTCTTGAAGTCTTCTTGCATGTCCCAGATTTTGAGAATATTTGGAATATTGTAAGATTTCTGGTGATTTATTTTCAAACAGTCGACGAAGCAGTCTTTTTGTAGAATTTAGTGATTTTTGGCCGAATTTCTGGTATTTCTTCTCAAATCCTACTTAAACCAGAAATCAAACAATAGTGAAGCTCTAAAAGGGGGGGCTTATCTTAGGCTTTAAACAATAAAATCAATTAAGGAAATCTTAGTAGGAGGAGTCAATCAAATAATATGCTTGCAATGATAAGAGAAGTAAATCTATATTAAAGCAAGGATGATAAGAGATGAGAGATAGAGAGATTGCACCAGATTTTTAGTGGTTCGGCAAACCTTGCCTACGTCCACTCTCTCAAGGCACTCCTTGAGGTTCCACTACTTGCAAGACCTCTTACAAGTTGTCCACCAAGCTTCCGGGTGCTTCGCAACCTATCCACCAAGCTTACGGGTGCTTGGCAACCTTACAATCTCTCCAAGCTCTCTCTTGGATATTTCTCTCAATGTCTACTTCACACTTGAAGTAGTTTTACAAAGGTTTAGCTCACTAATAAGAGATAGAAACTTGCTAGAATATGATTACAATAATCTCTTAGCTCCCTCTTAGTCCTTGGCAAGTTTGCTGGACTTTCTCTTTTATAGCTGAGCCTCCAACCCTTCCAACGGCTATTTCTTTCTCCTGCAACGGCTCTTTAACGGCTCTTTTCTGGGCTCACGGTCGACCGTCGCATCGTCCGTGACATCGTCCGCCAGGCTTTCCTTGAGCCACGGTCGATCCACCTATCGACCGTCACGCCTCACGGTCGACCGTCCCATCGACCGTGACATCGTCCGTCAGGCTCTGTCTAGAAAACCACTTCCCACGGTCAATACACCGATCGACCGTCACTCCCTTTGAGCCAAGTCACATAGGCCACGGTCGATCGGTCCATCGACCGTCAGCCTATTTTCCCAGAACATCTTCCGCGATCGATCCACGCATCAACCGCCATCCCCATCGCATCGACCGTCAGTACAAAAACTCATTTTAATGCTTTTCAAATTAAAGGATAATAATATTAAATCATTGTTTTATCATCAATTATATATTGACATCATCAAAACAATATCTGGGCTAACAATCTCCCTCTTTTTGATGATGGCAACCTTTTAAATTGTGATGATAAAACCTTGAAAGCTCCCTCTTAATTCATGCATCCATTTACCTTATAAAATATGTTCTAAAGTGAATTTCAGTGAGTCCTGCATGTCATATATTACTAAAAAGATATATCAGGCTTGATTATAGGTCAAAAGACATGAAAGTGTGAAATATGACTTATGTACCTCTTTGTATGATATTTGAGCATGAATTATATTCTCATGAAATCTCCAGTAAATCCTTTAAACATCAAAATGTTTCAAGTATGTAGAATATAAGGTTTTAAGAGCTTTCAAAAACTGATATCACAATATTTTTTCTCCCTCTTTGACATCGTCAAAAAGATTTGGTAGAGGGGGAAGAAGAATCAGGTTAAAACAGCAAAATATTTCTTAAGAGAACCAATAGAAAATTTTAAAATCATTTCAAAACAATATACCAAATGAAGATTTTCATTCAAAACGGTCATTTGTAAAAAGCAATCAATTCTTCACATAAAAGACTTTCTTAAACCATTTTTAAACATGAAATTTCTTTAAATAAAAAAATGGAATAAGAATATGTAATGGAGGAGACATATATCGAAAATTAAGACATACCTCCATTACCTTTAACCCCATATTGTTATCCTCCTTTAAATACCTTGTGCCTCCACTTGTCAATTTTATTTTCTTTTACTCCGAATGCAGTTAAACAAAGATTTGCAGTTTCTTTTTCTTCTTCTTCTTCTTCTTCTTCGGAGGTGGAGCTCGAGTCACTTTCTTCCTTGGCCTTCTTCTTATTCTTTGAAGATTTCTTGAGATTTGGACAATCTGACATGTAATGTCCGGGCTTCCTACACTCATAACAAGTAATTTTATTTAAGTAAGAAGAGGAGTTTCCTTTTTCACCTTTGGAATTTTTCTTTCCTTGATTCTTGATGATTCGTTGGATTCTTCTTGTTATTTTTTGCATCTCCTCATCATCATCTTCATCGCTTGAGTCGGATGAATCCTTGTATGTTGACTTGAAAGCAATGGTTTTCTTTTTCTTTCTTTCTCCATCATTGCTCCTCTCCATGTTCATCTCATATGTCATGAGAGAACCCATTAGCTCATCAAGGGACAGCTTGGTTAAATCTTTAGCTTCTTCGATTGCTGTCACCTTGGGATCCCATGTCTTAGGTAGACATCTAAGGATCTTTGTTACCATCTCATCATTAGTATAGCTTTTACCAAGAGAATCAAGAACATTTATGATATTGGTAAAGCGAATAAACATTTCATTTATATTCTCATCATCCTTCATGGAAAATAACTCATAATCATTAACAAGCATGCTAATCTTAGACTCCTTGACATGGCTTGTTCCCTCATAAGTAACTTCAAGTTTTTCTCATATTTCCTTAGCCGTTTTACATGCAGAAATTCTATTAAATTTATCAGGGCTAAGGGCACAAAATAGAAAATTTTTTGCTTTGGCATTTACTTGAAGTTTCCTAAAATCAGCAGGAGTAAATTCATTATTAGATTTTGGAACTTCTTTTCCGTCAATGATCTTGGAAGGAATAGAATCTCCATCTTCTATTATCAACCATGCATCATAATCCATGGATTGAATGAAGATTTCCATTTTGGTTTTCCGATAGGTGTAATTAAAACCATTAAAGTAGGGTGGCCTATTGGTAGATTGTCCCTCTATGATTTCCATATTGATTAAGGATCCTTTAAGGGTTGTTACACCACAAAATTAGTGACCTAGCTCTGATACCAATTGAAACTCTAAGAAGGGGGGCTTATCTTAGGCTTTAAACAATAAAATCAATTAAGGAAATCTTAGTAGGAGGAGTCAATCAAATAATATGCTTGCAATGATAAGAGAACTAAATCTATATTAAAGCAAGGATGATAAGAGATGAGAGATAGAGAGATTGCACCAGATTTTATAGTGGTTCGGCAAACCTTGCCTACGTCCACTCTCTCAAGGCACTCCTTGAGGTTTCACTACTTGCAAGACCTCTTACAAGTTGTCCACCAAGCTTCCGGGTGCTTCGCAACCTATCCACCAAGCTTACGGGTGCTTGGCAACCTTACAATCTCTCCAAGCTCTCTCTTGGATATTTCTCTCAATGTCTACTTCACACTTGAAGTAGTTTTACAAAGGTTTAGCTCACTAATAAGAGATAGAAACTTGCTAGAATATGATTACAATAATCTCTTAGCTCCCTCTTAGTCCTTGGCAAGTTTGCTGGACTTTCTCTTTTATAGCTGAGCCTCCAACCCTTCCAACGGCTATTTCTTTCTCCTGCAACGGCTCTTTAACGGCTCTTTTCTGGGCTCACGGTCGACCGTCGCATCGTCCGTGACATCGTCCGCCAGGCTTTCCTTGAGCCACGGTCGATCCACCTATCGACCGTCACGCCTCACGGTCGACCGTCCCATCGACCGTGACATCGTCCGTCAGGCTCTGTCTAGAAAACCGCTTCCCACGGTCAATACACCGATCGACCGTCACTCCCTTTGAGCCAAGTCACATAGGCCACGGTCGATCGGTCCATCGACCGTTACATCGACCGTCAGCCTATTTTCCCAGAACATCTTCCGCGGTCGATCCACACATCAACCGCCATACCCCACGGTCGATCCATGCATCGTCCGTCGCATCGACCGTCAGTACAAAAACTCATTTTAATGCTTTACAAATTAAAGAATAATAATATTAAATCCATGTTTTATCATCAATTATATATTGACATCATCAAAACAATATCAATTATATATTGTTTTATCATCAATTATATATTGACATCATCAAAACTCGGAATCACGAACCGTAAAATTCTCCAGAAAGTAGACTTCAAGAGCTTTGCAACCATATATGGCCCTTCATCTGGTTTGTTCCGAGAAGGTACAGTTTTGACGTTAAAGACCCATCTTTGCTTCAATTTCCTACATAATACAAATAACTTTGTCAAGCAACACATATGGATGAAATCATCTATATTAATCATGAAAACTAAGCAAATAAGCTGCTCTTAGTCATGTTCAGAGTGCACTTTCATGCACTCATCAGTGGGTTGGGTGTGGGGTGAGGTCGACAGCGTGGAGAGCTCCTCTCCTGGCGAGGTAAGGGAAGAGAGTGAGAGAGGGGAAATGATACACTACAAGAAAAAAGGATGTTTAGTGACAACACTTTGTGTCACTGCAAACATAGTTCTCGTCACTAAAGATGTTTTAGTGATGACAGTAGTGACAACAACTGTTGTAGCTTGTGTGGCCGTTGCTAATACGTTAGTGACGACAAATGTATCTTGTCACTGATAACTATTTTTTTAGTAACAACTATGGGTGTCGCAATAGTATATACACTTGTCACAATGATTCGTTCTAAATCGGATGGGGTGTGAATTAGTGATAATATTAGTGACAACATTCTTGTCACTCATTAATTCTTTCTGTGACAATATTTTTCTCTCATCACTGGTAAGGGTTTAGTGACAAAATATATTAAATTTGTTGACACTAATTTTAGTATGTGACAACAAGTGTTGTAACTAATTATATTATTGGCAATAATATTAATTGTTGTTACAAAAGATATTTGTTGGTGACAACAATTGTTGTAACAATCAAATGTGATGTTAGTTACGAAAATAGTTAAAATGACAACTCTTATTATCACAAAAACCATAAATAGTGACAAAACATTATTATTGTCACAATTACATTTCTTAGTGACAATAATTATTATCACAACTGAAGGTTATTGACAATCTTCATTGCCACAAATCGTAGACTAGCTACCTGTTATATTGTACATACAATTTTGATCTAATGAACTTATCGATTGACATACATTCAATATAAAATAAAACAAGCATTACAAATAAAATTTTATTAATCAAATTGTTCATAACAAAAGTAGTCCAAAAAACTTAAATAAATTCACTACATAGTTCCTAATAAATGTCAAAGAGAGCTAAAAGTTATGATAAATTAGGCTCTAAGATCTCAATGCAAAACAATTCCAATGCAGAAGAGCAACAATCGATGATCCTGCAAAAGCATATCATGAAGCATGTTATTTTGGAAAAATAAATATCAATACTACAATCAAAAATAACTTCAACTATTATCACAATATGCAATTGCAAATTTACCTATCACTGTGATGATTGCGAGCTGGCGGCATTAAAAAGTGAACTCATGTGTGTTTGAAACATCTTATCAAACTGAGCTTGCATTATCTTTTCAAGCTCCAATTGCATAGTTTTTTCCAGCTCCGCTCGCACTTCATCAACTACTTCAGCACGTACTTCTGCACAAACTTCTTCTCTCATAATGCCAATCATTGCTCTTACTTCCTCCATCTCTTCATGCATATCTTGGACCCTGGCTCTCTTAGTTGGTGCCTTTTTTCCTGCACCTTTCCCACGAAAGTATCCAGATTTCTCACCAAGAACGTGCAAAAGAATTTCATCATCATTCATTTGCTGGTCACTTTCAAGTTGTGTCTGCTCATTAACAATATCTTTAAGTTTTCCCTAAAATAAACAATTGTCGCAATTACAATGCTGAGCGATAGAAATAAGATCAAGTAAGGTTTATAATTGTGTACTTACATGAATCTCTTGGGATTTTATGTCAGACCATATCACTTTTCCTTCTTTGTTTTTTTAGTATCTTGTTTTAACCATACTTCATCAGCTCTAGGCTTCTCCCCATTGATAGGATCTCTATATTATATATAGTTCACACCAAACAAATAAGCAAAGAATATATATTTGGATATAATCCCTAAAAAAATAAGCAAAAATCATATATCTTACTGTTGATTCCTCCACTTCTGCATAAGATCTAGTTCCACATGTGTGCTTCACAACTAGTTTTGATCTATTCTCAGTATTATGTTTGCTAACTTTTTGTATTATTTGAGAAATCATATTATGCACATAACTAATTTAGTATTTAAAATATTAGAGCATAATGCATAACTTAAAAGAAAAGGTGAAGCATTACCTGAAACTCATCAGAACCAAAGTAATCAATAAGAAATGCCCAATCTTCAGGACTAACATCCTGAGGAAGATTTGCCAATCTTTCTTCATCAGTTTTGAACTTCTTATACACCATATGTAATCTACTTTTCCAAGTTCTATAAAGACGTTGTAATGTGGCTATAATGAATGCCTCAAAACGATATTGATTTTTCATATCCACTTTGAACTTTTCCTGAAAAAAAGATTAAAATAAATACTTAAAATTGAGTTCAACAACTAAAGCTGTTTTCTAAAAAATTCGACAGAGTCTCCTTTATATTTATATCACAGAAAATCTGTACAATAACTTCTCCTAGCGCAAGATAAATATTCGATACAAAATAAAAATTCAACTACTAATTTAAACCACCACATCAACTAACAACAATTATACATATTCGATATGAAATAAAAGTTCAACTACTAATTTAAACAACTACATCAACTAACAACAATTATCCATATTCGATACGAAATAAAAGTTCAACTAAACCTGTTTTCTAAAAAAATTCGACAGAGTCTCCTTTATATTTATATCACAGGAAATCTGTACAATAATTTCGCCTAACGCAAGATATATATTCGATACAAAATAAAAATTCAACTACTAACTTAAACAACTACATCAATTAACAACAATTATACATATTCGATACGAAATAAAAGTTCAACTAAACCTGTTTTCTAAAAAAATTCGACAGAGTCTCCTTTATATTTATATCACAGGAAATCTGTACAACAATTTCGCCTAGCGCAAGATATATATTCGATACAAAATAAAAATTCAACTACTAATTTAAACAACTATATCAGCTAACAACAATTATACATATTCGATACGAAATAAAAGTTCAACTACTAATTTTAACAACTACATCAACTAACAACAATTATATATATGTCTACAAACCTGAACCTTTTTCACCATTTGTTGACCTGCAACCTTTGAAATTTTTGTCCAAGTTTTCTCTTGTAATGGAGCAACGGTCCTAACAACAAATCCACAGTAGTTAACAATACCTCTTGCATGTTCTCCTACGGCTCGTAGTATATCATCTGGAATGTCAACTTTAATTTTTTCCTCCAGTCTTTGTTTCATATCAACTTTCAAGCATTTATACTTTCCCCTCCCATGGTGATATGGAGTACAATTAGATGCTGCATAAAGAATAATTATTACATATGAAAACATAGTATGTGCTAAGTACTTTAAGTTCATGATCAGACATTTTACCTGCATCGCTATGATTGCTACTTGAATGCTGAGGCCTCGCATCAAGTTGATGGCTTGATCCTTGTTGGACAAGTAGTTGAGGGGTTGTCTGAATATGGAGCTCAGGTTGAGGCATTTCTTGTTGTTGAGTCCTTTCTTCACGTAGGATCCTCCTCGGCGATGAGCATGGTCCAGAGATGGATGCATCAATTATAGACGGAGTATAGCGTTGTCCACCATGTCCTTTAAATCTAGTAAATCTAGTTCGTGCCATAGCTTGTTGAACTTTCAAGTGCAATCTCTTACCTGCAAGTAACTAATATGTAGAAAAAAACAAGCTACTATCATTGTAGCAATATATCTGAACAAACAAGCAAATGAAAATTCACAACATATACTACTAAAATTAACAATGATATAGATTACTCTTTAACCAAGGATGTTAAAAGAAAAGAATAATTTAAAAGAACAGAAGAATAATTTAAAATATATAAAATGCATAAAATTTTCACTCATCAAATGTATCATCAGAGCTAAATTCAATATTATCAATATTATTTAATTCATCATCTACGTCAGCATCTAAATCATTATCATCAAAAGAGTCATTCATGGGTGTTGATCTCATTGCATCCTCCATATTGCCATCAACTTTTTCAGCTTCCACATCTTCTCTTCTAAGCACAACATCAATGTTCTCGTTCTCCACAGATTTAGCAGGTTGAATATCAATTATGTCAGCCTCATCTTGCTGGTCGGCATCCTCCTCCACCAGTTCTTTGTCATTTTCATGAGAGTTATTCTCATTTTCTAGTGACATGGCATAGAGATCACGAGGATTTGTTTTCACAACAACAAGCCAATCAGCATCCTTTATGTCTTTAACATAGAATACTTGTTTGGCCTGAGATGCCAACACAAAAGGTTCATTGCTGCTCAAGGATCCGTGAAAATGCACACTTGTATACCCATAATTATCAACCTTGTACCCCCTTCCAAGTCGAGCTATATCCCACCAATGGCACTTGAAAAGATAGACTTTGTTACTTCCCACATATGATAATTCAATAATATCTTCCAAGACCCCATAATATTCTTTTTCTGGTGTTTCATCTTCTCCCCGTACAAGAAGACCACTATTTTGACTCCTCCTTCCAATTGCTTGGTCTCTTGTATGAAACCTGAATCCTTCACAACATATGTTGCATAGCGACGAGCCAAATGGAGGGGACTCATAGCCAAATTTAGTAGGTTGTCACTTGCAAGCCCTCGTGCATGAAGATCCGAAACCTATGCAAAAAAATAGTGTTTTAGTTTTGTTTCCATTTGATTTTGAATATATCAATTAGATTTGTAATGTCTCATATATAAAAAACAATATTTGAGGCTTAAACGATTATGCAACCAATTAGGAAACTCCTTATTGTGTCTTCCGGCTATACTTCTGGTGCTCTCACTTTGAAGCTCACACTTGTGCTCCCTACGACAAAATATTGTTGAATACTTAAAACGTGTATAGTATATTGTGTTCATAAATTGAAAGAAGTCAGTTTAAGCTCAATTACTCTACAAATGGCCAAACTTCTTCACAATTTTGAAGCACATATGTACGAGCTTGATCATACTCATTATTAAGGCGACATGATTTGAATGCTCCTTTCGGATTATCATTTTTGGCAAAAACAGACAAACCAGTATGATCCACACGTCCATCATCATTTCTTGGTACTCGATTCAATCTCGTTTCAACACTATACAGATATCTTGAGCAAAATGTTAAGCATTCATCTGCTAGATAACCTTCTGCAATTGAGCCCTCTGGACGAGCCTTATTGCGTACATATGATTAAGTGTACGCAAGTACCTAACACATAGTAAAGACACTTAATTAGCAAAATATTCAACTAAAGTCATAATGGTACACGATTGACTAAAAAAGAATGTACCTTTCAATTGGGTACATCCATCGATAATGTACCGGTCCAGCAAGTTTAGCCTCTGTAGCTAAATGAACTGGTAAGTGAACCATTATGTCAAAAAAAGCTGGTGGAAACATCATCTCTAGCTTGCATAGAGTTATCGGAATCTGATCCTCCATTTTCTCTTAATCCTCGACTTTCAATGACTTTGAGCACAAATTCTTGAAAAATTACTCAACTCAATGAGTGGCTCACATACATTCTTAGGTAAAATTCCACGTATTGCAAGTGGAAGTATCTGTTGCAACAATATATGGTGATCATGGCACTTCAAACCATCAGGGACTTTTAGATTTGCTAAGAACTCACAAAAGATAGTTTTCTCAAGAGGCGACAATGCGTAGCATGCAACTGGCAACCATAACTTATTCCTGTTAACATAAGGATGAAGATCTTCCCTGATGCCCATGTCTACAAGATCATAACAACTCTTTACTGTATCTTTCGTTTTCCCCTTGATATTCATGATTGTTGACAATATATTATCTGAGACATTTCTTTCAATATGCATAACGTCAAGATTATGCTGTAATAAATGAGTCTTCCAATAAGGCAATTGGAAAAAGATACTCCTCTTCCTCCAATTATAAGCATAGTTTGAATCACTACGCTTTTTTTTTTGACCCTTGCCGAATATAACACCATCTAATGACTGCAGTTGATCAAGAACATCATCTCCCGACAACACTTTCGGTGCAAGTCTTTTCCCTACTTTGCCATCAAAGGACCTTTTATTTCGTCGCCATGGATGATTGAGTCTCAAAAAGCGACGATGACACATATAACATAGCTTGCTCCTAATTGACATGAAGGAAGTGTCTTTATGGCAACACGGACAAGCTAATTTTCCTTTGGTTGACCAACCTGAAAAGTTAGCATATGCTGGAAAATCGTTAATAGTCCACATCACAGCCGCTCTTAATTTGAAATTCTTCTGTGCATGTGCATCATATGTGTCGATCCCAACTTTCCACAACTCCTTCAACTCTTCAATCAAAGGTTGTAAGTATACATCAATTTCATTTTCTGGGCACTTGGGTCCCGGGATAAGAAGCGTCATCATGAAGTTGGTATATTTCATGTACCTCCAAGGAGGTAGATTGTATGGAATCAGAACTACAGGCCAAATACTATGTGAGGTGCTCATAAGACCATAAGGCTGGAAACCATCACTTGCAAG
Source organism: Narthecium ossifragum (assembly GCA_963920575.1). Taxonomy (NCBI): domain Eukaryota; kingdom Viridiplantae; phylum Streptophyta; class Magnoliopsida; order Dioscoreales; family Nartheciaceae; genus Narthecium; species Narthecium ossifragum. The sequence continues at coordinate 14,626,680 of OY986968.1, forward strand.
GCCAAGGCGAACACTCCGTGGATTTGCAGCAAATGAACCATGTTCCTCACCAAATGATTTCCATGCAACAGAGTCAGCTGGATGTCTGAAAACACCATCATCAACACGTTGATCCTTGTGCCATCTCATATCCTTAGCAGTAATTTTGGACATGAATAGCTTTTGTAGTCTTGGCTTTAGGGGAAAGTGCCTCAAAACCTTGTGTGGGATTCTACTTCTACCTCGTTCGACTTTCCATCTTGAAAGTCCACACACAGGACATGGCTGTGCATCCTAAAGCTCCCGCCAATATAGAATGCAATCATTCCTACATGCATCTATTTTTGTATAATCCTGACTCAAATCACGAACAATCTTTCTTGCCTCATAAAAAGATCCAGGGATCAAGGCATCTTTTGGAACAAGCTCTTTTATAAATTGCAACAGTGAATCCATTGATTTGTTGGTCCAATTATTTAGAGTCTTCAAGTGCAGTAACTTCACAACAAACGCCAACTTCGTTAGCGTGCAACCCGGATATAGTTCCACCTTGGCATCTTCTAGCAATTGATAAAACTTCAAGGCCTCCGAATTTGGATCTTCAGAAGTATTTGTAATGCCACATGTATCATAAATCATTCCAATAAAGTCATCATCAGCGGCATCATTTGCCCCATCATTATCACTAGCAGAATCCAAACCAGATGGTTCGTGTGCATTTGTCAATGTTTCTCCATGAAGATCCCATGTATTGTAGCTCTCTAGTTTTCTATTATTGAATAAGTGAGCTCTAACATCGTATCGGCGATTGAAGACACAATTCCTACATTTGTTGCAGGGGCACCGAATTCTATCGCCGACCCTTATTGATTTGAATGCAAATTGGAGAAAAGAATCAACTCCGTTTATATATTCCCAACTTGACTGATTTTTTATTTTCATCCAATTCTTGCCAAGCATTTTTCCTAATAGTTTTCATAGAAAACCAAAAGTCATAACAATGAAAAAAAGAAAGATAATCTCAACTAACAAAAATGTATCATTGATAGCAGATGGAGATAATATAGCATTGATAACTCTTCTTCTTAGGACTACTATCTCGAAAAACTAAAGTACATATTTTAGCAAAATATACAGGATGCATTGGTACTGTAGATATTTGACTCAAAACCCCCTAAGCAAATGTCAGAGGCCTAAGCTCATTAAAGGGCAAAAAAGACAAGAAAACAAAAAAACAACTGCAAAAGACCTCAATGCTTACAAAACCGACGAAAGCATACCCCATAAGTATCACAACACATAGAATCGCTCAAACCACTCAGAGTCTAGCACAGGATCAAGGTTTATCATGAATATGAAGTCAAGATGAAATGTAAACCAAGGTGAAAACTGAGATCCTGTTAATAAATATTACTTTCTACCTAACTATATAATGGGATTAAATGGTAGACTCCATGAATCCAACTTGGAAAAGTGAATATAATTAATGCCACCATTCTGACACCAAGGAGGAGGCAGCGTATCAACTAGAAAAGAAATAAAAATGTTGATAATGGAGAAATGCCACAGTTACAGATTCTACCGTGAATTCTTGAATGAATCTGAGATAATTCTAGACTTTGGAATTATGAATTCATTATGGGCTGCAAAACATACGAGTCACAGTTGCTTTTCATGGCTGCTGCAATTTCTGGAAAACCCACTTGCTAATGGTCTTCAAAGTGTTAACAATGGTTTAGCATAAAAGCCACGTGAAGTGGAAATTTTCTCAATTGGCTGTACATATTCACCTGGAGATCTAAGAGTTCTGATTTGGAGCTTGAAACATCAGTGAGCTGAAATGTGAGCAAGACCTAGCTTGTTTGTGTTTGTCTCCTTATTGCCCGAGAAAGTTTTTATTTATTTATTTACCATGTGTGTACTAAACATATACCACATAATCATTTGGTATGCTTACTTGTCTATAGATTAGCGTTCCTAAACTTTTACAAGATTTTCATGCTAGGTTTTGCTTTAATGGTTAGATAGTCTATCCAATGGCTGAAATGCGGACTAAACAATAGTCATACAATTTTTTGCTTGTTAAGGGATCAGTTCATCTAGCTTAAAATGAGCTGAGCTTCAGCTAATTAAAGAATGAATGGAGGCTAAAACGAACTAAGCATTCTCGACTTGAATTGAGCTTGATGAGCTGGCTTGGAAACAAACTAGTTGAATAAGAGTTGAGTATTTTCTGCTCAAATTGACCTGTAGCTCAGCTCGAGTTTGTCAGCCCAAAATTCAAGCCAATCATGAGCAGCAGTAGGCTTGCTCGTGTTCGACTGACCTACGCAGAATTGGGTTCTACAAATCAGTACACGCAAGGTGTGTGAAGAAGATTCTTGCAGGACTCCTCTGAGAGAGTTTGGAATATGCAGATCATATGCCACTACTGTGATGTCCAAAAAGATAGGGTGGCAAGAAATGTCGAGCTCGTCAAGTCCGCTTTAAGCCAATGACATTAGAGGCTGCTAAAGGCCATAAGATTGCTTGCTGGTATTGGATAACAAGGCACCTTCTTGGTTACCCTCATTTGTGTTTTAGGAACAATTTCGTGAATTTTTGCCACTTTGAGCGCTTGAGGAGACAACAAATAGAGTCCTCGGACCCTATTGTGATGTCAATAACTACAAGAGGTTGTGCTGCTGTCAAAGAACTAATTTAAATAAATGGACTGCTCTTTGCTGATCTGGCCCAATGTTTGGATGGTATTGTTGATGTTAGATGTTTGTTCATGCATTATTGTTTGAAGAAATTTAGGCATAGGACAGGAGCAGCTATAGGGAGCCATGTGTTTTTTAAAACCTATGGTTCCTTTGAAACTTTTAAAAATCATTACTCTGTTGTTTCAATCTGAATATTAAGTTGAACAGAAGCCATCAATGTGTATTTCTCCCCTCTGTGGGATATAGCAACTAATCAATCTAGATAAACAGACATCATATGTCTCCTCAACTTCGATATCAAAATGCTGCAAACTAAGGAAACAATTCATGAAAATTGCAACTCCAGAGATGCAACCGCCTTGGATGGCTCTACAATATTAGCCATCTAGTATCATTGGCATAGCATGTTCATGAAGACACTAAAAAAATCATAAACACACCCACACACACCAGTCACAAGCAATCAAATAGACATCCATTCTTAATGAACAAAGCTCTCTTTAGTCTAGCTTTACACACAAAAGCAGAGCAAAGCAGAGCATCCCTTTGCTTTCTTTCTATGCAGGGAGCATGTTGAAAGCTTTCATCCCAAATGCATAGAGATAGAGATTACCAAGAAAAAACCCGAAATCAAGATGGAGGAGGGCAAAAATCCAAGTACCTTGTATAGAAATATTACGAAGATGATCCAATTAATCCAGCGGCGACGGAGCCACCCCTCAAGAGCTTCTAAACGGAAGCTCCGTTCGTCTTCAAACACCCCGACCACCGTGAGGCTCGCTTTACATTGGTAGGCTAGCCGGAGAATAAAAAGGGGCGAGTAAGAGATCGAGAGATCAAGAGAGAGATGGAGTAACAGATCGAGAGATCAAGAGAGAGATGAAAACCACGAAAGATGAGGCCAAGAACTTACCGTAGAGGGGACATTGGGAGAATCAAGGACGCTGGAAACACGAGATCGCCGGAGCACGCCGCCGGAATCGGGATCGATCACGCTGTAGAGAGGTGTGGGGTCGGTGTGGGGTTGGGCGAAGGAATGAGACGGGAGAAGGAGGAAAAGAGGGACGGCTAGCTTAGGGCATAAATTTTCTAAATATAAAAACTTTTTTATTTATTATTATTATGTTATTTTATTTTATTTTCATTTTTTTTAAGAGAAGCTCTCCATGTTTCTAAAAGAATTAACAACGCAATTAAGCTCTCCAAGTTAAAATTGATTGTAAGTGACCCCCTTATATGATTTCCTAAACATGCAGTACTATTTTCTATTACCAGTGGTTTGGGGTTTATGGGTTTATGTCAAAGTAGAAATGTAATTTTAATTACAACCCAATCTTAATAAAAGTGGCCTAGGATTTGAGGCAAAGTACAAATCTAATTTTAATTAGAGTTCAATCTAATCACAAGACTTAGATTTGAGTTAATAAAATAAAAATGAAAGTGGATGTCCTCATAAGCAAGGCTGTAATTGAATTGATTAAGTGGCACAGGGTAAATGTGAAAACTTCTCGTCGGGAGAGACAACCAGAATTCTAAAAGAGGATAAAACTACTCGAATTTTGCTAATCCTAAAGGTGCCCTAATTACAAACCCTAAACTGGCGTAGGGTAACGTGAACCTCTCTATGGGAGAGACAACCAGATTTCTCAAAGGGAGAAACCAAAAACTCTAACTTTCATTAATCATCAAAAAACTCCTTTACAAACTCTAAGAAAAGACCAGACCAACTCAAACATGAACTCAAAAATCATTATCCTATTAGAAATAGGAAATTTGCCAAAAATAGAAAGACCCGAAAAACTGCAGAAAAAGGAAAGTTTTTCGCAAAAACTGAATTTTAAGCCAAAAGAAAAGGAATTTGGAGATTCAGAGGTCAAGGTCATGGAGAGATCTTCGATCTCTGATGATTCTTGACGGGCTCATCGAGCCGGTCGTTTCGACTGGTCGCATGCCCGATCGGACACCGGATCGAAAGTTATGCCCCTCCGATGGTCGGAATCGCTCGGAGATCTGAGTCGGACGGATGGAGTTCGAACGCGTCAGAATCGCCTCGGGAGCTGCTCCGGATTGGACTCGGTCAAGTCCGGGCTTTGTCCTGCATCATAAACCTAAAACTCCTTTTATAGGATAAGGAGAGACCAACTTACACATAGACTCCAAACAGAAATTAGACTCAAACCCAATAACTAATGAGGCAATCCAGAATTAAGGAAGAAGAAAAACTGGCTAGAAATAGGAAAACATGCTAAAAATAGAAAGACCGATAACTTGCCTAAAAAGGAAAGTTTTACACAAAAATGGAAATTTAGACCATAAGGAAAAGGAATCCTGAGATTTGAAAGCCCAGGTCATGGAGAGATTTGAGATCTCCGATGAATCTCATCGGGCTCATCGAGCCGGTCGTGACGGCTGGTCGCACGCCCCGATCGGACATCGGGGTCGAAATTAATGCTCATCTGAGTCGAACAGACGGAGTTCGAACGCGACCGGATCGCCTAGGGAGTCTCTTCGGATCGAACTCAACCAGGTCTGGATCTGGACTTGGCCTGCATCATTAAGCCTTGAGCTCGAGCCAAGCTCGAACCCATAAATAGGACTCGAATTAAAAACAAGCTCAAACTTGATAACTATTTGGTTCAGATTGAAAGCTCGCGAGCCGAGCTTCAACTCGAGATCTAGATACGACAATCACACTCCACAGAAATAAGAATGAAAGTGGTTGGTGGACTCGAAAATAAACAATATTCAATATGCATATTTGTTAGAGTACTTAGAGTACCTTGATTTTCTGTTCAATTTCATATGGATGGGTGAGATCTGCTATAGAAGAGAGAAAATGATGATGACCAATTAGTGACAACTATATGTTGTCACTAAACAACTTTAGTGGCAACAATCAATTGTCACTAACAAATATTAGTGACATCTAATATATTCTTGTCACAAATACAAAAATATATTTTTCCGAACTTATTGATATCATTTACAGTGACAAATGTCAGTGACAGCAGATAGAACTTGTCACTAAATCGTCACTAATATGTGACAACGCCAATCACTTGTCACAGATTATTAGATGACAACCAGCTATGTGTGACAACAAATGAAAGTGTCACTAAATACATATGTTTAGTGACAAGTTTCTCATTGTCATTGAAACCTTGTCACAGAAAGATGATTTTCTTGTAGTGAGTAGAGGGGGCTGGGATGGCTGGTTCTTCAGTCACATCCCGCGTCTCACTCTCTCTCGCAAAACCGGTGGGAGTGTTATTTGAGTGGAAATTTTGGGCGGGAACTTAAAACTTTGGGTGGAAATCTCAAAGCTCATGATGAAATCACAGTCGTTGGATTTGTTTGGAGACAAATCTGGACCCTCTTTTATATTAATAGTTCAAGACATTTCAAAAACCGATCTTTCTTATATAATAGATATATATATATGTGCGCGCGCGCGCCAATTCAACAATATATGTACACATGCTTAGGTTGTAGTAAAACTTAGACAATATGGTAACCAAAACATTTTTCAGCTCAAAGAGGACCTAGAATTATATGTCAGGAAACGACTAATATGTTCTTTGTTATTAATAAGTTTGCTCCTTTTAGTCATGAGTTATGATGTCAAATCTTTATATATATGTTGATTATCTTCATATATCTGTATATATAGTCAATGATTGGGCACAGTCTCGCGGCCGCTGGTGGGTTAGAAGCCATTGCAACCATCAAAGCTATCACTACAGGCTGGCTACATCCAACCATCAACCAAGATGTATGCAATTCCTCATGCATGGCCTTCTTTCATATGTATATTGCTTTCTCATTGACACAAGTAATATTATACTGAAAATTGCTAATCTGGTGTTTGTGCAGAACTTGGAGTCTGCTGTGACTATTGACACTGTTCCTAATTTAAAGAAGCAGCATGAAGTTCATGTTGGTACGTACGTTTAATCCTTGGAATGTATTTCAAACGAGATGACTTTATGCTTGTATAAGTATGTATATGTCAGTTCTTCTGCATGGAAGTGCATGGCGAAAGTCATGCATATTTAGTCATGATAATGATCATACAATTGCTAATCTGTGTATGCAATGTTTTTTCTGGCATGCAGCTATCTCCAACTCATTTGGTTACGGAGGGCAAAATTCAGTTGTGGTCTTTGCTCCTTTCTCACCATAGAGCTAGAAGCATGCATGCATATACCAGCGAGGTGTGAATGTTTCTGTAAACCATGTGTTTATATACGACTAAAGAAGCTTGTCAGATATGTAACACTTGATCACATAATGGAAACTAAATCCAACATGTTTGCAAGTACAAAAAAACCTCTGCCCTCAATAACCGATGATGCTCAAGCGGAGTTCGCCCAAGACAAGATCAGATTCCCACTTGGATAAGTTATACAGCAAGCTCCGAGCCCTGCTAGGTAGTGAGAAAACGTGGCATCAGTGCTAATCATACGTGTCCAACAAACTCTCTACTAGCTCCAGTCTTAGGGCCGTTTGCTTGGGGGATAGTGTGAGGATCTATTTGTAATTACAACAGTTTAGGGGGGTTTAGCAAAAAATCCTAATTAATTAGATCTAACCCTAATAACTATAAGTAGGGATCTTATAACCTAAACTCCTTCTTTCGCATCTTTTCTCTAGCCGCCGAGCCAGAGAGAGAGAGCGGCGCTCTACGCCCGTGATCGACGCCGCCGGTGGAGAAGCATTTTAATACGGTTGAGAACCAAGGTCAACCTAGGCTAGTTGAACCCACACCCAACCATTGGGCGAGGCCCACGCGTCGAGTGGATCCAAGCAGGGCCCACGCAAGACTAGTCCCGCCTCCTGGTAGGACTCGGCCATTGACTTGGTCCCGGGCAAAGACTGGCCACTAAGGAAACCCCTTCCTAGATGGTTTGGTTAGTTATCCTAGTTTGAGTCAGTTTCCTGGTTTTAGTGGAGTTAATTAAAGAGTTTGATTTTTGGTTGAGTTTTCTATTTATTTGAGTCTTAGTTGTTATGAGAGCCCTAGTTGGTCATTGTCTCATTAGTTGCAGGAGTTTGAGTATAGTTTCAGTCATAATAGAATCATATTACTTGCTCATTAAGTTAGGGGATATTTGAGTAGGAACTGAAGTAGAACTAGGACTATGTGAGGCCTCTATATAAGGACCTCCATACCCTTGTATTTCAATATGCTTGAGTTTATGAATAAAGTAGAGTAGTTAATTAATTAGGATATCATAGGAGTAGAGGTAATATAGTTTCCACCAGAAATCCACCATTCACTCTACCCCTTCTCCACCGCTGGCCACAGCCGCTGTCCACCGTCGAGCACCGTCCCCTCCTTCGCCAACACCCTTGGTGTTGTTCCTAGGATAGGCCGCCCATCCCTTTGGGAGAAGAAGATCCTCACGGCTACCGTCTTCATCGATCAGTCTCTCTCATCCATAGTTTAGCTCTTCATCGTCGGATACCTAGGGTACTTCTCCTAAAACCCTAAAGGTATTTCTCGATCTAGCCATAAATAAGGTTAAGGAAGAGTATAAGCTAGGATTGAGACCCGGTAAGAGACCAGGCACGAGAGCCTACGAGAATGCTTGTCGTATCACATTTTTGCCATCAGAAGGTTAGCAGGGACCTCCTTCCCCCTACTCCTTCCTTCATGTTCGTGTCTTTTTCATTCTCACCGCATTCTCTTCCATTGATCGATTCGATTGTTGTTTGATTTTTTATTGGATCAACTCTCCTCTCTGTTTTTGTGTCTGTTTGTTTGATCATTTGCTGGGATGTGGATTCCATTTCTTTGTCTCTATTTGGTTTATAGATCGGTGGATTTCGAAAGTGGAGTTCATGGGTTGTATGAATTTATTCTTCTCTATATTGATTGTTTCTCGACTCTATCGTTGGATCTAAATTCGAGGATTGGCTGATCGATGGGCATTGGATGCTTGTTGGGATCTTCCTTTGAAACTCTTTATCTTTGGAGTATGCACGTAAGATGTTTGAAGGGTTTCTTCGATGCCATAGTAGGGTTGGGTTGTACCGGGATTGTTTAGACATTCTATCTTCATTTGTTTGATCTTTAGGTGCCGTTTGGTTGCGGGATAAGCAATTCCGGGATTGGAGAGGATATGGATTGATATGTGGGATAAGTAGGGGGATATGTCTAGTATTGGTTGAAAAGTAGTGATAAAGTAGTGATACTTGGTTGAAAAGTAGGGATAAAGTTGATGTGATTGGTTAAAAAGTAGGGATAATGAAGTAATGATTGGTTGAAAAGTGAAAAAGTAGGGATAAAGTTGATTTGATTGGTTGAAAATAAGAGAAAATGTAGTAATGATTGGTTAAAAAGTGGGGATAAAGTGGAGATAGGAATGGGGATTAGAGGGTGTTTGGGTGCAATGCAGGGATAAAATGGGCTTAACCCGGGATAGGGATTCCCTATCCCCGAACCAAACAGGCCCTTAGTAGATCGGATGGAGTTTTCTTAAGCTTTTACACTCCTTGTTATTTGGATTAATGCTTGCATGGAGGGCTACGCTGGTTCCTTGGCAGTAGAGTTCTCATCCTTTATGAGTGTTGTGACAGAAGCATATTTCTTGGTTACGGTTCTAATGTTAAGCAGAGTGACTTTTCTGAGTTCAATTAAGAGGGAATGTTGAGTTAGGGAAGTTTCTGGGTTGCTGTCATGCTTGGATCATGCAGAGCTCCAAACTAGCATCTTCTTTGGCTGGTATATTTATGAGTGTTAGTTTTGGGTCTACTTGAAACAGATTTGTGAAGATTGGTGAAAAATTGAGGTGCTTGGATCTTGGGAGTGCTTTAGCCCATTTTCTCTCCTGTTTGAGGTTGGTGGACTACCAGGATGCAGAAATGGTATTGATTGTTATTAGGCAATGAATTTTATGTTCATATTATATACCCTATGATGCTTATTGATTGTGTTTATATGTGTAGGAGATGTTATAATGCTTTTATATGCCATGCTTCTTTATTTGAGTTAGCCCATGTGTAATTTAATTTGGTATGTGTATGCATGACATGAATAGGTCATGGTGATTGGACAAATCACAAATTCGAGAGTCTCAAGTAGCTTGAATCTCAATGAGTCTAGGCCAGGGTCGGGTCTAGGAACTTGCGATGGAGGCCACGGGTAGACGTGGGTCCCCGTGATCGATCGGGGCTTCAGGACAATGAATCTACAATTTAATTTGGAAGAGAAAAAGTAATTATTATCACTTTGAGGATTGATTGACTTTATGGAACCTTAGTCTTAATGGCTATTGGGAGGTAAAGTAATGTTTGCTGGTTCACGCCGATTCATCATGGTCCACGGTTGGTAGGATAGTTGCCTGGACCGTGGTGGGGAGGAATGGGTTGATTGATAGCTTGGGCTAAGGTTGTGACTTTGATCGCTCACAAACGTTGTCGTTAAAACGTTGTAACCTCAATCAAATCTTAAATTTATATCCTTATTCAATCACTAATACTACACTACATAGACTAGTGGTGAAATCCAGAGTCGATCCACAGGGAATTACTAGGAAAAATAAAATCAATTCTCAAAACTGATTCCTAAGCGGAGTAATCAAAAGGTTGGTTGAATTATCTAAAGATTATCAAAGAAAGCAAGTAAAGTGATCGGGATTGGAACCAAGTGATGAATTACCTAGGGATTACTCAATCCACCCTAGGTTCACCTTTAATCTTCTCTAGTTATCCTCTTGTTCCCTTCTCTCAACATTATGGATCATATGGCTACAAGCTCACATGAATCCCTAAAATAAGATTTATGTTCCTAACGGCATAGCCTATCTTTCTTGGCATAGGTTGTCTTCGATCCTACGATTACGTTAAGTTATACTACTCCTAATGACCTTGGCACAACCTATCCAAGCTTAGCATAGCCTATCTCACTAGCCAACCATAAATCACATAATAATCATCTCATAAATCTGTATAAATAATCACAGAAAGCTTATACGACTGAAAATACTTCAAAGGAACTCTGTTCCCTCAAATCTCTAATCATTAAAACCATATTTATAAGATCATGTTGAGAAGAAGTTTACAAGAATCAAACCAAAGAAAATCAAAAGCTACACTAGGGTTTCATGAGATCCCTAAGTTAAGAATTAGTTACTCATCTTCTGGGAAAGATCCATAGGTGTTGGGAAGGAAGCCGTCGATCCCCGCGGAAAGATCTCCATCTTCAAAACCCTAGCCTTCTCCTCCAAACGTGGTCCAAAAGTTGATTATTTTCGGCTGGAATCACCCTTTAATATCATAGAAACCCTTAATCCCGGAATTAGGAGTTATAGTTGAACTTAAACTCTAATTTCCCTAAATTCCGGGTTGCTGACGTCATCGGAGCGATCGATCGGACTCAGATCCGATCCATCGCTCAAGTCGGACTGAGTCTGCCACGTCATCAATTAATTTCAGCCTTTCTCAAATTTTAGCTTTCATACTTCTGAATTTGCTTCAAAACTGGCGCCAATCTATAGAGAATCTCAGAAAGTCTTCAACTTGAAAGTTGTAGATCTTGAAGTCTTCTTTCATCTCCCAGAATTTCGGAATATTTGAAATTGTGTAGAATTTCTGGTGATTTATTTCCAAACAGTCGACGAAGCAGTCTTTTTGCAGAATTTAGTGATTTTTGACCGAATTTCTTATATTTCTTCTCAAATCCTACTTAAACCTGAAATCAAGCAATATGATATCAAATACACCTACTCTAGGCCTAACAAAGGTAATTTAAGGGGTTTAATTAGGAATAATTAGTGACTTATCACACCCCCCAACTTACACTTTGCTAGTCCTCGAGGAAAGAAAAGATAAAAAGAAAGCAATAAATCTAACTATCTACTTTCGTAGGACTCACGATTGCACTTAGCATGTGCAACAAGCCTTTAAACCCCTGGGTTACCTCAGTGGAGGAGTTATAGTCTCCTAAGGGTTTTCGGGGATGACACTCACAAACATCTATACATTCCCTTGAATATATCATTCGAAATCAATCACAATATTCATCAACTCTAATGCATGAAATAGAAATGATATCCATAAATATACCCTTCAACTCATAGTCGCATAAAAACCTAGTAAATCAAAACATGTCATAACATATTTCCAACACCTCAACATATTTAATCATGATTAAAAATAACTTTTAACACTCCCGTGTGTGAATGGGGTTCCACATGCTTCAGAGCATCAATTATATCTAAACACTTCAACTATTCAAGATCACAATTCTATCCAAGCACTTATCTTCCACTTATCACATAGCAATATCTGTTTTTTTTTCCTTTTTTTTCATATATGACATGTGCAATGTTATGATTTCTTAAGCTTTCTTCATGGTCCATGTAACGAGGTTCAAGCCAGTGACTCTCAAACCAGACGGTTTTAGGGCACTAAGTGTAGAACACTCTTCAGACTCTAATACTCAAACCATGAAGGCTACAAATCATAACTAGTCATTTTTTTCAGGAAATTCAATTGTTTTACGCGAACACCACGTTGGCTAGGCACACTGCCCGGTTACTAAGTTGAAGATCCTCTCTTTTTTTCTTCTTTTTTTTTATATACTCAGATAATTGCCTGTGTTCATGTATTTTCTGTGTCATGACATAAAATTGTAAACCTATCCCAGTATCATGCTTAGAATCTAATATCAACCCCTTAACATGTGGAAGTGAACATGTGTATTAGGATATGTCAAGCTATCCTTAGATCATGGTAAAAGTGTTAAAGTTATAGAAATAGTATCATGCATAGCAAAAATTTACTATTTCTTATATGACATACAAGTCTCAGAATAATTCATAAAATAAATTTCTAAAACATGCATCTTTGTCAAATCATATCATAATTTCATTCTTTTGACATAATTCAAGGGATGTATAATGTGTACTTCTAAAACAATAAGCATGAATTCCTAGAATTCTACCCCCCAACTTAAATGTAATTGTCCCCAATTACACTAAGTCATAAAATAAATCAAGAAGTAAAGGGTAGAGATAACCATAATGAAGGCCCCCCAAAAAAAATAGATTTCTCTCTCTTCTAATTTAAGTTTAAGCATCGCCATCATGGAATAAATATTTCCGTCCCCACTATAACCTGTCACAGAAATATATACCTTTCCAAAAAGATCAAATATAACAAATAAAAGGTATTAGAATCATAGAAAATTTCCACAGAGTCTCCTTTGTATTTGCATGATATATTAACCTGGACAATCATTCAATCCACAAAAATTAAATTATAGACATGAAAATATTAAAATACAGGAAATTATTCATGCACAACACCAAAAATATTCAGCATCCATAATAGCATCATGATTGAAAATCGGGACCGTCCGATCGGAAATTGAAGCTCGGGAACACCTGGATCGTGTCCAGGCAACCATCGGACTGCTGAGAGCTCGCCGGTGATGGATCGCCGGTGAAACCTCATCGCCGGAGGATGTGGACGGTAGGGATGGAATCGTGGAAGCTCAAGGAGTCTATCTACGGTGTCTGATCGATGGATTAGTGGCTCCCGGTGGTGGATTAGAGATTGCCGCGGCGGGGTGTAGATCGCCGAAGATGGATTCCGGTGATCTAGGCTCGATTGGAGGGAAGTAATGGTCGAGGAAGGTTCGTTGATGTGTGGGGAATTGTCCAATGGTGGATGATTGAAGAATTGGGCTTCCGGTCGGCGGCTTGAAGGGGGTCGAAGAGGTTGAGACTGCCGGAGGTGAAGCAGATGATCCAGCAAGCAAGGTATGGTTGTGATGGTGGGGGAAGCTTCGTGGTGAACGTAGGAAGCTGCTGAATGTATTTTAGGGCGGTGAACGGCCGTGGATGATGGTGAAGACGATGGCCGAGGGCCTCGCCGGCGTCGGAGGAGAGGGTGTCAAGGGACGAGGAAGACGGGGATGAAAAGGTGGAAGGTTGGCGGAGGTCTCAGTAGTATCTTCAGGGGTTGGGGATGGCCGGAGATGCTGCGATGCGTGACGGTGGTCGTCGGCTCGGGGACGAGCCGATCAGCAGGGACGGCGAGCCGCGATGAGAAGGAAAGAGCAGGAGGAGAGAGAAAAATGAGGAAAAGCGGAAAAAATAAGGAGAAGTCTCGGAAAAATCCTAAAAAATAAGGGAAATTCGAAAAATAAAAAAAAACAAAATAAAAAACAGTCCTAAAAAATTCTGGGTTGCCTCCCAGCAAGCGCGCAATTTTACGTCTTCCGCTAGACGTTCCTAAAAGGTCAGTTATAGCATGGATCTGTCAGATTGACGGACTCGATCATACCCACAAGGACAATTTCCCCATATAATAATTTAAACCATACCCGACCCCACAGTATATCAAGTATTTGATGATGCAGACCTATGAATTCTTTCCTCCCAACAAGTGTATTAAAAACCCCACCCTCTATAAAAGACAACCTATCGTTTTTTTGTTGAATTTGAATTAAACATCCAAATTTCATCTTACAACCAGGTTTGCGGTATGTCCCTTAGTAATGAAATTATCCTTAAGATGCACCGTAAGTGAAGGGGTCGAAGGTTTTAATTTCAAAATAAATGTTGTGGGCAGGGACGATGGTGCAGAAATCGGTAAAGGAGGAGGTGGTGGTTCAACTTTGGAAAATATTGACACATCTGTGCAAAGGTGTGTGTCAACGTTATAAGCACGAACTTGTCCAGGATCTAAGTCAGGTGCAAGAGTAAGAGATAACGGTGGAAGGGGCTCAACCACCCAAGAAATAGTTTTTGTCTTTACAGTGTGCTGATCGGGCAAGATGTGTGGTTTGATGTCATCTTTCAATTGTGCAGTGTCCCGATTAACATCATCATCTGAGTCAGAAGCATAGGCATTCAAAATATCAGACATAATGTCATTCTTTAATTCAACATCATCATCCTCCGAATCATACTCATCCCAAATTATAGGCAATCTATCATCATGCAGTTTAGCATCATTATCATGATTAAATTGTCCAGTATCCAAGTTAATGTCAAATAAGGATGAATCAAAATTATAAACCCAATCATTTATAACATCAATGGCAAAGCAGTCATTATTTTCAGGCACACATGCATCCTTAAATATATTCACACGTTTTTTCATGTTACGAAACGAGATATCCATAACACCCGTACGACAGTTAATACAAGCATTCGCGGTAGCTAGGAAAGGTCGACCTAAGATAATAGGCACGGATTTCTTGCAAAGAACAATAGGCTCCATGTCTAAGACAATGAAGTCAACCGGGAAAAAGAAGTTATCAACCTTAACCAGCACATCCTCCAAGATACCTCGCGGTGTCTTGATGGATCTATCAGCCAACTGAAGGGTTAGTGTCGTAGGTTTCAAATCATTCATTCCAAATTTCTGATATAAGTAGTATGGCAGTAAATTAACACTAGCACCAAGATCAAGAAGGGCACCATCAATACGATAGTCACCTATGTAGCAAGAAACAGTTGGGGTGCCTGGATCCTTAAGTTTTGGTGGAGTGTCATACTTCAGGATCGAACTTACATATTCAGTCAGAGATATTTTCTTAGAGGCCTGAGATTTGGATTTGTGTTTTTGGGTACAGAGGTCTTTCAGAAATTTTGCATAGGAAGGGAATTGTCGGATGGCCTCTAAAAGTGGTATATTGATGTTCACTCGCTTGAATATCTCCGTGATTTCCTCTACATAAGATTTCTTATTGGGTCTAGAGGAAGGGTCCATAAGTGCATAAGGGAGCGGTACTTTGGGCACATATCTAGAAGGGTCAGGCTCCCTATGATCAATTGGATTTGGATCCACTTGATCCAGAGTGTTATCACGTGTTTGTGGGGACAGAGGCCGATCGGTCGGACCAGAATCCGATCGGTCAGAATTGTTCTAACCGGTCGGTTCTGAGAGCGATTCGTCGATCTGGGCAGTGTTAGAACGTGTTTCCACTTGCTTACCATTCCTTAGGGTTACTACATCTTGTGCACTTTCCAAGTTTTGGGCATTTACGTGGTTCAAGGCCCTAGGATTTATAACTGGTTGACGAGGTAAATGACCATCTTCTTGCTTAGACACTATGTTAGCCCGTTGCCCTAGTTGTGTCTCTATTTTGGATATAGATTGAGCATGCGAATTAACATCATTTCTTATCAAAGCAATTTCACTCCTAAGCTCACTCTTAAGCTCAACCATGCTAGCAGTAATGTTTGCATTCATGTTTGCATTCATGTTTGCTAGTGCACTCATAAGTTTGTCCAAAGTCGGGTCAGAGGATACTTGTGGAGGAGGGTTAGGTGCAATTTGTGATATGGTGCAGAGTGCCCTGTGTTTGGATTTGCATGCGGTATAGATGGGTACCTATCAGACTGTTGAGGTGGTCTCCAACTAAAGTTGGGATGGTTCCACCAACCTGGATTATGTGTGTTTGAATACGAATTATTCTCAGGTTTAGTGAAGCCATATGCTGCGTTAGCTTGTTCCTGAATGAATTTAGGACAGGAACGAGCCAAGGGACAGTCGGATATGTGATGTTCAAGGCTAGAGCATAGTGCACAAGTTTGAGGTTGATTTTGGAACGGGCGAGGATCAGGTGCTTGTCTCATTTCCAATTTATCAAACCTTTTATTAAGGAGAGCTATTTGTGCAGTAAGGGCCTCAAATCCAGAATGTTCAAAGGTCCCCTTAGATGTAGGCCGACTCCTAGGGTTTGTATACTGTTGTTGAGAATCAATGGAAATTTATTCATAAAGGTTCCAGAGCTCATCATCATCTTTGTCTAAAGGAATACCCCCACAACAAGCTTCAACCCTAGTTTTACATCTTTCATTAAGGCCTCTATAAAACTTATGCGTTAACAACCACTTATCAATATCATGATGGGGACATTTTCTCAAAAGATCTTTAAATCTATCCCATGCATCATGGAAAGACTCATCATCATATTGAACAAAGGTAAGGATTTCAGTCCTAAATTTCTCAGTTTTAATTATGGGAAAGAATTTCCTTAAAAATGCCTCTTGAAGTTGGTTCCAAGTTGTGATTGAGCGTGGAGGTAAACATTGAAGCCAGTGTTTAGCTTTATCTTTCAACGAGAAGGGGAAAAGTTTTAATTTAAAGGCATCATCATTAAAGTTCTCCAACTTTAGTGTAGTGATAATATCGATAAAATTGTGAATGTGCTCATAAGGATCCTCATTACTTAAACCCTGAAAGTGGGGTAACATTTGAATCGTTTGGGGTCTAATCTCATAGTGTGAGGCTGTGATTGCAGGAGGATCAATGGAAGGAGTGTAAGTGTAGGCAGTGGGCAAGAAGTGATTTCTCAAAGGAACACATTGTACCCCCCCATTGTTATTATTATTACCTCCCCTTCCAAGATTAGCATTAGGGTCGATGACATGTCCCTCATTTTCAGCCATGGTGACAAAGGTCTCGTGAATAGATTGCAGGTTACTCAAAGCTTCCTGATAATTACTGAAAGATTGTTGACCTAAGGCCCTAGCTTTTCGGAGTGTGGTCTCTACTTCTAGATCCAAAGGTTCCAGCGGGATATTTAAGGATCGTCTACCTTGCATGCAAGATCACACACAAAAAGAGAAAAAGAGAACAGAAAATTCGGAGGAGAGGAGAAAACTCGAAAAACAATCAATGAAACGGAAAGTTTTGAAGTAAGAAAGCTTACCTGACTGCGCAATGCCGATCGATCGGGTTCTGATCCGATCGGTCGCTCCAGGCCGCAGGCTCCTGAATGAAAGTCCGCTCAATGCAGATGGTGGAGGCTGACCGATCGGATTCAAGTCCGACCGATCGCTATAGGCGGCTGGCGAGATGGGTTTCTTCAAGGAAAATCCGTTTCAATGCTGCTAAAATTCCAGAAAATTGTCAGAAAATTCCTAAAAAGTGTAAAATAAAGAAAGGGAAAAATAAGAAAGATAAAAACCTAACTAAGCAAAGAAAACTAGTTAACAGAAAATCAAATAGTTAACCGTCGAATTCCCCGGCAACGGCGCCAAAAATTGATCGCTTACAAACGTTGTCGTTAAAACGTTGCTAACCTCAATCAAATCTTAAATTTATATCCTTATTCAATCACTAATACTACTACGTAGACTAGTGGTGAAATCCAGAGTCGATCCACAGGGAATTACTAGGTAAAACAAAATCAATTCTCAAAACTGAATCCTAAGCGGAGTAATCAAAAGGTTGGTTGAATTATCTAAAGATTATCAAAGAAAGCAAGTAAAGTGATCGGGATTGGAACCAAGTGATGAATTACCTAGGGATTACTCAATCCACCCTAGCTTCACCTTTAATCTTCTCTAGTTATCCTCTCGTTCCCTTCTCTCAACATTATGGATCATATGGCTACAAGCTCACATGAATCTCTAAAATAAGATTTATGTTCCTAACGGCATAGCCTATCTTTCTTGACATTGGTTGTCTTCGATCCTACGATTACTTTAAGTTATACTACTCCTAATGACCTTGGCACAACCTATCCAAGCTTAGCATAGCCTATCTCACTAGCCAACCATAAATCACATAATAATCATCTCATAAATCTGTATAAACAATCACAGAAAGCTTATACGACTGAAAATTCTTCAAAGGAACTCTGTTCCCTCAAATCTCTAATCATTAAAACCATACTTATAAGATCATGTTGAGAAGAAGTTTACAAGAATCAAACCAAAGAAAATCAAAAGCTACACTAGGGTTTCATGAGATCCCTAAGTTAAGAATTAGTTACTATCTTCTGGGAAAGATCCATAGGTGTTGGGAAGGAAGCCGTCGATCCCCGCGGAAAGATCTCCATCTTCAAAACCCTAGCCTTCTCCTCCAAAAGTGGTCCAAAAGATGATTATTTTCGGCTGTAATCACCCCTTAATATCATAGAAACCCTTAATCCCAGAATTAGGAGTTATAGTTGAACTTAAACTCTAATTTCCCTAAATTCCGGGTTGCTGACATCATCAGGGCGATTGATCGGACTCAAATCCGATCCATCGCTCAAGTCGGACTGAGTCTGCCACGTCATCAATTAATTTCAGCCTTTCTCAAATTTCAGCTTTCATACTTCTGACTTTGCTTCAAAACTGGCGCCAATATATATAGAATCTCAGAAAGTCTTCAACATGAAAGTTGTAGATCTTGAAGTCTTCTTTCATCTCCCAGAATTTTGGAATATTTAGAATTGTGTAGAAGTTCTGGTGATTTATTTCCAAACAGTCGACGAAGCAGTCTTTTTTCAGAATTTAGTGATTTTTGACTAAATTTCTTATATTTCTTCTCAAATCCTACTTAAACATGAAATCAAGCAATATGATATCAAATACACCTACTCTAGGCCTAACAAAGGTAATTTAAGGGGTTTAATTAGGAATAATTAGTGACTTATCAGACTTCCTTTGAGTTAAGACGTTTTAGGCGCCAGATTACATTGTTTATTTATATTGGTTATTAGTTAGCTTTTTGTGTGTTGTTAGTTAGTTACCAATTGGGCTTTTGCTCACCCCTATTCGGGCTACATTTGCAGATCCCTCTTCTTTTACAGGTCCACAAGGTGATGACGCCCGATCTTGAGGTCGTTGGCGGCTTCTTTTACAGTCTTAGGTACAGGGAGCTTTGAGACCACGATCGGTAGGATCTTGGGCTGAAATGACACAGATGTTTTTCAATAAGTACTTTCCACTACACAAGACCAATGCACTTAAGAGACAAATCTCGACTTTCGTATAGAAGGATAGTGCCAATATATATCAGGCGTGGGAGCAATTTAAAGAAATGTTGAACTTGTGTCGTCACTATGGGTATGCGAGTTGGCGACTTGTTAGTTATTTTTATGATGGATTAAGTATTAGAGAATGCTAATTTATTGAAATGATGTGTAATGGTGAATTTTTACAAAAAGATCATGATGCAGCTATTGAGTATTTGACAGAGCTTGATGAGAAAGCTCATATATGGACTGGTCCGAGTGCAACAGATAGTACCAGCAGAGTCATACCATTATCCCAATAATAGGGTAGAGGAATATATCAGCTGTTCGAAGAAGATGTACTCAAGGCTAAAGTGGAGAGTCTGACAAGGGAGTTGGAGCTACTAAAGACTAAAGATATGATGGCTACCCGGACATCTCCATACAGCGAACCTCCAAGGCCAGCTGAGCCTTGTGTGATCAGTCACGGCGTGGATCACCATATTGATGATTGCTCTACCTATGCTGAGATGAGGGGCATGTACGATAAACATTGCAACGTCGTGGGCGCATTCAGGAGGTCGTACACTCTCTATTCAGAGATGTATAATTCAGGGTGACGAGAGCATCCGAACTTCAGCTGGAAGTCGAACGCTCCACAAAGCAACGAGCATCATCAAAACCACCACCGAATAAGCCTCTTTCTAACCCTTCTTATAATGCATCTGGTTTTCCTAGGCCTACATTTACTGATAGTTTGCAGGAACTGAAATCTATGATTGTGCAGGAATCTCAGAAAAGAAAGGAGGATATTCAAGAGATTAACAGCTAGATCATGAAACTGATAAACTCATTGAGCGTATATGAACGAGCGAAGTTCCTAGCTCAACCCCAACAAATGCAGGTATCCAATGCTTAGCAAACCAACGTGAAGGAGATGAACGTCGTGATTACAACAAGCGGAAAAACAACAATAAGTCCTTCAAGGGAGCTAGCCAAACTTTCGACTGCTGCGGAGGGAGAGGACTGAATTGAGGAGAATCCTGGAGAGGCCGATCATCCAGTAGGCCCCATGGCAAGCGAGTTTAAGGTACATGTCCCTTTTCCTCAAGCATTGAAATCTACTAAACTAACTTTGGAGCCCAACATCGAGATCTTGGAACAACTTCGGCAAGTTAAGGTAAACCTCCCTCTTCTGCATGTTATTAAGCAAGTGTCTAATTATGCCAAAGTGATTAAAGATTTATGTACAATGAAGAGACGACATCATGTAAAGAAAACAACATTCTTAACGGAGCAGGTTAGTGCACTGCTTCAGCATAGGATTCCTCTGAAATATAAGGATCTTGGCTGTCCTACTGTGTCTTGTTTCATTGGAGAGCATTAAGTAGGACAAGCTTTATTAGATCTTGATGCAAATGTCAATTTAATGCCATATTTTGTTTACTTGCAACTTGGTTTAGGACAGATTAAGTCGACATATGTGGTGTTGCAACTGGCAAATAGATCCACGAAAACTCCACGGGGAGTAGTGGAGGATGTGCTTGTGCAAATAGATAAATTTTATTATCCAAAAGATTTCTTAGTCTTGGATACACATGTCGCGCCCCGACCCGCGTAGGCCCAATCGGTCCGGGCGACGCGAAGCGGAACCTAACCTAATGCGGAAAATTTTAGCGAGGTTTCCCTCTAATCGTAGTGGTTACCCTAACAAAACATAATCATCATGTATTTGCACAAACTACAATCCAAGAGACTGAACTGACATAATATACAAAACCTCAAAACAGGGAAATTATACATTTATCACTCCCGTAGTAGACTATCTATAACAAAAAGGGTATAACCCGGTAAGATCGCCACCTCTCAAGCACCGCCAGACGCCGCCACGTCACCAAACACCGGCTCGGTAGGGGCGACTGAAGAAGAGCTAGCACCAGCACCTGCAAAACGCAGCCCGGATAGTAGTGAGCACTAAGCTCAGCAGGGACACTACACTACGACACTCACAAGGGAGGGAACACAGCAGTGTCGCCCTCGAGCAAGACTTGGGTGTGCAGCAAGGGTCCCATAACCCTTTGCCGGTGTCCCTAGGTATACCCAACCATGGTCACCCTCAAGAATTGGGCCCATCCCGAGTACACCTAGTGTCGCAGGGTTCCAGCTGTGATCACCCTAACGAACTAGGCCCACACTGGTAGCCGCTGCGGGCAGGAACAGACACTGCATGGGCGGGACCCCTCCGAAGGCCCCCAAGGATAAGAGCTAACACCGGTTGCACCCACAACATCTGGCTTGGGGTAGACACAACCTCTAAACATCAAACATCATGTATTCAGGTCAAACTAACCCTATCATCGAAACGACAGAATACTACAGATCGGATCCTGGGCCAAGCTACCCGCAACGGCCCTAGAGCTAGATCCGGGCTACCCGAAAACCCCGGATCAGCAACGCCCTACACAGATGCAACTAGTGCACAACACAATACATGTATGAACATGCGCAGGATAAATACAAGATAGACATGCAACAGTATGTGATGATATACAATAGCAAGGTCTTGGGCACGGCACCCTGCCGGCCCGGGGTGGTGAACAGATAAATAAGGTCTAGGGACTACTGCAGTGGTACCACCACCAACTGCCAGCAGTCCACCACAAAACCTGCACCGGGAAGCAGCCCCGCAAACAACAGCTCACATATATAACAGATAAAGCCCTCGGCGCACGCCGGCATGCAAGGCTAGGGAAAGCTGTAGGGCTACCCGCTCGTTTATTCTAAACATCCCGGGAGTCATCACTCCCCCGGTTCACCACTGCTCCAATTATAGGGCTAACATGCTTAGTCGTATATACAAGGTATAAAGCGATAAGAAAACCGACATACCAAGCCCCGCGGGCAAAAACCATGAAAATCCCTCTCTGCTACTGAAGGATCGATCCCTTCCGAAGGAAGGATCGATCTTTTAAGTAGCAGTGAGCTTCCCTCACTGTCGAGACACAGGAGATCGATCCTTCCTTCCAGGAGGATCGATCCTTCTCGAGACAGAGGACACCCTTCGTTTCGCACCAAGAAAGATCTATCCTTCCTCCCAAGAAGATCGATCTTCTTCGCGACGAAGGGTAGCCATGCCACCCAAGAAAAAGGATCGATCTTCTCCAAGCAGGAGATCAATCCTTCATCGGGAGTAACATGACCAACCAAGAGAGATCGATCCTCCCTCAAGAAGGATCGATCCCGATGGGTTCTCCGGCGTCCTTCCGGCGAGGAATACCGCCTAAAGAGACATCCAAACACCACGAAACTCTGGGCTCTAATAGATCATGATCCCACGAGTTCAAAACCAGTGAAAACTCAGTAAACAAACAAGTGTATAAAGATATCTAATTAAGAGAACACGATCAAACCGAAAACACCAAAAACCCGGAATAAATGTAGGTAGGAATCCCTATCGGAGCAAGAGCAGCTTAGATCCAAGCAGCTAGGCCTTGGATCGTCCTAAGTTGCCTTCAAAAATCGCGAGATCTGAGCGCAAATCGCCGGATTTCAAAAGGAATTCAAGGAAGAAGATCTCGTCTGCTTTATAGGCAAACGAACCGACTTATGAACGATCGATCCTTCCCCAAGGAAGGATCGATCCTTCATGACGATCTCTCTTGACTTTCTGGCACCAGAGGATTGATCTCTTAGCTAGAGAGGATCGATCCTTTTTGTGCTGAAAGCTAAACTTAGGCAAGAACTCAAGCCTAAGTCCGGATCTTTCGATCCCGGGTCCCACTGACCGTTCTAACCAAACATTACCACAAACACGGTTAGTGTGTGCACACGCGGGTGTGAAATAAGCCGACATGGTGCAATTTACCAAATTGCCCTTGCGGTCCACGACGAGCCACAGGAGTAGAGGGACGGGTCCTCACAACACATGGTGTAGTAACTGCTGACTCTAGAATTCTAATTATCTTAGGTAGATCGTTTCTTGCTACTGCTAACGCTATAATTAATTGCAGGAATGGTCTAATGAAACTAACTTTTGGAAATATGACTTTACAAATTAATGTTTTTAATATTGCAAAGCAGCCTGCTGAGGATGATGAATGCCAGCAAACTTACCGGATTGACTCACTCACTGAAGAGGAGTTTGTTGCGGCTAAAATTGAATCCCTTGAGTTTGATTTAGATAAAAATGCCGATGTTGATGGTATATGCACTAACTTAGAACATTGTTCTTTTGCAGGTCCATGGCATCCAAGGTTTGAAGAACTGCAAGAAAGAGGACAGCCACCAACGCTATTAGCAGTAGAGCCGCCCAAGTTGGACCTAAAGCCGCTACCTCAATGTTTAAAGCATGCCTACCTTGGTCTAGGTGATATATACCCAGTTATTATTTCTTCAACATTAAGTGCAGAACAAGGTGAGCAATTACTTAGAGTTTTGAATAAGGGAAAATTGCTCAAGTGGGCTGGAGAGGACCATCCCTGCTAGATCCAGGGCAGCCTAAAAGGCTTGACCGTCTACTCCGTATTTGTTCAAATTATCCAAAAGACTTTCAAGAAAGGGGAGATTGTTGCTTTCCCCATGTAAGGCTTCGACGGCTCCCTCCTAGTGGCTAAGGTAACGACTTCGGGCATGGCCAGCTCCCATAGTGTGACGGGCGGTGTGTACAAAGGCCCGGGAACGAATTCACCGTCGTATGGCTGACCGGCGCGCCTCAACTCAAATGCAAAAAGACAAACCTAAAGGACAAGCACTTTCGAAAAGGGATAAAACCAAGCAACATGCCGAGTGTTTTTGGTAAACAATCGCCCGGGCCTGGTCACTGCGACCCCCTTTGTGAGGAGGCACCCCTTCTGCCGAAGAAGAACAAGTTCTTACTTTGATATTCCACAAAGCCCCCTTTTATTTACATCGGTCACACGGAGAACGTATTTCGTATTTGAATATTATCCGTATCAACGACTTAGTGAATCATTTATGATTGGTTATGAGGCCTTATAAATATAAATAAAATTGAATAGAAATGATCAAGAAGGAAAAAAAATTCATGAAGTAAATTCTGAAATACTCATAGCGTGGTAGTTGAATCAAACGCATTTTCAAAAGAAAAAAAAAATTTCTTATTCTTCTTCGAATTGATGTTTTATATGTGTACATAGGGAAAGTCGTGTGCAATGAAAAATGCAAGCACGGTTTGGGGAGGGATCTTTTTTTCTATTACAACAAGGAAAAATCACATGTCGGGGAAGGAATTCTCCCTAGCCCGAGTCGCTTCCCCTATAGTTGTCAGCTCGTTCTTGACAAATCCGATTGGGTGTTCATAATCTGGAGTAAAAGGATTCAAACCTTTGCATGCCGATACGAAAAACCAATGCCTTACCACTTGGCTATACTCCATACGACCTGTTTTGGATGGTAGAACGGGGGGAGGGGGAAGGGAGAAGCAGGGCTCGAAGAACGAGCCGAGCCGTGCAAGGACGCGGGAATATAGCAAGTAAGTAGAAAGGAAGCTTTGGACGAGTGCACTTTACTAATATAATAGAGAGGGGTGGACGGGGTCAACTCTTCTATCTTCCAATTCCCTTCTTCACTTGCCAAGTGGAGTATGCATGAAAGAGTCAGATGCTTCTTCCATTCTTTTCCCTGGCGCAGCTGGGCCATCCTGGAATTGAACTAGAGACCTCACCCGTGAAGTAAATCATCGCACCTACGATCCACCCAATTGGGAGAGAATCAATAATTCTTTTTCAGGAGCGATTCATCCTTCCCGAACGCAATATAATCCATAGAATCCAAATTAAACTATTCTAATTTTATTATGAACTGACAGGGGCTAATATTTTTACAAGAAATCTATAGCCAACCTTCCCGCAGTAAATGTTTTTTTCTTAACTTAACAACAATGGTTATTAGTGCTATATAGTAACTCCAACAATTTCTTTGTCCTCAACACCTACTATTTCCAGGAATTAGTCACTTCAACGATCTTTGATGGTTATATGGGTATCCGAAGTATGAACGAGATGGGTGTTTGTTGTCCTAACCATTCTTGTTAGTCCCGATACCGATAAGGAAAAGGGTAATTTTAAACAAAGTTATCGTGTTGTTGATTCCTAGGTGTAGCGCTTATCCGGCTCCCATGAAAAGCATTGGCGCACGTGTAAACGAGTTGCTCTACCTAACTGAGCTATAGCTCTTGTTTGTTATAGATATCTTCACATATAGATAATTTCTTATCAAGATAGGTATTCCATGACCTCACATGGTAGTTTTCTGATCCTTTTACTGTTAACGTATTGGGATTGCTTAGAAATTATATTCTACCTATAATTCATGAAATGATGGGTCCTTTTTTGGTGGTGGTAAATGACCTACTTAACTCAGTGGTTAGAGTATTGAATTCATACGGCGGGAGTCATTGGTTCAAATCCAATAGTAAGTAAAACCGGCCGAAACCCCCCCATACATGGTCTTACGACTTTACGGAGACCTGTGTTTTCGGTAAAGAGTCGCCCGAGCCTAGTCACTGCGACCCCCTTTGTGAGGAGGCACCCCTTTTCCCGAAGTGACGGGGCTATAAGGATTAAACCTTTTTGAGAAAAAAAAAGCTTTTTGATCAGAATATAAAAAACCGAAAGACCCCTTAACTATGTAAGGGGTTAATAGAACGAATCACTCTTTTCGTATGGATATGGAAAATACAGGATTTCCAATCCTAGCAGGAAAAAAAGGATTGAAATGGATACTCAATTTAAAGTTAAAGTGAGTAAACAGAATTCTATACGCGATCTCATAGATACATATAGAATTTTGTGGAAAGTCGTATTCGATGAAAGTCGCACGGCTTGGAGGGAGGTCTTTCATATCTTTCGAGATCCACCCTACAATATGGTGGTCAAAAAGCCAAAATAAGTGATTCATTTTTAGCCCTTATAAAAAGAAAACTAGCAGGAGCGGGGTCGGTCAAATCGTCCGAATAACTTACGATAAATAATTCAAATTCAGGTATAGAAGTAAAAGTTTTGGCTCAACATATATGTATGTCTGTTTTCAAAGCACGAAGAGTAATTGATCAGATTCGTGGGCGTTCCTATGAAGAAACACTTAGGACAGTTATAGTTATGGTCGCCGTTCACCGGGGCTTCGGTCGTCGGCTCCCCTGTCATCAGGTCACCAACTTCCTTGACCTTCCGGCACTGGGTAGGCATCAGCCCCCATACATGGTCTTACGACTTTGCGGAGACCTGTGGTTTTGGTAAACAGTCACCCGGGCCTGGTCACTACGACCCGCTTTTCGTTGAGCCCCCTTTCTCCTCGGTCCATAGAGACAAAATAAATGTAGGACTGGAGCGAACAGTTCATCACGGAAGAAAGTACTCACCGAGCCGGGATCACTAACGAATACTAATACTAATATAATAGAAAAGAACTATCTTTTATGTATACTTTCCAGCCTTCCTTCTCCTTTCCGGGCCTACCTGAAAGAGAATCCAGTACCTCTTGGTCGTGAATATCTGAATAGGGCGAACTGGCCTCCGTGGATATCTTTGCTTTGAAACAAAACAATTCGAATTAGGCTCAGTCAACTGGAATGTGTATTATCCATATGGGAGATCTTCCAATTGATAAAATCCATCGACATGAGACAAAGAGAAAGGTCTATATATTTTCTTTAGTTATTTAGTTAAACCAATGATTCGTTATTGGAGCAGATAACAACAACCATTTCGTCGGACAAGCGTATTTTTGATTTTCCGACAGATTTACATGGGTTCATCAATAGAAATTGTTTGATGAATGTCTCATGCACGGTTTTGAATGAGAGAAAGAAGTCACGAATCCTCTTTTTGACTCTGACTCTCCCACTCCAGTCGTTGTTTTTCTTTCAGTTACTTCGAAAATAGCTGCTTCAGCTTCAGCCACGCGAATTTTTGATATTCCTTTTTATTTCTCATCAAACGAATGGCATCTTCTGCTAAACTGATATGAAGTGGGGCTTCGGGCGTAGCAAACCAAAGAGGAAGGGCAAAGGCAGGGGTGAAAGTAGTTGATTCAGTTGATCCACCGGTAGCAAAGGCAGAGGAATAAATAGTGAAAACCCGGCTTTTATCCCCTACTTGGGCATGGATTTGTAAACCTCCTATTTGCCAATATAAATGTTGGCCTACTTCTACATCCGATATATCGTATAATCCTTTGAGTGTTTTAATGGAACATGGTATAACATTCATATTATCCTCTGACAGAAATCGAACTTCAAAAAAATGAATTAGTTTGATTCAACCATCTCTTTGGTTTTCCTCTCCTTTGAGCCTTCAATCCCAGGCATCCACTAAAAAAGGACCTTTCAAGGGAATCGAATCTCCCGACCATTTTGTTACTTAACTAGAAAGGCGCGAAAAAGACGATTTTCGTCAACCAGAGTACGAAAAGAGGGTTGGTTGAGCATGTTAGTTAGTTAGAGCAGACCGGTCAAGTGCTTTCGAGCAAGCTCATAAATTAGCTATTGGTTGGAGTATAGTAGATCTGAAAGGTATTAGTCCCTTGATTTGTTCCCACAAGATTAATCTTGAACAGAGGGTTGTACCTTGTAGGGATCCTTAGTGTAGGTTGAACCCTACAATGAAGGAGGTAGTAAAAACTGAAGTGCTGAAGTTGTTAGATGCAAGGATCATCTATCCCATTGCTGATAGCAAGTGGGTGAGCCCTACACAGGTTGTGCCTAAAACATCTATTATCACCGTTGTTGAGAATGAAGTGGAGACTTCATCCCCACTAAATTGGTGACAGGATGGCGCATGTGTATAGACTATAGGAAACTGAATGCGGCCACCCATAAGGATCACTTTCCATTACCTTTTCTAGACCAGATTTTAGAGAGAGTAGCTAGACATCCTTTTTATTGCTTTCTTGACAGTTATTCTGGATATTATCAGATTGAGATTGCATTAGAAGATCAGGAAAAAATGACTTTTACATGCACTTTTGGTACTTATGTTTTTCGCAGGATGCCATTTGGCTGTGTAATACCCCAGCTACATTCCAGCATTGTTGATGAGTATATTTGCTGATATGATAGAGGAATGTATGGAAGCATATATGGATGATTTGACTGTATTTGGTAATACTTTTAATGCATGCTTCCAAAACTTAAAATGAGTCTTGGTCAAGTGTGAAGAGAAGCATCTTGTGATTAACTGGGAAAATGTCACTTCATGGTGGCCTCAGGCATTGTGTTGGGCCATATTGTCTCTTCCAGAGGCATTGAGGTAGATCGATCAAAAATCAATCTCATCTCAAAGCTTCATGTACCTAAGACTGTTAAAGATATTAGATCATTTTTAGGGCATGCTGGATTTTACAAGAGATTTATTCAGAACTTTTCTGCTATGGTTCGTCCCTTGTGTAATCTTTTGATAAAGGATACCCCTTTTGAGTGAACTGTTGTCTATCAAGAGGCTTTTCAAGCCTTGATTTATAAATTGACTTATGTACCTATTATACAACCACTTGATTAGAGCCTTCCATTTGAGCTCATGTGTGATGCTAGTGATTTTGCTGTAGGAGCAGTATTAGGACAGCGAAGAGATGGAAAACCTCATGTTATTCATTATGCTAGCAGAACCTTGAATAGTGCACAAATGAACTACTCTACCACTGAAAAAGAACGGTTAGCCATAGTTTTTGCATTAGACAAGTTTCGTGCATATTAAATTGGTTCTCCCTTCACTGTTTTTACTGATCATGCCGCGCTGAAATACATTCTCATAAAGAAGGATGCTAAAGCGCACCTAATTCGTTGGATTTTGATCTTGCAGGAATTCAACATCTCTATAAAAGACAAGAAGGGTGTGGAGAACGTAGTTGCTGATCACCTGTCAAGACTGATGGTGGAGGTAGCTGTCGATAAGCCACCTGTCATGGATGATTTCCATGATGAGTAGCTCTTTTTAGTCGCATGGCTGCCATGGTATGCGCAAATAGTCAATTACTTAGCAACAAGTGAGATCCCTTCCTATTGGAGTGCGCAAGATAAAGGTAGACTTTTTGTTGATGTAAATAACTTTTATTTGGATGATCCCTGTTTGTTTAAGTATTGTGCTGACCAGATTATGCGTCGTTGTGTTCCTGATCATGAAATTGAGAGTATTATTATGTTTTGTCACTCTTATGCATGTGATGAGTGCACGAAAGTGCACTCTGAATATGAATAAGAGCGGCTTATTTGCTTGGTTTTCATGATTAATATAGATGATTTCGTCCGTATATGTTGCTTCACAAAGTTATTTGTATTATACAGGAAATTGAAGCAAAGATGGGTCTTTAACGCCAAAACTGTACCTTTTTGGAATGAACTAGATGACGTGTCATATATGGTTGGAAATCTCTTGAAGTCTAGTTTCTAAAGAATTTTACGGTTCATGATTCCGAGTTTTCTAGAGGAAGTTATGGCAATATTAGTACTGATGGCGCAGTCTGGATGGCAAAACAGTAAATACTAAGGGAGTCAGATCGATCGCACACCTGGAGAGGGATCGATCGGACTTGGGAATTAAATCCTGACAGAACACCTACTTTTCGGATGATCATAGAAGGATCGCTCCTCCTTTCACTCGAGGATTTTGAGGAGAAGGATCGATCCTCCTTCTATGGAAGGATCGTTCCAACTGGGAAGGATCGATCCCGCTCTATGGAGGGATCGATCCTACTCGGGTGACCCAGGCTACGAAAAATAGAGAAGAAGACGATCGATCCGACATCTACAGTGGGATCAATCCGAGTCAGGCATAGCCAGAACTTGAAGATGTTGATTTCAAGGGGAACGATCCGACACATAAGGAGGGATCGATCCGACACTTAAGGAGGGATCGATCCTACTCGGGCGGATCTGAATAAGAGCCATCAGATTTAATCCAAAGGCTGAAATAAAAACTAGGGTTTCATATCCTTATATAAGGGGAGTTCTTGGACATTTTTGGAGGCTCTTTTTTTGGACGTTTTTCAAAGGAATAAGATAAAGGAATCTTCACAAAGTTATTTGTATTATACAGGAAATTGAAGCAAAGATGGGTCTTTAACGCCAAAACTGTACCTTTTTGGAATGAACTAGATGACGTGTCATATATGGTTGGAAATCTCTTGAAGTCTAGTTTCTAAAGAATTTTACGGTTCATGATTCCGAGTTTTCTAGAGGAAGTTATGGCAATATTAGTACTGATGGCGCAGTCTGGATGGCAAAACAGTAAATACTAAGGGAGTCAGATCGATCGCACACCTGGAGAGGGATCGATCGGACTTGGGAATTAAATCCTGACAGAACACCTACTTTTCGGATGATCATAGAAGGATCGTTCCTCCTTTCACTCGAGGATTTTGAGGAGAAGGATCGATCCTCCTTCTATGGAAGGATCGTTCCAACTGGGAAGGATCGATCCCGCACTATGGAGGGATCGATCCTACTCGGGTGACCCAGGCTACGAAAAATAGAGAAGAAGACGATCGATCCGACATCTATAGTGGGATCAATCCGAGTCAGGCGTAGCCAGAACTTGAAGATGTTGATTTCAAGGGGATCGATCCGACACATAAGGAGGGATCGATCCGACACTTAAGGAGGGATCGATCCTACTCGGGCGGATCTGAATAAGAGCCATCAGATTTAATCCAAAGGCTGAAATAAAAACTAGGGTTTCATGTCCTTATATAAGGGGAGTTCTTGGACGTTTTTGGAGGCTCTTTTTTTGGACGTTTTTCAAAGGAATAAGATAAAGGAATCTCCATCCATGGCCGAGTAATCCGCGGGCATGGCGGACGGATGATCTAGCGAGGACTAGGGCTTCTTCTCCAACAATGGTTCATAGTTTTAATCTTTATTGTTAAACTCTTTTCTATGTATTGGATCTTCAAACATTATTTTCAGATTATATATTTCTATGTGGATGATTAATATTATGAATCCAGTCATGCTTCTTTCATGATCTTATAATCCCATAGTTTTATCTATCGCTTACCTACTTTATCTCGTGAAATCTTTGCTATGCATTGCCGATTGTGAGAGTTGGTATTGTGTATGCTTAGAGATCTAGTTAGGTAGAGTTAGGGCTTTGTCCCGAGGAACTTTTGCTGCGCGTTGCCTGTAGTGACAGTCGGTATCGTGTATTCTTAGGTTTGGGTTGGATGAAGTTAGAACTATAATAAGGAAGAATCAATTGTCGGAAGAGACACTTTTGTATTTTGTTAGGTTTATAGTTCCATATCTTCCGGTTAAGGTGATTGGGATGTGAATCCCTTAACTGAGTATTATATGAACCATTGAGAAGAGAAGAACTTAAATCCGAGTGAAGTGAGTCCTGAAGCCTAGCCTCATTCAAATCTTGATTTCTTTCGTTAACTTTATCTTATCATTACATCTTCGATCTATTTTCTTAACTTTTACGCTCTTGATTGTTTTCGATATATTTTTATCTGTGTTTCTGGATCTTTTCTGCTTGTCTCTCTGTGGGTTCGACCTCTCTTATGTTGTACTGCACCGCGACCGCTGTGCGTGACACATTTGAGCGATATAAAAAATTGGCGTCGTTGCCGGGGAGACGGTTTAGAAAAACACATGAATCGGATTACAGTGATTGTAGACATCGAAAGCGGTAACTTCGTTCATTTTCTTTAGTCTTCACTTCTTTATTTCGGCTTTGATTTTTCTTCTCTATTTGGATTGTTTTCTGTTATTCGGTTTTAGTTAGTAAGCTTAGTTTCAATTATTGTCTTTGCTTATTTACTTTAGTTGGTTTGCATCTTTTAGATTGCGTGTTTGTTGGTGTATGCCTCGGTATAGAGGCGAACTAGGCAGATTTGCTAGACGTCTCGAGGGTGATTCTGAAACTTCTGATAGTAAGACATATATTGCTGATCTCTTTAACGCACAGTCACAAACTTCACATCATATTTTCATTATGGCTGAGCACGAGGAAGAACAACCTCCTAGGAGTTTGCAAGAATATTTGCATTCCACACGCACTGCTACACCTTCATGCATCATGTTTCCACCTAGTGCAGCACATGTTGACTTTAAACCTGGCATGATTCAGTTGCTTCCTACCTTTCATGGATTGGAAAATGAAAATCCATATGTGCATATTAGAGAGTTTGAGGAAGTAGTAGCGACCTTCCATGGCCAAGCAGGTGCACTAGATATGATTCGACTTAAGTTTTTTTCCTTCTCACTGAAGGATAGAGCGAAGAGTTGGTTATATTTCTTGAGCGCACGATCTATAGGATCTTGGGCTGAAATGACACATATATTTTTCAACAAGTATTTCCCACAGCACAAAACCAATGCACTTAAGAGACAGATTTCGACCTTCACACAGAAGGATAGTGAAACTTTGTATCAGGCGTGGGAACGATTTAAACACAGGTTGAATTTATGTCTTCATCATGGATATGAAAGTTGGCATCTTGTTAGTTATTTCTATAATGGTTAACTGTTAGAGAACGTCAATTTGTTGAGACGATGTGTCACACCCCGACCCAGGAAACCCATCCGAGCCGAGGCGTGAGGGGAAACCTACACTATTCATCTTCAGCTGGCGCGATACAATGCGGAATTAAAGATAAACTTAAACAAATGTATTCCAGAGGTGAAACAGAAATTCAATTTACATAACATCAGTTGTACTATTCAATATTTGATACAAATCTTCCAATGAAAGAATATTATACATTAATCTCAAAACTCCTCAAATATACATAATTTACAAAATCTGCCGAAAGTACAACAGTCGTCCTCCAGCAACCTCAAACACCTTTGGATGTAGTCGCGCCACCAAAAGCTGATCCGCCGACTCTACTGAAGAAGAACTGGCGCCTGCACCTGCAAACGCATCCCGGGTAGGAGTGAGCGATAAGCTCAGTAGGGTTCTACTCTATGGCACACGGAAAGGAGGAAAACAACAACAGTGTTGTCTCCCAGCCTAAGTCTAAAGGATGCCACGGGTCCCATAACCCAGTTGATGTCCCAAGGACTCTTGTCATGAAACCTCTCTCCTGAATAAGTTTCCAGGAGGCCAAGGAACAGTAACATGCAAGATCACCCTTCCCAAGCTGGAATACCAAGCCTTGGGGAACCACGTCGGGCACGCATCAACATCCACCCTTAGCACTTGGCTTTGGAAGACAACACGACCTCTAAACCTCAACACTGATCAGAGTCGACTAGCGTGAATCCTCAAAAGACAAGAGAATTGATCAACAATCACACCCTACTCCTGACTACCCATCCACGGTCCTAAGGCTAGATCCGAGCTACCCGAGAGCCTCGGATCGGTGACCCAAACCATCGCCCGCCTAACCTCAAATGCCTCTAATGCAATCAAGATGCATGCAATGCTCAGGCACAGATAACAAGATATAAGCATGCAATAAGATGTCATTAACCATAAAGGGCTAGGCATAGCTTACAGCTAGCCAGAGGGGGGTAAGCATAACAAGGCCTCAAATACAGAATAAACTATGCTAACCAAACAAAAATTTGAGCAAAGCATGAATACAGATATACAATAGTCTTCAGTGCTCTCTTACACCTGACAGACTAAGGTTCCACAGTTACCCCGCAGGTAACTGGCCACATTTATACAATAGCCCTCGGCACACGCCGGCAAGAGGCTAAGGTTTCACAATTCCTCATTAGCTAGCATTCATAGCTAGCTAATGGCTAAGCAACAATATAGCATTTAACCACCATTCAGCTAAGTCTTAAATGCAATCACAAACCATAGATTTGCCCAAAACGGGAAATACTTGAATCGATCCTCAAACTCGATAGAAATCCTTTGAAAACTCTACAAAATCCACTGATAAACTTCCCAATATGTTTAAAGATCAATCACGATTGAAATCCATTCAAGAAAAGCCAGAAAACAATGTTCAAGGGCCCACGGACAAAGCGACGGTCGATGCCATGGTCGACCGTGAGGCCAACACGAAGAAGACCAAAGGGCGACGGTCGATCCACTCATCGACCCTGCAAAACCCAAAACCAAACAGCGCCTGACGGTCGATGCGACGGTCGACCGTCAGGTAAATGGCGAAAAGGAGAAACTCCCACGGTCGATCCATGCATCGACCCTGGGAGGCTAAAATCCCGACAGAGCCTGACGGTCGATGCGATGGTCGATCCGACGGTCGACCGTCAGGCCCAGAATGAGTAAAGTGACACTTGACGGTCGATGCACCGATCGACCGTCGAGCCCCGAAGGAGTGTATCAACGCTTGACGGTCGATACACCGATCGACCGTCGAGCCTCAGGCACAGTTCCTCAGAACAGTACCGGAAATCCAATTTCTTGGATTTCAAGGATCAAATCGAGTTGGAATAAGATGAGATTTTGCATGCAAGTGTATTTATCAATGAGGAAGCTAATGGAATGAAGAAATCCAGTTTTTGACGGTTAAATCTCCTATCTAGGTCCAAATGGACGAAAATCGACAAAACGGCGATAATACGAAAACCAACCGATAAAATACGGAAATCCACTGATTGGAATACTAGAAACAAGCTATACTACACATGCATTGATCCACACAACATTCTAACAAGTATTCCTACAGCGAAAGCACATAAAACCTATCCTAGGAGAACCCGATCCAAGGATCGAGGTAGAAACACCTACTTGAAGAGATAGGGCAGCTCCTCCACGCATTCCTCAACTCCGATCGCCGAAAGCCGCTCCTCGAAACCCATCCTCCGATGCCCTAGCACCCAGCCGCAGGAGAGAGAGAAGAGAGAACGACAGGAGAAGGAAAAAGAAGGAAAGAAAAGGAAAGAAGGAGCTTAAATAGAAAGCTAGAATCCATCACAGCCGTCCGATTCGATCTCTCCCGATCGAGCTCCGATCTTCCGATCGGACGCACCCTAAAGGTTCTAATCAAACACATACATCAATCAAAGGCCATGTGTGCAACGCGGGTGTGAAACTGACCACCAGGGAGCATATTTACCAAAATGCCACTGGCGTCAAAAACAGCGATGCGATCAACCGATCGCATCCCAAGGCCAACCGGGCCAAACCACAAACCCAGACCCCCGACCTAACGCGGTCGGACCAGGTTGGAGGTACGGGTCCTCACATGATGTGCAATGGTGAATTTTTGCAAAAAGATCCTGATGCAGCAATTGAATACTTGACTGAGCTTGCTGAGAAAGCTCATACATGGACTGGACCGAATGCAACAGAAAGTACAAACAGGGCCAGACCACCACCACAGCAACAAGGTGGAGGAATTTATTAGCTGCGGGAGGAGGATGCACGCAAGGCTAAAGTGGAGAGTCTAACAAGGGAGCTGGAGCTATTAAAGACCAAAGATATGATGGCAGCCCGGACCTCTCCATGCAACGAACCTACATGGCCGGCTGGGCTGTGTGCGATATGTCAAGGCGTGGACCACCAGATTGACAGTTGCCCTACTTATGTTGAGATGAGAGGTGTGTATGACGAGCATTGCAACGCTGTAGGCGGATTCATGAGGCCGTAAACCCCTTACTCGAAAACGTATAATCCAGGATGGTGAGAGCATCCGAACTTCAGCTGGAAGTCGAATGCTCCACAAAGCAACGAGCATCATCAACCGCTACCTAATAAGCCTTTTTCTAACCCTCCTTATAATACATCTGGTTTTTCTAGGCCTACATTTAATGACAGTTTACAGGAATTGAAATCTATGATTGTGCAGGAATCCAAGGAAAGAAAGGAGGATGTTCAAGAGATCAAGAGCCAGATCACAAAGCTGATCAATTCTTTGAGCGTGCATGAACGAGGGAAGTTCCCAGCTCAACCTCAACAAACGCAGGTATCTAGTGATGAGCAAAATAATGTGAAGGAGATGAACGCCGAAACTACAAGAAGCGGGAAAACAACAAAAAGCCCTTCACAAGAGCCCACAGAACCTTCTATTGTTGTTGAAGAAGAGGACCAGATTAAGGAGAACCATGCAGAGGC
Source organism: Narthecium ossifragum (assembly GCA_963920575.1). Classification (NCBI taxonomy): domain Eukaryota; kingdom Viridiplantae; phylum Streptophyta; class Magnoliopsida; order Dioscoreales; family Nartheciaceae; genus Narthecium; species Narthecium ossifragum. Next base: position 14,663,048 of record OY986968.1, read on the forward strand.
CGATCATCCAGATGGCATTACGCCAAGTGACTTTCAGGTACAAGTCCCTTTCCCTCAGGCATTGAAATCCACTAAATTTACTATGGAGCCCAACAGCGAGATTTTGGAGCATCTTCGACAGGTTAAGGTAAACCTCCCTCTTTTGCATGTTATTAAGCAAATTCCTACATATGCTAAAGTGATTAAAGATTTATGCACTATGAAGAGACGACATCATGTAAAGAAAACTGCATTTTTAATAGAGCAGGTTAGTGCACTGCTTCAGCATAGAATTCCTCCTAAATATAATGATCCTGGCTGTCCTACTGTGTCTTGTTTCATTGGAGAGCATGAAGTAGGACAAGCTTTACTAGATCTTAGTGCAAGTGTTAATTTGATGTCATATTCTGTTTACTTGCAACTCGGTTTAGGACAGATTAAATCCACATCTGTGATTTTGCAATTGGCAGATAGATCCACGAAGACTCCACGAGGTGTAGTAGAGGATATGCTGGTTCAGATAGATAAATTTTATTATCCTGTTGATTTCTTAGTCTTCGATACTCAGGCTGTAGTAACTGCTGATTCTAGAATTCCTATTATTTTAGGTAGACCGTTTCTTGCTACGGCTAATGCTATAATTAATTGTAGGAATGGCTTAATGAAGTTAACTTTTGGGAATATGACTTCAGAAATTAATGTTTTTAATGTTGCTAAGCAGCCTGATGAGGATGATGAATGCCAACAGACTTAGCAGATTGATTTGCTCACTGAAGAGGAGTTTGCTACAACTGAAATTAATTTTTCTTGAATTAGATTTGGATGAAAATGTTGATGTTGATGGTATGTGTAAAAACTTGGAACATTGTTCTTTTACAGGTCCATGGAATCCAAAGTTTGAAGAACTGCCAGAAAGAGGACAGCCACCAACACCATCATCAGTAGAGCCGCCCAAGTTGGACCTGAAGCCGCTTCCTCAAGGATTGAAGCATGCCTATCTTGGTCCAGGTGATACATACCCAGTTATTATTTCTTCAGCATTAACTGCAGATCAAGGTGAGCAATTACTTAGCATTTCAAATGACCATAAATCAGCTATTGGATGGAGTATAACAGATCTGAAAGTATTAGTCCCTTGATATGTTCCCATATGATTAATCTTGAACAAGGGGCTGTACCTCGTAGGGATCCTCAGCGTAGATTGAACCCTACAATGAAAGAGGTAGTAAAAACCGAAGTGTTGAAATTATTAGATGCAAGGATCATCTACCCCATTGCTGATAGCAAATGGGTGAGCCCTACGTAGGTTGTGCCTAAAAAATCTGGTGTCACCGTTGTTGAAAATGAAAGTGGAGACTTTGTCCCCACTAAATTGGTGACAGGGTGGCGTATGTGTATAGATTATAGAAAATTGAATGCTGCCACCCGTAAGGATCATTTTCCATTGCCTTTTCTAGACCAAATCTTAGAAAGAGTAGCTGGACATCCTTTTTATTGTTTTCTCGATGGTTATTCTGGATATTATCATATTGAGATTGCTTTAGAAGATCAGGAAAAAACTACTTTTACATGTCATTTTGGTACTTAAGCTTTCCGTAGAATGCCATTTGGATTGTGTAATGCTTCTGCTACTTTTCAGCGTTGTATGATGAGTATGTTTGCTGATATGATCGAGGAATGTATGGAAGTATATATGGATGACTTGACTGTATTTGGTAATACTTTTGATGCATGCTTGCAAAACTTAAAGAGAGTATTGGTCAGGTGTGAAGAGAAGCACCTTGTGCTTAATTGGGAAATGTGTCACTTCATGGTGCCCTCAGGCATTGTGCTGGGCCATATTGTCTCTTCCAGAGGCATTGAGGTGGATCGATCAAAAATCGATCTCATCTCAAAGCTTCCTGTGCCAAAGACTGTTAAAGATGTTAGATCCTTTCTAGGGCATGCTGGTTTTTACAGGAGATTCATTCAGAATTTTTCTACTATTACTCGTTCTTTGTGTAATCTTTTGATAAATGATACCCCTTTTGAGTGGACTATTGCTTGTCAAGAGGCTTTTCAAGCCTTGATTGATAAATTGACTTCCGCACCTATTGTGCAGCCACCCGATTGGAGCCTTCCTTTTGAATTGATGTGTGATGCAAGTGAGTTTATTGTAGGAGCTGTTTTAGGGCAGCGAAAAGATGGTAAACCTCATGTTATTCATTATGCAAGCCGAACCTTGAATAATGCACAGATGAATTATACTACCACTGAGAAAGAACTATTGGCTATAGTTTTTACATTAGACAAGTTTTGTGCTTATTTGATTGGTTCTCCTATCACTATTTTCACTGATCATGCCGCACTTAAGTACCTTCTCACCAAGAAGGATGCTAAAGCACGCCTAATTCGTTGGATATTAAACTTACAGGAATTTGATATCTTGATCAAAGATAAAAAGGGTGTGGAGAATGTTGTCGCTGATCACCTATTAAGGTTGATGGTGGATGTAGCGGAAAATGAGCCACCAATTATGGATGACTTCCCTGATGAGCAACTCTTTTCAGTTGCATAGCTGCCCTGGTATGCACACATTGTTAATTACTTAGCGACAGGTGAGATCCCTTCCTTTTGGAGTGCGTAGGATAAGCGTAGATTTTTTGTTGAGGTAAAGAAATTTTATTGGGATGATCCTTGTCTGTTTAAGTATTGTCCTGACCAGATTATGCGTCGTCGTGTCCCTGATTATGAAATAGAAAGTAACATTACATTCTGTAACTCTCATGCATGTGGAGGCCATTTTTCGATGAAAAAGACTGCTGCTAAAATTCTTCAATGTGGTTTTTATTGGCCTACCATGTTTCGTGATGTTAGCATTTTCTGCAAATCTTGTGATAGATGTCTAACGCTAGGAGCTCTATCTAGAAGACATATGATGCCTTTGAACCCCATTCAAGCTGTAGAGATTTTTGATTGTTGGGGTATAGACTTTATGGGACCCTTTCCTTCTTCTTTTGGCTATTTATATATATTGTTGGCTGTGGAATATGTTTTTAAGTGGGTGGAGGCTATTGCATGTTGGAATAATCATCATTCCACTGTAATCAAGTTTCTTAAAGAGTATATTTTATCCCGGTTTGGTACTTCTAGAGTTATTATTAGTGACCAGGGATCACACTTTTGTAATCGCTCCTTTGAGGCTTTGATGCGCAGGTATGGAGTCACACATAAGATTTCCACTGCTTATCATCCACAGACGAATGACCAAGCTGAACTAGCCAACAGGGAGATCAAGCAAATCTTAGAGAAGACAGTGAGCCCCAACCGAAAAGACTGGTCCTTGAGGCTATCAGACGCGTTGTGGGCATATCGCACTGCCTACAAGACTACCCTGGGGATGTCGCCGTTTCGCCTTGTTTATGGAAAACCATGCCATCTTTCAGTCAAATTAGAACATAAGGCATATTGGGCTATTAAGTCACTAAATTTTACTTTGGATACTGCAAGTCATGAACGGAAACTCCAGCTGTCTGAGTTGGAGGAACTCAGGAATGATGCTTATGAGAGTTCCAGGATCTTCAAGGCAAAAACAAAGGCCTACCATGACAAGAAGATCCTGCGGAAGACGTTTAAAGTCGGACAGCAAGTTTATCTGTATGACGCACGACTGCATCTCCATCCTGGGAAGCTGAGATCACGCTGGATAGGCCCCTTCACCGTTAGCAGAATATTTGACAATGGGGCTATGGAAGTTGAAGACTCAAAGAATGGGAGGTTGTTTATGGTTAATGGACAGCGCTTGAAGCCGATTCCAGAGACAGCGGACCCTGAGGAGCACACCGTTTCTCTCGTAGACCTTGTTTACGAGGGATGATCTCTCTACTATCTATCATTTCTATTTCATTTAGGTTAGATTGTTTTAGTTTGTTTGCTTTCATGCTCATGTGTTTTTGTTTGCTATTTTATGTTTTTAGGATGCCTAAACTTCCGTCTTCCTTGCTTGAGAAATTCGGCCACAATGGCGACCCCTGTGCAAGATTTCAGATATTCTGTCAGGTGGCCTCGCTCCTATATCGATTTATAATTCTTATCTATTTTATTTGCCATTTAAACTTGCACCCTATTTTATTCTCTTGCCATGATTAACACACATTGAGGACAATGTGAATTTCAGGTTGGGGGGTGTAGGCATACATGATCTCATGCATGCTACCTTATTGAGTTTAATAGTGTTGAATTGAGTATGTTACAAGAAATTATACATGAGCTGAAATTTTTATGCTTATTATATATGTTGCTTGCATATGGATTGGCCTATACATTGATTGCATGCGTGATAACCTGAAGGAAGAACATTATGTGATTCACACACGAACACTTGATGTGCAGTGGCAATTATACTTACCAGAGGAATGAGCATACTATTGTTAATCTAGACCATGATTTCAGCATTAGCTAGTGTTGAGTATTGCATGGAGAGAAAAAAAAAAGAAGAAGAAAAAGTTATGGAGCTTGATAAAGCTGTGCCTAAACAATTATTAAGTGATCTACTGAGTAACCGGATGTTCTTGCCTCAGGAAGCGGGGAGCTCGCGTAAAAAGGTAGAACCACTTATAGCTATATAAAAAAAAACTATTAAGTGTTTTGCTAAGTAACCGGGTCTCTACGCCTCAAGAAGCGGAGAGTGCTCGCGTAAAAAGGCAAAGTGTCTGATAGTTGAAAAGGAAAAAAGAAAGAAAGAGCATGCTGTACTTAAAGTGCGAGGGTTGAATGATTGGTCGTGAAGATAGTAGTGTGTTTGGACTAATGGTGGGTAGAAGTTGCTTCTGTACGTAACATTTATTTGTCACGTCACATGTGTTCTTCTGGATGGTGATTAGCAGGTTTGATGTGTAGAAGTTGATTTCATATGTTGGTACTATGTGTATGAGTATAAGAAGTTTTCATGCTCTGTACTGTATAAAACACTATTGACTTGATAAGGCAGAATTTTTATCATGCATGTCTACATCCTTGAACCGTTAGTGTGCTTAATTATATTTTATGCGCTTTGAATTGCTAGAGACTAGCAATAAGCTGGTTGGGGGTGTGATGAGTGCAGAAAAGTGCACTCTGAACAAGACTAAGAGCGGCTTATTTGTTTGGTTTTCATGATTAATATAGATGATTTCGTCCGTATATGTTGCTTCACAAAGTTATTTGTATTATGCAGGAAATTGAATCAAAGATGGGTCTTTAACGCCAAAACTGTACCTTTTTGAAATGAACAAGATGATGTATCATCTATGGTTGGAAAGCTCTTGAAGTCTAGTTTCTGAAGAATTTTACGGTTCGTGATTCTGAGTTTTCTAGAGGAAGTTAAGACAATATTAGTACTGATGGCGCAGTCTGGATGGCAAAACAGTAAATACTCAGGGAGTCAGATCGATCGCACACCTGGAGAGGGATCGATCGGACTTGGGAATTAAATCCTGACAGAACACCTACTTTTCGGATGATCATAGAAGGATCGATCCTCCTTTCACTCGAGGATTTTGAGGAGAAGGATTGATCCTCCTTCTATGGAAGGATCGATCCAACTGGGAAGGATCGATCCCGCTTCTATGGAGGGATCGATCCTACTCAGGTGACCAAGGCTACAGAAAATAGAGAAGAAGACGATCAATCCGACACCTATAGTGGGATCGATCCAAGTCGGGCGTAGCCAGAAATTGAAGATGTTGATTTCAAGGGGATCGATCCGACACTTAAGGAGGGATCGATCCTACTCGGGCGGATCTGAATAAGAGCCATCAGAGTTAATCTAAAGGCTGAAATAAACGCTAGGGTTTCATGTCCTTATATAAGGGGAGTTCTTGGACGTTTTTGGAGGCTCTTTTTTCTGGACGTTTTTCAAAGGAAGAGGATAAAGGAATCTCCATCCATGGCCGAGTAATCCGCGGGCATGGCGGACGGATGATCTAGCGAGGACTAGGGCTTCTTCTCCAACAATGGTTCATAGTTTTAATCTTTATTGTTAAACTCTTTTTTATGTATTGGATCTTCAAACATTATTTTCAGATTATATATTTCTATGTGGATGATTAATATTATGAATCCAGTCATGCTTCTTTCATGATCTTATAATCCCATAGTTTTATCTATCGCTTACCTACTTTATCTCGTGAAATCTTTGCTATGCATTGTCGATTGTGAGAGTTGGTATTGTGTATTCTTAGAGATCTGATTAGATAGAGTTAGGGCTTTGTCCCGAGGAACTTTTGTTGCGCGTTGCCTGTAGTGACAATCGGTATCGTGTATTCTTAGGTTTGGGTTGGATGAAGTTAGAACTATAATAAGGAAGAATCAATTGTAGGAAGCCACACTTTTGTATTTTGTTAGGTTTATAGTTCCATATCTTCCGGTTAAGGTGATTGGGATGTGAATCCCTTAACTGAGTATTATATGAACCATTGAGAAGAGAAGAACCTAAATCCGAGTGAAGTGAGTCCTGAAGCCTAGGCTCATTCAAATCTTGATTTCTTTCGTTAACTTTATCTTATCATTACATCTTCGATCTATTTTCTTAACTTTTACGCTCTTGACTATTTTTGATATATTGTTATCTGTGTTTCTGGATCTTTCCTGCTTGTCTCTCTGTGGGTTCGACCTCTCTTATGTTGTACCGCACCGCGACCGCTGTGCATAACACATTTGAGCGAAATCAGCATGTGGAGGCCATTTTTCCATGAAAAAGACTGACGCTAAAATTCTTCAATGTGGTTTTTACTGGCCTACTATGTTCCGCGATTTTAACATTTTCTGCATATCATGTGATCAATGCTTGAAATTAGGAGCTTTATCTAGACGTCATATGATGCCTTTTAATCCCATTCAAGCTGTAGAGATTTTTGATTGTTGTTGTATAGATTTTATGGGACCCTTTCCTTCTTCTTTTGGCTATTTATATATATTATTGGCGGTGGAATACATGTCTATGTGAGTGGAGGACATTGTATGTAGGAAAAATGATCATTCTACTATTATCATGTTTATTAAAGAGCACGTTTTGTACTACTAGGATTATTATTAGTGACCAGGGATCAAATTTTTGTAACCGCTCTTTTGAGGTTTTGATGCGCAGTTATGGAATCACACATAAGGTTTCTGCTATTTATAATCCACAAACGAATGGCCAAGCTAAATTAGCCAACAGGGAGATCTAGCAAATCATGGAGAAGACAGTCAACCCTAACAGAAAAGACTAGTCATTGAGGTTATCAGATGCGTTGTGGGCCTATCACACTGCCTATATGACTACCCTGGGGATGTCATCGTTTCTCCTAGTTTATGGAAAACCATGCAATCTTCTAGTAGAATTAGAACATAAGGTGTCACACCCCGACCCAGAAAACCCATCCGGGCCGAGGCATGAGGGTTCCTATTACTATTCACATACAATCTGGCGCAACACAAAGCGGAAAACAGAGATAATTTAAACAGTTTGACTTCCAAGGGTAAAGCTGTAATTCAATTAAAAGAAACATAAGGTTGTATATTTTAGACATCTGGCACAAATTCTTATCAAAACTCCTCCAAGGGGAAAATAATTATACATTTAACCTAACAAATCCTCAAAGGATGTCTATAATATACATAATCCATCAAAAGTACAACTGTGTCAAACAGTAACCTCAAGCACCTCTGGAAGTCATCGCGTCGCTAAAAGCTGATCCAGCCGGCTCTACTGAAGAAGAACTGGCGCCTGCACCTGCAAACCCAGCCCGGGTAGGAGTGAGTGACAAGCTCAGTAGGGTTCTACTCTTAGGCACGCTGAAGGGAGGAAAACAAAAACTGTGATGTCTCTCAGCTCAAGTCTAAGGAATGCCACGGGGTCCAACAACCCCTACAATGAATGGGCCTATGCAAGCATTAACCTAGGTGTCTCTATATGCCACAACAACATTTAAGAGTTTGACAGTTATACCCTCGGCACACGCCGGCAATGGGCTAAGGTTCCACAATACCACGTAAGCTAGCATTCATAGCTAGCAAACGGCTAAGCAAGCATGAAGCATTTAAGTCTACCATCCAACTAGATATTTAAATGCATGTCAACCCATAAATCTGCCATAAATGTTAGACCCACGATCCAATTCTCAATCTCAATCTAAATCCATTAAAAACCCCCTTGATAACAGCATGTATGCTTCCTAACATGATTGGGTACCTATCATGAATGAAAAGCCAATCAATGGAAGCCAGAAAACACTGTTCAGAGGCTCACGGTCGATGCGACGGTCGACCGTGAGATCAAAAAATGGGAAAACCATTAGGACCATGGTCGATCGGGATATTGACCCTGGGAAGCCAAAAAGGAGACAGAGCCTCACGGTCGATCCGATGGTCCACCGTGAGGTAAAGTGGGAAAAGGGTAAGGACCCACGGTCGATCGGAACAATGACCTTGGGAGACCCAAAATGAGACAGAGCCTCACGGTCGATGCGACGGTCGACGATGAGGCCACGATCGATGCGACGGTCGACCGTGAGACCAAAATTAAGCGTGCCAACACCTGACGGTCGATCCGACGATCGACCGTCAGGGCTGGTGCACAGTTCCTAAGAACTATTCCAGGAATCCAATTTCTTGGATTTGATCTATCAAAGCAAAGCGGAAATTGATGAAACTTTGCAGGCACACATAATAAATGATGGGAAAGCTATTGGTAAGAACAAAACAAGATTTTTACGGTTAAAACTCAGATCTAGGTCCAAACGCCCAAAAACCGACAAACCGGCAATAACATGAGAATCATCCGATAAAATACTGAACCAATTGGTAGAGATACTCTAAGTAGGTCATAACACCAACGCATTAAGTTACACAACATTCTACTATGCACAACTACACCAAAAGCACAATAACGGAGGGCAGCTGCTCCACCTATCCCTCAAGCTCGATCGCCAAGATCCACTCCTCGAAGATGGTGACTCGAAGTCCTAGCTCAGCCGGTAGGAGAGAGAGAGAGATTTAATGACATGAGAGGAAAGAAAGAGAAAGGAAAGAGAGAAGTCTGGGTATTTATAGAGATCAGGATCTGATCTCAGCCGTCCGATTCGATCTTTCCTGATCGAGCTCGGATCTTCCGATCGGAGGCACCCTTAAGGTCCTAATCAATCAGAGACATCAATCCAAGGATGTGTGTGTGTTACGCGGGTGTGAAATCGAGCACCTGATAGCACCCGACGTGAATTGCCCCTGGGGTCACAAGAGCAATATGATCAACCTGATCGCACCCGACGCGAAACCAAACCAACAGGAAATGACCCTTGACCCACGCGGTCGGGCTAGGTCAGTAGAACGGGACCTCACAACCTAACATCCTTAAAAAGAATTTCGTCCCGAAATTCAATAAGGATAAGGCCGGGGAGAATAGAACCAACTAGGCCTACCTTCATAAGCAAAGCTACAAGCTAGGGGCGCCAACGCCCATAACAAGAAAGCTACCTACCGGGGTGAACAGTCAAGGAAACTCCTGACGGATGCGATCCTCTCGCTCCCATGTCAAACTCTCTGCACTGCCATGTCTCCATCTGACCATGACCAATGGTAACGATTTGCCCCTCAGTACCTAGTCTCGTCTAACTAAGATCTGCACTGGCTGCTCTATGTAGGTGGCGTCCTCCTCTATCTCGATGTCATCGTGTCTAATCACATGAGATGAATTTGGAATGATTTTCCTCAGCATCGACACATGGAACGTGGGGTGGACTGCTGACATGTGCGGGGGTAGAACCAACTGGTAGGCGACTGCTCCAACGAGCCTAACGATCTCAAAAGGGCCCGTGAACCTCTGTGCTAGTTTTCCCTTGCTACCAAACCTGATCGATCCTCTGCGCGGAGAGACCCTCAGTAGCACTTTGTCACCAACTTCGAACTTCAGGGGTCGTCGCCTACGATCTGCGTAGCTCTTTTGCCTACTTTGGGCTATCAGGAGTCTCTGCCTGATCTGAGCCAACTGTTCTGACGACTGTATGATGATGTCAGGACCGGTAATGGATGCCTCCCAAACCTCTGTCCAACATACTGGTGAGCGACATGGTCTGTTGTACAACGCCTCAAAGGGTGCAAAACCCAAACTGGCCTGAAAGCCGTTGTTGTAGGCAAACTCTACCAGAGTCACGTGCTGCTCCCAAGTACCTCCAGCATCTAGCACACATGCTCTGAGCATGTCCTCCAAGATCTGGATTGTCCGCTCTGACTATTCGTATGTTTGAGGATGGAAAGATGTGTTGAACGTCAGCGCTGTCCCCATGGAGTCTTGGAAGCTACTCCAGAATCTACCGGTGAATCGGGGATCTCTGTCTGACACTATTGAGACTGGGATGTCGTGCAGTCGTACCATCTCATCGATGTATCTCTGGCTCAGTCTAGCAACTGGATCTGTTGTCTTATGGGGAGGAAATGAGCCAATTTGGTCAGTCGATCAATGATGACCCAAATCGCATCATTCCCCCTAGGTCATCTGGGTAGCCCGATGATGAAGTCCATCGCTATATGTTCTCACTTCAATTATGGCACTGGAAGTGGCTGCAGCAAACCTGGTGTCCGTTTGTGCTCTGCCTTCACCTTTTGGCAGGTGAAGCATCTGGAAAGGAAGTCTGTGACTGACCTCTTCATCCCGCACCACCAAAACTGCCGGCGTAGATCGTGGTACATCTTGGTGCTCCCGGGGGGAATGGCGAAACAGGAGTGGTGGAACTTGCGAAGGATCTCCTCTCGCAATGCGGGGTCCGCTGGAACTGCAACTATGCCTCTGAAGAGTAGGCCGTTGTCTGCCGACACTGTCCAGATCTCAACCACATGCTCAGTGCTGACCGTAGCACGGGTCTCCACGAGCTTTGGGTCTCCACCCTGTACCTCGATCATTCTGGCCAAAAGAACTGGGTTGCTGCGAACAACATATAGGAAACCGTCTGTCGCCTGGCCCTCGAAGTCAAACCCGAACTGACCAACTGTCTCTAGTCTGCCTGCTAAGAGCGTCTGCTATGACGTTCGCCTTATCAGGGTGGTAATGCAACTCGAAGTCGTAGTCCACTAATAGCTCCATCCACCGCCGTTGCCTGAGGTTGTGGTCATGCTGGGTGAACATGTGAGGACCCGTACCTCCAACCCGGTCCGACCGCATTCGGTCGAGGGTCTGGGTTAGTGGTTTGGCTCGGTTTGCCTTGGGATGCGATCGGTTGATCGCATCGCTGTTTTTGACCCCAGTGGCATTTTGGTAAAGATGCTCCCTAGTGGTCAGTTTCACACCCGCGTGGCACACACTACCTTTGATTGATGTATGTGATTGATTAGAACCTTAAGGGCGCTTCTGATCGATAGATCGAAGCTCGATCGGGAGAGATCGAATCGGACGGCTGTGATCGATTCCACTTTCTATTTAAGCTCTCCTCCTTTCTCTCTCTTTTCTTTCTTTCTTCTTCTCCTGCCGTTCTCTTTCTCTCTCTCTCCAACCGGTTGAGCTAGGGCTTGGAGGCGTGATCTTCGGGGAGTGGATCTTGGCGATTGGACTTGGCGGATGCGTGGAGGAGCTGCCCTGCTTGTTCAAGTAGGTGTTTCTACCTCGATCCTCTGATCGGGTTCTCCTAGGATAGGTTTCTTGTATTTTCGCTGTAGGAATACTTGATAGAATGTTATGTAACTTATAGCATGTGTGTTGTAGCTTGATTTGAGTTTTCCTACCATGCATTTTCCGTATTTTAACGGCTGATTTTCGTATTATCGTCGTTTTGTCGGTTTTCGACCGTTTTGACCTAGATAGGAGATTTAACCATCAAAATCGTGTTTTCTTCGCACCATTGGCTTCCCTATCATTGGTTACGCATGCTTGCAAAGTTTCATCAACTTCCAACATGATTTGATCATTCAAATCCAAGAAATTGGATTTCCGGCACTGTTCTGAGGAACTGTGTCGTGGGGCTGACGGTCGATCTAATGCCTAGCCCTGTATGATTATCGTCATGTTGTTGCATGCCTATATCTCGTTATCTGCGCCTGAGCATTGCATGCATCTTGTTTGCATTAGAGGCATATCAGGTTGATCGCCGATCCGAGGCTCTCGGGTAGCTCGGATCTAGCCTTAGGACCGTGACTGGGTAGTCAGGATTAGGGCGTGATTGTTCAATCAGAATCTCGTGTAATTGAGGATGCACGCTAGTTGGCTGATATCTTAGCTTTGAGGTTTAGAGGTCATGTCGTCTTCCCAAAGCTAAGTGCTAAGGATGGTTGTTGATGCGTTCTCGACGTGGTTCCCCAAGGCATGGTATTCCTGCTTGGGTAAGGGTGATCCTGCATGTTACTGTTCCTTGGCCTCCTGGTACTTGTACAGGAGAGAGGTTTCATGACAGGAGCCCTTGGGACATCGACAGGGGTTGTGGGACCCCGTGGCACTCCTTAGGCTTGAGCGGGGAGACAACATTGTTATTGTTTTCCTCCCTTCAGTGTGCCGTAGAGTAGAACCCTACTAAGCTTATCGCTCACTCCTTGTGAGGACCCGTACCTCCAACCCGGTCCGACCGCGTGGGTCGAGGGTCTGGTTCGGTTGGTTTGGTCCAGTCGGCCTTGCTTTGCGATCCCCGTTGATCGTTGCAGCTCCAGGGGTAATTTGGTAAATTACTCTTGCGGAGTTGGTTCCACACATGCGTAGCGTACACACTGCATTGTGGTGATATATGTGTTTGATTAGACCAGTGAGAGTACCCAGATCGGAGGATCTGAGTTAGATCATAAATATCGAGATCTGAGCGGCTAGGATCAAATCCGGTTGATCAGACGTTCATGATCTAATTTTAAACTATTAGTATGTAAACCCTTAAATCCCATCCTCTTCTCTTGTTAGGGATCGGCTGCGATCCACTTCGAGAGAGAGATCCACCCGCGACCCAGCCGATCGAGAGCGAGAGAGAGAGTCCGCGCGGCCGGAGAGGAGTTGGGCAACGGCGACGACGGCTGGTGGGGAGCTTGGCGATGGTGATGGCGACCGCGGCTGGAGAGGAGCTAGCCAACAACGACTCCGACCACGGATGGAGGAGAGAGGCTGGCGTACCGGCGGTGATCGTGGCCGGGGAAGAGGAAGAACCGTGGATCTAGAGGTAGGTTTTCTAGCCTAAACCTTGTTTAGACTCTACTAGCATAGAGTAGGGTTCCTACCCTAATCTTTGATTAAGATCTTGGGAACGGATTGGATAGCTCGTGTGCGTGGGATGTTTGGATCTTTTCCCTGTTTCCATGCTCTGTTTTCCGACAATGCTTTCGATGCTGCGATTTGCTTGATTCCGGTTTGGTGCTTGCCCTATTTCCGGCATCCTTCTTTTCCCGTGTTTCCGACGATGTTGCCCTATTTTCCGGTGATGTCTGGTTTGCCGGCTTGGTTGTTTTTCGATGGTTCTTTCCTCTATTTTTCTAATCCCCTGCTGCAATGGTTTGGATGCATGACAACTGGGTTGATTGGTTTCTCTACTGATTTCGTGGATTGCTCGAAGAGTCTGAGTCTGATTGAATTGCTCTTGGGTGTTTTCCTTCCCCTGTTCTTGGCTTGACTGCTTGATTGATTTTGTGACTCCCGTTGGGGATCGATGAGTCTCTACGGCTTTCCCTCGTCTTCTCTTCTGTTCCTGATTGGCCGGAGTTGTGAGGCCTCCCTCAACCCCTGTCCAACGCTTCTTGACTGCTATGTTCCCTTGCTGCCATGGATTTCTACGCTGGTTTTTCCCCTTGCTGCCATGCTCTGTTCCCCCTTGCTATATGAGGCTTTGTTTTTCCCTAACTGAAATGCCTTGTTGTCCTGCTGTGTGATGCTTGGATTCTTTGATGGCCTGCCGGACCTCTTCTGGATTAACTGATTATAGTTGAGATATTCTTTGAAATGCTGCCCAATGGTTAGGCTGCCAATGGTAGGTTTTGTATTCCCCTTCTTTCCCTTTTAGTTGGTTTCTCGTCGGCTTTAGCTTGGGACTTCCAAAGTTCTATCAATTTTGGCCTTGTATGATCGGTTGGTTCAGATGTTAATTGGCAAGCGTTGCAAGTGCAGGAGTTTATATGGTTTGGAAATGTGGATGAAGGTTCAATTTATTTTTATGTCAGGTTTGCCTGTTTTTCTCGTAATTAATGCTAAGTGCTACTCTTGAAGTCATTTGTGTTTCCCCCTTGAGTTAATCCTTATGAGATCATGTTAGGTACTTCAATTATGTCGCCTTCAGGATAAACCATTATAGAACATGCATCACTGGAAAGATGGGTTATATTACTCATGTTTAGTGAGCTTGTCTCCGTGGGAAGTATGCTTCTGATGATCTCTTAGCTCCCCATTGTTCATGGATTTTTGCTATTCCGATTTCGCTGGTTTTGCCTTACCAGTTTCGTTCATGTAATCTGAGATTTATTCGCTTCACTATTCCTTAATGCGATTTACGCATTTCTCTATTCAATTCTTGTATTCTCGTGCGAATTATGCAAATTGTATATTCTCATATCATGCTTAAGCCTAGGGCCGGCGAGGTGCACGTTTTTATTTATTTTGTGGAAATGCTTATATTGTGCGGGCCAGTGGTGCCCTGTTAGTTGATTAGCTGAGGATGTGCCCATTGTACAATTTCTGGCTGACAGGCAGTGCATGCTGTTGTAATGCCGAAATTTGGATTGAAGTGTATAGACTGCTGGTGGCGATCATGTGTTGGATAGTATCCTGTAGACGGATGAGTAATTATAATTTCTTGTTGTAGTATATTCTTAGTTTGTTGTATGTTAATAGCTTAGCTCTCCTTTATTTCTTATATAATAAATTGGACATGCCTGATGAGATGTCATGTAGAGACACCTAGGCTTAGTTGTTTGAATAGGCTCATGCATGTTGTATGCATTAGAAGCATTAAGGCTAGGTTGTAGGCGATGGATTCGATCGCCGAACCGGGGTTCTCGGGTAGCCCGGATCTAGCCCTAGGATTGGGGATTGGTTAGTTGAGGATTAGGACATAATTGTCATCGAATGATTATAACTGTTAACATTTGAGGTTATTGTTATAGTCGACTATGCATTATTCTTGTATTTGAGGTGTAGAGGTCGTGTCGGGTCTCCAAGGCCAAGTGCTAAGGATGGTTGTCGATGTCCCTGATATGTGTGTCCCCGCGAGAGATGGTATGACTGGGTAGGGTGGTACCTGGACAGGAGCCCGCAGTCTTTGATTCCTCTCGTTTGTTCTTGGGTGAGGGTGGGACTTGGACAGGAGCCCTCGGGAATCGACGGGGTTATGGGACCCCTTGGCATACCTTAGGCTTAGGCGGAGAACGACACAGTTGCAGTTTCCCTTCCTTTCTGTGCGACGTAGAGTAGAACCCTACTGGGCATTGTTGCTCACCCTACCTGGGCTGCATCGGCGATGCAGGTCGATGCAGTTCCTTCTTTCAAGTGTTCCTTTAGAAGATGGCGCGGCATTCCGAGGTGATCGAGGACTTGGAGCTTCGAAGAGTTCTTCCACAGATAATTTACAGTCTTAATCAATGATGTACAAATTGATGTATAAATTGAGGTATAATTTGATGTATTCGAGGACATAAATGTATAATCATTAATTCAGTTGTAGTGGAGAAATGTTGTATTATTCTTTGATGTAGACATTTGAGAAATGTAATAATGAGTTACTTATTGTTGTTTCTTTGTACAAGTTTCTTGTGTTTTAATTATAGAGGAGATTCTGTCAAAATTTTCGTGAACTGGAGACCGAATTATTCATTTATATGCTTGTTGCGCCAATTGATGATGTAAATAGGTTTAGATGGCTCACGCCTCGATCTGGATGGGTTTTCTGAGTCGGGGTGTGACACTCCTACCCGGGTTGTGTTTGCAGGTGCAGGTGCCAGTTCTTCAGCAGTAGAGCCGGCGAGATCAGCTTTCGGCGGCGCCACTACGTCCAGAGGCGTTTGAGGTTGCTGCAGGACGATTGTTGTACTTTTGATAGTTTTGTATATTGTAAACATCTTTCGATGACTTTTGGGATTATTTGTATAAGATCTTTTCCCTTGGAGGATTTTGATAAGAATTGTATCAGATGTTTGAATAGTACAACTTGATGTATTTATGATTGAATTACAGTTTACCTCTGGAATATAAATTGTTTAGATTTATTTATGTTTTCCGCATTGTATCAATCCAGTTGGAGATGAATAGTGTAGGTTTCCCCTCACGCCTCGGCTCGGATGGGTTTTCTGGGTCGGGGTGTGACAGAACATGTGCCTCAAACTCTTGTGATCTGAGTACACCAGGAACCGCTCGCCGTAGAGATAGTGCCACCACGTCTTCAAAGCGAAGACAACTACTGCAAGCTCGAGATCGTGGACTGAATAGTTCCTCTCGTGGGTCTTCAGCTGCCTAGAACCATAGGTCACTACATGGCCCTGCTGCATCAACACACAACCTAGACCCTCCCCACTGGCGTCGCAATAGGCACTATAGCTGACGCCTAGCTCTGGAACTATCAGGATCGGTGCACTCGTCAGTCTGGTCCTCAACTGTATGAACGCCTGCTCGCAAGCTTCGTCCCAAACAAACGGGACCGCCTTCTGTGTCAATCTGGTCAACGGCCCTGCAACTCTAGAGAAGACCCGCACGAACCTTCTGTAGTATCCCGCAAAGTCGAGGAAGCTGTGGACCTCGAACACTGTCATTGGTCTCTACCACTGTAGCACTGCCTTGACCTTGGCATGATCAACTGAAATGCCTGTCGCTGATACCACGTGCCCCAGAAACTATACCTTAGGAAGGCAGAACTCGCACTTGGAGGCCTTGGCATACAGTCTATGCTCTCTCAGTAGCTGCAACACTGCCCTCAGATGCTGCTCGTGCTCCTCGTCCGTGTGTGAGTAGACTGGGATGTCGTCGACGAACACTACCACGAGCTGATCCAAGTACGGTTGAAAGACCCTATGCATCAAATCCATGAACGCCGCTGGTGCGTTCGTCAGGCTGAACGATATAACCGTGAACTCGTACAACCCGCACCTCGTGCAACCCATACCTCGTACGGAAGGCTGTCTTCGGGATGTCGCAATCCTGAATCCTCAGCTGATGCTACCTGGTACGGAGGTCGATCTTTGAAAAGACCGAAGAACCTCGAAGCTGGTCGAACAAGTTATCGATCCTTGGCATCGGATACTTGTTCTTCACTGTCACCCTGTTCAGCTTCCTGTAATCAATGCAAAGACGAAGCGTACCGTCCTTCTTCTTTGCGAATAGCACAGGAGCTGCCAAAGGTAACGTGCTAGCACGGATGAAACCTCTGTCGATCAACCCGTCTAGCTAGATCCTCATCTCCCTGTGCTCTGCTGGGGCCATCCTGAAAGCTGGTAAAGAGATAGGCCCGGTGCCCAGTACAAGATCTCTCTCGAAGTCTACAGCTATGTAAGGAGGAAGGCCTGATAGCTCGTCTGGAAAGACATCAGCAAACTCACAAACAACTGCATGTAAACTGCTCTCTCGATTGCTCTGTACAACGAACAAGGAAAGGCGCACTAGTAAAGCTGACGGTTGGCCCTCACGTCTAGGAAAACAACAACACACGAGGGAATCGGCCGACTGGCGATCCCCCAACAAAATGAAACGAGCGTCGTCAGGTGTCCAAGAAATCACCCTGCGACGGCCACAGTCGATGACGGCTCGGTATGAAGTAAGCCAATCCATACTGAGAATTACGTCAAACCCGATCATGTCTAGCACCCGAAGGTGTAGAAAGACACGGAGGCCCCCGACCTCCAACGCTCAAGAATGGTAGATCTGCTCAACACGAGCCCCTCCGCCGACCGGTGTGTCTAGGTGTAGTGTGACACCAAGTCGCTCCGTCTCTAGCCCTAGCGATGCCACACACTTGCTAGCTACAAAGGAATGCGATGCCCCAGAATCTATCAGAACATCTACGAATGAACTGAAAAGCTGAAAGGTACCTCTAAGAACTGGAGGGTCAACTGGGGCTGGTGAAAGAGCTAGTGTTTGCTAGGGTTGCGGGTACTGGTAGGGCTAGAAAGGTGGCTGAACTCTGTTTGGGTACTCGCGGTATGGAAGTGCATAGACTCCCCCTCTGGAACCACCGCGACCTCTACCTCTCCCGACTCCTGGTGTCCTCCAACCTACGCATGCTCCACTATGAACGGACTGTGCTTTCAACATCGGTCAGTCTCGGTGAAAATGGCCTGTCTGTTGGCACTCGTAGCACAAGGGAGGTCCAAGTGCTAGCTGCTGGCCCTGGCCTCCTCCCGCGGACGTTTGTCCCTGAGGCCCAGCTGTGAGAAGTGGCTGGCCTCCCTGTCTGGGTTGCTGCTGCTACTGGGGTGGGTGACGCTGGTATGGGTGCTGGTGTCGTGAGTATTTATGCTATCTCCACAAACCTCCTATGCCCTGAGCTGCTCTCTGTGGTTGTCCTCTGTCACTGGCACTCGCAGATGACACCGGCTGGACTGCCCTAGGCCCCGGCTCCTGCATTTGAGCCTCCACTGCTAAGGCACAATCAAGCGCCTTTGCATATGTGCTAGTGCGCTGTGCCGTGATCAGCCACCTGAGCTCGGGCCTAAGCCCGCACTGGAACAGCTCTGCTCGAGCAAGAGGGTCCGCCGACACTGCCTCGACAAACCTAGCGAGTCTAGTGAAACCTAGCTGCGTACTGCACTACGGACTGAGTACGCTGAGAAAGGGTATGGTGCTCACGGACTAGGGCCGAGCACGCACTGCAGGGAAAGAAAGCGCCAAGAAAAGATGAATGAAACACGGCCCACGATGGGTCACTCCCGTCCCTGGCGGCCTCAACAGATCGGCACCAGTCCAAAGCATCCCTGTCGAGCTGGAACGTGGCAAGTCTGACCCGAACCCGGTCATCCTGGACTAACAGAGTATCAAGGCTGCGACTGACTTCCTCTAGCCAGTCGTCCTCCACCGCTAGATTGCCCCAAAACCGCTGAACCTAGGCGGGTTCAGCCTCTGGAAGTCGATCACCGCTGTCGCAACAACACACTGGTCGAGTGGAGGAGATACCTCCTCGGCAACAAAAGAAGCATCCTCCTCTATCACGATCTCGATCCTCGGCTTTGGCTCTCTTGCAGGTACCCGGGGCAGGGCTACATTGGCCCCTAAGGCCCGTCGGGCGGCGCGCTCGTCGTGCGCACTACCACGACCCAAGACTGGACAGCTAGCCCGACTCCCTATCATCTGCACGTTTACCAGAGATAACAAGCGTCTACTCGAAAGAAATCAAAACACAACAACAATTGATACGAGTCAAACCGACTCGACCAACTGGACCCGAACCCAGAAGAGGAACAAAACTGGTTCAGCCTCTTTCCTAGTTTGACTTGGACTTCCCTAGTTCAAACTAGAGTATTTGATTAGGATTTATCATTAGTCTTTTATATTTAATTGAATCCTATTTGATATTTGATTGTTATGAATTAATTAAGAGTCCATTTGAGTTAGGAAGTTGAGTTGAGTCAGAAAGCCTTATTACTTGCTAATTAAGCAAGGGGGTTTTCTAATTGGATTAGGACTCCGTCAAGGTCTCTATAAAAGGACCTTCATAGTTTGTATTACGTTATGCATGAGATGAATGATAAAGAATAGCTGATAGAATATCATAGGAGTAGAGGTAATGTAGTTTTCCACCAAAAATCCACCATCGATCCACTTTCTTCCTCGTCGGTCACCTTCTCCGCAGCCGGCATCACCTCCACCGGAATTTCTATCTCCCCATCACTTTCTCTCTCCTCCATGTCAATGGCACGTCATCATCTTCTCCACTTCTCTCCCGAGACCCAACCCTAGCTACCGCCGGCCATACCTCCGTCCAGCCTCTCCGGCCACCCCCGTCCCCGTCCAAGACCTCCATCGGCCTCCCCTTGGCACCACGACCCCGTCCAGCCGCTCCTCCGCCTCCTTTGTCCTATCCGGCGCCTTCCCCGGCAACCCGACCTTCGTCCCCATCGCCGTCAACCCCCTGTCCGATCCCTATCCCACCTCCAAACATCCTAAAACCCTTCCGCCACCTCCCTAAACCGATCCCAACCTTCCTAAGCCACTCCCAGAGCCTCCCTCGTCATCCCCGACGCCGGCCGACCCAACCTTCACCACCGTCTCCCCCAGATCCGACCGATTCGCCACCCATCTCCCAGATCCGAGACGTTGGATCATTTCCCCACCGTCCTATGACCTTCCCTGACACGATCCCGACCACCGCCACCGCCCCTACGCCGGCGATCTACTCCAGCAAACCTCAGCCTTTAGATCCTGTCCGGTTCAGCCAGCTTCAATCAGACTCAGCCCAACCATCTGACTCAGCCACATCCAGCCAATTGAACCTGGTCAACCTGATCCAGATCAATTCAGACTTGATCCAGTCAAGTCCCATCCAATCAGGCTCAGCCAGATCCGATCCAGCTAGCCAAATCAGCCAATTGGACTCAAATCAAGTCCGATCAGGCCGATTCTGATCGATTGGAGCAGTAGAGACCCGATACGAGAGGATTACGAGTAGACCGCTCGTATCAACAATCAAGAAAGCAAAAGCATATCACATACGAGCACGAACAAGCAGACATGGATGCTCTACTCCTAAAACTATCCCAACACACGCTCAAAACCTTAACCGCAAGCCTAATCCTATCGCTAGAACCTACAGCCTGCTCTGATACTAAGTTGTCACACCCCGACCCAGAAAAACCATCCGGGCTGAGGCGTGACGGTTCCTATTACTATTCACATACAATCTGGCGCGACACAAAGCGGAAAACAGAGCTAATTTAAACAGTTTGACTTCCAAGGGTAGCTGTAATTCAATTAAAAGAAACATCAGGTTGTACTATTAAGGCATCCGGCACAAATTCTTATCATAACTCCTCCAAGGGGAAAATAATTAGACATTTAACCAAAAAAATCCTGGAAGGATGTCTATAATATACAAAATCCATGAAAAGTCCAACTGTTGTCCCACAGTAACCTCAAGCACCTATGGAAGTCATCGCGCCGCCAAAAGCTGATCCAGCCGGCTCTATTGAAGAAGAACTAGCTCCTGCACCTGCAAACGTAACCCGGGTAGGAGTGAGCGACAAGCTCAGTAGGGTTCTACTCTATGGCACACTGAAGGGAGAAAAACAACAACTGTGATGTCTCTCCGCTCAAGTCTAAGGAATGCCACGGGGTGCCACAACCCCGACCGATGTCCCAAGGGTTCCTGCCATGAAACCTCTCTCCTAAACATGTTACCAGGAGGCCACAAAATAGTAACATACAGGATCACCCTTACCCAAGCAGGATTCCCATACCTTGGGGAAGACGTCAGGAACGCATCAACATCCATCCTTAGCACTTGGCATTGGGGAGACAACATGACTTCTAAACCCCAAAGCAATATAATCACAGCCAACTACATCATATCGTCGAGAACAAGAAGATTTCAATGATACAATTCCGCCCTAAAGCTTGCTACCCAGCCACGGTCCTAGGGCTAGATCCGAGCTACCCGAGAGCCTCGGATCGGCGATCAATCCATCGCCTAACCTGATATGCCTCTAATGCATACAGTGCATGGGCCTATGTAAGTATCTAACCTAGGCATCTCTTTATGCCACAACAACATTTAAGAGTTTGATAGTTATATAATAGCCCTCGGCACACGCCGGCAATGGACTAAGGTTCTACAATACAACGTAAGCTAGCACTCATAGCTAGCAAACGGCTAAGCAAGTATGAAGCATTTAAGTCTACCATCGAACTAGGTATTTAAATGCAAGTCAACCCATAAATCTGCCAAAAAGGTTAAACCCACGATCCAATTCCCAATCTCAATCAAAATCCATTGAAAAACCACGTGATAACAGCATGCATGCTTCCTAACATGATTGGGTACCTAATAAGACATGAAAAGTGGACAAATCACTCTTTCAACTTGGCCTTGTTAGTCTCCGAGCAAGGCCCTATTGACGAGTATTACCCCATTACAGGTACAAGAGCCCTCAACGAGGATTGGATCAAGTTTGGAGCTAAAACGAACTCATTCGGGCCAGTTCAGTATGAAGAAGATCGATCCTTTATTGAAGAAGATCGATCCTTTATTGAAGAAGATCGATCCTTTAAAGACATCAAAAAGGAATGCAGGCGGAACAACGAAGATCAATCTTCTCATCATGAGAAGATCGATCCTCTATGAGCATTTTCAGTGACAGAGCGCAAGTTTTGAAATGATCGATCTTTCCCTAAGGCATTATCGATCTTTTACGGACAAAAGAGATGACAGAGCGCAATAATTTAGAGGATCGATCTTCGTCTACTAAAAGATCGATCACCTTATGGAGCTGAGGAGCATATGAAGCGCAAAAGATCGATCTTCATAGCATAGGAAGATCGATCTTCATCGAGACGCAGCCGCCAATCAAGAACACAGATCGATCTTCATAGGAAGATCGATCTTCCACGGGACCAGCAATCACACGGAAGAGAAAGATCGATCTTTTACCCAATAAAGATCGATCTTTATGTGCCAGCTGAGTAAAATCAACGGCCCAGATCTAATCCGAGTGGGGGATGCTTGTCGTCTATAAATAGACCCCTTTGGGGGAATTTTATGGGATATTCTCTTAGACTTTTTCCAGCCTTTCCTCTTTTATACTCCTCTTACCTAATTTAGAATAAGGCCTTTTTGGAGGAGATCCATGGAAGGAGAGCGTCATCAACCTCTCTCCACGGATCAAACCCCCAAGATGAGTCACTAAACTCTTAACTTAGGGATTCTTATGATGTAATAAGGGTTTCTACTCATTGATGAATGCTTGGATTGCCCTATTGTGCCCTAGATCTAGGTCTCTTGCATGCTAGGGCTTGGATGGAACCTCTTGTGCGAGGGATTCATGCTAGAACCATGGATTTTCTCACGGCGAAGGATTCTAATCCAAGATTGGAATAGATTGGGGTGCTAGAACCACCACTAATCTATTCCAAACCCTCCACCCATCCTATCATATTGAACAAAGGTAAGGATTTCAGTCCTGAATTTCTCAGTTTTAATTATGGGAAAGAATTTCCTTAAAAATGCCTCTTGAAGTTGGTCCCAAGTTGTGATTGAGCGTGGAGGTAAACATTGAAGCCAGTGTTTAGCTTTATCTTTCAACGAGAAGGGGAAAAGTTTTAATTTAAAGGCATCATCATTAAAGTTCTCCAATTTTAGTGTAGTAATAATATCGATAAAATTGTGAATGTGCTCATAAGGATCCTCATTACTTAAACCCTGAAAGTGGGGTAACATTTGAATCGTTTGGGGTCTAATCTCATAGTGTGAGGCTGTGATTGCAGGAGGATCAATGGAAGGAGTGTAAGTGTAGGCAATGGGCAAGAAGTGATTTCTCAAAGGAACACGTCGTACCCCCCCATTGTTATTATTATTAGCCTCCCTTCCCATATTAGCATTAAGGTTGATGACATATCCCTCATTTTCAGCCATGGTGACAAAGGTCTCGTGAATAGATTGCAAGTTACTCAAAGATTGTTGACCTAAGGCACTAGCTTTTCGGAGTGTGGTCTCTAGTTCTAGATCCAAAGGTTCCAGCGGGGTATTTAAGGATCGTCTACCTTGCATGCAAGATCACACACAAATAGAGAAAAAGAAAATAGAAGATTCAGAGGAGAGGACAAAACCCGGAAAACAACAATTGAAACGAAAAAACTTTGAAGTAAAAAGGCTTAGCTGACTACGCAATTCCGATCGGTCGGTTTCTAGTCCGCAAGCTCCTTCACTCGAAGTCCACTTCAAAGCAGATGGCGCGGTCCGATCGATCGGATTCAAGTCCGACCGATCGCTCCAGGTGTCTGCCGAGTTGTGTTCTTCTCCAAGAAAAATCCGTTCCAATGCTGCAAAAATTCCAGAAAATTGTCAGAAAATTCCTAAAAAGTGTAAAATAACGAAAGGGAAAAATAAGAAAGATAAAAAACGAATTAAACAAAGAAAAAGAGTCAAGAGAAAATCAATCAATTAACCGTCAAAAATCCCCGGCAACGGCGCCAAAAATTGATCGCTCGCAAACGTCGTCGTTAAAACGTTGCTAACCTCAATCAAATCTTAAATTTATATCCTTGTTCAATCACTAATACTACTAGGTAGACTAGTGGTGAAATCCGGAGTCGAACCACAGGGAATTACTAGGAAAACCAAAATCGATTCTCAAAACTCTTGATCTAAATCAAACACTTCACTGATAGATTGATCTAACTGAAATTATCTAAGAAAGCAAAAGAAAATATTATGGTTTTAATCAGATGGAAAAAGATGTCTTAGGAAATACACAATCCACCCTAGTTTCACCCTTAATCTTCCATAGTTATCATCTTGATCACTTCTCTAAGTATTATGGATCGTATGGCTACAAGCTCACACGAATCCCTAAAAGAAGGTTTTATGTTCCCTACGGCATAACCTATCTTTGTTTGGCATAAATCATCTTTGGTCCTACCATTATCTTAAGTTATTCTACTCCTAATGACCTTAGCATGACTTATCTTCACGTAGCCTAGATTATCTCAAAGGTAAATCACAAACCACATGCAAACTATCTCATGAATCTCTACACTCAAGTACAACCATCATGTAGGACTAATAATACGTCAACGGAACTCTGTTCCTTCAATTCTATAATCATTAAAATCATATTCATGAGATTATACTTAGAGAAGTTCACAAAAATCCAACTAAGAAAGATCAAAAGTTATACTAGGGTTTCATGGTATTCCTAAGAACAAGAAAACTAGCCACTCATCTCTTGGAAATCAGCCATAGGTGTAGAAGATGAAGCCGTCGATCCCCGCGGAAAGATCATCGTCTTCAAAACCCTAAGCTTTTCCTTCAAAAGTGCTCCAAAAGATGATATTTTTCGGCTGGAAGACCCCTTTTTATATTAGAAACCCTCAACCTGCGAATTAGGAGTCCTAACAGAGGTTAAACTCTAATTTCCCTAATTTTCGGGTCGCTGACGTCATTGGAGCGATCGATCGGACTCAAACCGATCGATCGGACTTCCCAGTTTGACTGGGTTAATAACTGCCACGTCATCAGCTTCCTTATTCTTCAACTTCTACTCGGAATTCCGATTTGTAATCAATTCTGAAGCTAATCTGTATGGAATCTGAGAAAGTCTTCAACAGGAAAGTTCTAGATCTGGAAGTCTTCTTTCATCTTCCAAAAGTTCAGAATATTCTAATTAATGTAGAATAGTTGGCGAATATTCTCTTCAGCATCGACGGTGCAGCTTTCCAGCTTATGGATCTTCATTTATTCTTCAAATCTGCTATCACGCCATCAGGAATCTCGCAAAGTATCCAACATGAATATTGTAGAGCTTGAAGTCTTCTATCATGTACTAAATTTTCAAAATATTTGGACTTATACAGAATATCTGGCGAATAATTTCCTGACAGGCGACGAAGCAGTCTTTATCAAATAAATTCCTCTTCTTAGCCGAAACTCTTGTATTTCTTCTCAAAACCTATTTAAACCTGAAATCAAACAATATGACATCAAAGACAACCACTCTAGGCCTAACAAAGGTAATTTAAGGGGTTTAATTATGAATAATTAGTGACTTATCACACCCCCCAACTTACACTTTGCTAGTTCTCGAGCAAAGAAAAGATAAAAAGAAAGCAATAAATCTAACTAGCCACTTTCGTAGGTCTCACGATTGCACTTAGCATGTGCAACAAGCCTTTAAACCCCTGGGTTATCCCAGTGGAGGAGTTATAGTCTCCTGAGGGTTTTCAGGGATGACACCCACAAACATCTATACATTCCCTTGAATATATCATTTGAAATCAATTATAATACTCATCAACTCTAATGCATGAAATAGAAATAAAACAATAGCAAATTAATGCAAGCCAAACATATTTCCAACACTTCAACATATTTAACTACAATTAAGAACAACTTTAACACTCATGTGTGCGAAAAGAGTTCCACATGTCTCAAAGTATCAATTATATCCACACACTTCAACCATTCAAGAATAGCGAACTTGGCCAAGTACATATTTTCATTCACTACTTTGCAATCTTTTTTTTTTCATTTTTTTTTTCATATATGACATGTGCAATGTTATGATTTCTTAAGCTTTCTTCATGGTCCATGTAACGAGGTTCAAGCCAGTGACTCCCAAACCAGAAGGTTTTAGGGCACTAAGTGTAGAACACTCTTCAGACTCTAATGCTCAAACCATGAAGGCTACAAATCATAACTAGTCATTTTTCAGGAATTTCAACTGTTTTACGCGAACAACACACCTTGTTAGGCACATTGCCCGGTTACTAAGTATGAAACCCTTTTTGCATATAGAGCTTTTTTTTTTTTTTTCAATTGCATATTTTTCATGTAACCTAGCATAAGATCATAATTCCATCATAGTATCATGCTTAGAATCTAATTTCAACTCATCAACATGTGGAAGTGAACATGTGCATTAGGATATGTCAAATCATCCTTAATTCGTGGCAAAAGTGTTGAAGTATAGAAATAATATCATGCATAGCAAAAATTTAGCTATTTCTTATATCACATATGAGATCAAAATAAATCATAAATTATATTTCTAAATTAAGCATCTTTCATCAATAAATATCACAATTTCATTCTCATGACATAACTCAAGGGTGTATAAAGTTGGTTATCAGAAAAATATAAGCATGAAATTTATGAATGCTACCCCCCAACTTAAATGTAATTGTCCCCAAGTACACTAAGCCATAAAAATAAAGCAAGGAATAAAGGGTAGAGATAACCAGTATGAAAGCCTCAAAAATAGATTTCTCTCGCTTTAGATATACCCAGCATCGCCATAATAGAATAAATACTTCCTTCCCCCCATAACCTGTCACAGAAATATATACCTTTCCAAAAAGATCAAATATAACAAATAAAAGTCCAAAAAGGTATTAAAATCAGAGAAAATTTCGGCAGGATCTCCTTTCTATTTTCATGATATATCAATCCTGTACAAGCCTTCATCCCACAAAAATTAAATTATAGACATGAAAATATTAAAATACAGAAAATTATCCATGCACAACACCAAAAATATTCAGCATCCATAATATCATCCTGATTGAAGATCGGGACCGTCCGATTCGAAATCGAAGCTACGTAGCCTCTGGATTGTGTTGGCAGCCAACGGACGGCTGAGAGCTCGCCGGCGATGGGTCAACGGTGAAACGGCTTCGCCGGAGGACGTGAAGGGTGGGAATGGAGTCGTGGAAGCCCAAGGATACCTCCACGGTGGTCTGATCGAAGAATGGGGAGCTATACGCGACAGATTGGAGGTGATCGGCTCGGAGGAAGACAATCGCCGGAATCGGATTCTGATGATCGGAGCTCCAATCAAGGATGGAAAGGGGTGAGGAAGGATCGTGGAGGCATGGGGAATGGTCCTATGGTGTTGGATAAAGGAATTGAGCTTCCAGACGGTGCAATGAAGGTGGTCGGAGCGATGGTTTCGTCGGAGCCGGAAGCCGAGGATTCCAGAGGAAAGGAAGGGATTTGATGGTGGCGGAAGCGTCGTGGAGATGGAAGGAAGCTTTTGGAGGTGTTTGGGGCCGGTGAACGGCCGTGGATGATGGTGAAGACGATGGCGGTGGGGCTCACCGGCGTCGGAGGAGAAGTTGGCGAGGGAAATGAAGGACGGGGATGAATAGGTGGAAGGTTGGCGGAGGTATCAGTGGTATTTTTAGGGGCTGTGGACGACCGAAGAGGTGGCGACGGGCGGCGGTGGTCGTCGGCTCGGGGATGAGCCGACGAGCCGGGACGACGAGCCGTGGGGAGAAGAAAAGAGCGAGAGGAGAGAGAAAACTCAAAGAAAAATAAAGAAACTTCGGAAAAATAGGAAAAAGACGGAAAAAAATCATGGAAAATCCTAAAAATTAAGGAAAAAAAAACGGGAAAAAAAAATAAAACTTGGGTTGCCTCCCAACAAGCGCGCAATTTTAAGTCTTTCGCTCGACTTCCCGCAAAGGTGCCATTATAGCATGGATCCGTTTAAATGACGGAATCGATCACCCCACTTAAAATAATTTCCTCCATATAATGCTTGAAACCAAACCCAACCCCACAGTAAATCAAGTAGTTGATGATGTAGGCTAACAAAGTCTTTCCTCCCAACATGAGAACTAGAGACTCCACCCTCTATAAAAGGCAACCTATCGTCATGTTTCATCTTGCACCCCGGTCTACAGTATGTGTCCTCAAGAATAGTGAAACTATCAATCAGGTGAATCGGAAGTGAAATGTCAAATATAGATAAAAGACGCGGTGAAAGCAGTGATGATGGTGCATATATAGAGAAAAGAGGAGGTGGCTCAACCTTAGGATATACTGTCACATCTGTACAAAGGTGAGTGTCGGCATAATAAGCACACAATTGGCCCGTATCTATCACAGGTGCGGGAGCAAAAGATAGCGGTGAAAGGGGTTCAACCATCCCAGAAATAGTTTTTATTTCCGCAATATGCCGATCGAGTGATTGGTCGGGCAAGATGTGTGTTTTGATATCATATTTCGATTGTGCGGTGTTCAAATCAACATCATCATCAGAATCAGAAGCATAGGCATTCAAGATAGCAGATAACCTATCATTCTCCACTTCAACATCATCATCCTCAGAATCCTCAAACTCATACTCATTCAGAATCCTAGCATTGTGCAATTCAACATCATAATCATCATTGTCAGAATCATATTCCTTCAAAATCTCAGATACTCTATCATTGTGCAGTGTAGCATCACCATCATCATCATCATCAGAGTCATAATCCCTCAAAATCTCAGATAATCTATCAATCAATATAACATGAGATTTATCATCACAGCCGTAAGTCAAACTATCAACACGAAAGCATTCATTCTCACGCTTAGGCAAACATGTAGTCTTAAAGATGTTCAGTTTAACATGCATATTATCAAAAGAGACATCCATGACACCAGTTCGACACTGAATATTGGCATTTGCAGTGGCCAAAAAGGGGCGTCCTAAGAAGATAGGCATAGTCTTTCTGCAGTGAACAGCGGGTTCCATATCCAAGACGACAAAATCGACAGGGAAAAAGAAGTTGTCCACCTTAACCAATACGTCCTCTACGATACCTCTAGGGGTCTTAATAGACCTATCAGCTAATTGCAAAACAACCGAGGTCGGTTTCAGTTCCTCCATCCCAAATTCCTTATAAAGGTAAGAGGGCAAAATGTTAACACTGGCTCCTAGGTCAAGAAGGGCACCATCAATCTGGTAGTCTCCTATGCAACATGGTATGGTAGGGGTACCAGGGTCCTTCAATTTGGGTGGCGTTTCATGTCTCAAAATCGAACTGACTTGTTCAGGTAAAAGGATTTTCTTGTCTCTATTGGTTTTTGTCTGGCGTTTATGAGTGCACAAATCCTTAAGAAATTTGGCATATGAAGGGATTTGACGAATGGCCTGAAGCAAGGGTATGTTGATGTTGACATATTTGAAGATTTCAAGGGCGTCCTCTACGATACCTCTAGGGGTCTTAATAGTTGGATAGGGATCCTTAAGGGCCGCAGGAAAAGGCACTTTCGGTATGTATGTGCGTGGGTCGGGTTCATTTTCATCAATTGGATTTGAATCCACTTGATTAGGAGTATCATCAGGTTGCTGTAGGGGCAGAGACCGATCGGTCGGACCAGTACCCGATTGATCGGAATAGTTCCGATCGGTCGGATCTGAGAGCGATCCGTCGCTCTGGGCAGTGTCAGGAAGTGTATCCACTTGCTTACCGTTCCTTAAGGTTACTACAGCGTTTGCACTTTCAAAGTTTTGGGTATTTACGTGGTTCAAGGCCCTAGGATTTATAACTGGTTGACGAGGTAAATGACCATCTTCTTGCTTAGACACTGTGCTAGCCCGTTGCCCTAGTTGTATTTCTATTTTGGATATAGATTGAGCATGCGAATTAACATCATTTCTTATCAAAGCAATTTCGCTCCTAAGTTCACTCTTAAGCTCAACCATGCTAGCAGTAATGTTTTCATTCATGTTATTCATGCTAGAACTCAAATTTGCAAGAGTAGTCATGATTGCGTTCAAAGTTGGGTCAGAGGGTGCTTGTGGAGGAGGGTTAGGTGCAGTTTGTTGATATGGTGCAGAGTACCCTGGGTTGGGGTTTGTATGCGGTATAGATGGGTACCTATCAGACTGTTGAGGTGGTCTCCAACTAAAATTGGGATGGTTCCGTCAACCTGAATTATGTGTGTTTGAATACGAATTATTCTCAGGTTTAGTGAAGCCATATGTTGCGTTTGCTTGTTCCTGAACGAATTCAGGAAGTGAAGGAGCCAGGGGACAGTGGGTAATGTGATGTTCAAGGCTAGAGCATAGTGCACAAGTTTGAGGTTGATTTTGGAACAGTGGAGGGTCAGGTGCTTGTCTCATTTCCAATTTATCAAACCTTTTATTAAGGAGAGCTATTTGTGCAGTAAGGGCATCAAATCCAGAAATTTCAAAGGTTCCCTTAGATGTAGGCCGACTCCTAGGGTGTGTATACTGTTGTTGAGAATCAATGGAAATTTGTTCATAAAGGTTCCAGAGCTCATCATCATTTTTGTCTAAAGGAATACCCCCACAACAAGCTTTAACCCTAGTTTTACATCCTTCATTAAGACCTCTATAAAACTTATGCGTTAACAACCACTTTTCAATATCATGATGGGGACATTTTCTCAAAAGATCTTTAAATCTATCCCAGGCATCATGGAAAGACTCATCATCATATTGAACAAAGGTAAGGATTTCAGTCCTGAATTTCTCAGTTTTAATTATGGGAAAGAATTTCCTTAAAAATGCCTCTTGAAGTTGGTTCCAAGTTGTGATTGAGCGTGGAGGTAAACATTGAAGCCAGTGTTTAGCTTTATCTTTCAACGAGAAGGGGAAAAGTTTTAATTTAAAGGCATCATCATTAATGTTCTCCAATTTTAGTGTAGTGATAATATCGATAAAATTGTGAATGTGCTCATAAGGATCCTCATTACTTAAACCCTGAAAGTGGGGTAACATTTGAATCGTTTGGGGTCTAATCTCATAGTGTGAGGCTGTGATTGCAGGAGGATCAATGGAAGGAGTGTAAGTGTAGGCAGTGGGCAAGAAGTGATTTCTCAAAGGAACACGTTGTACCCCCCCATTGTTATTATTATTAGCCTCCCTTCCCATATTAGCATTAAGGTTGATGACATATCCCTCATTTTCAGCCATGGTGACAAAGGTCTCGTGAATAGATTGCAAGTTACTCAAAGATTGTTGACCTAAGGCACTAGCTTTTCGGAGTGTGGTCTCTAGTTCTAGATCCAAAGGTTCCAGCGGGGTATTTAAGGATCGTCTACCTTGCATGCAAGATCACACACAAATAGAGAAAAAGAAAATAGAAGATTCAGAGGAGAGGACAAAACCCGGAAAACAACAATTGAAACGAAAAAACTTTGAAGTAAAAAGGCTTAGCTGACTACGCAGTTCCGATCGGTCGGTTTCCAGTCCGCAAGCTCCTTCACTCGAAGTCCACTTCAAAGCAGATGGCGCGGTCCGATCGATCGGATTCAAGTCCGACCGATCGCTCCAGGTGTCTGCCGAGTTGTGTTCTTCTCCAAGAAAAATCCGTTCCAATGCTGCAAAAATTCCAGAAAATTGTCAGAAAATTCCTAAAAAGTGTAAAATAACGAAAGGGAAAAATAAGAAAGATAAAAAACGAATTAAACAAAGAAAAAGAGTCAAGAGAAAATCAATCAATTAACCGTCGAAAATCCCCGGCAACGGCGCCAAAAATTGATCGCTCGCAAACGTCGTCGTTAAAACGTTGCTAACCTCAATCAAATCTTAAATTTATATCCTTGTTCAATCACTAATACTACTAGGTAGACTAGTGGTGAAATCCAGAGTCGAACCACAGGGAATTACTAGGAAAACCAAAATCGATTCTCAAAATTCTGGATCTAAATCAAACACTTCACTGATAGATTGATCTAACTGAAATTATCTAAGAAAACAAAAGAAAATATTATGGTTTTAATCAGATGGAAAAAGATGTCTTAGGAAATACACAATCCACCCTAGTTTCACCCTTAATCTTCCATAGTTATCATCTTGATCACTTCTCTAAGTATTATGGATCGTATGGCTACAAGCTCACACGAATCCCTAAAAGAAGGTTTTATGTTCCCTACGGCATAACCTATCTTTGTTTGGCATAAATCATCTTTGGTCCTACCATTATCTTAAGTTATTCTACTCCTAATGACCTTAGCATGACTTATCTTCACGTAGTATAGATTATCTCAAAGGTAAATCACAAACCACATGCAAACTATCTCATGAATCTCTACACTCAAGTACAACCATCATGTAGGACTAATAATACGTCAATGGAACTCTGTTCCTTCAACTCTATAATCATTAAAACCATATTCATGAGATTATACTTAGAGAAGTTCACAAAAATCCAACTAAAAAAGATCAAAAGTTACACTAGGGTTTCATGGTATTCCTAAGAACAAGAAAACTAGCCACTCATCTCTTGGAAATCAGCCATAGGTGTAGAAGATGAAGCTGTCGATCCCCGCGGAAAGATCGTCGTCTTCAAAACCCTAACCTTTTCCTTCAAAAGTGCTCCAAAAGATGATATTTTTCGGCTGGAAGACCCCTTTTTATATTAGAAACCCTCAACCTGCGAATTAGGAGTCCTAACAGAGGTTAAACTCTAATTTCCCTAATTTTCGGGTCGCTGACGTCATTGGAGCGATCGATCGGACTCAAACCGATCGATCGGACTTCCCAGTTTGACTGGGTTAATAACTGCCACGTCATCAGCTTCCTTATTCTTCAACTTCTACTCGGAATTCCGATTTTTAATCAATTCTGAAGCTAATTTGTTCGGAATCTGAGAAACTCTGCAACAGGAAAGTTCTAGATCTGGAAGTCTTCTTTCATTTCCCAAAATTTCAGAATATTCTAATTAATGTAGAATATTTGGCGAATATTCTCTTCAGCATCGACGGTGCAGCTTTCCAGCTTATGGATCTTCATGTATTCTTCAAATTTGCTATCACGCGATCAGGAATCTCGCAAAGTGTCCAACATGAATATTGTAGAGCTTGAAGTCTTCTATTACGTACTAAATTTTCAAAATATTTGGACTTATACAGAATATCTGGCGAATATTTTCCTGACAAGCGACGAAGCAGTCTTTATCAAATAAATTCCTCTTCTTAGCCGAAACTCTTGTATTTCTTCTCAAAACCTATTTAAACCTGAAATCAAGCAATATGACATCAAAGACAACCACTCTAGGCCTAACAAAGGTAATTTAAGGGGTTTAATTATGAATAATTAGTGACTTATCAGCCTCATCGAGCGATAGGTGTAACTAGCCACTCACCTATCGACATTTGGATTTAACCATTCAATTTGAGGTGGCATACCCTGGTCTTAGGAAGAATTATTAGATTCCTCGACCTTTCTGCATATTTTATCACTTTTTAGCATTAATTTTGGTCTAGTCTAGTTAAAAACCTAAATCTAAATCTTTTCTTCCAACTTCTTGGTAGACGATCATGCTTAGTCTGCCGCTTCAATCCTAGTTTCTTCCTAGTGGATCGACTCGGACTCACCACTAGCTACCCCCAAAGGTAGTTACTAGAGAGTTTGATTATAAATTTTGTAATTTTGATCAGGCGCGTTAAGCCGCGACACTTGCCATGTGCCATCAAAATTTTGGCGCCGTTGCCGGGGACTGATAACTAGTTTTGAGTAGCTTACTTAGTATAGTTTTCTTTTGAATTAGTTATTTTTCTTATACCTACTATATAAAAGACCAAAAATAGAATCGTGCTAATATTGTCATATCTTTTTGTGATATAAAGGGGGAATGGCGGAGCATCCTTCCGAGCAGTGGAGGAGCGATCGTTGACAACTCGTCGCTGAGAGTGCACTGTTTGTATTTCTCAACCTTGTATGCTCTTCGTGATGTGGGAATGAGTGTGCATGAAGATTCTGATTTTGATATTACATTGCAAGCATTTTTGGATTCTCGTGTTGCATCGCATAAACCATAAGCTCA
This sequence comes from Narthecium ossifragum, assembly GCA_963920575.1. Classification (NCBI taxonomy): domain Eukaryota; kingdom Viridiplantae; phylum Streptophyta; class Magnoliopsida; order Dioscoreales; family Nartheciaceae; genus Narthecium; species Narthecium ossifragum. Next base: position 14,697,168 of record OY986968.1, read on the forward strand.
TTCTCATTCATCCATGGATAACCCCGATCCTCATGATCTTCCCGATCCTGTGGCCAATCTTCACCAACCCGAAAACCAAGGTCGTAGGTCCATGAAGGACTTTTAAATCCCTAATTGTTTCACCTCAAATTCTTGCATCTAACCCCCGGTGAGATTAAACCACAATTTCTACAATCTTTGTCGGCCTTTCATGGATTATCCCACGAGGACCGTTACAACCATATCCCTCTAGACTCTATACCCGACCCCAGTATACTAGTATAGGTACAACATCCTACACACCCACCTATCCTACTTACTGATCCTAGTATGGTCTGGCTAGTTTGGGTAAGTCTTACATGCACAGACGCCGTGTTCTACCGTAAACGCTCGCCCAGACCCCTATAGAAACTATACCGGCCTTAGTATACTAGTATAGGTTCAACATCCTCAGTAATACATCCTCAATAATACATTCATAAAAGCACATTCTCAATAACAAATCCTCAAGTTAAGTCAAAGTCCTCGATCGACATACGGAGATCAAAATCCATCTGTCAAGTCATCGACATAGCACCTAAACTCTGACTAGTCTAGCTACAAGACCTTACTAGACCCAACCACAATCTCTGTCCTAAGACAGCCTTACATTCCTAGCATGTATGCACAAAGCAGACAACATCATAACATAATCAAATATAGTAACTCATAAATTCTCATATATGCATATAATATAGGAATAACATAACATAACATTCCATAACACAATTAAGCAAGTAGACGGCTCAGCTAGCCCAACAGATCATAACATAGCATGCAACCATCATCACAAAGGTATAGCTATACAACATGGCATACAACACAACATTGCATCACATAACACAGCATACAGCAAGTATATCATAACATACACACATCCCTAGTAAGAGGTGACTGCTACCTCAATAGAACAATCGATATGCTCCTTAAGTCCATGGGTCCACGTCCTGCTCTGGCCCCTGACAACCGCTGAAAAGATCGCCTAAAGCACAAGGATAAAGATCTCGATCAGTTATAGTCCCAAACGAAAATGAAACTACCAGATACCGGTAGAGCTCGAAAAGCTGGTCGAAAGGACGTGAAAATCAATGAAATTGGACGTCGGCGCGCAGCACGCTGGGCACGCGCGATGACTCCGCCCACGGTGGACCAGCCCCCTGGCGTTTCCATCGAGGCATCGCCGCTCGACTGCGCCGCGGCTGCAACTTGCAACACCTGCAACGAAATCTGCCACATCTGCGACGAAATCTACCGCGCCTACGACAGACTCTGCCCCACTGACGACGAACTCTGCCGCGCCTGCGACGGAATCTGTGATGATGATGCATAATGTCATATTTTTATCCCTTAATACTTAGTCTCTTTTGCTTATTTGATACATAAATACACTCATATTCGTTATATTTTGATTTAGGTTACAATTGGAGTCATTGAGTGCGAAGCATGGCAAAAAGAGCATATTTGGGCAGTTTTTGCATAAAGGGATCGATCTTCTATAATGGAGAGATCAATCTTATCATGACGTAATAAAGAAATCCAAGCTGAAGGAACAAGGATCGATCATTGCCCTTGAAAGGATCGATCTTTGTTGTGAATTAAATCCTGACAGAGAGCATACTTTCAGAGGATCAATCATTGTCCTTGAAAGGATCGATCTTTGTTGTGAATTAAATCCCGACAGAGAGCATACTTTCAGATGATCGATCATTTCCCTTGAAAGGATCGATCTTTGTTGTGAATTAAATCCTGACAGAGAGCATATTTTCATATGATCGATCATTTCCTATGAAAGGATCGATCCTCTCTTCACCCGAGAAAATTGAGAAAATCGGCGATGGAAAGGAGACTAAGTATGCTCTTTGTCAGGATTTAATTCACAACAAAGATCGATTCTTTCAAGGGCAATGATCGATCCTCTGAAAGTTGCTCTCTGTCAGGAATTAATTCACAACAAAGATCTATCCTTGATCCTTCAGCTTGGATTTCTTTCATTATGTCATGATAAGATCGATCTCTCCATTATAGAAGATCGATCCCTTCATGCAGAAACTGCCCAAATATGCTCTTTTTGCCTTGTTTCGAACACAATGACTCCAATTATAACCTAAATCAAAATATAAGGAATATGAGTGTATTTAGGTATCAAATAAGCACAGGAGACTAAGTATTAAGGGGTAAAAATATGACATTATGCATCATCATCAATCTGCCGTGTCGACGACGCGTCTGCGACAGAATCTGTCGCACGGACGGCGCATCTGTGACAACCCAGCCCTGGTGACAAGCACCCCTCTGCTAAGAAGGGCTTCCGGAGCTCTCACCAGAACTCCGCTGAAGCTTCGTTGGAGGTCCATTAAACCCGATGCTTAACCGCCCGACAACCACCACGACGAAGATGAGACCTTGCTTACTGCCCCAACCACCGAATCTAGAGGAAGATCAACGACCACGACCAGAGGAAGGCCTGCCGGAAATCTCATCGAAAACCATGGTAGGGAGGGGAAGCAAGCTTCAGCCCGCATGGGAAAACACCCAAACAGGGTCTGGAGAGATGCCCCAGACCACGGGGGTCCTTCCCCAGTGCTGCAGTCGTCGAGGGAGGTCCTCGACGCCGTCCACAAAATCTTCTCCGGTGACCTATCGCCGGATAACCGAGAAGCTCCCGAAAACCCAACGGAAAACACACAAAAAAGAAGAGATTGGAGGGGAAAAAAGATAGGAGCTCACCTGAGCCAAGAGGGAGACGAAATCTGGCGGGAACCTCACCGGATCTACCTGATTTTCGGTGACCTCCACCTCTCCTTCTCCCGATTTTTCTTTCCCCTTTCCTCCCTCCTTCTTTCTTCTCCGGCACCGGCGATCCCTCTTCGTCCTCCCGATCTCTAGGCCGATCTGTCTCTCGGGTTGGCAGCCAAAAAAGGGGAAGGAGAAGAGATTCGATTTCTCTAGAAGGGGTTGGTTTTTGCAGAAAACCACCCGTAAAACACAAAATTACACGAAATGTCCTCCAATCTTACATAAAATCCCTTATATGAAAATAGGCCCTTACAACATCCCCCCCTTAAGGGAATTTCGTCCCCGAATTCGACTCGGGCATGAAAAACGAAGATCACCATACTCAAGCTCGCATCCTCGACACACCAATCATACTCGGGCCCCACTCCTGACAGGTGTCCCCTCTACTTAACTCCACAGTGGAAACATCTGATGGAGGTTACAATTGGCACGGTAGTTTGGCTAGACTGGCATGCGGTGATACGATGCACCTTCTCTAGGGCTTTCGTATCTAGTCTCTTGCCTAGTCTCGGCTCCTCCTTAGCCAAAGCTATGGCTAGGTCGAGATATACCTTTAGGGTTTTAGGAGAAGCACCCTAGGTATTCGACAAGGAAGGCTGAAAACCGGAGGAGAGAGACGGATGAGGAAGAGGATTACCTTGCAGCTTCCTCAATGGTTGGCTGGCTTCTCTTGGAGATCCAAGCCTTGGAGAACGTGGGTGATGGCTGGTAGTGGTGATGATGGTGGCGGAGGAGTGGACGGCAGCGGAGAAGGAGACCGGTGATGGAGAAGGACCGGCTGTAGAGAGAGATGAAGGTGGCTGGTGGATTATGAGGAAACTAGGTTACAACTACTCCTATATTACTTCTACTCCTAGGATTTATCTCTACTAAATAATAACTCTCATAAATTCGTCCATGCATAATTACAAGCTATGGAGGTCCTTTTATAGAGGCCTCAAGAGAGTTCTACTACAACCTGAATACTACCTTGCTTTAATCAGCAAGTAACCAGACTTTCCTAATAAGACTCAATCTTATCTCAACTTCCTAATAATAAGGACTCATAATAGGAACTGATTTAAGCAAACCATAAACTGAACTCAATTTAGGAAACTGACTCAATCAAGATAACTACTAACTAGGAAATCAACTAAGTAAGCAAACCAGCTAGGAATAGGATTCCTTTGGCCGGCTGAGCTTAGAACGCCCAAAGGGACTTGGGTGCAGCCAACTCCTTGGTGTGGGCCCATCCAAGCAAGGACGTGGGACCCTTCTAGGAATGGCTCGGTTCGACCTCGTATCATCCCTCCTCCCTTCGAAATTGGCCTTGTCCTCAAGGCCTGAATGTGATGAGGAAAGAGGGCTCTTCTTTCTCGAACCGGAGTGATGTGGCTGGACCGCAACTGTTGCTCTGTACTCGGTGGTGAGAATCCCGGTCTGGCCCATGGTGGATCTAATGGTAACTGGGCCATTGAATCAGGGGGCCATGCAGCTGGTGAGAACCCTGGTCGCACCCATGGTGGATCAGGTGGTAACCGGATCGGTGAATCAAAGAGCCATGCTGCCGGTCTAGAAGGAGGGAGCTGAAACTTAGGCCTATCCGGGGGTCGCTGGAACTCCTTGAAGTAAAGGACGGCCATAAATCGGCGGTGGTGTGTCCTTAGTAGCTGGCTTCCTTGGTCAAAGACTAGATCAACTTGAATCGAGTCCTTCTAAGGTGGAAGTAGACCCAATAGGGCAGCTGAATACAATCGAGTGCAGCTGAGCTTGGATATTTCTCTGTTTTTCTCGAAGGGGATCATCAGGGCTCTGGCTTCAACATCAATCCTCACGGTCAGAGTCGACAAAGTCGTTCTGAAACTTCGAGTGGTGGATGGATGCTGGGCGATGCTCTTGGATCTGATCAGTTGGAAGATGGCAACCGAATAAGGAGGGTAGCTCCTTGGATAGCTCAGATCAGTTGGGGGATGCCTAATCAACTGAAGATGCGTAGGAAACATCTGGATCTGATCTAGTGGAAGTCTGAAATCAAGCTTGATCAAGTCGGATTGGCTGAGCTTGCTTGAACTTGGTGGGCTTGGATCAGATCTGACTTGGTCGGATTTGACTGAATCCAATTGATCCGGACTTAGCTTGAACTGGTCTGGATCTGGGCTTGATCGGATTTGGTTGGTGTAGCCAAATCTGGTTGTGTCTGGATTGAATCTATCCAAGTATTGTAAGCTGGAGTCTGACTCGATCGAGTGTGGAAGATGGAGTCGGACGATCAGGTTCAAACGGTGGTGATTTGATCTGATATGATCTGATGGTTGAGATCTGTCCAGTGCTTGAAGAAGCTTGGGATTGGATTGAGATCTGGCAGCTGGAGGTGGCCGGAACTCAATTGCTTGTGAGGGAAGCTCGTCGGAGTTTACATCGAATGGGGAAGAGGTAGTGAGAGGATGGGGGTTCGATCCAACGGAGTGAATCTGGCCAGGGGTCAGTTCAGGTAGTGGATCTGGAGGGGGTCCACGTTGGTCAAGGGTGAGGAGATGGAACCGACGGTGATATGCTGGTTGGAGTTTGGAGTCGGCCTCAGTAAGGATACGGGAAGGGTCAGGAGGTTTAGGGGACGGTCTTTGGTGGTTTGAGAGATCCTTCAGTGGGCCATGGAAGGAGGTTATGGTAGGATCAGGAGCAGGTAGGCAGCGATTACCTTGGGGGTTGCTGCCGGAGTTGAAGGAGATGGATTTGGGAGCCGGCTGATTTGGGGATGGAACGGGGTAGGAATGAGGAGGGCCTTGGTGGGGGTTACATGGTACGGGGAGGGCATGAACTGAGGTAAGGTCGGTGGCTACAGTTTTGTGGACTTCGGGTAGATTGCCGGAGATGACAATCGGCTGTAGGACTGGAGAACGGGGGGCCGTGGGTTGGTAGGGGGAAAGAGGGTGGCCTTGATTAGTGGTGGGGGCTGCCGGGGAGGAGTAGGGAGAGTTGCTGGTCGTGGGATGTGGTGTGGTTGGGTGAGGGGGCAGCGGGTGTTGTTCATGGTTTTGGTCATGGGGCAGCTCATGGGTAAGTGGAGTATGAGGAGTCCTAATCCCGGTAGAGTTGGGTTTATGTTTTGCAATCCAAGTTGCAGCTAGAATGGGATTTTCTTTGGAAATTTGAACTCTGGTAGGGCTTGACTGATTTGTAGGAGAATATCGTTGGATCATTGCTTCCCATTGTTCTACTGAAGGGTAAGGCAAAGGGATCCAACTCTGGACAGCTTTCTTCCATTGTTCAGCCGTAGGGTAAATCGTACTCCGAGTTTGACTAGGATTCCTAGTTGGAGTAGGATTTGTAATTCTAGTTCCAGTAGGATCTTGAGTCCAAGTCGTACCCTGAGTTTGACTCGAATTCCTAGTTGGAGTAGGATTTGTAATCCTAGTTCCAGTAGGATTTGGAGTCCAAGTTGTACTCAAATAGCCATTGGTGTTTATAGGTTTGGGTTGGTTGTAGGGAGTAGGTAATGGTTGATACGGTGGTGATGGATTGTAGGGAAGACTAGGGTTGTACGGTGCGTAGGGAGGTGGCATAAGCTGCTGGTATGGTGGCGGAGAAAGGGTAGTGGGGCCAGGTATGGGTGAGGGATGGATAGAGGGCTCAAGGTTTGGATACTGGCTCGGTTCATAGGCAGGTTGGATGTGAGGTGGGTAATAGTAGGCTTGTGGAAGAATTGGGTTGTAGGCTGCATAGGGTGGAGGTTGGGTAGGGTTAGGGTTCTGTAGGGATGATGATGGAGGTAAAGGATAATGATGTGGAAGAGGGATTCGACCAGGTATAGGAGTAGGTCTGGTCGGATGAACAGTGATCCGTGTAGGGTTTGAGCAATTCATGGTATAACTAGGGTTTTGGCCAGGTACTCTTCCTGCCATGTGGACTCCTTCGGAAGGATTTCTGACGGCACAGGTAAGAGGAAAGAGCTCTGATACCAAGTTGATATGATGCACCTTCTCTAGGGCTTTCGTATCTAGTCTCTTGTCTAGTCTCGGCTCCTCCTTAGCCAAAGCTATGGCGAGGTCGAGATATACCTTTAGGGTTTTAGGAGAAGCACCCTAGGTATTCGACAAGGAAGGCTGAAAACCGGAGGAGAGAGACGGATGAGGAAGAGGATTACCTTGCAGCTTCCTCAATGGTTGGCTGGCTTCTCTTGGAGATCCAAGCCTTGGAGAACGTGGGTGATGGCTGGTAGTGGTGATGATGGTGGTGGAGGAGTGGACGGCAGCGGAGAAGGAGACCGGTGATGGAGAAGGACCGGCTGTAGAGAGAGATGAAGGTGGCTGGTGGATTATGAGGAAACTAGGTTACAACTACTCCTATATTACTTCTACTCCTAGGATTTATCTCTACTAAATAATAACTCTCATAAATTCGTCCATGCATAATTACAAGCTATGGAGGTCCTTTTATAGAGGCCTCAAGAGAGTTCTACTACAACCTGAATACTACCTTGCTTTAATCAGCAAGTAACCAGACTTTCCTAATAAGACTCAATCTTATCTCAACTTCCTAATAACAAGGACTCATAATAGGAACTGATTTAAGCAAACCATAAACTGAACTCAATTTAGGAAACTGACTCAATCAAGATAACTACTAATTAGGAAATCAACTAAGTAAGCAAACCAGCTAGGAATAGGATTCCTTTGGCCAGCTGAGCTTAGAACGCCCAAAGGGACTTGGGTGCAGCCAACTCCTTGGCGTGGGCCCATCCAAGCAAGGACGTGGGACCCTTCTTGGAATGGCTCGGTTCGACCTCGTATCATGCGGTCACACTATCGGGCCGGCCTTGTACCACTACCTTAGACTCTCAGAAACACGCGAACTAGCACCCAACACCTCGCGAACCAACAGGCAGTCCCAACGGTAGTGTACCAGTGACTGGCACCCCAAGTAGAAGATCGACACTCACACAGTCCTACGCCCTCACATCCCACTAAGGGTCCAACTACACGTTCACCAAACTATGACTTACAACAAACGGCTAGGTGGTTAACCATCGGTGATGCATGTGCCACTACCTCATTCTCTTCGATCGACCACCACGACTAGTCTAGCCCTAATGAAGTGAACTACAATCTACTATTGATGGCTTTCCGCAGCCGAGCATACCATCACGCAAGTCTCGTACCGAGAGAAGAACGTAACCTAGCACATCATCACCAAGAACACACTAGTCCGGACGGTCACACATCTCTAGACCCCTAGTCGCAAGACAAGAATAAGCACCTGTCCCCCACGACCACAAAACAAAAGACAACAACCAACATGGCAAACTCGCACACAGCAAACAGATCATACATAGAACATAACAAATAACCACACAAATTGTAGTATAGATCTACGAAAATCTAGCTCAATTGAAGACTACAATTACTTCCCAAATAAATCACCATATTAATAATAAAGAGCCAGAAACATTAAATCTCCTCTCAAATCTCGGCAAAACCAACAGATTTAACGAAAGCCAATAATGAAATTGTTCTCCATAAACTGCCTCCAACTCATAACTGAAAGGACAATCAACTAATATTTATACTGGAGCAAGACCAAAGCGTGTAAAACAATCTAAATCGATAGCAGACAACCATCAAGATCGAGTCTTTTGACTCCAAGTAATACAATTTAATTGCTAAACAACCAAGCATGAAACTCCTTTTCCTAAAACTTTTACACTAACTATATCAAAAAGCAGCACGAAAACAAACATGACACACTCTAAAAGTGCAACCACTCTAAAGACAGTTGACGAATTTGGAGAAAGCATCAGACAAGATTCAACCTTTCTTTCAAATTCCGCAAGAACCGCGATTGGAAAACAAACCCAATTCACAACCTCCAAACGTAATTGGCAGGATATCCTCTAGAAAACAACCAATTCTCAAAGCCTATGCTCTGTTTCAAGAAACAATATGAGGTGAAAGTTCTTTCACACTTGAACCAAAGTTCTGCTTGAAGGAAAGACCTCCCAGCATCGTGGACATCCAAAAATAAGAAATCAGGACTAGAAAGCTCCACAATGGATCTCAATCAACCACCACTCTTCCATGAAATGAAAATAAATAAATACCAAACTCAGATGATAAGATTGGAGCAACATCAATCAATCTCGAATGGAGATCTTCAGCACAAGAACCAATCAAAACAGCAAATTAACTTCAAACCAGAAAATTCTCTTCCAGCCAGAAGCCAATAAAGGTTAGGGAAATCCTTCAAATTCACTTAAATTTTGACCGGATAATATCAACATAACCAGCTTCACCATTGCATAAAAAGCTACACAAATAACCAAGAAAGCTCAAAAAATTTGAAAAACAAGCAAGAAGCATCTAATTTTGATACAATACTAAGTCAGAGCAACATTGACATCTAGTTCTTGATATTAAAAATAAAGAACCCGAACAAGAATATAAGAATTCCACTTTTGAGTTTTGAAAACCCAATGAGAGCTAAATCCTTGAATTCAATTTGAACTGCAACCCTAAATTCTTAAATCAACCCAGCATATACACCATGAACTACTTTCTTGAAACATGCAACCAATTCGCCAATAAACCAAATCGAGCCAGAATCTCAAAATTTAGAAAAAAAGAAAAGCATCTAATTTATGATTCCGGCTTTTGAATTAGACCAGTGGTACGAACACCAGCTCCGAGTTCAAACACTAACCAAAACCGACAACACATAAGCAAAACCCACAAATACACGAAAAGCACTCTAAAGAGCAATCCAGTGATGAAAGCCCATGAAAAATTTGCATGTCTGAGGGTCAAAATCATCAAACATTGAGCAGAAGGTTGTTCTTCATCGAGAACAACACAACTCCTCTTACACCACTCTCTTTAGGCAATTCTTGGTCAAATCGAAAGAAATAAAAGACTATTTTAGATCCAAAACTCATTTCTATAAATTCCTGCACAAAAAATCAGATCAAACATTGGTTTAAAAAGGAGTTGAAACCTTCCAAAAACTTAGCCTCTTAGTCACTAACAGATTTGCAACTATAAGGTTGCTTCCCAACGAGATTTCACTGGAAATATCCAGTAAAACTCACAAGTCATGCCAAAAAGCATCATCCATCAACTCTACACTTGATTTGATCCATGAAAGAGGAAATATCTTGATGAAATGGCAAAGAAATAAGGGTTCTTCTCTCAACGCTAACAGGAAATATAGAAAATAGAACAAAACTTGCAATCAATGTGAAGAAAACCATAAACAACATCTAGGCAAAAAAATGAGCCGCAACAATTACCAAACACAAATATAGTTACAATGACATTGGCCAAGCTTTTCGAGGGCCTAATCAATTTATTTATTTAATTTTTTTTTGGATCAAGTTCAAGGAATTATCAACAAATCAAAATCCATAGCACAATAACATATAAAAACATCCTTTAATTTGGTCGCAAAACGCCGATCTTGAATCATCAATGACAAATTAACAAAGATTTGTACATAAGAATGTATCAAAACTTTCACCAGTTGCTTGTCAATGTACTAAATAATGTTAAAACTAGAACCGAGTATCGACAAGAAACCCAAGATCTGGAGCAATACGGATCTATATTCATGAAATAGAGCTAAACTTGCTGGCTCAACCGGTTTTTTATCGTTATTTTGGAGACAATTCCATCAAAGAAAACCAACACTATAGCATGATCCTATCATCAAGAAGAAAAACGAGTATTGTTCAGTCAAGAGTAGGATAGCAGCACTTAAAATGATTTATGGGCATATGTCGTTGCAAGAACTTCGATTAAACCGATCATGATTGTGATAAAGGAGTCACTAACAACGCTATGCATAAAATTGCTCCAGAACAATAAGACTTTTAGGTGATCAAAACCAATTAAACTCTCAAGCTTTTAGATGCTCAAAACCACCAGAAATTTGGGAAAGGAATATGCTTTCCAACGGAAGAGTAAAATATCAGCAATTAACCCAATTTCTCTTATCAAACATATCCAAATAAAGATTTAAAATATCCCTCTTGTATTGCATCCAGTTTGACAACGATAAAACAAGACATACAGTCAAAAATTTTGATCGGAATTGAATAAAGAACGCAGTTTCTCCATCCAAAACAGAGCTATGAATTTCCGATCACTTGCTAGGCTATTTTAAACTAGACTTTCTCTAGTTCAAATTCATAATCTAGTGATATACAAACATATAATCAACCTTCAAATACATATAAACTATGAACAATCAAGCATACAAGGATGCATCTAAAGACTCTATCTAGCCCATTCCTACCCATCTATGATATGAACCATCCTATCTCACCCTAGGACCTATAGCCTAGGCTCTGATACCAACCTGTCATGCCCCCCCCCAAATTTAACCTCCAATTATCCCAAAAAGTTTTAAAAAATAGAAATATTGGCATGACCTTTGGGCACGGGTACGTGAGATCACAATTTACAACCTATCAACAGTTACAACCCACACATCTTATGACATTTTATCCAGTATTAACAACATAAATCATAATTTTGGGAACAAGTCACCTGACGACAATCTAGGACATTGGTGTACACCCACCTATCCTAATATACTGCCCAAGTATGGTCGGCTAGTATGGATAAGTCTTACATGCATAGACGCCGCGTCCGACTGTCAACGCTCGCCCATACCCCACTAGACTCTATACCCGCCCCCAGTATACTAGTATAGATACAACAACCTACACACCCACTTATCCTAGTTATTGATCCTAGTTTGGTCTGGCTAGTTTGGGTAAGTCTTACATGCACTGACGCCGCGTTCGACCGTCAACGCAAGCCCAAACCCCTATAAACTCTATACCGGCCTCAGTATACTAGTATAGGTTCAACATCCTCAGTAATACATCCTCAATAATACATTCTCAATAGCACATTCTCACTAACAAATCCTCAAGTGAAGTCAAAGTCATCGATCGACATACGGAGATCAAAATCCATCCGTCAAGTCATCGACATAGCCCCTAAACTCTGACTAGTCTAGCTATAGGACCTGACTAGACCCAACAACAATCTCTATCCTAAGACAGCATGACATTCCTAGCATGTATGTACAAGCTACACAACATCATAATATAATCAAATATAGTAACTCATAAGTTCTCATATATGCATACAATACAGGATTAGCATAGCATAACATTCCATAACACAATTAAGCAACTAGAGGGCTCAGCTAGCCCAGCAGATCATAACATAGCATGCAACCATCATCACAATGGTATAACTATACGACATGGCATACAACACAACATTGCATCACATAAACACAACATATCGCAGGCATATCACAACAAACATACATCCCTAGTAGGATGTAACTCCTACCTCAAATGAACAGTAGATACGCTCCTTAAGTCCGGGGGTCCACGTCCTGCTCCGGCCCCTGACAGCAGCTCAAAAGATCGCCTAAAGCACAAGAATAAAGATCTCAATCAAGTACAACCCCAAACGAAAATGAAACTACCAGATACTGATAGAGCTCGAAAAGTTGGTCGAAACGGCGTGAGAGTCAATGAAATCGGACGTCGGAGCTCCGCATGCTGGGGCGTGCACGACGACTCCGCCCACGGTGGACCAGCCCCCCAGCGTTTCCGACGCGGAATCACCGCTCGACCACGATGCCGCTGCAACTTGCCCCACCTGCGACAAAATCTACCGCATCTACGATGAAATCTGTCGCGCCTGTGACGGACTCTGCCGCACCGACGACGAACTCTGCCACGCCTGTGACGGAATCTGCCGCACCGACGACGCGTCTGTGATAGAATCTGCTGCAACGACGGCGCGTCTGCGATAACCCAGACCCGATGACAGGCACCCCTCCACCAAGAAGGGCCGTCGGAGCTTTGCTGGAGGCCCATTAAACCTGCTGGTTAACCGCCGGACAACCACCACGGCGAAGACGAGACCTTGCCTACCAGCCCAACCACCATCTAGAGGAAAATCAACGGCCATGGCCAGAGGAAGGCCAGCTGGAAATCTCATCGGTAACCATGGCAGGGAGGGGAAGCAAGCTTCAACTGTCATGGGAAAACACCCAAACAGGGTATGGAGAGATGCCCCAGACTACGGGGGTCCTTCCCCGGCGCTGTAGTCGCTGAGGGAGGTCCCCGACGCCGTCCACAACATCTTCTCCGGCGACCTATCACCGGAGAACCGTGAAGCTCCCTAAAACCCAACGGAAAACACACAAAAAAGAAGAGATCGGAGGGGGAAAGAAGATGGGAGCTCATCTGAGCCAAGAGGGAGACGAAATCTGGCGGGAACCTCACCGGATCTACCCGATTTTCGGTGACCTCCTGATGTCACTCAAATGTGTCACGCACAGCGGTCGCGGTGCAGTACATCATAAGAGAGGTCGAACCCACAGAGAGACAAGCAGAAAACGTCCAAAACACAAATAACAATGAATTGAAGACAAACGAGAACTTAAGAATTAACTAAATTAGATCAAAGGATTTAATTGAAATATAAGATTAACTACGGATATCAGGATTTTAATAAGGCTAGGCTTCAGGAATCACCTCACTCAGATTTAGGTTCTTCTCTTCTCAATGGTTCATATAATACTCAGTTAAGGGATTCACATCCCAATCACCTTAACCGGGAGATATGAAACTATAAACCTAACAAAATATATAAATGTCTCTTCGTACGATTGATTCTTCCTTATTATAATTCAAACTTCATCCAATCCAAACCTAAGAATACACGATACCGGCTGTCACTACAGGCAACGCGCAGCAAAAGTTCATCGGGATAAAGCCCTTACTCTATCTAACCAGATCTCTAAGAATACACCATACCAACTCTCACAAGCGGCAATGCATAGCAAAGATTTCACGGGATAGAGCCCCAACCTTGTCTTACCAGATCCCTAAGAATACACAATACCAGCTGTCACTACGGGCAATGCATAGCAAAGGTCTCGTGAGACTCGGTAGGAGAATCAAAAGAGATAACTATGGGATTATAAGATCATGAAAGAAGCATGACTGGATTCATAATATTAATCATCCACATAGAAATCTATAATCTGAAAATAATCTTTGAAAATCCAATACATAGAAAAGAGTTTAACAATAAAGATTAAAACTATGAACCATTGTTGGAGAAGAAGCCCTAGTTCTCGCTAGATCATCCGTCCGCCATGCCCGTGGATTACTCGGCCATGGATGGAGATTCCGTCATCTTCTTCTTTTGGAAAACGTCCAGAAAAGAGCCTCCAAAAACGTCCAAGAAGTCCCCCTTGACTTACCCTAACTTTCCTATTTATAGGGTCAAAGAATTAGCAAACTCGGGTTAAGTTTAAACCCGTTATACGCTCCTGGCTAATCTAGCGGTCGACCATGAGGTGCACAATTTATTTTGACAAGCTGCGGTCGATCTTCGCATCGACCGTCAGAAGTGTTTTTCTTGACAGAGGCTGACGGTCGATGCCACGGTCGATGCTACGGTCGATCATGAGGATTTTTGAGCTCCACGGTCCACCGTGAGGATTTGATGGTCGACCGTGAGGATTTTTGAGCGCGACGGTCGACCGTTAGATCTGATGGTCGACCGTCACTATTCATTCAGCACTGCGCACTGGTATGAAAAATGTTGTAACTTTCTCTACGTAACTCGGAATCATAAACCGTAAAATTCTCCAGAAAGTAGACTTCAAGAGCTTTCTAATGGTATATGACACATCATCTAGTTCTTCTTGAAAAGATACAGTTTAATTCTTGAAGTTGACCCATATAATCTTTTCAGCTTCTTTCAGCTCCAATTTCCTGCATTTTCCAAGCAACTATGTGAAGTAACATATACTATAAAAATAGTGCTAAAGAAGTTAATTAAGGGTGAAGATATAGTAATTTAGATGGTTATACGGTTGTTCAGAGTGCACTTTCATGCACTCATCACCTCCACCTCTCCTTCTCCTGGTTTTCTTCCCCCTTTCCTCCCTCCTGCTTTGTTCTCCGACGCCAGCGATCCCTCTTCGTCCTCCCGATCACTCTCCCAATCTCTCTCTCAGGTTGGCATCTAAAAAAGGGGAAGGACAAGAGACTTGATTTCTCTAAAAGGAGGTGGTTTTTGCCAAGAACCGCCCACAAAACACGAAATTACGCGAAATGTCCTCCAATCTTACATAAAAGCGCTTATATGAAAATAAACCCTTACAATTATACTCACTAGAGGAATTAGCATGCTATTGTTAACCTGGACAATGATTTCAACTTTAGCTAGTATGTGAGTATTGAATGCACAGAAAAAAATAAAATAAAAATATAGCGAGCTTCTGGAGCTTGATTCGTAGTCATTGGATCTGATTCTTGAGCCCGAGGAGTGTTTTACATTTAGTGCTCTAAAACCGTTTCATTATTGGGTAGGAAGATAGTGGTGTGTTTGGACTAATGGTGGGTAGAAGTTGCTTCTGGATGGTGATTAGTATGTTTGAAGTGTAGAAGTTAATTTCACATGTTGGTAGTATGTGCATGAGTATAAGAAGTTTTCATGCTCTTTACTATATAGAACTCTATTGACCTGATAAGGTAGAACTCTTATTATGCATATCTACAGCCTTACACCTTTGGTGTGCTTAAGTATATTTTCATGCGCTTTGAATTGCTAGAGACTAGCAATAAGCTGGTTGGGGGGTGTGATGAGTGCATGAACATGCACTCTGAACAGTGCATGAACATGCACTCTGAACAGTCTTATAACCATTTCAGTTGCTGGATTATTATCTTTTATCAAGATCTTTATTATTATTTTTATATTTATATGTTGTTTCACATTGTTTTTTGAATAATGCAGGAAATTGGAGCTAAACGGAGCGAAGAACCTGAAAACATTACATAGGTCTACTTCAAATATTAAACTATACATGTTCAAGAAGAACCAGATGATGTACCATAGACTATTCGAAAGCTCTGGAAGTTTAGTTTCTGGATAATTTTACAGTTCGTGAATTCGAGTTTCCTAGAGGAAGTTATAATATTTTTAATATCAATGACGCAATCTAAATGGCAAAAGCGAAAATACGCAGGAAAGACAATCGATCCTCTTCCTCCATGAAGATAGATCATTTATTCGCCCAGAGATGACAGAGAGCCATGTTTAAAAGGATCAATCTTCTTCCTCTATGAAAATCGATCATTTATTCACCCAGAGATGATAGAGAGCTATGTTTACTCGGATCGATCTTTTCCCTTAAGAAGATCGATCTTCTTCGCAGTTGACAAAATTGAGAAAATCGACGATGCAAATGATCGATCTTCTCCTTTAAAGAAGTTCAATCTTCCTCGGGCCCAACCAGTTCTACGGGATGAAAAGATCGATCTTCATCCCTAGAAGATCGATCTTTATACGACGGCTTAGCAAAATAGACGGCCATGATCAAATCCGAGTGGGAATCTTTTGGAGGCTATAAATAGGGAACTTAGGGTTAGTCAAAGATAGCGTTTTGGGGACTTTTCTGGAGGAAGAAGGAGACTATTCCACAATCCATTGACGAGTAATCCTCGAGGCATGGCAGATGGATGACTAAGCAAGGACGAGGGTTTCTTCTTCATCGATGGTTCATGTTTTAATCTTCAATGTTTAAACTTTATATATGTGTTGGATATTCATAGATTGCTATGTGATTGAACGTTATTATAATTTCAGTCATGCTTATGTTATGATATTGTGATCCCATAGTTATCTCTTATGTTTTTCTACCTAGTCTCGTAAAACTTTTGCTATGTATTGCCCGTAGTGACAGCTGATATTGCATATTCTTAGAGATATTGTGATAACTGATGTTGCGCGTTGCCTGTAGTGACAGCCGGTATCGTGTATTCTTAGGTTTTGGTAGGACGAAATTAGAGCTGCAACGAGAAGAACCAAACATAGATTGAGACATTTATATTCTAATAGATTCATAATTCTATATCTTCCAGTCGAGATGATTGGGATGTGAATCCCTCGACTGAGTATTACATGTACCGTTGATAGAAGAAGAACCCAAATCTGAGTGAGGTATTCCTGAAGCCTAACCTTATCCAAATTCTGATTTCCTTTGTTAACTTAGCTTTACCGTTAAATCTCTGATCTAATTCTCTTAACTCCAACACTCTTGATTGTTTTCGATACATTGTTATCTGTGTTTTTGGATCCTTTCTGCTTGTTTTCTTGTGGGATCGACCTCTCTTATGTTGTATTGCACCGCGACCGTTATGCGAGATACATTTGAGCGACATCATGCTACAACTGGACGCTTTGTCAGATACATCAAAAGTGTCTGTTATTTGCTTCTTCATGTGGTCGAAGCATTTCTACATAATTTCTTTATTCTGAAGCTTGAGGGTATTTTCTCTGCAACATTCTTTTCACCTTGGCAAAAGGATTATCTACATGTACCTCTTGGGAGATATTTTGATAAAGTATTTCTTGATTCTTTTGGATAATTTGCGTGTTACGATGCACCTTCTCTAGGGCTTTCGTACCTGGTCTCTTGCCTGGTCTCGGATCCTCCTTAGCCAAATCTATGGCTAGGTCGAGAGATACCTTTAGGGTTTTAGGAGAAGGACCCTAGGTCTTCGACGAGGAAGGCGAAGACTAGAGGAGGAAGACGGATGATAAGAGGGATACCTTGCAGCTTCCTTTATGGTTGGATGGCTTCTCTTGGAGATCCAAGCCAAGGGAGGTGACGGAGGAGGTGCGGCGGCCAAGGATGGACGCCGGTGATGGGGACGTGCACTGTAGATGGCAGCGACGGGCGGCGATGGATGGTGGGCGGCTGGTGGAGAGAGAATCCGACAATAGAGAAAGATGAAGGTGGTTGGGGGATTTGTGGAAGATTAAGTTACAGCTACTCCTAGGGTTACAACTACTCCTAAATTATCCTACTAATAACTCTATGTTATTCTCATAATTCGTCCATGCCTGATTACAAGCTATAGAGGTCCTTTTATAGAGGCCTCAAGAGAGTTCTACTCCAAACTGAATACCTTCTTGCTTGAACAACAAGTAAACAAATTGTTACTAATTCAACTCAAACTGACTCCTAATAATCAGGAATGAACTAACTAAGCAAGTGACTTGACTCAACCAAAACTAGGACTCAATTAAATAGAAACTAGCTAAGAACAAACCGAACTCAAACTAGGAAATCAACTAAGAACCAACTTAGGAAGTGACCAGCTAGGAATAGGATTCCTTATGGCAGGCTTTGGCTTGGGCCCTGGTCCAAGGCCGGGTCCTCCTAGGAGGTGGGGCCTAACCTGCGTGGGTCCCTCCTGGCCCTGACCTGCGTGGGTCCCTCCTGGACCTACCCCACATGTGTGTGTCCTGCCCAAGAATTGGGCGTGGGTTGGTCTAGCCCAGGTGGAGCGGGATTTCGAACCGTATCATCCCCTCCCCCTTCAAAAAGTGCCTTGTTCTCAAGGCCGAAGTCGGGATAACGATCCAAGAAATCAGTGAATACCTCCCATGTGGCTTCAGCTGGACTATGGCCCTTCAAATGCACTAGAACTTCTTCAAATTGCCAAGGAAGGTGCCAATGGTCGATGATAGGCTGGGGATACAACTTAGGCTACTCCTCTGAGGGGTACGGAATCTCGATGATGACGGGTACTTCAGTTCCAATGTGCTCTTTGAGAAGTGACACATGAAAAACGGGGTGCACCTTGGAATCTGATGGAAGACGGATGTGAGGACCTGCCCCTCCATCCTTGTGGCTTGCTGTTTACCCCAAGGGCGATTTGGAAATTGCGCCTTGGCGGTCGTTTCACACTGGGTGTGCACACACAGACCTTGGTTGATGCTTGTTTTTGCTTAGAAAGGTTAGGTGGACCCTGGTTCGGTAGTCCTGGGCTTGGGCTTGTGTCTCGGCCCAAGGTTGCCGTCTTGGGCAAGGAAGATCGATCTTCATGTGGGTGAAGATCGATCTCTCTGTGCCTAGTGGTCGCCGTTCTGGGCGAGGAAGATCGATCTCCATGGCCATGAAGATCGATCTCCCTGTGCCTGGAAGTCTTTGTCGGTGGCTTCCGAAGGACGGCCACGGCGATGGCCGTCGCTTCCCCTGTCAGGGGAGGGAAGACTTTCCCTCCCCTCCCCTAGCTTTTCCCCACCTTCGCCGGCTTTCCCCCGGCCTTACCCCTTCCCCTCTTCCTTCCTTTCTTCTCCTTCTTCTCTTCTTCTTCCTCGCGGCTCTGCTTTCCCCGGTTCCGACTGAGAGCTTTCGCTCGCCGTTCTTCCTCCTCCGGCCACCTCTCCGGGAGCTTGAAGGCTCGTTGGGTTCGTGGCAAGGCGAGGAAGGTCCTGGGGTAGGACTTGTGGATCGAAGCTGCGTTGAAGAGGTAGGGTTCTTCCTCTAAAACTCCGGCTGGTTTGAGGGTTTTGAATCCGGTTTTTGATCTTGACGGATCTTCTTATGGAGTTATTCTTTCCCGGTTTTGAAGCCATGAGTAGCTTCGTGGCACTGAGATCTACCAGCCCACCTAGTTTGGTGAGGTATAGTGGCGGTTTTCGGTTGGGTGGGTGTTGACTCTGCTGCTTAGAGTACCGAGTGAAGGTAGTCTTAACTTCGGTTGTTCCGCCAAGTGCGGAGATCCCGCTTGGAGAAGGGGGTCCTACTGGTTGCGTCGTGTCCACCCTGCGTCAGGGAATGTCGGAGTTGCCCACCCCTGAGCAGTGGCGTTATCGGAGATACGCACCTAGGATAGGAACCCTTCGGGTTATTGATGGGATTGTGGGATCCTTGGCAAGCCTCGGTACTTGGCATCAGAGGGCGTCCGGTTGCTTTACCCTTGTGCGTGGGAGTTGTAGAGTAGGACCCTGCTGAGCTGTTGCTCATGCCTACCTGGACTGTGTTTGTTGCAGGTGCAAGTGGCCGCTCTGTCCCAGTGTTACCCCCTCGGTCGTCTCGTGGCAGCGCTCCGGATCCTGACCATGTCTGAGGGTCAGGATGGGTTCATCTGTGCGTTCGCGGAGACCCCGGTGGGTGGTGTGGCTTCTTTCTGGGGACTGTGATCCCTTGTAACTTTTGTACTAAACCCTGTTAACTTTTTATTGCTGGTTTGTAATAAATGTTAATAGTTGTTTAGTCAGCTTGCTTCTGCTCTTTCTTTGTGCCGTCCAGCTGTTTCCGCAAGTTGAGGCTGTAGTTGTAGGTTCTTCTTTCTCTCCCCCCCCTCGCGCCCCCGGCCCGGTTGCGCTCTGCGGGTCGGGGCGCGACAATGGAGGCGATAGGCGATAGCTCCTATACGCTCCAGTACCTCGTACGGCCCATAGAACTTCGCGGCGAGTTTCTGTGACTTGCGCTTGGCCACGGACTTCTGTCGATAGGGCTGTAACTTGACGTAGACCATCTCACCAATCTGAAACTTGACGTCTCGATATCCATGGTCATAAGTCTGCTTCATCCTGTTCTGGGCAGCTGCTATTCTTGACTTAACATCTACAATCACTTGATCCCGTTCAACTTGGAAGTGATCTACATCTACTGATATGGCTGTCCCGGGTACATAGGAGAGGAGGGATGGAGGAGGTCTCCCATACACTACCTCGTAGGGTGTCCGCTGGATGCTGGCGTGCCAACTAGTGTTATAGGTGTACTCCGCCCAAGTCAACCATTGGGTCCATTGTGTAGGACGAGCACCTGAAAAACATCATAAGTACATCTCCAGGGATCGGTTTACTACCTCAGTTTGGCCATCCGTTTGGGGGTGGTATGCTGAGGAGAATCTAAACTTCACTCCTTGCAATCTGAAGATCTCCTGCCAAAAGTTGCTAGTGAAGGTAGGATCTCGATCACAGACGATGCTGGTTGGCATGCCATGGTGCTTGAACACAATGTCGAAGAAAACTCGAGCCACTGAGTATGCCGTGTAGGGATGACGTAGGGGAGCGAAGTGTGCATATTTAAAAAATCTGTTGACGACTACTAGAATGGCTGTGTACCCTCTAGAAGATGGAAGTCCGTCGATGAAATCCATAGAGACATTAGTCCATACCTCATGAGGAATGGGTGATGTGCTGTCGCAGGCACTCAAAAATAAAATCAATACTCTTTAAAACAAATGTAGTAGTGCGAGTACGAGTCGATCCCACGAAGAGTGTTTAGTCTAGTTTTGTGCTAAGTGAACAAAGATAGGGGGGTTTTTAAACGTGAGGAAAACAGTAAAGAAATAATCTAAAACGAAGAAACAAGTTGAATCAAGAGAACAAACCTTGGTCTGAGTCAACATCCACCATCGGAATCCAACAACTGATCATAGATGCAAGTATCAATCAATTCATACCATGAATATTCACCGTTCGAATTAAATTCGAAGCTCTCCTCAAACTTAGTTAATTAGAAACAAGAGATCTAATCAACCCTAACTACTAAACAACCTAAGACAAGCGCAGTAGATTTAATCTAGTAGCAGCGTTAAGAATAGGGAGATCGATGAAGCTAAACAACTCAAGCACAAGCGGTTGCATTTAATCTAGTTGAATATTCTTCCTAAGATCTAACAAGATCTGATCAGCAGTAAATTATTAGATCCTAGTTGCTTCGCAGATTAGAGGGATCAAACAATTCTGGATTTGATATCCAACCTAGCAGTAGATCGCAATGAATAATAAACTAGTAGCGCTCCTAGCAATTAGACAAGACAATCATGAAGATTTAATCACAGAAGAACATCCAATACTCATGTATAAACTGAACAATAAAAATAGATTAGATCTCACAGTTTCATTGATTCCGAGGTTTCAGTCTCCTCGACCAAGGATCAAGATTTAGCCACGCAGGGCCATCGAGAACAATCCTCAAAAGATTCTAATAAACAAGATAAAACCTAGAAAAAAATATAAAAGAGGAGAAAGAGCAGCCAAAAGTGTCCAAGAATCCCCCCTCAAACCCTAGAAAGAGTCCTATTTATAGTCCCAAAGTCTCTCCATCCACGGATTAGATCAAAACCGTTGATTTTCTTTACTGGGAAAGTCCGATCGATCCTTCTCCGGGTGCTGGATCGATTAGTCTCATTAAACTCTTCAACTTCTATTTACGCCCGAATCCGATCGATCGAACTATAGGTGCTGGATCGATCGGATGCGTGAAAATCCACCTTCTCTGGCTATTTTTGAGTCCGATCGATCGAACTTTAGGTGTCCGATCGATTTGGCTCATAAAAATCTGCAATTTCTGACATTTCCCTAGTCCGATCGATCCAACTCTAAGAGTCGGATCGATCTGGCTCAGTAGGAGGGATGGTTCGATCGATCGGACCATGTTCAGCCAAAAAATACATGTTCTGTCACGATTCTGCATAGTCCGATCGTTCCTTCTCTGGGTGTCGGATCGCTCGGACGTTCCAGCATATTACTGTTCTGCCATCCAGACTGCGCCATCGGTACTAAAATTGCCGTAACTTCCTCTAGAAAACTCGGAATCACGAACCATAAAATTCTCCAGAATCTAGACTTCAAGAGCTTTCCAACCATATATGGCACATCATCTGGTTCTTCATGAGCAGGTACAGATTAATCTTTAAAGTTGATCCAAGCACTCTTTTTAGCTTCTTTTCGACTTAAGGACTTCAATTGCATCCTAAATCAAAATATAATAATAATGAGTGTATTTAGGAACTAAATAAGCATAGGAGACTAAGTATTAAGGGATAAAAATATAACATTATGCATTCTCATCAATGGGTAGGGGCTGGAGTAGGCCGGCTGGCTTCAGGGTCTCGGCCTTGTGTCGCTGGCAGGTGTCACATTGGCGGATGAAGTCCTTGATCCGGGCCTGAGCTCCCTTCCAGTAGAAGGTGGCTCGCAGCCGATGCCACATCTTGACGAACCCCTCATGTGTGCTGGAATGTAGGGTTGTCAAGATCTCCGAGATGACTGGGGAGTTCTTCTTGACGAAGATGCGGTCTTTGTGGAAGATGACTCCATTGTGAACTGTCCATGGGCCCTTGATGATTCAATCTTGGATGTCCTTGGCCAGCTATGAGGACCTGTACCTCCAACCCGGTCTGACCGCTTGGGTCGAGGGTCTGGTTCTGTTGGTTTTGGGCTTGGTTGGCCTTGCTTCACGATCTTCATTGATCGTTGCGGCTACGGGGGTAATCTGGTAAATTACCCTTGGCGGAGCTGGTTTCACACACGTGTAGCACAGCCATGTGATGATGTATGTGTCTGAATAGATCTTTAGGTGTGCCTCAGATCGAAGGATCTGAGTTCGATCGCGAAGATCGAGGCTTGATCGGTCAGGATCTAGTCTGACTAATCGGACAGCCAAGATCTATTATTAACCCTTCATATAAATAGGTTAATAAAACCCGTTTAAAACCCTTAAGGGAGCTGTAGCCTGTAAACAATCGCGTGGATAGAGAATGAATAAGAGAGAGCGGCAGCCCGATCTCGCGGAGAGAGAGAGGAGGAGAGGAGTCCGGCGTCGGTGTCCAGCGGTCGGAGGAGAGGAAGCGGGTGCGCATCCCGTCCGATGACGGCAACCGTGGCAGGGAGAAAGACAACAACGGCAACGGTGCTCGACGGCTGAGGAGAGGAACTAGCAGAGGTGATCAACCGCGACTACAGGAGTCTGAGGCGTGCGCCGGCGGTGCTTGCGGTCGAAGAAGAAGAAGAGGGAGAAGCAATCGCGAGAGGCAGATATGCGACGGCAAATATCGAAGTTGGTATTCAAAATTCAGCAGACGTATCGCCAGGATTGCGGACCTTTGACCAGGAGGTCGGAGCACTAGTCTTAAAGTCACTACGTCAGTGCCTTTAAGGGTGATAGCAACTGGTAGTTGCTAGAAAGGCCTCGGCCTTTCCGGTGTATCACCTTTCAGTTTAGGCTAATGCCGTAGTTCTTACCCCGAACAGATGGGCCAGAGAAATTAGAACAACTTTAGCGGCAGTGACAACCTGTCAGTGGCGGAGGTGGAGGCAATTATCCAATTCAGACATCACCTACCATTCCAGACGTGATCAGACAGTCTCCAAAGAGATTATTACAGATCAGACAAAGACTCATGACAGTAGAGAGCGGAGACCGGACGAGGTGGGGCTCGAGGCATCCCTACTTCGATAGTCGGCTCCAAAGTCCTGACGACATGAAGCGACGATGACACCGAGCCTACAGAGATTCCTAGCGGGATCCGCAGACAGTTGATTGTGCTCCAGAGGTCGAGTAGCAGTTTCAAAACTGTGCGAGGGCATCGGGCGTGAGATTCACTCCTTCCTTATTGCTGTTCATCCAGGAGGCACGGAGATATGTCATGGACTTCATCATCAACTTAGTTGGCACCAAATGCAGAGGTCAGATGTAGAGTTCGTTCCTTATAACCTCACCTGTCAGGAGGTGGAGGCGGAATGTCGACAGATAACAGACTCGTTACAGTCCTTTCTAGTGTCAGAGTGGATATCATAGCATGATGGACTTCATCATCATCATACAGAGGATGCCGAGAGGACTTTATATGATTTGGGTCATTATAGCCTGATTGGCCAAATCAACACATATATTATCTATGAGTGCGGATACTGCAGAGCAGTTTAGCAAGTTTCATCAGAGAGGTGGACATGCTGCCTGATGTTTCAGCTTCCATCATGTCAGGTCGTGATTCCAGATTCACGGGCAGGCTTTAATACAATTCTCAAAAGCTCATGATCACTTTGTTCACGTTCAACACAATATCCCACCTACTGACAGAGAGACGGTCAGAGAGGATGATGCAGATATCAGCTGACAAGATCACATTCCATGATGGAGTTCGCTTGCTACAGCAGTTGATAGTTCAGTAGTGGCATCGTACCGTTTGAGGCATAGTATGGCATCCCATGTTAATTCCTAGCTTATTGGCCATAGCTTGCAGAGGCTTCATCCACCGACTCAGACAACATCACCTAATCTTCAGAAGACCAACACAGATCAGGTCATGTTTGACAGAAGAGGTGCATATGTAAGATGTGACTGTCATTTGAGTTTGCAATCGACGACAGAGTTCTCTTAAGGATGGTCCACGCAAAGATCCAGTCAGTTTTGGCGGCTTAGTTGTCGAGGAGATATCGCTCAATTTCGTCGTACACAGTCAGACTCGATGATGTGAGCATGGGCCTGGTGTAAAGCACAGGAGAGCATCCAGTTCAGATTCTTGGCAGGAGAGGCCAGTCTCGAGAGAGAAGACGGTTCCGTCAGCTTTAATCCTCTTAAGGTGCAGAGGTGTTGTGGGGGTGACTGGGAGCACTGGAGGCGCATGTGCAGTTTGGCCCAAGTGGTCCTCACCCCGAGGTGTTTCTCTGTCTTGGGTGGCCATTGCAGGCGTTGGTGCTCGGGGGCTTGTGTTGCGGGTGTTGATGCCTGGTGCCTTGTGTGGTTGCTCGGGTTGCGAGCTTGCTCGCGCCCCGACCCGCGAAAGCCCAACTGGGCCGGGCGACGCGAACCGGAACCTAACCAACGCGGAAAAAGAACGACGAGGGTTCCCTCTAACCTATGGGTCTCCCTAGCAATTCACCAAAGCACCCTCAAATAAAACAATATTAAATTCAAGCCTCGAACCACAGATTTAAAACTCAAGAAGATTTAATATATACAAATCCTCGGAGAGGGGAAGATTCAAAGTACAACAACACTCCCGTAGGAGACTAACTAACATAGGATAAAAGCTGAAAAGATTGCCACCTCTCAGACTCCACCTGGCGCCGCCGCACCGCCAACCAACTGCCCAGTAGGGGCCAAGGAAGAAGAACTGACGCCTGCACCTGCAAAACCCAGCCCGGGTAGGTGTGAGCACTAAGCTCAGTAGGGATCTACACTACGACACACAAAAGGAAGAGGGAAACGCAACAGTGTCGCCCTCGAGTAGGATCTGGGTGTATACAGGGGTCCCATAACCCCACCGCGTGTCCCTGGTGCCCAGGAGCAGCACACAATTGGAACAACACTGGTGAACACATAACTGCAGGGAACGGCACTGCAGGCGGGAAAAAGGCACCGCTGGGTAGGCAACACCTCTACCCCAGGGTCCGCACAGTGAGACACCGGCTACACCTCAGCATACGACTCAAGGCCGACACAACCTCTACAATCATCAAGCCACAAGTGTACCAGTCATCTAAGCCTATCAGTGAATCGACTGGACACCACAATTCCAACCGGGTCCAAACTACCCAACACCGGTCCTAGGGCTAAGTCCGAGCTTCCAGCCTCGGGACGGCGACCCAAAGATCACCCACGCCCTAACCAATGCAACTAATGCACACAACAAGAATACATGCTATGACAAACACAGATAATAGAAAAGGCATGCAACAGTATGTCAAGCATCATATAAGTCTACTGGATCGCTGCAGCGGTACTACCAACCGCTGCCAGCCGATCCGCAGCGGGTCCCGGCATTACGACGGTACCGCGACCGTCAACCGCGGACTCCTGCAACGGGAAGCAACCCCAAAAACCGTCGATGAACAGCACACAATATTATATTATATTCCGAAATATAATATTATATTCAAACACCCAAAACCACTACTTAGGGGCTAATTGATCCCGTCAATCCGATGTCCAAACGATGTCGGATTCAAGATCCAACTTAGCCCCCTGTAGGTGTATAAACCAGGATCATCATATCCAAAAATCATAATCATCCAACGGTTGGATTAACAGGAAACATTAATCAAAAATCGCTGATTAAACCAACTTACCCATTAATTGCTGCAACGCAGCTCTCCAGCAAAAACTTCACCAGAAATCGTACATAAATCGGAAAAATACGAAACAAGATGAAATGGAAAGCTAACGAGTAGAGCTACAACTCTTATGTTTAACAGAAACCAAGATCATGTACTCATCGGCCGAAAAACTCGCCGCAAGCCGGCTGTTTCTCAAGAACAGCAGAAAACCATAAATCCGAGGCTAATCATGCATAAAACCTACTCAAATCTCAACTGATGAACATGAAACTTAAATTAGTTATTCTAAAAGGCATAAGGAACCCAACAAAGCAAGGATCAACAAGATCCAACGGCTAGATCTCAAGAAAACCCGAAATAAACATCAGTAGGTATAACCCTACCTAGCTGCGCTTTCCTCGGCTGATTCCCCGCGATTTGATCATCAACAAACCTCCAAACCACTTCAGGGACCTTCCTCTCGTTGTCACGAATCCAACGAGCCAAAGAACACCCAATTTCGTGGTCGGAGGAGGGAGAACGGAGGTAGGAAAGCTCGGCTGCCGGAACAGGAGAAGAACAGAGCTCTCGGGAGAAGAAGAAAGGAGGAAGAAGAAAGAGAGGAGAAGGAGGAAGAGGAGGGGAAGAAAAGAGGGGAAAGGGGGAGGGGAAAGCCGGGAAAGAGGGGAAAAAGTTGGGGGAGGGGAGGAGAAAGTCCTCCCCCTCTGACAGGGGAGAACGACGGCCGTCGGTGGCCGTCCTCGCGAAGCAGAAAACCAACCGACCTATGAATGATCGATCCTTCCTTAAGGGAGGATCGATCCTTCATGCCGATTCACAAGGCTTTCTGGCACGCAGAGGATCGATCCCTTAGCCATAGAGGATCGATCCTTTGTGTGCTGAAAGCTAAACTTGGGCAAGAACTCAAGCCCAAGTCCGGATCTTTCGATCCCGGGTCCACCTAGCCATTCTAAACAAACACTAACACATACAAGGCCAGTGTGTGCACACGCGGGTGTGAAACAAACCAACAAGGCGCAATTTACCAAATTGCCCTTGCGGTCTACAACGAGCCACATGGGTAGAGGGGCAGGTCCTCACACTAACTTTTCTTGTCTTGTGCAGGTGTGCTTGTTTTTGCTTATTGTTTCCGACCCTACTCTTACCAAATTTCGAGGAAGAAATTCCTTTAAGGGTGATAGGTTGTGAGGACCTGTGCCTCCAACCCGGTCTGACTGCTTGGGTCGAGGGTCTGGTTCTGTTGGTTTTGGGCTTGGTTGGCCTTGCTTAGCGATCTTCATTGATCGTTATGGCTCCGGGGGTAATATGGTAAATTACCCTTGGCGGAGCTGGTTTCACACACGTGTAGCGCACACACGACCATGTGATGATGTATGTGTCTGAATAGATTTTTAAGTGTGCCTCAGATCGAAGGATCTGAGTTCGATCACGAAGATCGAGGCTTGATCGGTCAGGATCTAGTCTGACTAATCGGACGGCCAAGATCGGTTTGATGTTTGCGATGTTAGGATCTTGGCTTCCTCTGTTGATTTCATGGTCTCCGATGTTTCTTCTCTCTTTTCTTTGGACTTCCAACGAGCGTAGTCCTTGTTGTGAGTTCGTCGAACCCTCTCCTTCCCCTGTCCTTTGGCTGGTTGGATGCCAGGGTTCCCCCAGCTTCCCTCTCACCGGACTTGATCGGTTCTTCCTCTGTTTTGTTGGGTTTTGTGTGCCATTCCGATTTCGTTGCTCCCTGCCGAGATTCTTCTCCTTTCTTCGATGCTACGGTTGGGGTTTGCAGATCTTTGAAGGATTTGATAAGAGTTTTCTCCCCTTTCTTCTTCCTCTGCTTTGGGTTGGACGTCTAATTTTCCCTTGTTTTCGTGGCATTCTGGTGATGTCCCTTTCCTCTCGTCACTGCCACAGTGTGGAGCTGATGGCTGTTGTAGGGTTTCCACCTAGGTCTTCGATTGCTTCTCTTCTAGATTGATCCATGACATCCAGCTTGCTGGATCCTCTTTGCCAATTCGGGTGATGCTTGGCCTTGGTTCTCCCCTCCCCCGATGAAGCCCTTCGGGGTATGGCTTCAAGCTGCTGCCAGGTCCAATCTCCCCCATGCTAGGCTTGTCCCTTGGCTGCCTCAGTCCAGTTTGTATGTTAAGTCCTATAGATGTTTGATGAAATGCCAAAGAGAGTTGTCGAACTACTGTCAGTCACTATCATGTTGCTGAGCCTAGCTTCCTGATGCTTGTAGCTTCCACCTAGGATGCTCTATCCTAGGACAGATGTTATGCCCAATCAAGTTGCCATGCCCAATTATATTGCTATGCTAGACTTCTAAGTATGCTAGGTCATGACCTCTTTTCATACTAAGCCATGTTGTCCCTGCTTGATAGTTAGACTATTGTTGCAAATATGCTTATCTTGATGAGTTGTTGAGCATCTGATTCATGGTCGTCTGCTCTATTTTCCATGGCTACGTGGATTGATTTTGAGTTGCTTCTGCGGTGGATCCTGATGCTTAGCTACCTCTAGTTAGTTGTCATTGCATGCTTTTCTATTATCGTGATGAATCGACTCTTGCTGCTATGGCCGGTTAGCCCTACTTTTCTTAAGTTTTCGATTCTGATCATTTTGACGAGCGATTGAGTAGAGTTTTGTTATCGATTGCTCAAAGAGCCGTTTCATTGATTTCTTTGCCGTCGAGTGTTACATGAGTTTGGTAGTTATCGTAGTATCATTTGACTAATTGAGCTGATGGTTATTCAAATGCTTTATCTTGTTTATTTGCTTTCTAATGTTTATGTTAGTTGAATATTTCAAGTATACATCTTAATATCATGTAAGCCTAGGGCCGGCGGTGTGCCCGTTTATATTTCTTGGTGGGAATGTTTAAATTTTGCGGGGCAGAGGTGCCCTGTGAATTGAATAGTTGGGGGTGTGCCCCATTGTGTAACTTCTGGCTGACGACGGTGTAAGCCGTTGTAATGCCGAAATTTGGATTGAAATATGTAGACTGCTTGTGGTGGTTATGCATTGACCCGTACTATGCGTATGGTTAAGTAATTGTTATTTCCTTGTTGTACATTAATAGCTTAGCTCCGTCTTTTATCATATTGTATGCTATATTGGACATGCTTGGTGAGATGTCATATAGAGACACCTAGGCCTAGTTGCTTGTATAGGCTCATGCATGTTGTATGCATTAGAAGCATTAAGGTTAGGTGGTAGGCGATGGATTCGATCGCCAATCCGGGGTTCTCGGGTAGCCTGGATCTAACCCTAGGACCGGGGTTTGGGTAGTCGAGGATTAGGACGTGATTGTCATCAACAATTATACTTGATATAATTTGAGGTTATTGTTATAGTCGACCATGTTTGATATTACTGTATTTGAGGTGTAGAGGCGCTAAGGATGGTTGTTGATGTCCCTGACATGTGTGTCCCCGCGAGAGATGGTATGACTGGGCAGGATGGTACCTCAATAGGAGCCCGCAGTCTTTGTTTCCTCTCGATTGTTCTTGGGTGAGGGTGGGACCTGGACAGGAGCCCTCGGAAATCGACGGGGTTATGGGGCCCCTTGGCATAACTTAGGCTTAGGCGGAGAACGACACAGTTGCAGTTTCCCTTCCTTTCTGTGCGACGTAGAGTAAAACCCTACTGGGCATTGTTGCTCACCCTACCTGGGTTACATCAGCGATACAGGTCGATGCAATTCCTTCTTTCAGGTGTTCCTTTAGAAGATGGCGTGGTATTTCGAGGTGATCGAGGACTTGGAGTTTCGAGGAGTTCTTCTACAGATAATTTATAGTTTTCATCATTGATGTATAATTTGATGTATTCAAGAACAAAATTGTATGATTATTAATTCAATTGTATTTGAGAAAGGTTGTCATATTATTGATGTAGACATTTGAGAAATGTAATGATCAGTTATTTTCAATGTTACCATTGTACAAGTTGAAATTGTAAATTGTACAAATTTTTTGTGCTATAATTATAAAGGGGATTCTGCCGAAATTTTTGTATGAATTTGAGGATTAAATTGTTTAAATTCATAGCAGTTATATACTTGTGCACCAATTGATGATGTAAACAGGTTTAGGTTGCTCACACCTCTATATAGATGGGTTTTCTGGGTCGGGGCGTGGCACCAGCTTTTGCATCTCTGCATTGTTTTTAACATCCTCCTGAATGGGTTCCAGCCACTGAGGAACCGGACTAGAGATGGTAGCTATCGAGGGTGGTGAGGCTGTCATAAGGGCAGGGCTGAACTCAGGTTGGTCATGGGAGAGGTTGTCTGGGTCAGGAGGTAGAGGATCAGAAGTGGGCGACGGCAGCAGATCCTCCACCGTGGACTCGGTGGCTGGAAGAGCCACAAACACTTGGCCAATTTTCATGCCAAGTGAGGGTTCTCCATGCTCAGTTGGGACTGAGGTCTCCTCTTCTAGGCCAGCTTCAATGTCCTCTTCATGTACCTCGCCTTCGTGGCAATCATTGATAGCTTCTATGTTGTAGAGTTGCTTGCAACGGTGCCCCGGGGTATAGGGCTCGTCACATTGGAAGCAGAGTCCTTGTGATCTCCGTTGTTGCAGTTCAGCCAGGGATAGCTATCTCCGTTGAGGTTGGACTGCAGTTTGAGTCTGACTAGGAGTCCTAGTTTGAGTAGGATTAGGAGTCCTAGTCGCACTCGAACTCCAGTTCACGGGGGCGGTACGGGCAGGGGGGGTTGGATGGTTAGGTGTGGTATGAGGAGGGTAGTAATGGGGTTGTGGAGCAGTTGGGTCGTAGGGTACATATGGAAGGGGCATAGGTTGCTGGTATGGAGGTGGGTGATAGGCTGGGTATAGGGGCTGTTTCGGTGGTGGTGGATTATAAGAAGGGGGTTGGTGAGGATGAGTGGGGGGCTGGGTAGGAGGAATGGGGCCGGATCCATCCAAGGCATAGCTGGGACTAGGGTTGGTTCCTCCTTGGGTAGGGACGGCTCCATGGGGAGTTCTAGGGAAAGTAGGGTTAGGGTTAGGGTTACCTCCAGGTTCTCCTGTGGCTCCCAGATTTTGCCCTTGCATCTGTATTGCCATGAAGGCAAGTCTCTCCGAAATCCCTAGGGTGATGATTTGCATCTCCCGCTGTAAATTCCGCATCTCCAACTGCGCAGTTTCCAACGTAGGTAGCGACCCGTGGATGCCTTCTATCTCTCCTCTGGTTTCGGGGCTTTCCCGCTCCTCGGAAGTACTCACGGTGGTATCTGATAAGTCACTAAATATTCATAATTAAACCCCTTAAATTACCTTTGTTAGGCCTAGAGTAGTTGTATTTAATTGTTTGTTAGTTGATTTCAGATTTAATCACGATATAAGAACAAATACAAGGAATTCAGCTAAAAAGATGAATTTATATGATAAAGAATGTTTCGTTGCCTGTCAAGAGAATATTCCCCAAAACTTCTTTATAAGTCCAAATATTCTGGAAATTTAGTACGTGATAGAAGACTTCAAAAGCTCTAATGTTCATGTTGGACACTTTGCGAGACTCCTGATGGATTGATTCCAGTTTTGAAGAAGATCAAGATAGCTGCTGGAAAACTGGTCCGTCGATGTTCAGAAGAATATTCGTAAAATATTCCCTATAAGTTTAAATATTATAAAATCTATGGCATATGACAGAAGACTTGAAGATCTAAAACTTTCATGTTGAAGACGTTCTCAGATTTCAATCCAATTAGCGCCAGAATTGAGTTAAAGTCAGAATCCTGAATAGGAGTTGAAATACGAAAAGAGAAAAGTCAAAGTTTAAGTCTAGATAGGACTCTTAAGTCCAAATTTAGGGTTTCCCTATTTAAAAGGCCTTTTCCAGCCGAATTTCTCATCTTTTTGACAATCTTTTGAGGAGGAAGAAGAAGACGGAGAGGATGTGGATGGTGACAGCTTCCTACTCCAACCCGATGGCTTTCATCCAAAAGATGAGTTGCTAATCCTTGTACTTAGGATTATTTATGAAACCCTAGTGTAGTTTTGGTTTTTCTTTTATTGGATTCTATGAACTTCTCGATTCATGATCTCATGAATATGGTTTTATTGTTAATAGAGTTGAAGGAACAGAGTTCCCTTGACGTACTTTCAGTCCTACATGATTTCTGTAATTGATTGTAGAGATTTATGAGATGGTTTTCATGAAGTTATTGGTTTGCCTTTGAGATAAGCTATGCTACTCGAAGATAGGTTGTGCCAAGGTTATTAGGAGTAGTATAATTTAATGTAATCGTAGGACCAAAGACAATCTATGCCAAGCAAAGATAGGTTATGCCGTTTGGAACATTAACTTTCTTTTAGGGATTCATGTGAGCTTGTAGCCATATGATCCATAATGTTGAGAGAAGAAAACAAGATGATAACTAGAGAAGACTAATAACGAAACTAGGGCGGATTGAGTAATTCCTAAGTCACTTATCCATTGATTCAAATTGATCAACCTTTTATTTCTTTTCTTTTCTAGTTTAGATTACTCTATTCTATCTTTGATTCTTTTCCTTAGTTTTAGGGTTTCGAGAATTGATTTCAGTTTCCAACGTTTTCCCTGTAGATCGACTCCCGACTTCACCGCTATTTCTACCTAGTAGTTGATACGAGTTGATCCGTCTCGACCAACTAGATCCGAACCCATAAGAGGAACCAAACTGGTTCAGCCTCTTTCCTAGTTTGACTTGGTCTTCCCTAGTTCAAACTAGAGTATTTGATTAGGATTTATTATTATTCTTTTATTGAGTCCTAGTTGATATTTGATTGTTAGGAATTAATTAAGAGTTCATTTGAGTTAGGAAGTTGAGTTGAGTTTGAAACCTTATTACTTGCTAATTAAGCAAGGGGGTTTTATAGTTGGATTAGGACTCTGTCAAGGTCTCTATAAAAGGACCTTAGTGGTTTGTATTAGGTAATGCATGATGATGAATGATGAATAGATTTATTAAGAATAGTTGATAGAATATCATAGGAGTAGAGATAATGTAGATTCCACTCGAAAATCCACCATTAATCCACCTTCTTCCCCGTCGGTCATCTTCTTCGCAGCCGGCACCGCCTCCACCGGTATTTCTCTCTCCTCCACTTCATCGCCACGTCAGCACACTGTTCATCATCTCCTTCCTCTCTCTCCCGTGCCCTAAGCCTAGCCTCACCGCCGTCCAGCCTCTCCGGCCACCCCCGTCGCCATCCAAGACCTCCAACGCCTTCCCCTAAGCCCCACGACCCCGGCCATCTCTTTGCCGTCGCCCTTCACCGTCTCCGGCGTCTTCCCCGGCAACCTCAACTTCCCAGCTCCACCGCCCCTTCCGTGTCCGACCCCGATCTCACTCCCAAATCCCTCCAAAGTACCCCGCCGACCTCCATAGACCAGATCCCGGTCTTCTACGACGTCCCAAAGCCCCGCAGAACCCTCCCTGTCGTCCCCGACGCCGGTTAACCCAAACCCGCAGCCGTCGACCTCCCAGATCCGGCCGATCCACCACCTACCTATCCGATCCGAGCTGTTGGATCTCTTCCCCAGAAACACACGAACCTTCCTGCCAAGGTCCCGACCGCCGCCGACGTCCCTATGACGACGATCGACTCCGGCAAACCTCAGCCCTCAGATCTCGTCCGGTTCAGCCATCCCAACCAAATCAATCTCAGCTCAACTCTAACCTGATTCAGCCAAGCCACTTAGCCCAATCCGAGCCAGATTCAATTTCAAGAGCCAATCAACCAATCCAGACTTGACCCAGTCGAGTCCTACCCCAATCTGAGCCAGATCTGAACCAGATTCGATCCAGATTCAGCCAATTGGACTCAATCAGGTCCGATCAGGCCAATTCTGATCAATTGGAGCAGTAGAGACCCGATACGAGAGGATTATGAGTAGACCGCTCGTATCAGTAGTGTAGTGATTGAATAAGGATTATAAATTTATATTTGATTGAGTTTGCAACGTTTTAACGACAACGTTTGTGAGCGATCAGTATCTCCTTCCATCAGCGCAGCTTTTGGAAGGCTTTGGGTGGCACAACCGACGGAACGGAGCTTTGATACCAAGTTGTTATGATGCACCTTCTCTAGGGCTTTCGTACCTGGTCTCTTGCCTGGTCTCGGATCCTCCTTAGCCAAATCTATGGCTAGGTCGAGAGATACCTTTAGGGTTTTGATACGAGCGGTCTACTTGTAATCCTCTCGTATCGGGTCTCTACTGCTCCAATTGATCAGAATTGGCCTAATCGGACTTGATTTGAGTCCAATTGGCTGAATCTAGGTAGCTGGATCGGATCTGGCTTGAGCTGGTTCAGATTTGGCTGAGCCTGACTGGATAGGACTTAGCTGGGTCAAGTTTGATTGGTTGATTGGCTCAAGGAATTGAATCTACCTCGGATTGGGCTAAGTGGCTTGGCTGAACCAGTTAAGGTTGGCTGACTTGGATTCGGTTAAGGGTTGGTTGGGACGATCTGACGGCTGAGAGGTCGCCGGAGTGGATCACCGGCATAGGGGCGGCGACGGCAGTCGGGATAGTGGCAGGAAGGGTCGCGGGGTATAATATGTTGAAATTGCGCCGCTTCGCTGTCAGTTTGAAAAGAATTCGCTAAAATCTTCAGATAAATTGTAAATTCCCGCAAGTTGGAGGATTTCTACAAGACATCCAGACACACAACTTTCATGTTGGACGCATTGTGAGATTCCAGAGAGATTAATAGAAGTTTTGAAGACTATGAAGATATACAGATGCTGGGAAACTAGTCCGTCGATGTTCAGGAGCATATTCTCCAAATATTCCAAATAAGTCCGAATATTATGAAATCTTCGAGAGCAGACGAAAGATATACTAATCTACATCTTTCGTGTTTGACTCGTTTTCAAGTGCCGGCTTTATTGGACCCAGTTGCGACCGGAATAGACTGCCAAGAATTAATCCAGGAAATCCGAGTTGTAATAGAAGTCCAACTTAGCCAAAACCTTAATTTCGGGAGTTCTCCTATAAATAGGATTATTCCATTGAAATTTCTAATCTTTTTGGGGAGAAAAATCAGACATAAAAAGGAGAAGGCTAGGGTTTGAAGACGGAGATCTTTCCGCGGGGATCGATGGCTTCCTTATCAACACCTATGGATCTTTTTCAAGAGATGAGTAGCTAATTTCTAAACTTAGGAATCTCATGAAACTCTAGTGTAACTTTTTGTATTCTTTGGTTTGAATCTTGTATTCTTCTTAAGACATGATCCTATGAATTTGCTTTTTATTGTTAATAGAGTTGAAGGAACAGAGTTTCCTTGACATGCTTTCAGTGCTACATGATTTCTGTGATTGATTGTAGAGATTCATAGGATGGTTTTCATGTTATTTATGGTTTGGTAGTGAGATAGGCTATGCTAAGTTAGGATAGGTTGTGCCAAGGTCATTAGGAGTATTATAACGTAAAGTAATTGTAGGACAGAAGACAATCTATGCTAAGAAAGATAGGTTATGCCGTTAGGAACATAAATCTTATTTTAGGGATTCATGTGAGCTTGTAGCCATATGATGCATAATGTTTACAGAAGGAGATAAGAGGATAACTGAAGAATACAGAAAGTGAAACTAAGGTGGATTGAGTAAACCCTAAGTATCTCTCTCATTAGTTTAACGACTTTTACTTGCTTTCATTAGATAGTTTTAGTTAATTCAAACTTATCATTGCTTCTTTTGCTTAGATTTAGAGTTTGAGAATTGAATTCAATATTTCCTGGTAAATTCCCTGTGGTTCGACTCCGGACTTCACCAGTTGTCTACCCTGTAGGATAGTGATAGAATAAGGATTATATTTTGATTGAAGTTTGTCGCACTTTAACGACACGTAGGAGACTATCTAAACAGACTATAATATAAACGATTTCAAAACCTCAAACGGTACATTCATATACATCACACTCCCGTAGGAGACTATCTAAACAGAAAGGGTATAGATGACGATCACCGCTCCTCAAGCATCGCCAGACGTCACCGCGCCACCAAACACCTGCTCGGTGGGGGCTACTGAAGAAGAGCTAACGCATGCACTTGCAAAACGCAGCCCGGGTAGGAGTGAGCACTAAGCTCAGTAGGGTTCTACACTATGACACATAAAAAGGAGGGAACACAACTGTGTCGCCCCCAATCAAGGCCTAGGTGTGCTACGGGGTCCTATAACCCCACGAGTGTCTCTAGGTATCCAACCATGGTCACCCTAACGAACTGGGCCCATTCCGGAAACACCTAGTACATTAGGACGAAGACACCACTGGGCAAGACAAGTCTCTGCTGGGCAGTTACACCCTCTGCCCAAGGATGAAACGACGATACTGGCTACACCCTCAACACCTGGCTCGAGGTCGACACGACCTCTAAAATCATCGATCAACATCTATTCAAGTTATCTAAGCCTATCATCAAGATTAACAGAATACTACCATCCAACCTGGTCCACGCTACCCACCACAGTCCTAGGGCTAAATTTGAGCTACCCGAAAGCCTCGGATTGGCGATCAACCCATCGCCCACGCCCTATCCTTATGCATCTAATGCACAAACAAAATGCATGCTATGATCACGCGCAGGTAAGAGGTAAGCATGCAACAATATGATAAGATAACAAATAAGTCCAACTAGATTGCTGCAGCGACACCACCAATCGGTGCCAGCCAATCCTCAAAGGGTCCCGGCATTACGACGGTACCGTGACCGTGAACCGCGAACTCTTGCAATGGGAAGCAACCCCGAAAACACAGGTGAACATAAAATATCTATTATATAAGGAAGGACGTTTTTTGAAATGTCCCCCCTATAAAACATAAAGAGTGGTCAGGATTTGCCTACAAACACATCCAACGGTTCAGATTCAATCTTAAAATTTCATCTCTTCAAAATTCCCGCTCATTCCTGCCGATCAGCAGCTGAGAGAGAGAGTGATTGGACGTGAGTCCCATCTCACGTCCAGCCGTCCCCTCTCCCCTCTCCCTCTATCCCTCACCCTCACCCATCCCCCATCCCCCTCTCTCCCTCTCTGTTCCTCTTCATCCATCCCCTCTCCTCTCCCCACGTCGCCCGACCCCAACCTCGCCCGACCCCAACTGCGCCGTTGCCGACCTCGCCCTCAGCCGCGTCGACGCCGGCCTCGCCCGACCTTGCCCTCAACCGCGTCGACGCCGACCTCGCCCTCAGTCGCGCCGTCCCCGACCGCCCATCGACCTCGCCGTCGTCCGACGCCACCTCCACGCGGATGAAGCTTGATGCCCTCGACGTCCTTGGCTTTGAACGGCGTATTCCTTTGTTTCCGGCATCCTTGATGAACTCGACCTCGACACGCGGATGAAGCTTGATGCCCTCGACGTCCTTGGGGTGCTCGGCGACCTCGGAGAGGCTCGACGTCCTTGGCGTACTCGACGACCCCGGAGAAGCTCGGCGACCTCGGCCTCGACGAAACCCCACTCCGGAGAAGACCGGCGGCCGCGGGGGAGCTCGACGTCTGGACAAAGCTCGGTCTCGACACCCAAGCGAGCTTGAAGCGTTCGACGCCCTCCACACACTTGGCGATCTCAACGAAGCCCCACCTCGGAGAAGAACGACGTCCTTGGTGTGGCAACCTCGACGGCGAGGCGACCAAGGCCGGATCTAGACATCGGTGCGGCTTGGCAGCGACGGCGAAGGCGAGGATCTACGGTGCTTGGGCGACGACGAAAGCGAGGCGCGGCGCAGGTGAGTACCGGCGGCCTCTACTTCTCCTCTGTCTTCTTCTTCTGTTTTTTCTTTCTTTCTCCTTGGCGTCTTCTCCGTGGGGTTTCTTGTGGAGAGGGGAGAGTGGCATCGCCAGCGTGAAGATGGAGAGATCCGGCGGGAGAAGCCCGGCGCAAAGGCCCAGCTCCCTTCTTCCTTCCCTCTTCTTTTTTTTCCTTCGTTTTCATCTTCTTTTTTTTCCTTCCTCCTCCTCGATTCGCTGGATCCGGCCATTTCCTCCACGCCCCCGACCCCAGACGGGAACGGTATGCTCAATCACCGCAAACTTTGCCTCTCTCCTCTCTTGCCGGAGGGAGATCTCTCCCGCCTCCTCACTGCGACCACGGCGCGACCGATTGGGGACTTCTATCCTCAATCATCAAATGGATCCACTCCGGCCCCCCATGCGCGAGCACACCATCTCCGTCTCCATCCAGAAAAACCTAGCTCTAGCCCTAGCTTCCTCCCCATCCTCATCTCCGGCGACCCCCAGATATAGGTTTTCCCTGCCACCTCTTCCATCGATGTAAGGTTTTTATTATTCCCCCATTTTTTGGGGTTTTATTTTGCGAGATCAAAGGCATTGATCTGATCCCATAGGAGAGGGGGGGTGGAGATGTATATGGATTGGATAGGGAGGGCGGAGGGTGGTGCCACCGCGGTCGCTGACAGGAAGCATCTAGAGAAGTCCTCGCCGTATACCTCAAGGGGTGTCAATGTGGGACGGGATAAGGACCGACTACTGGCCGTGTCCACCTCCCTCAGAAATCATGCAGTATCAATTGATCTTATTCTTTTGATGCTTGCAACACACATGCTGTTTTCAGGTATTTTTTTTTTCAATTTCCTGTATTGAGTGAAAGGGCCTTTGATTGGAAAATATTTTATCGTCTCCAATGTTCTGCTGTATTCAATGTGTCCAAGGGTTGCGATCTGCTGGATACATCCGAAGGAGGGATTAGAGATTATTCACTGGGTGGTACCAATCTCTTGGATTCGTGTAAGCTGCTATAATAGTTAATTTACTCAGGTTTTTGAACTTCATTGATGTTTTTTTCCCCTGTTTTTTGTACATAGAAGGGGCAGATGCCTCCTCAATCTTCCCATCCTTGCATAAGGGAGGGAGGGATGGGGAGCTGAGGTTTAGTGGCTGCCATTACTGATAGGTAGTTTAGAAAGGAGAAGATATGAGAGACATTTTAGAATGAGAACTATAGTCAATTAGAACAGGGGAAAAAGGGGTTGGAGATTGCTAAGAGGTCTACCTTTGATATTGATATTGAATTTGTTCTGTTAAGTACAGCTACATTATTACCCAAAACTCTCTTAGTTCTGATAGATTTTATAGATGTTCTCTTACTGCCTTAAAATGCAATGGTATGCCATAATATTACTGTACAGTGCTTTCATTATACTCTAGATTTCTCCCCAAAATGTCATTTGACTGCTCATAGAATTTTCTAACTACCATTCTCCTTAATCAGTCTAATTTCGATGAATTTTAGATGAATTCTGGATAGATTTAAATTGTCCATTGAATTCCAATTGGTGGTTTTATGTGGTTGAGCATGGACAGGGCCAAGTACAGTTAAAGCCTTGCACGCAAAGCCTGGTGAAGGTGCAGAGACTGTGGTGGGTACCATAGCCATGGTGCAAGTTAAAAACACCAGGTGATCTTGCTGATCGATTATTATATTAATTGTTATTTTCTTCTCAACTTCTTCTATCGATTAAAAGATTATTTTAATTGTTAATAATGTAGACGAGGAAGCTATTTACAGGTATGTACTTCATATACATACTGCTGTCACTTTTGGAGTAAAATACTCTTTTGAATGGAAGGTTATATGAAATTTTCAGTACTAACCTCTCTTTGTTTAATCTGTAGCAGTTGTGGTGGAGGGTACCGTAGCAACGGCGGTGGTCAGCGTCGGGAGGGCAGTGGCGGTGGCCTGGGGTTTTTATTATAATTTCTTGAGAGAGTTGGCTTTATTAGTGTATGATAATTGGGGTTTCTTCGGGGATTGTAGAATTAGTTGCAGAATATATTGGGAAGATTGAGTTTGATGTCAATTTTTGGCGAATTGGGACCTCTTCTTCATGGAAAAATAATCATATCTTTTGGGAAGTTACCAAAATAGTTGATCTTGATGGGTTTACAATGGATTGTTATTTGGTTCTTTTTCGCATTGTAAGAACCTCCTCCTCAGCTTGGGGATTATAGGGCCAATGATATGCGATGGAGATCTTTGAATTATTGCTTTTGATGGGATCTTAGCTAATTAGGTTTCATAATGAACAGGTGATTGGAGATGGGTTCTGGGGTTTTGTTGACATAATAATTCAGGAACTTTACGAGGAGAAGAGCACCTGGCAACTGCCTTCAACATGGCGAGTAGGGTCCCTGTTCGTGCGGCTTTTGGACAATAAATGATTGGGGTTTTGTTGACATAATAATTCTTTTAACATTTTATTTTTTGGACAATAAATGACCTAGCTGTTGCCCAAGATCATGGATTCTCCCCGTGCCTGAAGCCCCACACCCCCCGCCCGACGTCGACCTTGGCCACGCTCGACTTTCGACGCCCCGCGCCCCCGCCCGACACCCCACGCCCCCGCTCGATGCTGACATGTAACTAAAAATCGTGCCAGGGGACCTGAAGTCAACCTCGCCCACGCCCGACGCCCGACTTGACACGCCCGACGCACCCCGCTCGATGCTGACATGTAACTAAAAACTGTGCCAGGGGAGGTTATGTTGAATTTTTTTGTAAAAAACCGTAAATATCCGTGTCGTAGGCCCACACCCGCGCCCAACGTCCAACGCCCCGCACTCGACGCCCCGCGCTCCGTGCCCGACGCCCAGCCAACACCGACCTCGCCCAACTGGCGACGCCCTGCTCCCGACGCCTCACCCGCGGCCTCTCCCTCCGCCTCGGCCACCTCCCCTTCAGGCTTCTCTCATCCCCCTCTACCATTTTTTAATTCAATTTTTTAATGTGTAATTGTTGATTTTCTATTTAATTTAGCATTTTTTAATGTATGTGTTTTTTAAAAGAATTCTTTTAACATTTTATTATTTGGACAATAAATAACCTAGCAGTTTTTTTCCATTGTTGATTTTCTATTTAATCTAGCATTTTTTAATGTATGTGGTTTTTTAAAATAATTCTTTTAACATTTTATTTTTTGGACAATAAATAACATAGCAGTTTTTTCCATTAATTTATTTTGACATATTGGCGATTTAACCTGATATTAGAAGAGAGTTTAAATCATAATTTCATATGAGTATGTATGTTCACTTATTCAGTTATTCCTATTAGATGAGAGTAGGGGTGGCAATCCGGGTCACGACCCTCGAACCCGACCCGACCCAACCCGAAATAAACGGGATTAGGTTTAGTGTTATCGGGTTCGGGTCATGAACGGGTCGACCCGTTTATGACCCGTGATTAAATGGGTCGGGTCGGGTTGGCTCGTGGGTTAGACGGGTCAACCCATTTACCCGTTTAATGTCAGCCTGTCGGAGACGACGACTGCCTCGGCCCAAGGATGGAGGTGGTGCTCGGCGGCCGGATCTGGCCAGGAAACGGTTGGAGGAGGGTCGCGGTGGATAGAGGGTGTCAGATCTGGAGTTGGGTGGTGCAGGGGACGTCGGGGGTGGCCGCGCGTCGGTGGAGTGGAGAGACGTCGGGGGTGGCCGCGCGTCGGTGGAGTGGAGAGAGGGAGGGGGTCGTTGGAGTGGAGAGACGTCGGGGGTGGCCGCGCGTCGGTGGAGTGGAGAGGGGGAGGGGGGTTGCCATGGGTGGCCGCAGCTTCACCGGAGAAGGAGGGAAGGAGTGGGTTGCGGCCCTTGCGAGGTAGCTCAGGAGGAAGGAGGAGAAGGCGGGTGGACCAGTGGAGGAATGTAGAGAGAGAGAGAGTCAGAGAGAGTCAGAGAAGAGGAGATGGATTTAAACGGGTCGATCGGACCCGGATCCAACCTGATCCGACCCGACCCGTTTAATAAACGGGTTACACAAGTTGGGTCGGGTCGACCCATTTATAAATGGGTCGAGTTCGGGTTGATAAACCTGACCCGTTTAATAAACGGGTGGGGTTCGGGTTCAGCCTTTATTAAACGGATCAATACTCGACCCGACCCGTTTAATACAAAGTAAATTATAATATCCGTGGCGTAGGCACGGGCATTTACTAGTAATATTATATGTTTTGAACATATAATATTATTTAAATCATCAACATCCCCAAATTAAAAGCTAAGCGACCTCGTCCATCTGACGTCCAAACGACGGTGGATTTGAGATCCAACTTAGAAAAACGCAAGAAAACATACTGGGATCAACATATCCAAAACTTGG
This sequence comes from Narthecium ossifragum, assembly GCA_963920575.1. Classification (NCBI taxonomy): domain Eukaryota; kingdom Viridiplantae; phylum Streptophyta; class Magnoliopsida; order Dioscoreales; family Nartheciaceae; genus Narthecium; species Narthecium ossifragum. Next base: position 14,739,744 of record OY986968.1, read on the forward strand.
AAACATCCGACGGCTCGATTACCGGGAAAATGCTAATCAAAACCATTAACTTCACTAATTACCTTTAATTGCTGCAACACCACCCATCCAAAGGAAAATCATAACCATTCATAGGAAAATCAGAAAATTATGAAACTGGTTGCAACCGAGAGGAGATCCAAAGATCTTCAACTCTCATGTTCATGATAAATCAGGAGCATGAATGTACAGACCGAAAAACACGCCGTAAATTAGCTATTTTTCAAGAACAGAGAAACATGCTAAAATCTTATGAAAATCTCAATCAAATCATATGAAACTTAATACAATAATTAAGCTAACCGAGATACACACAGAAGCACTAAGAACACCCAGATCCACTAGCTGGATTAAGAGAAAAACCCTTATTAACCCACTTAGGAAGAAACCTACTGAGCTAAGAAAACCTCTGCAGAATCCCCGCTATCCGAACACTAAACTAGCTTCAAACCAAGCCACAGATCTTCCTCACACGATCACGAATCCAACGAGCCCTCAAGCACTCAAAATGATGCCCGGAGGAAGGATAACGGAGGGGAAGAAGGTGGTTGCCCGAAACAGGGGAAACAGAACCGCAGGAAAGAAAAAGGAGGAAGAGAAAAGGAGGAAGAAGGAGGAGGAGGAGGAAGAAGAAGAAGGAAGGAGGAAGAAGGAGAAGGAACCGGGGAAGAGAGGAGGAAGGAGGAAGAAAATAAGGGAGAGGAGAGAAGAAAGATCTTCTCACCTCTGACAGCGGAGAGCGATGGCCAGCGGTGGCCGTCCACTCAGTTTCCCACCGCCTCAACTTCCTGACAGAAGAAGATCGATCTCCTTAGCAAGGGAAGCTCGATCTCTTTCACCCAAAAAGTCAACCTTGGGCTAAACCACAAGCCCAAGCTCGGATCTTCCGATTCCAGGTTCACCTAACCGTTCTAATCAAACATTAATACAAACACAGTCAGTGTGTGCACATGCGGGTGTGAAACGAACAGACAAGGCGCAATTTATCAAATTGCCCTTGCGGTCCACAACGAGCCACAGGCCCGACCCAGAAGGTCGACCCAGGAGTAGAGGGACAGATCCTCACATCCTAATACCCTTAAAGGAAATCTCGTCTCGAGATTCGGTAAAGGTAGGCCTGGGAAACAAAAATCAGCTACACTAGAAGACAAGACAAGAGGTACCTCGAGAAGGAAACAAGTGCGGATACTCTTGCCCCATGCGCGCCTCGCACTCCCAGGTCATCTCCTCGACGCCTCTGTGCCTCCACAATACTTTGACCAAGGGAATCGTCTTGTCCCACAAGACCTGATCCCTCCGGTCAAGTACACGAACTGGCTGCTCGACGAACATCGTGTCTGTCTCAAGCTCGATGTCATCCACCCTGATGACATGAGACGGGTCTGGGTGATACTTCCTCAACATCGACACGTGGAAAGTCGGATGCACATCTGACATGTGCTGAGGAAGATCTAGGCGGTAAGTTACCTCACCAATCCTCTCTCGGATCTTGAATGGCCGGACAAACCTCGGCGCCAACTTAGCACCCCTACCAAACCTGACCGACCCTCTGTACGGAGATGCTCGCAAGAACACTCTGTCGCCGACTGCAAACTCCAACAGTCGTCGCCACTGATCTGCATAGCTCTTCTGCCGACTCCGAGCCGTCAGAAGTCTCTGCCTGATCTGCACTAGCCTCTCTGACGACCGTCTAACGATGTCTGGACCAGTGAGTGTTGCCTCTCCAACCTCTGTCCAGCATACTGATATCGCTCAAATGTGTCACGCACAGCGGTCGCGGTGCAGTACAACATAAGAGAGATCGAACCCACAGAGAGACAAGTAGAAAACATCCAAAATGCAAATAATAATGAATTGAAGATCAACGAGAACTTAAGAATTAACTAAATTAGATCAAGGATTTAATTATAATGTAAGACTAACAAAAGATATCAGGATTTTGATAAGGCTAGGCATCGGGAATCACTTCACTCGGATTTAGGTTCTTCTTCTACCAACGGTTCATTCAATACTCAGTTAAGGGATTCATATCCCAATCACCTTAGCCGGAAGATATGGAATTATGAACCTAACAAAATATATAAATGTCTCTTCCTACGATTGATTCTTCCTTATTATAGTTCTAACATCATCCAACCCAAACCTAAGAATATATGATACCGGCTGTCACTACAGGCAACGTATAGCAAAAGTTCATCGGGACAAAGCCCTAACTCTATCTTACCAGATCTCTAAGAATACACAATACCAACTCTCACAATCGGCAATGCATAGCAAAGATTTCACGAGATAAAGTAGATAAACAATAGATATAATCCTTGAAGATTCAATACATAGAAAAGAGTTTAACAATAAAGATTAAAACAATCAACCATGATGAAGAAGAAACCCTAATCCTCGCTAGATCATCCGTCCACCATGCCCGCGGCTTACCTGACCATGGATGGAGATTTCTTCATCTTCTTTCTTTCTTTTCTCCCCTCCAAAGCTCTGTAGAGAAAACGCCCTTGGAACCAGCCAAATTTCGGATTAAATAAGCATATATATAGGGGAACTCCCGAAATTAGGGTTTTAGTTAAGTTGGACTTCTGGTGCAACTCGGATTTCATGAATTAATCCTAGCGGCCTATTCTGGTCACCGTTGGGTCCAATCTAGCCGAAATTTGGAAACTTTCTCAACATAAAAGTTGTAGATTAGGAAGTCTTCTGTCAGATCCCGAAGATTTCATAATATTTGGAGTTATTTGGAATATTGGACGAATATTGTTCTTAGCTTCAACAGAACAGTTTTCCAACTTGTGTAACTTCATCTATTCTTCCAATCTGCTATTACCCCATCCAAAATCGCACAAAATGTCCAACATTAAAGTTGTAGATCTCTGATCCTTCTATCATGTATTGAAATTTCTGAATATTTTGACTTCCAGAGAATATGTTTCGAATATTTCCCTACCAGTCGACGAAATTGTATTTTTCCTCATTTTCTGTAACCTGTGTCGCCCTGACTAAGATCGATCTTCATAGGGAAAAGGATCAATCTTCTTGAAACTAGCTCTCTGTCATCATCTGAGCACAAAAATAGATCGATCTCCTTTGGGGTCCAATCGATCTTCTTCTTCCATAGATGCTTGCTCATGTACCTCTCGTACTAAAAATGACATATCTTTATTTAGGAAACTCCAAATCATGAACCGTAAAAACTCTCCGAAACTAGACTTCCAGAGCTTTCCCTCCATATATGGCACTTCATATGGTTCATTCTGAGATGGTACAGTTTTGGCGTTAAAGACCCATCTTCGCTTCAATTTCCTGCATAAAACAAATAACTTTGTGAACCAACATATACGGATGAAATCATCTATATTAATCATGAAAACTCAGCAAATAAGCTGCTCTTAGTCATGTTCAGAGTGCACTTTCATGCACTCATCACATACTGGGGAACGACACGGCCTACCGTATAATGCCTCGAAATGTGCTACTCCAAGACTGCACTGGTAGCTGTTGTTGTAGACGAACTCCACTAAGGGAACGTGCTCCTCCCAGCAGCCTCCGGCATCGTGGACACATGCTCTTAGCATGTCCTCTTGATACGAGGTCGAACTGAGCCATCCCAAGAAAGGACCCACGTCCTTGCTTGGGTGGGCCCATGCCAAGGAGTTGGCTGTACCCAGATCCCTTTGGGCGTCCAAAGCCTAACCAGCCAAAAGGATTCCTATTTCTTAGCTGGTTTGCTTACTTAGTTGATTTCCTAGTTTGAGTCCAGTTTGTTCTTAGCCAATTTCCATTTAATTGAGTCCTAGTTTTGGTTGTGTCAAGTCACTAGCTTACTTAGTTCATTCCTGGTTATTAGGAGTCAGTTTGAGTTGAATTAGTAACAGTCTTTTACTTGCTGTCCAAGCAAGAAGGTATTCAAGTTGTAATAGAACTCTCTTGAGGCCTCTATAAAAGGACCTCTATAACTTGTATTAGGGTTTTTATGCATGACGAATTATTAGAATAAAATAGAGTTATTAGTAGGATAATTTAGGAGTAGTTGTAAACTTAGGAGTAGCTGTAACCTAGTTTCCTCATAATCCACCAGCCACCTTCATCTCTCTCTACAGCCGGTCCTTCTCCATCACCAGTCTCCTTCTCCACTGCCGTCCACTCCTCCGCCACCATCATCACCAACTACCAGCCATCACCCACGTTCTCCAAGGCTTGGATCTCCAAGAGAAGCCGGCCAACCATTGAGGAAGCTACGAGGTAATCCTCTTCCTTATCCGTCTCTCTCCTCCGGTTTTCAGCCTTCCTTGTCGAATACCTAGGGTGCTTCTCCTAAAACCCTAAAGGTATATCTCTACCTAGCCATAGCTATGGCTAAGGAGGAGCCGAGACTAGGCAAGAGACCAGATACGAAAGCCCTAGAGAAGGTGCATCGTATCACCTCTAAGATCTTGATCGTCCGCTTTAACTGCCCATCTGTCTGCGGATGGAGTGTCGTACTGAAAGTCAGGAGTATGCCAACTGCCTCCTGAAAGCCTCGTGATAAGACTTGAAAAGTGCATGAAACACACTTATAATTTGGCTTTGTTGGGCCTCGAGCAATGCTGTACTGACTACTTTTATTCCATTTCAGGTATAACAGACCCTGCTACGAGTTAGATCAACTTTGGAGCTAAAACAAGAGTGTTCAGACGATTTTGGCATTTTGGATCGATCGGACTCAATAGGAGCGATCGATCGAACTCAACCAGCATGGGGATAAAGAGCAAGCACGCGGATCGATCGAACTCGATTAGACGAATCGATCTAGCACGGGATGTAGCGTAACAACAATGGAAGGATCGATCAGACTCGACAAGTACGATCGATCCGCCACGGGCTGTCGCGTAATGATACGAGTCGATCCGACTCGACCAACTGGACCCGAATCCAAAAGAGGAACCAAACTGGTTCAACCTCTTTCCTAGTTTGACTTGGACTTCCCTAATTCAAACTAGAGTATTTAATTAGTCTTTATCATTAGTCTTTTATTGAGTTCTAGTTGATTGTTAGGAATTAATTAAGAGTCCCTTTGAGTTAGGAAGTTGAGTTGAGTCAGAAACCTTATTACTTGCTAATTAAGCAAGGGGGTTTTCTAGTGGATTAGGACTCTGTCAAGGTCTCTATAAAAGGACCTTAGTAGTTTGTATTAGGTAATGATGCATGATGAATGAAGAATTATGAATTATTAGGAGTAGTTGATAAATTATCATAGGAGTACAGATAATATAGCTTCCACCCGATATCTACCATAGATCCATCATCTTCCTTGATGGTTATCTTCTCCGCAGCCGGCACCGCCTCCACCAGTATTTCTCTCTCCCCGTCACTTTCTCTCTCCTCCACGTCATCGCCACGTCATCGTCACTGTTCATCTTCTTCCTCTCTCCCGTACCCTAGCTACCGCCGGCATCCTTGCCGTTCTCTACTCTCCGGCCACCCCCGCTACCACCTAAACCCGCCATCGACTTCCCTGAGCCACCACGACTCCGTCCAGCCCCTCCTCCGCCTCCATCGTCCTCTCCGGCGTCTTCCCCGGCAACCTCCACTTCACAGCTCCGCCTCCCCTTCCGTGTCTGACCTCGATCTCACTTCAAGATCTCGCCAAAGTACGCCGCAGACATCCCTAGAGCAGATCCCGGTCTTCTACGACGTTCCAAAGCCCGCAGAACCCTCCCCGTCGTCCCTGACGCCGGTGAACCCAACTCCACCGCCCACGACCTCTAGATCCCGCCGATCTAGCCCACCTCCGACCAATCCACTCCGGTAGATCTCATCCCCACCTCCAGGCGACCCTTCCTGGAAGTATCCCGACCGCCGCCGCCGTCCCTACGCCGGCGATCTACTCCGGCGAACCACAGCCCTTGGATCAACTCCGGTTCAGCCAGCCAGTTGATTCAGACTCAGCCTACTCTGATTTGGCTCAGCCACTTAACCCACTCCTAGCCGTTTCAGCCAAGCCACTTAGCCCAATCTGAGCCAGATCTGAACCAGATTCGATTCAGGTTCAGCCAATTGGACTCAAATCAAGTCCGATCAGGGCGATTCTGATCGATTGGAGCAGTAGAGACCCATTACGAGAGGATCACGAGTAGACCGCTCGTAACAACTTGGTATCAAGCTCCGTTCCACCGACTGTGCGAAGTCATCTCGATCTTACACCTAGATCCATATCCATGTTATTATTTGCGATGAACTCATCCTGATAAGAGGGTTCATTAGCAGTGAACGTAACTAATCATTCGGTCACTGACATTTAGATAATTATTCTCGCCAACAAGGAATCCTAAACAGAACTTGTTGAGTGATAAGGAGAACTACCCATTCACTTATCAACTTTTAGGAAGCCATTCATCGTGTTTGGATGCCCTGATCTTAGGAAGACTTTGTAGATCCTTAGTTACTGATTAAGAATCCTGTGATCCTTTCTCTCATATTCATAAATCCTTTAGTATAAGTTTAGTTTAATTTCATCCTGCAATCTTTTCTCAACTCATTAGTAGGAAATTCACTAGGCATTCAATCTCAATCACCTAAATCCCTGTGAACTCGACTCGGACTCTCCACTATCTACTAGTTCTTAGTAGTTAAAGAGAGCACCAGAAATTATTGTAATTTTGGTCAGACTTGTTAAGCCACGACACTTTTCAAGTCGTATCAAAATTTTGGCGCCGTTGCCGGGGATTTTTACGGTGTTTTGAGTTGTTTACTTAGTATAGTTTCTTGCTTAATTAGTTGTTATCCGTCATTTATTATATAAAAGACCAAAAATAGTTTCAATATTAATATTTCCATATCTTTTTGCGATCAGTAGGTGAAGAACAAAACGGCATCCGTCCGAGCGGCAAAGGAGCGAGCAACAACAACACGTGATCGAGATTGCACTGTTTGTATTTCTAAACCTTGGATGATCTTTATGAGGTGTGGATGAGTGATGATAAGGACCCAGATCTTTCTCTCACGTTGAAAGAATTTTGTGCTTCTTGTTCTACATCACATAAACTGTCAGTTTCTCCTTCTACTCATTTAGTCATGGACCTAATGACAATCCTAACCAACCTGAGAACCAGGGTCGTAGGGCCATGAAAGATTTTTATGTTCCAACTTCTTTCACTTCTAACTCTTGCATTCAACCTCCGGTAATTGGGGCAGCCCATTATGAGATTAAACCATAATTTTTACAATCCTTACCAACCTTCCATGGATTATCTCATGAGGACCCCTACAATCATATCGAGGAGTTTATTCTGATTAGTTCTACAGTGAGGGTCAATAATTTTACAGAAGATGCTTGGAGACTTAAATTATTCCCTTTTACCCTAAAAGGTAAAGCTAAACATTGGCTTACTTTTCTAGAACCTCGATCAATCACTACGTGGCCTCAATTACAAGCTCAATTTCTTGAGAAATTCTTCCCGATTACCAAGACAAGTGACTTTCGCCATGAAATTAATTCCTTTAGACATGCCGACGATGAAGCGTTTCTTGAGGCTAGGGATCGTTATAGGGAACTCCTTCGAAAATGCCCCCATCATCAATTTCCTCAATGGGCTATAGTAGAAAATTTCTATAAGGGTATTGAGGAAAAACATCAGTTGACTATAGATGCTGCATGTGGGGGTGTTTTCATTACCAACCCTCTTGACGACTCTTGGTTCTCTTTGAGAGACTTGCTGAAAACTCTCAACATCACGCCACCTCCTCTAGGAATAATCGCGGGCCTTCCACCCAATCCAATCCTAGAGGAATTCTTGAATTAAATGAGTCAACCCGTCTCGCTCAACAAGTAGATGCATTGAGTAGGAAACTAGATCAAGTTCTTACCCAAACAACAAATCAGGTTGATTCATCTATTCCTCCTATGCTTCCATCTTCCGGAGAAATCTGTTTCTTGTGTTCTGCTCCTGGTCATGATGTGACTGACTGCCATTTAGCATGTCATTATCCGGAGTTAGTACAGGAATACATTAATGCAGTTTATGGTCAATCTAAACCAGCTTATGATCCTTAACTCCAACACCTACAACCATGGTTTGAGAGACCATCCAAATTTTTCTTGGAGAACACCTAACCAATAACCTACTTCTTTTAATTCTAGGCCATCCATAGGTGCTTAAACTCCGAATTATTCTACAAAATTCCAACCATCATATCCTATAAATTCTCAAGGCCAAACTTCGTCATTCCGACCTCCATATCGACCTTTTCAAAATCAAACATCTCAATCTTGGGGAAATAAACCGTATGTACCTCCCCAGAGTCAAGGACCCCAAAATCAATCATCTCTTCCTCCGCAGCAACAAAATCAAGGTCCACACAACGATGAGTTGACCCAATTAGTACATTCTCATTCTCAAACTCTGGCTAAGATAGAAGTCCAATTGGGTCAGTTGGCTAATGCATTGTCTCGGAGAGAAGATGGGCAATTACCGAGTCAGCCTATTCCTAATCCCAAAGGCCAACATCATGTAGACTCATCGCATGAACAAGTACAAGCTGTGACAACCCTTCGTAGTGGTAAAACTTTTGTCAATATTGAGTAACCTGAAGAAACCACAGATAATCAAGATTTGCATGCATCTCATTCTCAAACATCATTAGACAATAATTCACATGCATCAAAGGAACCCAGTTCATCCTTTGACACTCCACATTCAAATCCTCAGGATTCCATTGAAGAACCAAATCCCACGACGTATACTCCTAAGGTTCCTTTCCCTGAAGCTTTAGTGGATCCTACATCCACTCCATATAGAAACACAAAATTAGATGAGATGATGGAGGTGTTTAAGAAAGTGCATATTAATCTTCCTTTGCTTGATGCCATCAAACAAATTCCATCTTATGCCAAATTCCTCAAGGACCTTTGCACACATAAAAGACAATCTAGATCGCATGTGTCTAAGAAGATTTTCCTGATCGAGCAAGTTAGCTCAATCCTTCGTTGTGATCTCCCTCCTAAGCTTAAAGATCCAGGAACCCCCACAATCTCATGCATTATAGGAAATCACACGATTGATGGAGCACTACTGGATTTGGGTGCAAGTGTCAACCTCATGCCCTACTCCTTATATTCTAAGTTTGGTATAGGAGAATTGAAACCTACAGCCATGACCCTACAATTAGCTGATCGATCAATTAAGACCCCAAGAGGAATCCTTAAAGATGTTTTGGTTGAGGTTGATCAGTGCGTATTTCCTGTTGACTTTGTAGTGTTAGACATGGAACCCGGAGTGCAAACAAAAAAATCGGTCCCTATAATCCTTGGCCGACCCTTCTTGGCTACAACCAATGCTTGTATTAACTGTAGGGATGGTTTCATGACTGTCACATTTGGTAATATGGAATTACGTTTGAATATATTTCATGCTTCAAAGAATCATGCGTATGATGATGACTGCTTTATGGTTAATGCGTTGGTTAATGAGGATGAGGTGACTAGTTGTATTGATGATACATTACCTGCGTTGTTGTTGAATGATGATACTCCGTGTGAGAGTTTTGAGAATGGTTGTCACATGTCTATTGTGGTTGAAGACGATGTTTTTGAACAGTATTTGTCAAATTTGCATGAAGATGTTTTGAGTACGGATGTAGTGTTTCCGGTTGTGAATGATGGAAAAAATGATTTGAATGATTTTGTGTCGGTTTTCAAGTCTGAAAATGACAACGTTTTAAATGATTTTAACGATCTTGATTTAATTACTGATGTTTGCGGTATTTCCTGGAAAGAGCCCCTCCTTGAGCCTTTACCTCCTACATCCTCAAGTCCAGCCGTACCCTCTTTAGTCACACCACCATCTTTGGAATTGAAAATGTTGCCTTCCAATTTAAAATATGCCTTCCTTGGACCTAATTCTACCCTTCCAGTAATTATCTCTTCTGCATTAACCACTGATCAAGAGCATCAATTACTTAACGTCCTTAAACTGCATAAAAGAGCTATAGGGTGGTCCATTGGTGATCTTAAAGGCATTGATCCCTCGATTTGCATGCATCGCATACTCTTAGAGGATGAAACTAAATGTGTACGGGAGATGCAACGCCGGCTCAACCCTCTTATGAAAGATGTAGTAATGAAGGAAGTAATTAAACTCTTAGACGCAGGGATAATATATCCGATCTCGGACTCTAAATGGATTAGCCCTACTCAAGTCGTTCCTTAAAAATCTGGTATCATAGTGGTTAAAAATGATAAAGGGGAGGATATCCCAACTAGACAGACCACAGGGTGGAGAGTTTGTATCGATTATAGGCGTCTTAACGCTTTCACTCGTAAAAATCATTTTCCATTGCCCTTCATTGACAAGATTTTAGAAAGGTTATCGGGTCAATCCTATTATTGCTTCCTTGACGGTTACTCTGGGTATAATCAAGTGGCCATAGATCCTAATGATCAGGAGAAGACAACCTTTACATGTCCTTATGGAACATTCGCATATCGTCGCATGCCCTTTGGCCTTTGCAATGCTCTAGCGACATTTCAACGTTGCATGCTTGCTATCTTCGGGGATATGATTGAACAGTTTCTAGAGATATTTATGGATGACTTCTCTGTGTTTGGCCAATCTTTTGACTCATGCCTTGAAAACCTATCCAAAGTCCTTGCTAGGTGTGAGAAAACTAATCTAGTGTTGAGTTGGGAAAAGAGCCATTTTATGGTTACAGAAGGTATCGTTCTCGGCCATGTAATTTCAAGTAGGGGGATTGAGGTAGATAAAGCTAAGTTAGAACTTATTTCTAAACTTCCGCCTCCTTCTTCAGTGCGTCAAATTCGGTTATTCCTGGGCCACGCCGGGTTCTACCGGCGATTTATTAAGGATTTCAGTAAAATCCCCCGACCGTTATGTGCTTTATTGGTTAAAGATGTTTCATTTGTGTTCGATAAGTCTTGTCTTAATGCATTTAATATCTTGCGTGATTCACTCTCTTCCGCACCGATTGTCCATTCTCCTGATTATAACCATCCTTTTGAAATCATGTGTGGCGCGTCCGATCACGCTGTAGGTGTTGTTTTGGGACAAACTATTGATAAATTACCTCGTGTCATTTACTATGCTAGTAAGACGTTAAATGAAGCTCAGGTAAATTACACGACAACTGAGAAAGAGTTACTTGCGGTGATCTTTGCCTTAGAAAAGTTTCATTCCTATCTTCTTGAATCAAAAGTCATAATTTTTACCGATCATTCAGCCCTTAGGTATCTTGTCTCTAAGAAAGAGTTTAAACCTCGATTAATCCGTTGGATTTTGCTTCTCCAAGAGTTCGATCTGGAATTACGAGATAAAAAGGGAGCTTTAAACGTGGTTGCCGATCACCTGTCTCGTCTTCCTGTCGATGTCATTAATGATTCATCCCCGATCGATGATACCTTTCCTGATGAATATTTATTAGCTGTTGATCAAGCACCGAAACCGTGGTTTGCACACATCATAAATTATCTTGTTTCTGGATTCACTCCTGCTCATTGGAATAAACTAGATCGAGATAAATTCTTTTTGAAAGTTAAATCCTATGTATGGAATGCAGTGGACGCACGTGATGCAGCTTTCCGTGCGGACGTCTCGGCCATCCGGGCAGACCTTTCGTACGTCCATACGCGTCTTGACGACCTTCACCCTGCTCCGCCCGTGCTTGCTATCGTACCCTATCAGCCGTTATCCTGTCCTGGGTCACCGCCTCAGCCTTGAGTCCTTAGATACTTGCTTGGTTTCCCTGTAAATCTTTTCAGTTTCTTGCATCTACGGCCGTGTGTTGGCATGTTTTGATTTGTCCTTGGTCATTGACTGACTCATTTTTGTATTTACATGACCTTATAGTTATATATCTTTTGACTTTTTGGCTTTGGGGGGTGTTCCTCGGGAGTGCGAGGGGCTGCGTGTGTCAATCTATAATTGCATGGGTGGATGATTTTGTATTTGTTATTGCGGCTGCAGGTGGAAGAGCAGGATAATTTGTTTTTCTATTTTTGTCATTGTGATGAATGATTGTACATCCCTTGTGCAAACTGAATAAATAGAGGGATTGCTGGTCAATTTTTCTCCAACATTTCTGATTATTCTTTCCTTTCCATAAATGCATTCATGGGGTATTTCTTCTATGATCGTACAGGGTATATATGCTAGCATATGCACAGTTGGGTGCCCTCACGCCATTACTTGGTTTTTCACGCCTAACCTTGATCTGCGAATCTGCTTTTCTTTTTATCCTCAGGTTTCTTGTTTTGCGTTTGAAACATCTCAGGTTATCTCTATCCCATATTCTTTGTTTTCTTTTTGTAACTTAGTGTTATTGGAGACAATTACATTTAAGTTGGGGGGTAGAATTCTAGGAATTCATAGCTATTTATTTTATGATAACTGAAGTTTATACATCCCTTATAACGTGTCAGACGAAGGAAATTATGATGGTTATTGATGAAGATGCATCATTTAGAATATTATTCAATGAGTTATTCAGAAATTCATACGTCATGTAAAATTCAGTAAATTTAACTATGCATGACATGAGTTTTGTACTGTAACACTTTTACCATGAGTTCGGGATAACTTGACATATCATATTGCACTTGAGCACTTTCACTTGTGGATGAGTTGAAGTTAGATTCTGAGCATGAAACTAGGACAGATCTATGATTTTAGGACAAGCCACAGAAGATACATGGACACATACAGTTTTCTGTCCGCAAAGAGTATATGTGTATGAGAAGTGGAGGGAGTCAACTTAGTAACCGGGCAATGTGCCTAACTAGCGTGTTGTTCGCGTAAAACGGTTGAATTGTCTAACACTGGGAGAAAGGACATTCAACTTAGTAACCGGGCAATGTGCCTAGCCAGCGTGTTGTTCGCGTAAAATGGTTGAATGTCCTAATAGAAAAAAAAGAAGACTTCATACTTAGTAACCGGGCAATGTGCCTAACAATGTGTGTTGTTCGCGTAAAACGGTTGAAGTGCCTTGTGAAAAAAAAAGAAAAGAAAAAAAAGAACAGAGATTGTTATGTGATAAGTGGAAAATATGTGCTTGCTTAGAATTGTGATCTTGAATAGTTAAATATTTGGATATAATGGATATTCTGATATATGTGAAACCAAATTCACACACTGTAAAGTCAAAGTTATTTTTGAACCATGATTAAATATGTTGAAGTGTTGGAACTATGCTTTGATTGGTTCTTATTTACTTTATGTTTATATGACTATGGATTGAAGAATAGATTCATTGATAGTGATTCTGGTTAGTGCATTTGAATTAATGAGTATTATAATGGAGTTCCGATGGCTTGTCAAAGGGGATGTCTAGAAGTTTGTGAGTGTCATCACTGGAAACCCTCAGGAGACTATAACTCCTCCACTGGGGCCGCCCAGGGGTTAAGGCTTGTTGCACATGCTAAGTGCAATCGTGAGACCTACAAAAGTGGCTAGTTAGATTTACTGCTTTAATTTTAATTTTTTGTTTGCTTTGCTCGAGGACTAACAAAGATCAAGTTGGCGGGTGTGATAAGACTTGAAAAGTGCATGAAACACCCTTGTACTTTGGCTTTGTTGGGCCCCGAGCAATGCTGTACTGACTACTTTTATTCCATTTCAGGTATAACAGATCATGCTACGAGTTAGATCAACTTTGGAGCTAAAACAAGAGTGTTCTGGCGATTTTGACAAGTTGGATCGATCGGACTCAACAGGAGCGATCGATCCGACTCAACCAGCATGGGGATAAAGAGCAAGCACGCGGATCGATCGAACTCGATTAGACGGATCGATCCAGCACGGGACGTAGCGTAACAACAATGGAAGGATCGATCGGACTCGACAGGTACGATCGATCCGCCACGGGCCGTCGCGTAATAACAGGTGAACGATCGATCCAGCTCGGACGTTACCAGCAATTAAAGGAGTCGGATCGATCCAACTCCAAGTGATCGATCGATCCGACTCGTCCAGAGTAAAAAATCAACGGCTCAGATCTAATCCGTGGGAGGTTGTTTCTTGGGCTATAAGTAGTCATTGTTTAGGGACTTATAGGGGGTTTTTTCAAGACGTTTTTGGAGAGAGTTTTCCTATCTTTTTCTACACTTTTCTTCGGCGATTCTTCGGAGGAGATCCATGACGGGAGGAGATCATCAACTTCCACCGATGGATCAACCCCTGAAGATGACTAACTAAAACCCTAACCATGGGATTCTTATGATGTAACTAGGGTTTTTACTAGGGATTTCTTAGATCTAGGGTTTGTATATACGATTATTTGGCTTTTATGGATTGATCTTAATTTCGTATATCTTGGTGTTGATTTGTTGCTGGATGTATGGATTGTTCTTGCTTGCACTTGATTCTAGAGCTTGTGTATGCTAGGGCTTGGATTGGATTCATCCAAATAAGAGGATCATGCTAGTCCCATGATATCTCGGATGGAATCTTCTTCGTGATTAGGGATTGTATAGTGCTAGTCCCACTATAGTAGTGCTAGTCCCACTACGTTCCATCCCTAATCCTTCGTACATCTTACCTTTGTAGTTTCGGCTATCGAGATACGAAGTCATCTCAATCTTACACCTAGATCCATATCCATGTTATTATTTGCGATGAACTCATCCTGATAAGAGGGTTCATTAGTAGTGAACGTAACTAATCATTCGGTCACTGACATTTAGATAATTGTTCTCGCCAACAAGGAATCCTAAAGTGAACTTGTTGAGTGATAAGGAGAACTAGCCATTCACTTATCAACTTTTAGGAAGCCATTCATCGTGTTTGCATGCCCTGATCTTAGGAAGACTTGGTAGATTCTTAGTTACTGATTAAGAATCCTGTGGTCCTTTTTTCCATATTCATAAATCCTTTAGTATAAGTTTAGTTTAATTTCAACCTGCAATCTTTTCTCAACTCATTAGTAGGAAATTCACTAAGTATTCAATCTCAATCACCTAAATCCCTGTGGACTCGACTCAGACTCTCCACTATCTACTAGTTCTTAGTAGTTAAAGCAGAGCACTTGAAATTATTGTAATTTTGGTCAGACTTGTTAAGCTACGACACTTTTCAAGTCGTATCACCTCGCCACAACCTGCTGGTGAACCTGGGGCACGGTCTGACACTATGGACACTGGAACTCCGTGTAGTTTGATCACCTCCCTGACGTACAAACTGCCCAACCTGTCCGTCGAGTCTATCGTCCGCATAGGCAGGAAGTGCGTCGATTTGGTCAGTCGATCAACAATGACCCAAATTGCGTCATTTTCCCTAAAAGATCTCGGTAGCCCAGTCACGAAGTCCATCGTGATGTACTCCCACTTCCACTGAGCTAGTGGAAGGGGCTGAAGTAACCCTGGAGTTCGTTGGTGCTCTGCCTTGACCTTTTGATAGGTAAGGCAGTGTGATACGAACTCCGTCACTGCCCTCTTCATCCCGCACCACCAGAACTGCCACCACATGTCCTGGTACATCTTGGTGCCCCCGGGATGAACTGCAAAACGAGAGTGATGGAACTCTCGTTGGACGTCGTCTTGTAGAACTGGATCTGTCGGAACCGCTACTCTGCCTCTGAATCGTAGCCCTCCATCTGACGATACTGTCCAGTCCCCGTCTGTGCCCTCTGTTCCTGCCGATGTGCGCAACTCCTCGAGCTCTCTACATTCATGAGCGAAGTGACCCAGCTCATTGCAGTTATAACAAGCCATCTTATCCTTGTTCTTCTTACCCTCGCGCTTTCCACAATTGTTGTCATCACCTTTGGGAGCTGAGTGATTCTCCTTTGCCTTCTTCGGCTCCTTACCCTTTCCTTTCTTGCTGCTAGAGCTCGAAGCTCTGCGCTTATTATTCTGGATCATATTGGCCTCAGTTCTACACAACTCAGCTTGAAGACCGTCCTCTTCTAGCTCTACATGCTTAGCAATATCATCAAAATTTATGATGTTCACCGTCATGTTCTCCCACAAGGATGGTAAAGAACGAATCACAGCCTGGACTTGTTGTTGATCAGTCATTTCATGTCTAGCTATGTAACGCCCCGGCCCTCCACTGGGCCCCGGCCCGCGGGCTACCGGTCCGACCAGGATCCACCCGAGGGCCCCACCCGACACAATATTGTCCGCTTTTGGCTCACCGCAGAAATCTGGGAAAACTTCCCAGTGGGTCACCCATCCCGGGACCGGGGAGAAAAGAACCAACTAGGCCTACCTGCACAAGCAAAGCTACAAGCTAGGGGTGCCGACGCCCACAACAAGAAAACTACCTACCGGGGTGAACAGTGAACTCCTTCAGTAGCACTCTATCGCCAACGGTGAACTCCAGGGGTCGTCGCCTGCGATCTGCATAGCTCTTCTGCCTACTCTGCGTTGTCAGGAGTGTCTGTCTGATCTTAGCCAACCTCTCTAACAACTGTCTGATGATATCCGGACCGGTAACAGACGCCTCCCCAACCTTTGTCCAACACACTGGTGAGCGACATGGTCTGCCGTATAATGCCTCAAAGGGTCCAAAACCCAAACTGGCCTGAAAGCTGTTGTTGTAGGCAAACTCCACCAGAGTCACGTGCTACTCCCAAGTACCTCCAACGTCTAGCACACATGCTTTGGGCATGTCCTCCAAGATTTGGATCGTCCGCTCTGACTGTTCGTCTTTCTGAGGATGGAAAGCTCTGCTGAACGTCAGCGTTGTCCCCAAGGAGTCCTGGAAGCAGCTCCAGAATCTACTGGTGAATCGAGGATCTCTGTCTGACACAATCGACATTGACATGCCGTGCAGTTGTACCACATCGCCGATGTACCTCTGGCTCAGTCTGGAAACTGGATCTGTCATCCTCATGGGGAGGAAATGAGCCGATTTGGTCAATCGATCGATGATGACCCAAATCGCATCATTCCCTCTAGGTGTCCTGGGTAGCCCGGTGATGAAGTCCATTGTTATATGTTCCCACTTTCACTCTGGCACTGGAAGTAGCTGCAGCAAACCTGGTCTCCATCTGTGCTCTACCTTCACCTTCTGACAGGTGAGGCATATGGAAACGAACTCTGCTATTGACCTCTTCATCCCGCACCACCAAAATTGTCGGCGTAGTTCATGGTACATCTTGGTGCTTTCGGGATGAACGGCGAAACAAGAGTGGTGGAACTCGTGAAGGATCTCCTCTCGCAACACGAGGTCCTCTGGAACTGCAACTCTGCCTCTGAAAAGCAGACTGCTGTCTGCCGACACTGTCCAGCGCTCAACCGCGTGCTCAGTTCCGACCGTAGCTTGGGTCTGCATGAGCTCTGAGTCTCCATCCGATGCCTCGATCACTCTGGCAAAAAGAATTGGGATGCTACGAAAAACATACAGGAAACCGCCTGTCACCTGGTCCTCGAAATCAAGCCCGAACTGACAAACTGTCTCTAGCATCTGCCGCTGCCTGAGGTTGAGGTCACGTTGCGTGAACACGTGCCTCAAACTCTTATGATCCGATGACACCAGGAACCACTCGCCATAGAGATAGTGTCGTCACGTCTTTAGAGCGAAGACAACTGTTGCAAGCTCGAGATCGTGGACTGGATAGTTCCTCTCATGGGTCTTCAGCTGCCTGGAATCGTAGGCCACCACATGGCCCTCATGCATCAGCACACAACCTAGACCCTCCCACTGGCATCGCAAAAGACACTGTAGCTGACGCCTCGCTCTGGAACTATCAAGATCGGTGCACTCGTCAGTCTGGTCCTCAACTGTATGAACGCCTGCTCACACTCATCGTCCAAAACAAATGGGACCGCCTTCTGTGTCAATCTGGTCAACGACCCTGCAACTCTGGAGAAGACCCGCATGAACCTCCTGTAGTATCCCGCCAAGCTGAGGAAGTTGCGGACCTCGAACACTGTCGTCGGTCTCTGCCACTGTAGCACTGCCTCGACTTTGGCCGGATCAACTGAAATGCCCACCGCTGACACCACGTGCCCCAGAAATTGTAATTCAGGAAGCTAGAACTCGCACTTGGAGGCCTTGGCATACAGTCTATGCTCTCTCAGTAGCGGCAACACTGCCCTCAGATGCTGCTTGTGCTCCCCCTCTGTGCGTGATTAAACTAGGATGTCGTCGACGAACACCACCACGAACTGATCCAAGTACGGTTGGAAGACCCCCTGCATCAGATCCATGAACGCTGCTGGTGTGTTCGTCAGGGCGAATGGCATCACCGTGAACTCGTACAACCTGTACCTCATACGGAAGGCTGTCTTCGGGATGTTGCAATCCCGAATCCTCAGCTGATGGTAGCCGATACGGAGATCGATCTTCGAAAAGACTGAAGAATCTCGGAGCTAGTCGAACAAGTCATCGATCCTCGGCATCGGATACTTGTTCTTCACCGTCACCCTGTTCAGCTTCTTGTAATCAATGCAAAGACGAAGTGTATCATCCTTTTTCTTTGCGAACAACACAAGAGCTGCCCAAGGTGACGTGCTGGCAAGGATGAAACCTCTGTCGATCAACCCGTCCAGCTGGACCCTCAGCTCCCTCTGCTCTGCTGGTGCCATCTTGAAAGCTGGCAAAGAGATCTGCCCGGTGCCCAGTACAAGATCTATATGTAAGTCTACAACTCTAGAAGGAGGAAGGCCTAGTAGTTTGTCTGGAAAGACACTAGCAAACTCACAAACTACTGCAGATAAACTGCTCTCCCGACTGCCCTGCAGCGAACAAGGAAAGGCGCGCCAGTAAAGCTGACAGTTGGCCCTCGCGCCTTGGAAAACAACAACACACGAGGGAATCGGCCGACTGGCAATCCCCCAACAAAATGAAACGAACGCCGTCAGGTGTCCAAGAAGTCACCCTGCAACACCCACAGTCGATGACGGCTCGGTATGAAGTTATCCAATCTATACCGAGAATCATGTCAAACCCGACCATGTCTAGCACCCGAAGGTCTAGAAAGACATGGAGGCCCCCGACCACCAACTCGCAAGAACGACAGATCAGCTCAAGACGAGCTCCTCCGCCGACCGGTGTGTCTAAGTGTAGTGTGACTCCAAGTGGCTCCGTCTCTAGCCCTAGCGATGCCAGACACTCGCTAGCTACAAAGGAATGCGACGCCCCAGAATCTATCAGAACATCTACGAATGAACTGAAAAGCTGAAAGGTACCTCCAAGAACTGGAGGGTCAACTGGGGCTGGTGGAAGAGCTAGTATTTGCTGGGGTGGCGGGTACTGGTAAGGCTGGAAGGTGGCTTAACTCTGTCTGGGTACTCACGGTCTGGAAGTGCGTAAACTCCACCACGACCTCTGCCTCTCCCGGTTCTTGGTGTCCGCCAACCTCAACCTTCTCCACCACGAACAGACTGTGCTTTCAACGTCGGACAGTCTTCGTGAAAAAGCCCAGTCTGCTGGCACTCGTAGCACACGGGAGGTCCAAGCGCTAGCTACTGGCTCTGGCCTCCTCTCCCGGATGTCTGTCCTTGAGGCCCAGCCGTGAGAAGTGGCTGGTGTCCCTACCTGGGCTGCTGCTGGTACTGGGGTGGGTGACGCTGGTATGGTTGCCGGTGTCGTGAGTATTTATGCTGTCTCCACGAACCTCCTCTGCCCTGAGCTGCTCTCTGCGGCTGTCCTCTGTCACTGGGAAACTTCCCAGTAGGTCACCCATCCCACCGCTCCAAGGCAAGTACGCTTAACCTTGGAGTTTTCTGTCGGATCACTGCCAGCACGGCTTTAAAACATGTTGTGTCTATTAAGGGCTTACTATATACTTATATCGAACCCCGGACCATACCCAGGCGTTGTGGGATTGCTTATCCGGCTACCCGACTCAGCCCCACCCTCCAGGCGAAGGCATCTTGTCCTACGGTAGACCCAGCGGGCCTCACAATCCACCCCCCTTTGAGGCCCAGCGTCCTCGCTGGCACAATTTACAGCTGAGAACCGGCTCTGATACCAAGTTGTCGCGCCCCGACCCACGTAGGCCCAACCGGGCCGAGCGACGCGAAGCGGAACCTAACCTACTGTGGAAATTTTGGCGAGGTTTCCCTCTAATCGTAGTGGTTACCCTACCAAATCATAACCATCCTGTATTATACAAATATTACAACCCAAAGACTGAAACTGGTTATTTATATAGAATCCTCAAACATGGAAATTATACATTTATCACTCCCGTAGGAGACTATCTATAACAAAAGGGTAAAGATTGTAAAGATCGCCACCTCACAAGCACCGCCAGACGCTGCCACGTCACCAAACACTGGCCCAGTAGGGGCGACCGACGAAGAGCTAGCGCCAGCACCTGCAAAACGCAGCCCGGGTAGGAGTGAGCACTAAGCTCAACAGGGACACTACACTACGACACTCACAAGGGAGGGAACACAACAGTGTCGCCCTTAAGCAAGACTTGGGTGTGCAGCAAGGGCCCCATAACCCTGCGCCGGTGCCCCTGAAGGGAGGCCTCAGTCATGGTCTTCCAGCCGAAATGGTCACATGCTGGGGTTGCCCTCAGCGAGACAGGAAACCACACTGCCGTCTCACTAGCAGGCACCAAACTCTGCTAGGCGGGCAACCACACCGCTGGGTAGGCACCTCTTCCCCCCAAGAGACAATGACCCGGACACCGGTTTGCACCCACACCGTCTGGCTCGAGCCCGACACGACCTCTATAATTATCAAGCAACATGTATTCAGGTCAAACTAACCCTATCATCGAAAACGACTGAATACTACAAATCGAGTCCTAGACCAAGATACCCGCAACGGTCCTAGAGCTAGATCCGGGGTACCCGAAACCCCCGGATCGACAACGCCCTATACAGATGCAACTAATGCGCAACACAATGCATGTTATGGACATGCGCAGGATAATACAGATAAACATGCAACAGTATGTGATGATATATCAAGCAAGGTCTGGGCACGGCACCCTGCCGGCCCGGGGTGGTGAGCAGGTAAATAAGGTCTAAGGAGCTGCTGCAGTGGTCCCACCACCAACTGCCAGCAGTCCACCACAACACCTGCACCGGGAAGCAGCCCCGCAAACAACAGCTTACAGATATAACAGATAAAGCCCTCGGTGCACGCCGGCATACAAGGCTAAGGAAAGCTGTAAGGCTTGCCGCCCGCTTATTCTAAACATCCTGGGAGTCATCACTCCCCCGGTTCACCACTGCCCTATTATAGGGCTAACATGCTTAAACATATGTACAAGGTATTAAGACAGTAAATAAAACCGTCATACAAAGCCCCACGGCAAAACAAGACACATTTTCTCTCTCTGCCATAGTCGGATCGATCCCTTCCCAAGGGAAGGATCAATCCCTCTAATGGCAGGGAGCAAACTCTCCCTATCGCGCTGAGTCCGATCGATCCGTCCTCCCAGGACGATCGATCCGACTCGCGATAGGGAACGTCCCATGCTATCCAAGGCACCGGGATCGATCGCCCTCACCCGGGGTCGATCGATCCTGCTCGGATCAACATGCCCAACAAAGAGGAATCGATCTATCTCACGGACGGATCGATCAGTTGGGTTCTCCGATAAGCCGACGGCGAGAAATACCGCCGAAAAACTCCATCAAATCCCATCAAAACCTGAGATCTAGTAGTACGAAGCATCACGAATCCAAAACCGGCGGAAATAATACAATCTAACATGTATACAATAAGTTCTAAGCATAAGAACATCGACAGCCGAGAAAAACTTCCAGAAAACCCGAAGACAGTAGGTAGGAATCCCTACCGGAGCAAGAGCAGCTTCAATCCCAGCTGCTAATCCTTGGATCGTCCACGAACTCTTCGAAGTTCAGGAATTCTCAGCCCAAGAATCCAGTTTTCCAAAGAGATCTGAGGAAGAAGGTTCTATCTGCTTTATAGGCAAACAAACCGACTTAGCAGGATCGATTCGTCCAAGGAGACCGATCTATCCAACTAAGAGAGCGATCGATCCTGCCTAGGAGACCGATCGATCTAGCCAACGGAACGATCGATCCAACCAAGAGAACGATCGATCCTTCTCCGAGTCTGATCGATCCGTCCCAAGCGACCTATCGATCCTTCTCAACGATCCACGTTCCTATCAAAGACCGATCGATCCCTCTAATAAGGAAGGATCGATCCGTCTCTCGCAGGAAGCTGGACTTGGGTTAGAACTTAAACCCAAGCCCGGATCTTTCGATCCCGGGTCCTACTAACCATTCTCGCCCAACAATACCACAAACATAGTCAGTGTGTGCACATGCGAGTGTGAAACAAGCCGACGAGGCGCAATTTACCAAATTGCCCTTGCGGTCCACGACGAGCCACAGGAGTAGAGGGACGGGTCCTCACAATAGTACTCACAGACTAGGGCAGAGTGTGCACTGCGGGGAAAGATCGCGCCACGAAAAGACGAACGAAACACGACCCACGATGGGTCACTCCCATCCCTGGCGGCCTGAACAGAACGCCACCAGTCCAAAGCATCCCCATCGAGCTGGAATGTGGCAAGTCTGACCCGAACCTGGTCATCCTGGATGAACAGAGTGTCAAGGACGTGACTGCCTCCCTCCAGCAAGTCATCCGCTACCGATGGATCGCCCCCAGCACCGCTAAACCTAGGCAGGTTCAGCCTCTAGAAGTCGATCACCGCTGTCACAATAGCACGCTGGTCGAATGGAGGATAGAGCTCCTCGATGACAAAAGAAGCATCCTCCTCCTTCATGAACTCAATGCTCAGGCTCTGGCTCTGGTGCAGGTACTCGGGGCAGGGCTGTGTTGGCCCCTAAGGTCCATCGGGCGGCGCGCTCGTCACATGCACTACCACGACCCAAGACTGGACAGCTAGCTCGGCTCCATGTTATCTGCATGTTTACCAGAGACGATAAGCGTCCACTCATAAGAAACGAAAACACAACAGGAATCAAGAAAGCAAAAGCACATCACATACGAGCACGAACAGGCACACAGGGATGCTCTACTCCTAGAACTATCCCAATCCACGCTCAAAACCTTAACCGCAAGCCTAATCTTATCCCTGAGACCTATAACCTGCTCTGATACCAAGTTGTCACACCCCGATCTAGAAAACCCATCGGGGCTGAGGCGTGAGGGTTCCTATTACTATTCACATCCAAACTGGCATGAAACAAAGCTGAAAACAGAGATAATTTAAGCATTTTCACTTCAAAGGGTAAAGCTGTAATTCAAGTAAAAGAAACATCAAGCTGTACTATTTAGACATCCGGTATAAATTCTTATCAAAATTCCTCCAAGGGAAACAATTATACATTTATCCAAAAAGAAACCTTGAAGGATGTTTATAATATACATAATCCATCAAAAGTACAACTGTCGTCCCACAGTGACCTCAAGCACCTCTGGAAGTCATCGCGCCACCAAAAACTGATCCAGCCGGCTCTACTGAAGAAGAACTAACGCCTGCACTTGCAAACACAGCCCGAGTAGGAGTGAGCGACAAGCTCAGTAGGGTTCTACTCCACGGCATACTGAAGGGAGGAAAACAACAACTGTGATGTCCTTCCGCTCAAGTCTAAGGAATGCTACGGGGTCCAACAACCCCTACCGATGTCCCAAGGGCTCATGCCATGAAACCTCTCTCCTGAACATGTTTAAAGGAGGCCACGAAACAGTAACATGCAGGATCACCCTTACCCAAGAAGGATTCCCATGCCTTGGGGACCCACGTCGGGAACGCATCGACATCTATCCTTAGCACTTGGCATTGGGGAGACAACACGACCTCTAAACCTCAAAGCAATATGATTACGTCCAACTACATCATTTCCTCGATAACATGAAGATCCCAATAATACAATCATGTCCTAAACCTGATATGCCTCTAATGTATACAGTGCATGAACCTATAAAAACATCTAACCTAGATGTCTCTATATGCCACAACAGCAAATATGAGTTCAACAGTTATACAATAGCCCTCAGCACACACCGGCAACGGGCTAAGATTCCACAATACAGCGTAAGCTAGCACTCATAGCTAGCTAACGGCTACGCAAATAATAAGCATTTAAGTTTACCATCCAACTAGGTATTTAAATGCGAGTCAGTCCATAAACTCGCCAAAAAGGGTAAACGCACGATCCAACTCCCAATCTCAATCAAAATCTATTGAAAACCCCATGATAACAACGTGCATGCTTCCTAACATGATTGGGTATCTATCATGAACGAAAAGCCAATCAAAGGAAGCCTGAAAACACTAATCAGGGGCTCACGGTCGATTCGACGGTCGACCCTGAGGCCACGGTCGATGCGACGGTCAACCATGAGACCAAAAAAAGGAAAAAACACACGAGCCACGGTCGATCGGGAAATCGACCCTGGGAAGCCAAGAAGGACACAGAGCCTCACGGTCGATGCGACAGTCGATCCGACGGTCGACCGTGAGGTAAAGTGGGAAAAAATGATGGGGAAGCTATTGGTATGAAGAAACCGAGATTTTGATGGCTAAAATTCAAATCTATGTCTAAACGGCCAAAAACCGATAAATCGGCGATAATACAAAAATCGTTCGATAAAAATATGAAATCAAATGGTAGAGGCACTCTAAGCAAGCTATAACACCCATGTATTAATTTATACAACATTCTACCATGTATACCTACATCAAAACACACAATAACCCTATCCTAGGAGAACCCAATCATACGATCGGTGTAGAAACACCTACTTGATCAAGTAGGGCAGCTTCTCCACGTATTCCCCAAGCTCGATCGCCAAGATCCGTTCCGTGAAGATCGCGACTCCAAGCCCTAGCTCAGCCGGTACGGGGGGAGAGAGAGAGAGAGACAACGACAGGAGACGGAAGAAATAGAAAGGAAAGAGAGAGAAGTCAGGGTATTTATAAAGATCAGGATCTGATCTCGGCCATCCGATTCGATCTTTCCCGATCGAGATCTGATTTTCCGATCGAAGGCACCCTTAAGGTCATAATCAATCACATACATCAATCCAAGGCCGTGTGTGCGTTATGCGGGTGTGAAATCGACCACCAGACGGAATTTACCAAATTGCACTTGGGGTCACAAGAGCAATACGATCAAGTTGATCACACCTGACGCGAAACCAAATCAACAGGAAATGACCTTCGATCCACGTGGTCGAGCTAGGTTAGAGGAACGGGTCCTCAAAACTGCCGTGCTGAAAACCCTGCCCCCGCTACTCTGGTGTCTCTCGCCTGTCTGCTCAGCGCGTCTTGTGAGGACCTGCCCCTCTACCCCTGTGGCTCGTTGTAGACCGCAAGGGAAATTTGGTAAATTACACCTTGTTGGTTTGTTTCACACCCGCGTGTGTACACGCTGACCATGTTTGTGTTAGTGTTTGGTTAGTGTACAACAATAAAAACTCGGGTCTCGCGGGAACGAGATTTAAGATTTTATTGTGACAAAAGTTTGAATTAGATCGGTGGGTGATTGTGGGAACAACACTCTTGGGTTTCAATTTCATCACACATGTATTTTGCGATTGAAATTTTCCCATCATTTACATCCCTAAAGGGAATACCCCTGATTTCAGATCCAGGACTTAAAGCCCCGTTACATTAATATTAAAGTAAAAAAATGACAAAGGACAAAAAGAAAGAAGTAGGAAGGATATTGGGCGGAGGCAAAGCCTCCGACCCTCACCTTTGTTACCAGTATGGATCTACTTCTGTCTTCCTCCTTGGATTCTTTGGAATTGTAGGATCTCCAAGTTGGTGAAGCTTTAACTCTTGTGTCTCCGATGTCTTTGCTTCTGGCTTCTTTATCTGGGCTCTTCAAGCTTTGGCTTTCAGGATCTCTTTCTCTTGGTGTGCCTTCGGGACTCCAGCAGCGTGTCTGCTTCTCTAGATCTCCAAGAGCAGATCTTCACAAACCTCTCCTCAAACCTTAGCCGACCACTCTTTCTTTTTTTCGAACCTCCCTGCTGTTTTCCCCTCCTCTCTTTTTATAGGCGAGGGATGGGAAGTCTGGCGGGCACTTTCAAATTGAAAGTGGCCTACCGTATCTGGGAGTTGAGAGAATCATGCATGGTTGTTGGGGTGTTAGGAGTTTGTTCTTAGGGTGTTAAGGGGTTAGGGATTTGTTCCCAGAGTGTTAGGGAGTTGAGGGATTTGTTCCCAGGGTGTTAGGGAGTTGAGGGGTTTGGATTTGGGACATCTGATCTGGGTGTTTGTTCCCAAGATCTTATCGTAAGTTGTTCCCAGGAGATCGTATCTGGGAGTTGGAGAGATATTATCTATTTTGAATTTGAACTCCGTATCTGGGAGTTACGTAGTTTATTCCCAAGAGAGGGGAGTTGGAAATATTTTCATTTGAATTTTGAACTTTCTGTTCAAATTTCGAACATTTGTCCGATTGTTTGTTTGGATTTCAAGTATTTGTTTGAATTCCAAATATTTGTCCAAAATTTGTATATTCACCCAAATTTTGAATGTTTGTTTGAATTCTAAATATTTCATATCATATTTTGGAAAATTTACTAAAATATCCCCAGCTGGGTTGGAGTGTAAATTACCAAAATATCCTTCATTCTCATGTATTTTGGACCGAAATGCCTTTTTGGCCTTGTTGTTCTTGTAAGCCCCATTGGAGTAAACCTCTTGGGCTATAAAAGGCCCCTCCCATCAGATCTTCTTACAGAGCTATTTTGAGAGAAGGGATCTGCACTTCAAGGGGAAGGACAGCTTCACCTCCAAAGACAAGAGAGTAGGGGGTGGCCCCCGTCGGAGTTATTACTGTGGTGCGATATGCCCATAAGTTCTCCAGGAGCTTTTCATGCCATTCTTTTTTATTTTCATGGACTACTTTCTTCAAGAGTTTGCAGAGCATTTTGTTCAAGGCCTCTGCTTGTCCATTGGCTGCGACGTTATATGCCGAAGAGAAATGGTGCTTAATTTTATACTTAGCACAAAATCTCTCCATATTTTTATTTTTAAAGGGTGTGCCATTGTCTGAGACGAGCCTTGCTGGGATCCCGAACCAGTATACAATGTGTGTTTTAATGAAATGTACCACGGCGTCAGCCTTCACGTCCTTCAGAGGGATGGCTTCCGCCCATTTGGAGAAGTAGTCTGTCGCAGCCAAGATGTAATTGTGTCCCTTTGATGAAGGGGGCTGAACATGGCCCACTATATCCATTCCCCAGGCTTCAAAGGGCCAAGAGATACTTGTAGGATGAAGTGGCTTTGGAGACATATGTATGAAGTCCGCATGGATCTGGCACACATGACACTTTTTGGCATAATCGATAGAGTCACGTACCATGGAAGGCAAATAGTATCCTAAGTGTTTCGACTCATGATATAACTTTGGCCCTGATCGGTGTGCTCCACAAATACCCGAATGCACTTCTTCGAGGGCAGATGCTGCTTCATCATTGGAAAGGCATCGTACGAAGAGTCCATCAAAGGTCCTTCGGTATAGTGTGTCATTGATGCATGTGTATTTTGTCACTCTCCTTATTAGCTTTAGTTTTTCTTGGGCATCGGAAGGAAGGAATCCAAACATGAGATAGTCTAGGAAAGGAGTTCTCCAGTCTCCTATTTGAACTTCAGATGTCGAGATAGCGTTGATAAGCACTGGTAGTTGTCCGTTAGGAATCTCTTGAAGGAGAGGGGGAAGGACTCGTCTTTCCTCTACCCTGACTTCTAGTGCCTCTGTTGGTGACAGATACATGGCTGCAACGAGACTAGCCAATGCATCCGTCTTTTGGTTCAGAGATCGTGGAACATGCTGAACTTTTAGCTCCTTAAAGGAGCTAATGAGGTCTTTGGCTTTTTTAAAATATGGTACTAGTTCTTCTTTCTTGATGGCGTATGTGCCAAGGAGTTGGTTTATGATGAGTTGAGAGTCGCCATATATGGTAAGAGGGTCTATTCCCATCTCAGAGGCTATCTCCAAGCCAATTATGAGTGCTTCATACTCCGCTGTATTATTCGATGAGGCAGACGTTAATGTGAATGAGTAGGGGATTAAAGCTTGTTCTGGCATGACAAAAGCCAGTCCTGCCCCCGCTCCCGAGCATCTACAAGCTCCGTCAAAGTACATCTCCCAAGAGGATTGAATATCAGCTATGAAGACTTCTTTAGCTGGGAAGTCATGTTTTAGAACTTCATCATCTGGGATGGGATACGCCGTGAGAAAGTTTGCCAACGTTTGCCCTTTGATTGCTTTCTGTGGAATATAAGTTATGTCAAACTGGGATAATAGCATAGCCCATTTTGTCAGCCATCCTATCACGCCCCGACCCAGAAAACCCATCCAGTTCGGGGGTGAGCAACCTAAACCTGTTAAATCATGAATGGACGTGAAAAAAATTTTGACAGAGTCCCCTCTATAATTCTTACACAAGGAACCTGTATAATTTCTCACATTCACAATAAATTCAAATACTTGATCAAGAGGGCAAAAATTTAGATTCACAACTACTATTGTTTTTACAACCCAAATTTAGACATTTAAATAAACATCATCCCATATTAATATCAAATTCAAAGTTATACAATTGTCCTCAAATGCGAAACAATAATCTCCAAGATTTAACTACATCAAATAAATATTAAATACTGGATTGAGCCCTCTAATCTGCCAACAACCTCAAAGTCCACCCGAAGTAGAAGTGCCTCCAAGAGCTGATCCGCCTATGGCTACTGAAGTGGAAGGAACGGCGCCTGCACCTGCAAAACGCAGCCCTTGTAGGGTGAGCATAAAGCCCAGTAGGGTTCTACTCTACGGCACTCTCAAGGAAAGGGGTAAACTGCAACTGTGTCGTCTCCGTCCAATCCTAAGACAATAAAAAACAAGTCTGGACAAGGGTCACGCATCACCAAGCGCCCCTCTACAGATTAGGGAAGGACAAGGGGCAAGTGCACCTCCCGTGCACTCCCACCTCTACAACCCTTAACAGGATAACATCCACTGCCCTTAGCGATTGACGTAGAGAACGACACGACCTCTACACCTCAATACCACAAGTCAAATGAGTATATCTAGGTTACAACTTCGATCAACACAAGATCATAACCACACAATCTCGCCCTAGTCCTCCTACCCATACCTCGGTCCTAGAGCTAGATCTGAGCTACCCGAGCCCTCGGATCGGCGATCGAGCCCCATCGCTCGCACCTAGCCTTAATGCTTCTAATGCATACAACATGCATGAGCCTAATCAAACAACTAGACCTAGGTGTCTCTACATGTCGATTCATCAATCACATGTCCAACGAGGTATAACATACCTATAGGATAGGTTAGCATTTAAGAATAGACAGAAGCCAAGCATAGCATTCACATATCCCAATCATATATAACCTCATTCAACACATACAAAAGGGCACACCTCCGGCCCAATGAGATCTAGACATTCCCAAAGGACATCACTCCTTTGGTTAACCCACAAATAAATAAGAACGGGCACACCGCCGGCCCTAGGCATAAACATGTTTTACAGTATGATAAGTTGACAAATAATAAGAGCTTGTAACAGTTGAGTAAAGCGAGGAATAATTGGCACTAATGATAACAAGCACTAGGCACAAGGACCATAGCAACATTCAGCTTAAACAAATTTAAGGTCTACACTACGATCATACACCTACACCACACTAATTGAACCGAAGTAAAGGAGGTTCCAAGCCGATGTCGACATGAGACCAGATAGAAGGGAAGATCGGCGGGGGATTATAGAGACATAAATTGGGCAGCTAAACACTGATCCAGACCATCAGAGGAAGGCTAAAACTCAATCAAGTTGACAGAACAACAACAATGCACCCTAGCTCTGCCAAGGTCACAGCAGCACAGAGGCAAAGCCACAATCACCTTGCTTGCCTACCCTGAGCCAACCAGTTCCACCAGGGGAGGAAGGCCAGCAAACATTGGGTGCCCATTGATGTCACTCAAATGTGTCACGCACAACGGTCGCGGTGCAGTACAGCATAAGAGAGGTCGAATCCCACAGAGAGGCAAGCAGGAAAGATCCAGAAACAAAGATAATAATGTATCGAAAACAATCAGGAGCGTAAAAAGTTAAGGAAATAGATCGTAGATGTAATGATGAGATAAAATTAATGAAAGAAATCAAGATTTGAATGAGGCTAGGCTTCAGTAATCACTTCACTCGGATTTAGGTTCTTCTCTTCTCAATGGTTCATATAATACTCAGTTAAGGGATTCACATCCCAATCACCTTAACCGGAAGATATGGAACTATAACCTAACACAATATATAAATGTCTCTTCCTACGATTGATTCTTCCTTTTTATAGTTCTAACTTCATCCAACCAAACCTAAGAATACACGATACCGGCTGTCACTACAGGCAACGTGCAGCAAAAGTTCATCGGGACAAAACCCTAACTCTATCTAACCGGATTTCTAAGAATACACAATACCAACTCTCACAATCGGCAATGCATAGCAAAGATTCCTCAGGATAGAGCCCCAACCTTGTCTAACCAGATCCCTAAGAATACACAATACCAGCTGTCACTACGGGCAATGCATAGCAAAGGTCTCGTGAGACTCGGTAGGAGAATCAAAAGAGAAGACTATGAGATTATAATATCATGAAAGAAGCATGACTGGATTCATAATATTAATCATCCACATAGAAATCTATAATCTGAAAATAATATTTAAAGATCCAATACATAGAAAAGAGTTTAACAATGAAGATTAAAAACTATGAACCATTGTTGGAGAAGAAGCCCTAGTCCTCGCTAGATCATCCGTCCGCCATACCCGCGGATTACTCGGTCATGGATGGAGATTCCTTCATCTTCTTCATTTGGAAAACGTCCAGAAAAGAGCCTCCAAAAACATCCAAGAAGTCCCCCTTGGCTTACCCTTACTTTCCTATTTATAGGGTCCAAAGATTAGCAAACTCAGGTTAAGTTTAAACCCGTTTTACGCCCCTGGCTGATCTGGTGGTCGATCGTGAGACCCTGACGGTCGACCGTGAGGTGCACAATTTATTTTGACAAGCTGCGGTCGATCTTCGCATCGACCCTGCGAAGTATTTTCCTTGACAGAGGCTGACGGTCGATGCCACGGTCGATGCGAAGTTCGACCGTGAGCATCTTACGGTCGACCGTGATGATTTTCGGGCACCACGGTCGACCGTGAGGATTTGACAGTCGACCGTGAGGAATTTTGAGCGCAACGGTCGACCGTGAGATCTGACGGTCGACCGTCACTATTCATAGACACTGCGCACTGGTACGAAAAATGTTGTAACTTCCTCTACGTAACTTGGAATCATGAACCATAAAATTCTCCAGAAAGTAGACTTCAAGAGCTTTCCAATGGTATATGGCGCATCATCTGGTTCTTCTTGGAAAAATACAGTTTAATCTTTGAAGTTGACCCATATAATCTTTTCAGCTTCTTTCAGCTCCAATTTCCTGCATTTTCCAAGCAACTATGTGAAGTAACATATACTATAAAAATAGTGCTAAAGAAGTTGATTAAGGGCGAAGATATAACAATTTAGATGGTTATACGGTTGTCAGAGTGCACTTTCATGCACTCATCACCCCACTACAACCAGTAGGACCAAGCTAACACCCGAGGCATACCAGGAACAGGGGAATCCAAGTGAAATCCAGGCGAAAAAGAGAGAAATCCAGCAACCAACCCAACGAATAAGCAATGAAGTCACCCAACACCAGAAGGCTTGAGGAGAGCACTGGACAGGGGCTTGAGGGGGAAAACCTCAGCATCCGGCCAACCAAGGACAGGGAGTGGAAAACCTTGGAAACCCAAAGAGAATTCGACAAAAACACCAACTTAGCTTCGAAATCTATCAACCCGGAAACAACCAAAGAAACAAATCTCAATGAAATTCCCCAGTATCCCATGGGTACAAGCATTGGCAGCAAGGAGAGGAGAAAGCATCGACGTGGAAAAACAAAGCGTAGCATTGCATGCCATCAGGGGAGAACATGGAAGAAATCCTGTAAAGGAAACCACCCCTGATTCATAGCTTCACACCATGGCAGCAAGGAGTGAAGGAAGAATAGGGAAGGAACAGAGGAAGAACCTCAACCCACATCGACCCTTGTAGCCACGGGGAACCCACAAACAATCAATAACCCAGAGAAGATAGAGCAAACATAGGAAACCCAAAGCAAGCAGCCACGGAACTCATAGCAGAGCAAAAAATCCAAAGCAAGCATGTACCAATCCACATCCTAGATGCCTAACTAAGGGTTAGGGTAGGAATCCCTACCTTTGAGTGTCGAGATTGTGTCCTCCCTTTTCTTCTCCGACCGCGGCAGTCGTCGCCGCCTCCAAGTTCTCCGCTCTTTCACTCCTCTCCAGCCGCGGTTGTGGTCGCCGTCACCGCCCTCTTCCAAGACATCCGTCGTCGCCGCCAACGTAGCCAAGGTCCCCGCCGTCGGAGAGAAGGAACCCTCGATCGTCGCTGCTCTCCCCTCTCTCTCTGTTGTATCGGGCAGAATCGTGCCCTAATGAGGGTTAAAGGGGGTTTATTAAGTGAGTGGAGATTAATCTCTCCAAACCACTTGATTAGCCAGAGTTAATCACGGCCGTACAGATCTAGATCTACTTGATCGAACTCCTATCTTCAGATCCAGAGCACTCCTATGGGTCTACTCAAGCACATACATCATTATAAGGTTGTGTGTATGCTACACGCGTGTGAACCCAACCCACAAGGCGCAATTTACCCAAATTGCCCCTGGGGTTGCAAAGAGGCAATGTGATCAGCCGATCGCGCTCGACGCGGGAACAAGCTAAGAAAGGATCGGCCCTCGACCGACGCGGTCGAGCCGGGTCGGAGGATCGAGTCCTCACACGTCTAGACAAAGTTAATTTTTTTAGTATATACCGCAAAGGGTCAGCTTTGGATATGAGTTGCACAGAGTGCTCGAGAAGATAATGACGGAGCTTCTGGGTGGTGAACACCAAAGAGTGACATAATTTTTCCATCTCTGAGTAGTTGTACTTAGCTCTGACGAGAGTTCTACTAAGGTAGTAGACAACTCTTTCTTTACCATCATTATTATGTTGTGCTAGCAAGGCGCCTAATGATCTGGGCAGAGCTGCCGTGTATAGGATCTTTCCTTAGATAGGAGACGCAAGTATTGGAGGATTGATGAGGTACTCCTTTATATTCTGGAAGGCGTTGTGGCAAGTTTCGTCCCATTCAAAGGGAACACCCTTTTTCATGAGATGGGAGAACAGCTTGCAGTGGCCCGCCAAGTTGGGTATGAACATTCTTATGTATGCCAACCGGCCTTGAAGGCCACTCAACTCATGGAGGTTCCGAGGGGGAGGCATTTCCAGGATGGCCTTGATTTTAGAGGAATCGACCTCAATTCCTTGTCTTAGTCTATGAAAGACTTTGGTTAAGTGTGTGAGATGGTCTTGTCTGTGCTTCGTCTTCACTACTAGATCATCAACGTAGAACTCCACTATGTCATGGAGGAGGTCGTTGAAGATAACTGTTATAGCTCTTTGGTATGTAGCCCCAGTATTTTTCAGACCGAAAGGCATCACTGTGTAGCAAAAGATGCCTTTTGGGGTGCGAAAGGCGGTAAGCTCTTCATCTTTAGGCGCCATCTTAATTTGGTTGTAGCCTGAGTACCCATCCATGAATGAGATGATCTCATGCCCGGTCGTCGCGTCCACGATGAGCTCAGATATGGGCAATGGGAAGTCATCTTTTCGACAGGCTTTATTTAGATCTCTGAAATCTATGCAGAGACTAAAGTTGCTCATTTTTTTTCTTTACAGGTACAATATTTGCTAGCCACTTGGGATATTGGACCTCTCGGATAAAATTTACCTTGATAAGCTTGTCTACTTCCGCAATGATCTTTGCGATCAACTCTAGTCGGAAGCGTCTCTGAGCTTGCTTGACTGGGCGGATGTCTTCCTCTATAGAGAGGCGATACACAGCCACATTGAGATCTAAGCCCGACATCTCCTTATAGTTCCAAGCAAACACATCTCTGTTTTGACGAAGAAACGCAACATACTGCTCTCTTTCTTCTGACGTCATGTGAGCACGGATGAAAGTAGGGCGGGGGTCATCTTTCATCCCGAGATTTATTTCTTCAAGCTCGTCAAAGATTGCTTGTCCTTCGTCTTCTAGTTGAGGAGGCGCCTGTTGAAGAGCGATGAATTCCGTAGAAGTCATGCAGACTTGATATCCAAGTCATGTTTTGTGAAAAAACAAGTCATCGCCATGCCGGATGGCCGCCTTTTGTTCCTCTGAGAGAAGAGCTTCAAAGGGTTGCTTTTGTCCACGGCCTCCGCACAAGCCTTCACCGGAGTTGATATCATATCCCATCTGAGATATTATATGTAACGTCTTTTGGTCATAGAAGGGTATTGGTAAAGATGAGCTTGTATCGGCTGACATGACTGGAGAGGCTTGTACAAACTTGATGGGTTGGCCGTAGTTTATCTCTCCTTCATGCTTTGTCGATGGACCTTCTTTTCTGGCCGGTGGGGGTTTCACATATGAAGGGAGAATTTTTGGAAGAGGCACAGGAAACTCTTGAAAAATAGATCTAGAAAATTTCTCTTCAATGACTTTGAATATGGGGTCCCCTGCTTTCCTTTGGCTACTTGGGATATAGCAATATGTTTTCTTCTTTTGGGGAGGTTTCTTTCCTTATTGAACATCTACAGTAAACTTCTCTGTGAAGCCCATGTCCGCAGGAGGTATAGCAATAGGTTTCTTCAACTTTAAAGGTGGGTCCAAGTAGAACTTAGCATCTACAAAGAACGCTTCCCCTGGTGTGACAGGTTTTGTGTCGGCGAACACTCTTTTGACGTCGCCTTCAGGTGTTTGGTATTTGAAACATTGGTGAAGTGTAGAAGGGATGACTTTATACTCATGGAGCCAAGGCCTCCCTAGCAAAGCATTGTAAGAGGTGCGAGCATCGATAACATAGAAAACGATGCTCGTGGCTAAGTCTTGTAATTTTAAGACTAAGCGTATGGAACCTAACACTTGTTGACCAGCCTGGTTGAAGCCTTGTACTACAATGTTACTGGATGTTAAGTCCATAGTATCGTACCCTAATTTGTGGAGTGTTTTGAGTGGTAAAAGGTTAATGGCAGATCCACAGTCTAGCATTATGCGTGACGTGGCTACTTCTTCGATATCACCAGTTACTAATAATGGTCTATTGTAGGGTTTTGTACCAAGCAATAGATCATCATCAGTGAATTCTATGTTAAGGCTTTCGACTTCGGGCATTTCCTGTTGAGGAATTTCCGCTCGATAGTCGTCGGGAAAGGACAAGGCAGTAATAAGAGATTTGCAAAGATCAAAGGAAAGACACAGGGCATCATACACGCTAAGCAATGCTGGTACTTTCTTTAAATGAGCAATTACATTGTATTTAACTGACTCATTTGAGTTTACATTTTGCACGGCTTGCGGTACTTGTTCCCTCGTTCTTGGTGGTAGAGGTTGGGAATCTAGAAGTCGTCATCCAGAACGAGTGATAATCTCGTGAACTTCAACTTTCTCTTCTTCAGGGAAGCAGAGTGATTCGTCATCTTCAAAGACTCCTATTGTGAAGCATGGATAGTTGTCCCAAGCGACGTTGGTTTCCGGAATATGTGGTTTTCGAGTTTGGAGGTCTGTGGAGACTCGGTGGACGAAGCCCTCTATCTCCTCTCGAGCCATCACCTTTTTCAAGATTTTGTATCTTGGGGATCTTTGTCTCTTTGGCTTGGGTTGCCAATCTTGAGGGAGTGGAGGCCTCGGAGGATTGAGTCTGGAAGCTCTGACTCTTTCCTTGAAGGCTCGATTCTTTATTTGTAGGCCAAGGGCATCCTTCGACAGGTTCCAAGACGGGTATTGGGTACTCTTCAATAGGAATTGAACGTATGGAGGAACATGCGTATATTTGCCCTTATCCTTATGAGAAGATGTTGAAGGAGTGTAGCCCCAACCTTCATGTTGTGGTGTTGAAGGTGTGTACTCCATGCTTTCATATGCGGGAGTTGAAGGAGTGTACTCTTCATGTGGCGAGTCTGGCTCCAATGAGGGGACAATAGTAGTGATCATATTTGTTGACTCTACCTTCTTTCCCTTTTGAATTTTCTTTAGGAGTCCATCATCGATGACCCCATCATCAATAAGTTTCTGAATTTTGTCCTTGAGGATGAAACAATCTTCGAGAGCATGTCCTACAATCCTGTGATAGTGACAGTACAATGGTTCGTTGACTTTGTTCACCTCTTGAGGACATTGTGGTTCCGGGAGTTCTATGAGTTCAAGGTCTTTCAAGCCCTTAAAAATATCTAGAACCTCTTCTCGAGGGAAGGAGTACTCTTTCTCTATTATTTCTTTGAATGTTATTATTTTCTTTGGACCTTCCGTAGAAGCGTCTCTAGGTCGAGGTTGGTCCCTTGGGATATACAACTTTCTTGGCATAGGATTTTGGGTTGTAGACGTCTGCATCACCGCTTTTCCTTTAGAAGGAGGAGGCTTGTCCTTCTTAACACGGTCAGATGTTCTGTCTACTGTGTGAGTCTTTCGAGCCACATGAAGTAAATAGTTCTAAATGTCAGTTGCCTTGGAAGCTAACTCTTCAAAGGTAAGTGGGCGGATGCCTTGTAAGTAGACCGTCATCTCCGGACGTAAGTTGTTCATACACATATGTGATCGCTTGCAAATGCGTCGTTAAATCGGATGCAAAATGCAATTTAGAATATATAATCCTTCAATCAATACTACTCTACAAACGTAGAACAGTGGTGAGATCTGGAGTCGAACCACAGGGAAAGATTGTTTAATAAAAGAAGAAATCAAATTAAATCTCTAAACTCAAGTACTAAGGCGAAGAAAAGGAGTTTCAATGGTTTTGTTATCTAAGGAATTAAACTACTGTAAAAGCAATGAAAAGGTTGGGATAAATCAATGAGAGAAAACCTAGGGATTACTCAATCCACTCTAATTTCACCACTTGTATTCTCTAGTATCCTCTTGTTCTCTAATCTAAACATATGGAATCACGGCTTCTTAAGCTCGCATGAATCCCTAAAAGAACGCTCATGTTATCCTATGGCATAGTCTATCTTCGCTTAGCATAGACTGTCTTTAGACTTAACCTGAGTACAATCTATCTTTGCTTAGCATAAACTATCTCAAAGGCATGCACCTAAGCGACATTAAAATCATCCTATAGATTTCTACTATCAAGCACCGCAATCAAGTAGGACTAAAAATACGTCAAGGAACTCGGTTCCCTCAACTCTTTTATCATTAAAACCAAATCTATAAGATCATGTCTAGTATAAAAATACAAGATTCAACTAGAAAAATACAAGAAGGCTACATTAGAGCTTCATGAAATCCCTAAATGAGAGATTAGCCACTCATCTTTGGGATGAAGGCCATGTATTCGATGAAGAACGCTTGAGATCCACGCCGCATCTCCGTCTCCTTCAGCAACCCTAATCCTCTCTTTTTCTCTCTATGAGGGCTTCTGGTTTTTGGCTAGCAAAACCCTTTTTATATGCTAATTCCCGGAATTAGGGTTTTGGGTTAAGTTGGACCTCTAGCGCAACACGGATTTCCTAGTTTAATCCTGACAGCTTCTTCCGGTCGTAGCTGGGTTCAACCAGTCCATAATCTGAGAATGAGTCCAACACGAAAGATGTAGATTTGGAAGTTTTCTATCAGATACCGAAGATTTGATAATATTTGGACTTAGCTGGAATATTTGGTGAATATTCTCCAGCACGTTGACGGACCAGTCTTTCAGCAGCTAAATATCTTCATCTTCTTCAAAACTGCTATCGATCCATCAGGAATCTCTAAACGTGTCCAACATGAAAGTTGTACATCTTGATGTCTTATAGATGTCACCCAAATTTCAGAATATTTGGACATAAGAATAATTTATGGTGAGTATTATGCTAACAGTCGACAGAGCAGTGTATTTCAGCATATTAAGCCTTTTCTGTAATTTCTAACTTGAATCTTCATTAAACCTGAAATCAACTAACAAACTATCAAATACAAACACTCTCGGCCTAACAAACGTAAATTAAGGGTTTTAATTATAAATATTTAATGACTCATCACACCCCCCAACTTACACTTTGCTAGTTCTCGAGCAAAGAAAATATAAACCTAAGCAATAAATCTAACTAGCCACTTTCGTAGGTCTCACGATTACACTTAGCATGTGCAACAAGCCTTTAAACCCCTGAGTTACCCTAGTGGAGGAGTTATACTCTCCTGAGGGTTTGCAGTGATGATACCCACAAACATCAATACAACCCTTGAATATATCATTAAAAATCAACCACAATACTCATCAACTCCAATGCATGAAATACAAATCATATCCATGAATGTATTCTTCTACCCATAGCAAGATAAAACAATAGCAAATCAATGCATGCCAAACACATTTCCAATATTTCAACATATTTAACCAGAATTAAGAACAACTTTAACATTCCCGTATGTGAATAGGATTCCACATACTTCAGAGTATCAATTATATCTAAACACATTTGCAATCTGTTTTTTTCTTTTTTTTTATATGACATGTGCAATGTTATGATTTCTTAAGCTTTCTTTATGGTCCATGTAACGAGGTTCAAGCAAGTAACTCCCAAACCAGACGGTTTTAGAGCATTAAGTGTAGAACACTCTTCACACTCTAATGCTCAGACCATGGGGGGTGTGATCCCGCGTCGGAAGAGACGAAATTGGGGGAAGAAGAGGCCGGGAGGAGGTAGAGGAGAAGATTGCGACGGTGTTGGAGGTGGGTTGGAGGGCTGGGATCGGCCGGAGCGGTGGCGACGGACGGCGGACGGTGACGAGGAAGGAAGAAGATGTAGTCTGGTTGACCGTGGGAGCGGGTGTTCTTTAGAAAGTAAGTTGACGGTCGATCGCTCGATCGACCGTGAAAAACATGAATTGTTGAAGGAGTTGACGGTCGATAACTATATCGACCCTGAGAAGCTGTTTTTTTTTACAGAGCCTCACGGACGATCTGGAACGGTCGACCATCCGCCAGGTGTTATATTTTTTTTTTATTTTTTTTATAATAAAATATTGGCAAAAATGCAGGAAAAATCAGAAAAAATCAGGAAAAATTCCTAAAAAAGAGGAAAAATCGAAAAAAAAACTAAGGAAAAATCATAAAACTGGGTTGCCTCCCAGAAAGCGCGTAATTTTAAGTCATTCGTTAGACTTCTCGAAAAGGTGCAATTATAGCATGGGTCCGTTAATCCGACGGCATCGATCACCCCACTTAGAATAATTTCCTCCATATAATGCTTGAAACCAACCCCAGTCCCACAGTAGGTTCAGTATTTGATGATGTAGGCTAACAAAGTCTTTCCTCCCAACAAGAGAACAAGAGACCCCACCCTTTATAAAAGACAACCTATCGTCGTGTTTCATCTTGCAACCTGGTCTACAGTATGTGTCCCCCAGAATAGTGAAACTATCATTCGAGTGAACCGGAAGTGGAAGGTCAAATATAGATAAAATAAGCGGTGAAGTCAGTGATTATGGTGCAAATATAGAGAAAAGAGGAGGTGGCTCAACCTTAGGATACACTGCCGCATCTGTGAAAGGTGAGTGTTGGCATAATAAGCACACAATTGGCCCGTATCTATCACAGGTGCGGGAGTAAACAATAGCGGTGAAAGGGGTTCAACCATCCCAGAAATAGTTTTTATCTCCGCAATATGCCGATCGAGTGATTGGTCGGGCAAGATGTGTGTTTTGATATCATATTTCGATTGTGCGGTGTTCAACTTAACATGATCATCAGAATCAGAAGCATAGGCATTCAAGATATCAGATAGCCTATCATTCTCCACTTCAACATCATCATCCTCCGAATCCTCAAACTCATACTCATTTAGAATCACAGCCAATCTAGCATTATGCAATTCAACATCATAATCATCATTTTCAGAATCATATTCCTTCAAAATCTCAGATACTCTATCATTGTGAAGTGTAGCATCACCATCATCATCATCACCAGAGTCATTATCCCTTAAAATCTCAGATAATCTATCAATCATTATAACATGAGATTTATCATCACAGCAGTCAGTCAAACTATCAACATGAAACCATTCATTCTCACGCTCAAGCAAACATGTAGTCTTAAAGATGTTCAGTTTAACATGCATATTACCAAAAGAGACATCCATGACACCAGTTCGACACTGAATATTGGCATTTGCAGTAGCCAAAAAGGGGCGTCCTAAGATGATAGGCACAGTCTTTCTGCAGTGAACAGTGGGTTCCATATCCAAGACGACAAAGTCGACAGGGAAAAAGAAGTTGTCCACCTTAACTAATACGTCCTCTATGATACCTCTAGTGGTCTTAATACACCTATCAGCTAATTGCAAAACAACTGAGGTCGGTTTCAGTTCCTCCATCCCAAATTCCATATAAAGGTAATAGGGCAAAATGTTAACACTAGCTCCTAGGTCAAGAAGGGGACCATCAATCTTGTAGTCTCCTATGCAACAGGGTATGGTAGGGGTACCAGGGTCCTTTAGTTTGGGTGGCGTGTCATGTCTCAAAATCGAACTGACTTGTTCAGTTAAAAGGATTTTCTTGTCTCTATTGGGTTTTGTCTGGCGTTTATGAGTGCACAGATCCTTAAGAAATTTGGCATATGAAGGGATTTGATGAATGGCCTGAAGCAATGGTATGTTGATGTTGACCTGTTTGAAGATTTCAAGGGCGTCCTCTACAGCTCTTCGAGCTTTGATAGTTGGATAGGGATCCTTAAGGGCCGCAAGAAAGGGTACCCTAGGTGTATATTTGGAAGGGTTAGGTTCCCTAGAATCAGAGAGGTTGGAGTCAGGTGGGTTGTATGGGTCACCACCGTCCGTCCGATCGATCGGTTGGAATACCGATCGGTCGGCTGACGGCCCATCGATCGGAACTGTGTCCGATCGATCGATACGGGTTCGTTCCCCTACATGATTGTCAACGGTTTTTCCACTTCTAAGGGTCACTACGGCCTTGGCACTTTCAAAATTTTGGTTTTCTATGCGGTGTAGGCCTCTTGGATTGGGTAAAGGTTGACTCGGTAGGTGCCCTTCCTCTCTTCTAGCCATGTTGTTAGATAGTTGCCCAACTTGTTTTTCTAAATTTGATACGGATTGAATCATTGAAGATAAATTGTTTATCAACAAGGAGACATCACTTTTGACAGTTGAAATTTCGACCATCATGGATGACATGTCCCTATTGAAATCACCTCTCATCTCTAAAAGTGTACTCATGATTGAATTTAAAGTGGGCTCAGTTGATGATTCAGGAGTAGGAGCTTGAGAGGTATTCTGTGGAAAATGTGAAGAGTACCCAGGGTTTGGATTTGCAGAAGGTTTCGGTGGGTACTTGAAAGTAGATGTATTAGATGTATTGTTTTGGCCTTGAAAGTTACTTGACTGTTGTGGCTTCCAACTAAAATTAGGATGATTTCTCCAACCTGGATTGTAGGTATTAGAATAAGGGTTGTTCTCAGGTTTGGAGAAACCATATGTGGCGTTGGCATGTTCCTGAACAAAGTCAGGAAAATTGGAGGCCAAATGACAATCAATAGTAGAATGTTCAGAACTAGAACAAAGGGCACAAAAGTCAGGGGAAATCTGAATTGGAGGAGTCAAGGATTGGCCAGTTTTAAGTTGGTTAAGATCTTTGGTTTGGAGGGCTACTTGTGTAGAGAGACTTTGGAATTAAGAAATTTCATGAATTCCCGAAGAATTATGAATAGTGGTAGACCGATTTCTAGAAACTGAGGCGTTATGTTGTGAGTTTTCAGCAAGGTTGTCATACATTTCCCAAAGAGAAGTCCAAGGCTTACTAAGAACAACACCCCCGCAGCAAGCTTCGACCATCGTCCTATGAAGATCAATAAGACCATTATAAAACGAATGGGCTAACTGCCACTCAGGTACTTCATGATGAGGACATTCTCTAAGAAGATCTTTAAACCTTTCCCAAGCTTCATGAAACATCTCATCATCGTTTTGCTTAAAAGATATGATCATAGTGTGATAGTTTTGGGTTTTGATGATAGGGAAATATTTTTTAAGAAAAGCATTTTGAAGTTGATCCCATGTTGCAATCGAGTTTGGTGGTAAAGTATGAAGCCAATGTTTAGCCTTGTCTTTCAAAGAAAAAGGGAAGAGCTTGAGTCTAAAGGCATCATCATTAAAATGCTGGAGTTTGAACATCGAAAGAAGTTCAAGGAAGCTAATAATATGACCATAAGGATCCTCATTTTCATGCCCATATAAAGAAGGTAAAGCTGTAATCCAATTGGGCTTAATCTCATAATGAGTAGCATTAATAGGAGGTGGATTTATACATGAGGCATAATGTGAAAGGTTCAAGCAGAAAATGATTCCTAATTGGGCCTTCTATATGGTTATTGTTCTCATTGTTCCCCCCATTCCCATTATTATTTCCTTGCATCATGGTGTAGAAAGAATCAAGAGGTAGTTCAGGAATATCAACTTGTGAAGATCTTTGACGAAATGACTCTTGACGGATGGATCTAAGAGTGTTTCAATCTCAGGATCTAAAGGTGTCAATGGAAAACTTAATGATCGCCTACCTTGCATATAATGTCAACCACACACCACAAAGAAAAGAAAAAGAAAACAGAAGTTTCGGAGGAGAGGAGAAAACCACGGAATGCCACAGCAAAAAGTACAAGTTTAGGTGAAGAAAACGTACCTGAGTGACGCGCGTCCGATCGATCGGGAAGATGGCCGATCGATCGGTAGGCCTTCCGATCGCTCACCTGGTAGGCCGATCGGTCGGTAATCCGAGTTGCAGAAAGCATCTTCTCCAAAAAACTGTTACTTTAATGCTACAAAAATCCTTAGAATTGTCAGAAAAATTCCTAAAAGTAAACGAAAAATAACTGAAAATAAAAACCTAACTATGCCTAGAAAAAGAGCAAAGAGAAAAATCAGAAACTTCTTTGAAAAATAAAAATGTTCCCCGGCAACGGCGCCAAAAATTGATCGCTCGCAAATGCGTCGTTAAATCAGATGCAAAACACAATTTAGAATATATAATCCTTCAATCAATACTACTCCACAAACGTAGAACAGTGGTGAGATCCAGAGTCGAACCACAGGGAAAGATTGTTTAACAAAAGAAGAAATCAAATTAAATCTCTAAACTCAAGTCCTAAGGCGAAGAAAAGGAGTTTCAATGGTTTTGTTATCTAAGGAATTAAACTACTGAAAAAGAAATGAAAAGGTTGGGATAAATCAATGAGAGAAAACCTAGGGATTACTCAATCCACTCTAATTTCACCTCTTGTATTCTCTAGTATCCTCTTGTTCTCTAATCTAGACATATGGAATCACGGCTTCTTAAGCTCGCATGAATCCCTAAAAGAATGCTCATGTTATCCTACGGCATAGTCTATCTTCACTTAGCATAGACTGTCTTTGAACTTAACCTGAGTACAATCTATCTTTGCTT
The DNA here is from genome assembly GCA_963920575.1 of Narthecium ossifragum. NCBI lineage: Eukaryota > Viridiplantae > Streptophyta > Magnoliopsida > Dioscoreales > Nartheciaceae > Narthecium > Narthecium ossifragum. Next base: position 14,783,220 of record OY986968.1, read on the forward strand.
AGCAAAAAATATCTCAAAGGCATGCACCTAAGCGACATTAAAATCATTCTATAGATCTCTCCTATCAAGCACCGCAATCAAGTAGGTCTAAAAATACGTCAAGGAACTCGGTTCCCTCAACTCTTTTATCATTAAAACCAAATCTATAAGATCATGTCTAGTAGAAAAATACAAGATTCAACTAGAAAAAGACAAGAAGGCTACATTAGAGCTTCATGAAATCCCTAAATGAGAGATTAGCCACTCATCTTTGGGATAAAGGCCATGTATTCGATGAAGAACGCTTGAGATCCACGCCGCATCTCCGTCTCCTTCAGCAACCCTAATCCTCTCTTTTTCTCTCTATGGGGGCTTCTGGGTTTTGGCTAGCAAAACCCTTTTTATATGCTAATTCCCGGAATTAGGCTTTTGGGTTAAGTTGGACCTCTAGTGCAACTCGGATTTCCTAGTTTAATCCTGACAGCTTTTTCCGGTCGTAACTGGGTTCAACCAGTCCATAATCTGAGAATGAGTCCAACACGAAAGATGTAGATTTGGAAGTCTTCTATCAGATACTGAAGATTTTATAATATTTGGACTTATCTGGAATATTTAGCGAATATTCTCCCGCACGTTGACGGACCAGTCTCTCAGCAGCTAAATATCTTTATCTTCTTCAAAACTGCTATCGATCCATCAGGAATCTCTAAACGTGTCCAACATGAAAGTTGTACATCTTGATATCTTATAGATGTCACCCAAATTTTAGAATATTTGCACATAAGAATAATTTCTGGTGAGTATTATGCTAACAGTCGACAAAGCAGTGTATTTCAGCATATTAAGCCTTTTCTGTAATTTCTAACTTGAATCTTCATTAAATCTGAAATCAACTAACAAACTATCAAATACAAACACTCTCGGGCTAACAAACATAAATTAAGGGTTTTAATTACGAATATTTAGTGACTCATCACACCCCCTAACTTACACTTTGCTAGTCCTCGAGCAAAGAAAATATAAAACTAAGCAATAAATCTAACTAGCTACTTTCGTAAGTCTCACGATTACACTTAGCATGTGCAACAAGCCTTTAAACCCCTGAATTACCTCAGTGGATGAGTTATAGTCTCCTGAGGGTTTGCAGTGATGATACCCACAAACATTTATACAACCCTTGAATATATCATTAAAAATCAACCACAATACTCATCAACTCCAATGCATGAAATAGAAATCATATCCATGAATGTATTCTTCTACCCATAGCAAGATAAAACAATAGCAAATCAATGCATGCCAAACACATTTCCAATACTTCAAGATATTTAACCAGAATTAGGAACAACTTTAACACTCCCGTGTGTGAATAGGATTCCACATGCTTCAGAGTATCAATTATATCCAAACACATTTGCAATCTTTTTTTTTTCTTTTTTTTATATGACATGTGCAATGTTATGATTTCTTCAGCTTTCTTCATGGTCCATGTAACGAGGTTCAAGCCAGTAACTCTCAAACCAGACGATTTTAGGGCACTAAGTGTAGAACACTCTTCACACTCTAATGCTCAGACCATGGGGGGTGTGATCCGGCGTCGGAAGAGACGAAATTGGGGGAAGAAGAGGCCGGGAGGAGGTAGAGGAGAAGATTGCACGGGGTTGGAGGTGGGTTGGAGGGCTGGGTGCGGCCGGAGCGGTGGCGACGGACGGCGGACGGTGACGAGGAAGGAAGAAGATGAAGTCTGGTCGACTGTGGGAGCGGGTGTTCTTTAGAAAGTAAGTTGACGGTCGATCGCTCGATTGACCGTGAAAAACATGAATTGTTGAAGGAGTTGACGGTCGATAACTATATCGAGCCTGAGAAGCTGTTTTTTTTATATAGCCTCACAAACGATCTGGCGGTCGATCGAACGGTCGACCGTCCGCCAGGAGTTATATTTTTTTTATTTTTATTATAATAAAATATTGGCAAAAATGCAGGAAAAATCAGAAAAAATCAGGAAAAATTCCTAAAAAAGAGGAAAAATCGAAAAAAAAACTAAGGAAAAATCATAAAACTGGGTTGCCTCCCAGAAAGCGCGTAATTTTAAGTCATTCGCTAGATTTCCCGAAAAGGTAGAATTATAGCATGGATCCGTTAATCCGACGGCATCGATCACCCCACTTAGAATAATTTCCTCCATATAATGCTTGAAACCAACCCCAGCCCCACAGTAAGTTCAGTATTTGATGATGTAGGCTAACAAAGTCTTTCCTCCCAACAAGAGAACTAGAGACCCCACCCTCTATAAAAGGCAATCTATCGTCGCGTTTCATCTTGCAATCCGGTCTACAGTATGTGTCCCCCAGAATAGTGAAACTATCATTCGAGTGAACCGGAAGTGGAAGGTCAAATATAGATAAAAGAAGCGGTCATGTCAGTGATGATGGTGCAAATATAGAGAAAAGAGGAGGTGGCTCAACCTTAGGATACACTGCCGCATCTATGCAAAGGTGAGTGTTGGCATAATAAGCACACAATTGGCCCGTATCTATCACATGTGCGGGAGTAAACAATAGCGGTGAAAGGGGTTTAACCATCCCAGAAATAGTTTTTATCTCCGCAATATGCCGATCGAGTGATTGGTCGGGCAAGATGTGTGTTTTGATATCATATTTCGATTGTGCGGTGTTCAACTTAACATTATCATCAGAATCAGAAGCATAGGCATTCAAGATATCAGATAGCCTATCATTCTCCACTTCAACATCATCATCCTCCGAATCCTCAAACTCATACTCATTTAGAATCACAGCCAATCTAGCATTATACAATTCAACATCATAATCATCATTTTTAGAATCATATTCCTTCAAAATCTCAGATACTCTATCATTGTGCAGTGTAGCATCACCATCATCATCATCATCAGAGTCATAATCCCTTAAAATCTCAGATAATCTATCAATCATTATAACATGAGATTTATCATCACAGCAGTCAGTCAAACTATCAACACGAAAGCATTCATTTTCACGTTCAGGCAAACATGTAGTCTTAAAGATGTTCAGTTTAACATGCATATTACCAAAAGAGACATCCATGACACCAGTTCGACACTGAATATTGGCATTTGCAGTAGCCAAAAAGGGGCGTCCTAAGATGATAGGCACAGTCTTTCTGCAGTGAACAACGGGTTCCATATCCAAGACGACAAAGTCGACAGGGAAAAAGAAGTTGTCCACCTTAACTAATACGTCCTCTACAATACCTCTAGTGGTCTTCATAGACCTATCAGCTAATTGCAAAACAACCGAGGTCGGTTTCAGTTCCTCCATCCCAAATTCCTTATAAAGGTAATAGGGGAAAATGTTAACACAGGCTCCTAGGTCAAGAAGGGCACCATCAATTTGGTAGTCTCCTATGCAACAGAGTATGGTAGGGGTACCAGGGTCCTTTAGTTTGGGTGGCGTGTCATGTCTCAAAATCGAACTGACTTGTTCAGGTAAAAGGATTTTCTTGTCTCTGTTGGGTTTTGTCTGGCGTTTATGAGTGCACAGATCCTTAAGAAATTTGGCATATGAAGGGATTTGATGAATGGCCTGAAGCAATGGTATGGTGATGTTGACCTGTTTGAAGATTTCAAGGGCGTCCTCTACAGCTCTTCGAGCTTTGATATTTGGGTCACTCAAATGTGTTACGCATAGCGGTCGCGGTGCAGTACAACATAAGAGAGGTCGAACCCACAGAGAGACAGACAGAAAATATCCAAAACACAAATAACAATGAATTGAAGACAAACGAGAGCTTAAGAATTAACTAAATTAGATCAAAGGATTTAATGATAATATAAGGTTAACTAAAGATATCAGGATTTTGATAAGGCTAGGCTTTAGGAATCACTTCACTCGGATTTAGGTTCTTCTCTTCTCAATGGTTCATATGATACTCAGTCAAGGGATTCACATCCCAATCACCTTAACCGGAAGATATGGAATTATAAACCTAACAAAATATACAAATGTCTCTTCCTACGATTGGTTCTTCCTTTTTATAGTTCTAACTTCATCCAACCAAACCTAAGAATACACGATACCGGCTGTCACTACAGGCAACGCGCAGCAAAAGTTCATCGGGACAAAGCCCTAACTCTATCTAACTGGATCTCTAAGAATACACAATACCAACTCTCACAATCGACAATGCATAGTAAAGATTTCACGGGATAGAGCCCCAACCTTGTCTTACCAAATCCCTAAGAATATACAATACCAGCTGTCACTACGGGCAATGTATAGCAAAGGTCTCACAAGACTCGGTAGGAGAATCAAAAGAGAATACTATGGGATTATAAGATCATGAAAGAAGCATGACTGGATTCATATTATTAATCATCCACATAGAAATCTATAATCTGAAAATAATATTTGAATACCCAATACATAGAAAAGAGTTTAACAATAAAGATTAAAACTATGAACCATTGTTGGAGAAGAAGCCTTCGTCCTCGCTAGATCATCCGTCCGCCATGCCCGCGGATTACTCGGCCATGGATGGAGATTCCTTCATCTTCTTCCTTTGGGAAACGTTCAGAAAAGAGCCTCCAAAAACGTCCAAGAAGTCCCCCTTGATTAGCCCTAAGTTTCTTATTTATAGCCCCAAAGTCTCTCCATCCACGGATTAGATCTAAACCGTTGATTTTCTTCACTGGAAAAGTCGGATCGATCGGACTTTAGGTGTTGGATCGATCCGTTGCGTAAAAATCCGCTGTTTTTGGCTATTCCCGAGTTCGATCGATCGGACTATGGGTGTCGGATCGATCAGACCCCGTAGGAGGGATGGAGGGATCGATCGGATCCCTTATGGCTGAAAAATATATGTTCTGTCACGTTTCTGCGTAGTCCGATCGACCGGACTCTGGGTGTCGGATCGATCGGACTTCCAGCTTATTTTCTGTTCTGCCCTTCAGACTGCGCCATCGGTACTAAAATTGCCGTAACTCGGAATCACGAACCGTAAAATTCTCCAGAATCTAGACTTCAAGAGCTTTCCAACCATATATTTCACATAATCTGGTTCTTCATGAGCAGGTACAGATTAATTTTTGAAGTTGATCCATATACTCTTTTCAGCTTCTTTTAGCCCCAATTTCCTGCATTTTCCAAACAACTATGTGAAGCAACATATAGATGTAAAAATAGTAGTAAAGATGTTGATTAAGGATAATAATCTAGCAATTGAGATGGTTATAAGGTTGTTCAGAGTGCACTTTCATGCACTCATCACACCCCCCAACCAGCTTATTGCTAGTCTCTAGCAATTTAAAGCGCATAAAATATAATTAAGCACACCAATGGTTCAAGGATGTAGACATGAATGATAAAAATTCTACCTTATCAAGTCAATAGTGTTTCATACAGTACAGAGCATGAAAACTTTTTATACTCATACACATACTACCAACATATGAAATCAACTTCTACACATCAAACATGCTAATTACCATCCAGAAGAACATATGTGACGTGACAAATAAATGTTACGTCCAGAAGCAACTTCTACCCACCATTAGTCCAAACACACTACTATCTTCATGACCAATCATCCAACACTCGCACTTTAAGTACAGCATGCTCTTTCTTTCTTTTTTCTTTTCAACTATCAGACACTTTGCCTTTTTACGCGAGCACTCTCCGCTTCTTGAGGCGCAGAGACCCGGTTACTTAGCAAAACACTTAATAGTTTTTTTTTTATAGCTATAAGTGGTTCTACCTTTTTACACGAGCTCCCCGCTTCCTGAGGCAAGAACACCCGGTTACTCAGTAAATCACTTAATAGTTGTTTAGGCACAGCTTGATCAAGCTCCAGAACTTTTTTCTCTTTTGTTCTGCATGCAATACTCAACACTAGCTAGTGTTGAAATCATGGTCTCGATTGACAATAGCATGTTCATTCCTCTAGTGAGTATAATTATCACTGCACATAAGGTGTTCGTGTGTGGATCACATGATGTTATACGTTCAGGTTATCACGCATGCAATCAATGTATTGGTCAATCCATATGAAAGCAACATGCATAATAAGCATAAAAAATTCAGCTCAAGTACAATTTCTAGTAACATAATTAATTCAACACTACTAAACTCAATAAGGTAGCATGCATAAGGTCATGCATGCCTACACCCCTCAACCTGAAATTCACATTGTCCTCAATGTGTGCTAATCATGGAAATAAGTAGAAGGGTGTTGGCTGAATTTTCATATATAGCATAAATAAGAATAGGAAAGCGAAATAAGAGCGAGGCCACCTGACAGAATATCCGAAATCTTGCATAGGGCTCTCCATTGTGGCTGAATTTCACAAGCAAGGAAGACGGAAGTCCAAGCATCCTAAAAACATAAAATAGCAAACAAAAGCAAATGAGAATGAAAGCAAACAAACTAAAACAACCTAACCTAATCAAAAAGTGAAATGATAGATAGGAGAAAGATCATCCCTCGTAGACAGGGTCTACGAGAGAAACGGTGTGCTCCTCAGGGTCCGCTTTCTCTGGAATCTGTTTCAAGCGTTGTCCATTAACCGTAAACAGCCTCCCATCCTTTGGGTCTTCAACTTCCCCAGCCCCATTCTCAAATATTCTGCTAATGGTGAAGGGGCCTGTCCAGCGTGATCTCAGCTTCCCAGGATGAAGATCTTCTTATCATGGTAGGCCTTTGTCTTTGCCTTGAAGATCCTAGAACTCTCATAAGCATCATTCCTGAGTTCCTCTAGCTCAGACAGCTGAAGTTTCCGTTCCTGACCTGCAGCATCCAAAGTAAAATTTAGTGACTTAATAGCCCAATAGGCCTTATGTTCTAATTCGACTAGAAGATGACACGGTTTTCCATAAACTAGGCGAAATGGCGACATCCCCAGGGTAGTCTTGTAGGCAGTGCGATATGCCCACAACGCATCTGATAGCCTCAAGGACCAGTCCTTTCGGTTGGGGCTCACTGTCTTCTCCAGGATTTGCTTTATCTCTCTATTGGCTAATTCAGCTTGGCCATTCGTCTGTGGATGATAAGCAGTGGAAATCTTATGGTGTAACTCCATACCTGCGCATCAAAGCCTCAAAAGAGCAGTTATAAAAATGGGATCCTTGGTCACTAATAATGACCCTAGGAGTACCAAATCTAGACAAAACATGCTCTTTAAGAAACTTGATGATAGTGGAATGATCATTATTTCTACATGCAATAGCCTCCACCCACTTAGACACGTATTCCACAGCCAAAAATATATATAAATAGCCAAAAGAAAAAGGAAAGGGTCTCATAAAGTCTATACCCCAACAATCAAAAATCTCTACAGCTTGAATTGGGTTCAAAGGCATCATATGTGTACTAGATAAAGCTCCTAGTGTTAGGCATCTATCACAGGATTTGCATAAAATATTAACATCACGAAACATAGTAGGCCAGTAAAAACCACATTGAAGAATTTTAGCAGCAGTCTTTCTCATCGAAAAATGGCCTCCACATGCATGAGAGTGACAGAATGTAATGATGCTTTCGATTTCATAATCAGGGACACACCGGCGCATAATCTGGTCAGGACAATACTTAAACAGACAAGGATCATCCCAATAAAATTTCTTTACCTCAACAAAGAATCCACGCTTATCCTGCGCACTCCAAAAGGAAGGGATCTCACCTGTTGCTAAGTAATTAACGATGTGCGCATACCAAGGCAGCCGTGCAACTGAAAAGAGTTGCTCATCAAAGAAGTCATCTATGATCGGTGGCTCATTTTCTGCTACTTCCACCATCAACCTTGATAGGTAATCAGCGACAATGTTCTCCACGGGAAAGCGGGGACTGATCGAGCACCTAAGAATAAAAGCAAAACAAACCAAAAACAAAAGCAAGCATGCAAGCACACAACATAAAAATAACTCAAGCATTCTCAAGCATACAAGAAAGCAAATTGAGCAAACTAAACTACTATATACAAGACATGGATTTTTAATCGCGCCCTTGGCGGCCGTGCCCTAGCATGATGATATGAAAAATCAGTAAGTGCCATGATCTGAAGTGTTAACCTTAGTAGTATCACCAAGGGTAATTCATCGTGTGAATCCAAGTGGCATATTACAAGTAGGAGAACTAGCTTTTGCATTCTAACACCAATAAACAAAATAGCTAGATCTCTCAAATAGAAATATGTGTCATCATTATGCTCAAGTGTCAGTGACTCATCCAATGACCTATCAATAATGTCATCATTGTGCTCAAGTGTCAGTGACTCATCCAATGACCTATCAATAATGTCATCATGCTCGTGGTCAAGGATGGTAAGATCACAGAATCTAAAATAAATCCGTCGAAATTTAAAAATATCTATCAAGGTCATGTTCTTCCTGACTATCCAAGGAGATGAAATAAACACTGAAAATATACCTCGCGGCTTAGAAGCAATGACTTGAAGTTCAGTCGATGGAGGTTCAACGAATACCTGGTCCTGTTGGTCTTGGAAGTCATCTAGATCTTCCTCGTTGCTGGCCGACCCGTACTGGAGTACTTCGTCTTCTTCCATATGATGTGTCCATCCGAGTTCGTGCACGCTAAAAGATGTGATTACCTCGCATAGTTGGCGTGCTTTCTCCTCGTCCTTCATAAGTAACTGCAGAATGAAAGAGTCAAAATTAGGCTTGGTTTTAGCCTCCTTAAGTAAGTCCAAAATCTCTGCCACAGAAAGTTGAGTAGAAACATGTGCATTTTTAGCATCAGAGGCATGAACATGTGCATTACTAACATTGGAGTCATGAGTATACGCATAGTGAATGTTAGTATCATGAACATGTGTATGAGCGCTAAAATCATGTACATATGCATCACACATACTAAAATCAATAGCTTGTGCATCAATAGGACTAGAATTTTGAACATGCACACTAGCACTACAGTCATGAGCATATGCATCATCAATATGAACATCTTGAGCATGTGCACCATAAGCAATAAAATCATGGATTTATGCATCACAAGCACTAAAGTCATCGACACATGCATCATACGTGTTAGGCTCATCAACAACCACATCATGGGAAGTAGCAACATAAGTATCATGCACATAATCATCATAAGCACTAGGATAAGAGTAGAAAGGCTCATTGTGTTGCAGATAGCTGTTGGACGTTGAGGCGACATTGGGATGCTTGTAGAATTTGGCAGTGATATGGCCATGATAATCATCCCAACACTCCGGAACTGTCTGTGTATGAGTCGTCTCAACAAGCTCATCCAAGTGCTTCATAGCTTCATCAGGATCAATCTGCAAAAACTCACCCTTGCATCTTGGTTCAAGAATTTGACGTTCATACTCAGTTAATCCATAGTAAAAATAACTAACTAAACACCAACTAGGATAACCATGTTGAGGGCATGAAGCTATTAAACTGTTAAATCGCTGCCATGCATCACATAATGTCTCATCATCCTTCTGTGCAAAGGATGAAATCTTTGTTTTCAATGCGTTAATTATATAATTAGGAAGATACTCATTGACAGAAACATGACTCGTTCTATTTTCCTCTCTCAATTCGTATATGCTTTTCTTACGAACTGTTGTTTGAGACATTCCATCTCTCGACTTCATAGAACATGATCTCAAATAGTATTGATATAATTAATTTTCCATCCTTTTTTTTTCAATTTTTTTTTAACAAGTAAAAGTAAAACAAAAAATCAAGATAAAATAAAGAAAACTAAGCAAAAAGAAATAATAATCCAAAGAAAAGGGAACAAAGTTACCACCTTCGATGTCTTCAATCATCGTGATCTGATGATTCTGGCGCTTTTCTGAACCGTCTCCCCGACAACGGCGCCAATTTTTGATGTCGCTCAAATGTGTTACGCACAGCGATCGCGGTGCAGTACAGCATAAGAGAGGTCGAACCCACAGAGAGATAGACAGAAAATATCCAAAACACAAATAACAATGAATTGAAGACAAACGAGAACTTAAGAATTAACTAAATTAGATCAAAGGATTTAATGATAATATAAGGTTAACTAAAGATATCAGCATTTTGATAAGGCTAGGCTTTAGGAATCACTTCACTCGGATTTAGGTTCTTCTCTTCTCAATGGTTCATATGATACTCAGTCAAGGGATTCACATCCCAATCACCTTAACCGGAAGATATGGAATTATAAACATAACAAAATATATAAATGTCTCTTCCTACGATTGGTTCTTCCTTTTTATAGTTCTAACTTCATCCAACCAAACCTAAGAATACACGATACCGGCTGTCACTACAGGCAAGCGCAGCAAAAGTTCATCGGGACAAAGCCCTAACTCTATCTAACTGAATCTCTAAGAATACACAATACCAACTCTCACAATCGGCAATGCACAGCAAAGATTTCACGGGATAGAGCCCCAACCTTGTCTTACCAAATCCCTAAGAATATACAATACCAGCTGTCACTACGGGCAATGAATAGCAAAGGTCTCGCAAGACTCGGTAGGAGAATCAAAAGAGAAGACTATGGGATTATAAGATCATGAAAGAAGCATGACTGGATTCATAATATTAATCATCCACATAGAAATCTATAATCTGAAAATAATATTTGAAGATCCAATACATAGAAAAGAGTTTAACAATAAAGATTAAAACTATGAACCATTGTTGGAGAAGAAGCCATAGTCCTCGCTAGATCATCCGTCCGCCATGCGCGCTGATTACTCAGCCATGGATGGAGATTCCTTCATCTTCTTCCTTTGGGAAACGTCCAGAAAAGAGCCTCCAAAAACGTGCAAGAAGTCCCCCTTGATTAGCCCTAAGTTTCCTATTTATAGCCCCAAAGTCTCTCCATCCACGGATTAGATCTAAACCGTTGATTTTCTTCACTGGGAAAGTCGGATCGATCGGACATTAGGAGTTGGATCGATCCGTTGCGTAAAAATCCGCTGTTTTTGGCTATTCCCGAGTCCGATCGATCGGAATATGGGTGTCGGATCGATCAGACCCCGTAGGAGGGATGGAGGGATCGATCGGATCCTTTATGGCTGAAAAATATATGTTCTATCACGTTTCTGCGTAGTCTGATCGACCGGACTCTGGGTGTCGGATCAATCGTACTTCCAGCTTATTTTCTGTTCTGCCCTTCAGACTGCGCCATCGGTACTAAAATTGCCGTAACTTCCTCTAGGAAACTCGGAATCACGAACCGTAAAATTCTCCAGAATCTAAACTTCAAGAGCTTTCCAACTATATATGGCACATCATCTGGTTCTTCATGAGCAGGTACAGATTAATTTTTGAAGTTGATCCATATACTCTTTTCAGATTCTTTTAGCCCCAATTTCCTGCATTTTCCAAACAACAATGTGAAGCAACATATAGATGTAAAAATAATAGTAAAGATGTTGATTAAGGATAATAATCTAGCAATTGAGATGATTATAAGGTTGTTCAGAGTGCACTTTCATGCACTCATCAATAGGGATCCTTAAGGGCCGCAGGAAAGGGTACCCTAGGTGTATACTTGGAAGGGTTAGTGATGAGAATTCATAATGTTATATTTTTATCCCTTAATATTTAGTCTCCTGTGCTTATTTAGTTCCTAAATACACTCATTATTCTTATATTTTGATTTAGGATGCAATTGAAGTCCTTAAGTCGAAAAGAAGCTGAAAAGAGTGCATGGATCAACTTTAAAGATTTATCTGTACCTGCTCATGAAGAACCAGAGGATATGCCATATATGGTTGGAAAGTTCTTGAAGTCTAGTTTCTGTAGAATTTTACGGTTCGTGATTCCGAGTTTCCTAGAGGAAGTTACGGCAATTTTAGTACCGATGGCGCAGTCTGGATGGCAGAGCAGTGAATAAGCTGAACAGTCCGAGTGATCCGACTCCCCAGGTAGGATCGATCGGACAATGCAGAATCGTGACAGAATATGTATTTTTTGGCTGAACATGGTCCGACCGATCGAACCATCCCTCCTATTGAGCCAGATCGATCCGACTCCTAGAGTTGGATCGATCGGACTAGGGAAATGTCAGAAATTGCAGATTTTTATGAGCCAAATCGATCGGACACCTAAAGTTCGATCGATCGGACTAAAAAATACCCAGAGCAGGTGGATTTTTACGCATCCGATCGATCCAGCGCCCATAAATCGATCGATCGGACTCGGGTGTAAATAGAAGTTGAAGATTTTTACGCATTCGATTGATCCAGCACCCCGAGAAGGATCGATCGGACTTTTCCAGTAAAGAAGATCAACGATTGTGATCTAATCCGAGGGTGGATACACTTGAGGCTATAAATAGGACTCTTTCTAGGGTTTGAGGGGGATTTCTTGGACACTTTTGGCTGCTCTTTCTCCTCCTTTATATTTTTTCTAGGTTTTCTTTTGCTTTATGAAATCTTTTGGAGGATTGTTCTCGATGGCCCTGCGTGGCTAAATCTTGATCCTTGGTCGAGGAGACTAAAACCTCGGAATCAATGAAACTGTAAGATCTAATTTATTTTTATTGTTCAGTTTATACATGAGTATTGGATGTTCTTTTGAGATTAAATTTTCATGATTACCTTGTCTAATTGCTAGAAGGCCTACTAGTTTATTATTCATGGTGATCTACTGCTAGGTTTGATATCAAATCCGGAATTATTTGATCCCTCTAATCTGCGAAGCAACTAGGATCTAATAATTTACTGCTGATCAGATCTTGTTAGATCTTAGGAAGAATTTTCAACTAGATTAAATGCAACCGCTTGTGCTTGTGTTGTTTAGCTTCATCGATCTCCCTATTCTTAACACTGCTACTAGATTAAATCTACAGCGCTTGTCTTAGGTTGTCCAGTAGTTAGGGTTGATTAGATCGCTTGTTTCTAATTAACTATGATTGAGGAGAGATTCGGATTTCATTCGGACGGTGAATATTCATGGTATAAATTGATTGATACTTGCATCTATGATCAGTTGTTGGATTCCGATGGTGGATGTTGACTCAGACCAAGGTTTGTTCTCTTGATTCAACTTGTTTCTTCGCTTTAGATTATTTCTTTATTGTTTTTCCTCACGTTTAAAACCCCCCATCTTTGTTCACTGAGCACAAAACTAGGCTAAACACTCTTCGTGGGATCGACTCGTACTCGCACTACTACATTTATTTTAACGAGTACTGGATTTATTTGTGAGTGCCTGCGACAGCACATCAAATTTTGGCGCCGTTGCCGGGGAGTGATTCTAGTTGATTTTTGTGTTTATTGTGATCTTTATTTTCATAAAAAAAATAAAAAAAGAGTAATTCGAATTTTCTTGATTTCTTTTTCTCGTTTTGCCAGAATTCTCTTGATTGTTTATGAGTATAGCTCGATCTTTTAATCAAGGTGGTTTACAATACGACCCAGAGATAGAAAGAACTTTGCGCAGGTTAAGGAGAGAAGCTCAGATAACTCCTGAGGAGGACGATTTGGCTCTTGATCACGTATTTATCAGTGATTCGGAATTAGAAGAGGAAGAAGTCATGGCCGGAAATCGGACTTTGAAAGAACTTGCAGCCCCAGATTTGAATCAACAACCCTTATGCATTACATTTCCTACTTTGGATGTTGCTACTACTTTTGAATTAAAATCTGGACTAATACACCTCTTACCTACTTTTCATGGACTTTCAGGTGAGGATCCTCACAAGCATTTAAAGGAGCTTCATGTTGTGTGCACAAGTATGAAACCCATGGGGGTGACTGAAGATCAAATCAAATTGAGAGCATTTCCTTTTTCTTTGAAGGATTCGGCTAAAGATTGGCTTTATTATTTACCATCTGGGAGTATTACCACATGGAACGAGATGAAGAGGTTGTTTTTAGAGAAGTATTTTCCAGCCTCAAGAGCGGCCAACATTAGGAAAGAGATCTGTGGTGTGAGGCAACATAATAGAGAATCTCTACATAAATATTGGGAACGTTTTAAGAAATTATGTGCAAGCTGTCCCCATCATCAAATTAGTGAGCAATTACTTATTCAATATTTTTATGAGGGCTTACTAATCAATGACAGGAGTATGATTGATGCCGCTAGTGGAGGAGCTTTGGTGGATAAAACACCTGAAGCCGCGAGGAACTTGATTGCAAATATGACGGCTAATTCTCAACAATTTAATACTAGACTTGATTCTTATTCAAAAAATGTTAATGAGGTAAATGTTTCATCTCTTGAACAACAGATTGCGAGTCTAACTTCTCTTGTTCGTCAAATGGCTCTAGGTAACATGCAAACAGCGAAGGTTTGTGGAATTTGTTCGGTGGCGGGACATCCAACTGATATGTGCCCAACTCTTCAAGAGGAGCCCATTGAACTAGTAAATGCAGCTGGGAGTTTCTCAGGACCACCGCAAAGGAAGTATGATCCCTATTCAAACACGTATAATCCGGGATGAAGGGATCACCCCAATCTCAACTATGGAAATCCACAAGTAAATCAGCCTACAACTCAATTTCTTCCGACTGGACAGCAAAATCAACAATATAGACCGCCATACCCCCCGAGACAACAACCAAACCCAACTCCTGATTCTGGTATGTCTTTAGAAGATATGGTTAAATCTCTTGTTACTAATAATTCGCAAATTCAACAGGAGACGAAGGCTAGTATTCAAAGATTGGAACATCAGGTGGGCCAGATGGCGTCAGCAATTAGCAAGCTAGAGGCGCAAAATTCGGGAAAATTACCCTCTCAAACGGTAATAAATCCAATAGAGAATGCAAGTGCAATTATTTTGAGAAGTGGTAAAGAAGTTGAGACTCCAGTAAAGGAAGTTCCTACATCGTCTGCGCAAGGAAACGAGCAAGACATCGTCGTGGACAAAATCTTTCCTGATGACGACGACGTACCTAAACGTAAGTTTCCACCTCTTTCTGATTATAAACCTGTACCTCCTTTTCCTCAGGCTTTGACAGAATCAAGAAAATATGAGAAGAATTCAGATCTATATGAGACTTTTCGCCGATGCGAGGTAAATATTCCACTCTTAGATGCTCTTAAACAAGTACCTCGTTATGCTAAATTTTTGAAAGAATTGTGCACAATTAAGAGGAAGCAGAAACTTAAAGGATGTGAGAAGGTGAAAGTAGGGGAAAATGTTTCAGCAATTCTTCAAAGAAAAATTCCTACAAAGTGTAGGGATCCAGGTATGTTTACTATCCCATGTACAATTGGTAACACCAAATTTGAGAAAGCCATGTTAGATTTGGGAGCTTCTATCAATGTCATGCCATATTCTATATATTCTTCTTTAAAAGTTGGGCCTTTGAATGAAACTGGTGTTGTGATTCAATTGGCTGACAGATCTAACGCCTATCCTAATGGTGTAGTTGAAGATATTCTTGTGCAGGTCAATGATTTAGTTTTCCCTGCTGATTTTTATGTACTTGATATGGAGAATGGTGATTATAGTACTCCTATTTTGTTGGGAAGACCTTTCTTGAAGACATCCAAGACTAAGATAGATGTCCATAGTGGCACACTTACCATGGAATTTGATGGTGAAACTGTTAAGTTTAATATATATGATGCCATGAAATATCCTGCTGATGATTGTTCAGTGTATTCAATTGATGTGATTGATTATTTATCACAGGAAGTTTTTGAACTTAGTGATAAAGATGAATTGGAAGTGGCTATTAGCAAATCTCTTGAGGAAGAAAATGAGGAGCTATCTTTGAGTACTAATTTGCAGGAAACTATTGCAACACTGAATGATTTTTCGATAATTCAGCAATCAGGTGACGATTCTTCTAGTTCATTACCTGTATCTAATGAGAAATCATTACCTTGTGAATTGCAAGCACCTATTCCAGATCTGAAACCTCTTCCTAATCATCTTAAATATGCTTTTCTTGGAGATGAAGGAGTATTACCAGTGATTATCTCCAATAACCTTAGTGCACCACAGGAAGAAAAACTTGTGCAGGTTCTTAAGGAGCATAAGACAGCTATTGGTTGGACAATTGCAGACATCAAGGGAATCAGCCCGAGTACATGTATGCATCGTATCTTGCTTGAAGAAGGAGCGAAACCTTCCCGCCAACCACAAAGAAGGTTAAATCTGCCCATGATGGATGTTGTATAGAAGGAGATCCTCAAACTGCTTGAAGTTGGAGTGATCTATCCTATTTCGGATAGCACTTGGGTTAGTCCAGTTCAAGTTGTTCCTAAAAAGACAGGAATAACCGTGGTGAGAAATCACAAAGATGAGTTAGTTCCCACCCGTGTACAAAATGGGTGGAGGGTTTGTATTGATTATAGAAAATTAAATGCTATAACCCGCAAGGACCACTTCCCTTTACCTTTTATTGATCAGATGCTTGAAAGATTAGCTGGTCATTCTTATTATTGTTTTCTTGATGGTTATTTAGGTTACTTTCAGATTGCAATTGCCCCTGAAGATCAGGAAAAGACGACGTTCACATGCCCATTTGGAACTTTTGCATATCGTCGCATGCCTTTTGGTCTTTGCAACGCCCCAGCTACTTTCCAAAGGTGTATGGTTAGTATATTCTCAGATTATATTGAACAGATCATAGAGGTTTTTATGGATGATTTCACAGTTTATGGAAACTCTTTTGATAATTGTTTACATAACCTTACACTTGTTCTTCAAAGATGCATAGAAACTAGCCTTGTGTTAAATTCTGAGAAATGTCATTTCATGGTTGAACAAGGTATAGTTTTGGGTCATGTTATTTCACCTAAAGGAATTGAGGTTGATAAATCTAAAGTTGATGTCATTCAATCTTTACCTTATCCCACTAGTGTGAGGGAAGTTCGTTCTTTTCTTGGACATGCAGGTTTTTACCGAAGATTCATCAAGGACTTCTCTAAAATAGCATTACTGCTATGCGCGTTGTTACAAAAGGACAAGGTTTTTGAGTTCGATGATGCATGCAAAGAGGCATTTGATAAATTGAAAGAATTATTGACTTCAACCCCAGTTATTCAGCCCCCAAACTGGAGCGTTCCTTTCGAGATAATGTGTGATGCAAGTGATTATGCAGTGGGCGCAGTTTTGGGTCAAAAGATTGGAAGAGCTTCTCATGCAATTTACTATGCTTCCAAGACTTTGGATGATGCCCAGAGAAATTATTCTACAACTGAAAAAGAACTTTTAGCCGTTGTGTTTGCTTTAGAAAAATTTCGTTCTTATTTACTTGGTACTAAAGTCATTGTTTATTCTGATCATGCAGCCCTTCGTTATTTAATGACGAAGAAGGAGGCAAAGCCGAGATTAATCCGATGGATACTTCTCTTGAGTGAATTTGATTTGGAGATAAAAGACAAAAGAGAAACAGAAAATCGAGTTGCAGATCATCTGAGTCGGTTAGTTCATGTGGAGGATAAACTTCGTCTACAGGAAACATTCCCTGATGAACAATTGTTTTCTACAACTGTGACATTACCTTGGTATGCAAATATTGTGAATTATTTGGTTACTAATATGTTACCTTCTGATTTGTCTAAGGCTAAAAGAGATAAGATTAAAAGTGATGCCAAATACTATGTGTGGGATGACCCATATTTATGGAAGCATTGTGCAGATCAAGTAATAAGAAGGTGCGTTCTTGAAAATGAAATTATTTCTTTACTCACTTTTTGTCATTCTTATGCTTGTGGAGGTCACTTTGGAGTTAAGAGAACGGCAAGAAAAGTGTTAGAATGTGGTTTCTATTGGCCTTCTTTGTTTCAAAATTCATACTCTCTTTGTAAGTCATGCGAGAATTGTCAAAAGACAGGTAATATATCCCAAAGGAATGAGATGCCACAAACCCCCATATTATTTTGCGAAATTTTCAATGTTTGGGGCATTGATTTCATGGGTCCGTTCCCTATATCTTTTGGTTATGTTTATATTCTACTTGCTGTGGATTATGTTTCAAAATGGGTAGAAGCTAAAGCTACCAGGACTGATGATTCTAAAGTTGTTGCAGATTTTATCAAGTCTAACATATTATCCAGGTTTGGAATTCCAAGAGCTTTCATAAGTGATCGAGGCACGCACTTTTGCAATCGAACTGTGGAGGCGTTGCTAAGGAAGTACCATGTGACCCATAAGGTGTCAACCGCCTATCATCCGCAAACTAGTGGACAAGCGGAAGTGTCAAATCGAGAGATCAAGTCCATCATTGAAAAGACGGTAAATCCAAATAAAAAAGATTGGAGTTTGCGTTTGGATGATGCGTTGTGGGCATATAGGACTGCATATAAGACACCTATCGGTATGTCACCTTATCGCTTGGTATTTGGGAAACCATGTCACCTTCCAGTTGAGTTAGAACATAAAGCTTATTGGGTTATCAAGAGCTTTAATATGAACGTGGATGAGAGTGGAGAACACAGGAAGTTGCAACTGCAAGAATTAGAGGAAATTCGCAATGATGCCTATGAGAGCGTTAGGATTTACAAGGAAAAGACAAAAGCTTTTCATGACAAGATGATCTCTAGAAAGGAGTTTAAAGTTGGTCAAAAAGTTCTCCTTTACCAATCACGCTTACGTTTGTTTCCAGGTAAGTTGCATTCTCGTTGGATTGGACCTTTTATTGTTACTAATGTTTTTTCTCATGGTGCTGTTGAAATTCAAAGTTTAGCCACTTCCAAAATGTTTACGGTGAATGGCCATCGACTTAAACCTTTCTATGAAGGCGTTCCAACAGAAAAGTTGGAAAAATTGGACCTTGAGGAACCAACTTATACTGATTAAAGAAGCAAGCATGAAGTCGAGCCAATGACAATAAACAAAGGCGCTTCTTGGGAGGCAACCCAAGGGGAGTTCGTTCCTTTCTCTTTTTATTTTCGCATTTCCATTTTAGTTATTTTTACTTTTCTTTGCATTCCACCTTCCATTGGGGACAATGTCAGTTTCAAGTGTGGGGGAGGAGATCTAGGTTGCATTTGCCATGAGCGAGAACCAGTTAAGCTTGACATATTCATAACATGATTGAATGAGTAATTTTGCGACTTAGAATTAATTAGTTGAGTTATTTTCCTTGAGATGGTAGTGACTAAATGAGTAGACAAAAGCTGGTGAGATTTTGAGCCTTTAGAGTGACACATTCATATCAGTCTCACTAATTTCTTTCATGAGAGATATTCTTCCATGGATTTGTTTCTCTAGAACTTGCTTTGATTCTATTTGAGGTCACATTGACACATGTATACATGAACATGATTAAGGCCATCTTTGTTATAAGTTACATAAGCCAAATAGCCTACCTTTTGATTAAATCCTTTTGCTAAACACCTTTGAGCTTTATTGACTTCATTGTTAACCCACATTACAAGATTTAAACCTGAAAAAAAAAATATATATTTTCGTTACCCAAGCCATAAAACTAGTGGAGCATTGATCATCATTATGATATGTATGGGTGCAAAAGTTCAAGTGTGGGGGTGTTTGGATTTGTGGTATGGCTATGATTGGTGAAGTGGAGTTTATTTTCATACTCAATTTGTGAGTATGTTGTTTCTGAAAAAAAAAATCAGAAAAAGAAAAAGAATAAAAGAAAGTGAAGGAGGAAATTGTTTCTCATGTTGCAAAATATGTTTATGAATCCTCCTAATATTCCAAGAAAGGGGGATGTTTATGTATGATCTCTACAAAGGTGGAAGTTTTTGCAAAAGATTGTTCATTATTTCAGATAAAAAGTATTCCTTTGAACAATCTCTTTGCCAATGTGGTAATGTTTTATGGGTTGAGTATGTTAAAGCTAAGTTGAAGAAAGTTGTTGAATGGAGTGATTGGTTGTACATGTCATATTGATGCATTTTTGCTCCATTAGTTCCATTGGCTTTTAAGCTACATTCCTAAATATTTCCCACCTTAATCCTGGACCCCATTACAACCTTTTGAAGTCCTTATGATTTGTGTTATGCATGTGATTCTAGTGACGGAGAATGAGAAGATATGCAAGCTTATGGTTGATCATTTTCATTGGAATGAATTTGAGTGAAATACATACCCTTCAAACACATGAGAGTTGAGTGTTTATTTCCGTGAGGGTCTACTTGTTTAGTATGCTCCATAGTCAAGTGAATGCTTATTGATTGATTTTTAAGTTGTCTAAAAATGTTTGTTCATGATATGTTATGAGTTGTGAAGAGCTTGATTGTTCTTTGTTGATGGCGTTGCAACCTTGATATCTTGAGTAGAGTGAATTTTAGTTTTGCCCGAGGACGAGCAAAAGCTAAGTGTGGGGGAATTTGATGAGAATGCATAATGTTATATTTTTATCCCTTAATACTTAGTCTCCTGTGCTTATTTAGTTCATAAATACACTCATTATTCTTATATTTTGATTTAGGATGCAATTGAAGTCCTTCAGTCGAAAAGAAGCTGAAAAGAGTGCATGGATCAACTTTAAATATTTATCTGTACCTGCTCATGAAGAACCAGAGGATGTGCCATAGATAGTTGGAAAGCTCTTGAAGTCTAGTTTCTGGAGAATTTTACGGTTCGTGATTCCGAGTTTCCTAGAGGAAGTTACGGCAATTTTAGTACCGATGGCGCAGTCTGGATGGCAGAGCAGTGAATAAGCTGAACAGTCCGAGCGATCCGACTCCCCAGGTAGGATCGATCGGACAATGCAGAATCGTGAAAGAACATGTGTTTTTTGGCTGAACATGGTCCGATCGATCGAACCACCCCTCCTATTGAGCCCGATCGATCCGACTCCTAGAGTTGGATCAATCGGACTAGGGAAATGTCAGAAATTGCATATTTTTATGAGCCAAATCGATCGGACTCAAAAATACCCAGAGAAGGTGGATTTTTACGCATCCGATCGATCCAGCGCCCATAGATCGATCGATCGGACTCGGGCGTAAATAGAAGTTGAAGATTTTTACGCATTCGATCGATCCAGCACCCCGAGAAGGATCGATCGGACTTTCCCAGTAAAGAAAATCAACGATTGTGATCTAATCCGAGGGTGGATACACTTGAGGCTATAAATAGGACTCTTTCTAGGGTTTGAGGGGGATTTCTTGGACACTTTTGGCTGCTCTTTCTCCTCCTTTATATTTTTTCTAGGTTTTCTTTTGCTTTATGAAATCTTTTGGAGGATTGTTCTCGATGGCCCTGCGTGGCTAAATCTTGATCCTTGGTCGAGGAGACTGATACCTCGGAATCAATGAAACTGTGAGATCTAATTTATTTTTATTGTTCAGTTTATACATGAGTATTGGATGTTCTTCTGAGATTAAATCTTCATGATTACCTTGTCTAATTGCTAGGAGGCCTACTAGTTTATTATTCATGGTGATCTACTGCTAGATTTGATATCAAATCCGAAATTGTTTGATCCCTCTAATCTGCGAAGCAACTAGAATCTAATAATTTACTGCTGATCAGATCTTGTTAGATCTTAGGAAGAATATTCAACTAGATTAAATGCAACCGCTTGTGCTTGTGTTGTTTAGCTTCATCGATCTCCCTATTCTTAACGCTGCTACTAGATTAAATCTACAGCGCTTGTCTTAGGTTGTCCAGTAGTTAGGGTTGATTAGATCGCTTGTTTCTAATTAACTATGATTGAGGAGAGATTCGGATTTCATTCGGACGATGAATATTCATGGTATAAATTGATTGATACTTGCATCTATGATCAGTTGTTGGATTTCGATGGTGGATGTTGACTCAGACCAAGGTTTGTTCTCTTGATTCAACTTGTTTCTTCGCTTTAGATTATTTCTTTATTGTTTTTCCTCACGTTTAAAACCCCCCCATCTTTGTTCACTGAGCACAAAACTAGGCTAAACACTCTTCGTGGGATCGACTCGTACTCGCACTACTACATTTATTTTAACGAGTACTGGATTTATTTTTGAGTGCCTGCGACAGCACATCAGTTAGGTTCCCTAGAATCAGAGAGGTTGGAATCAGGTGGGTTGTATGGGTCACCACCGTCCGTCCGATCGATCGGTTGGAATACCGATCGGTCGGCTGACGGCCCATCGATCGGAACTGTGTCCGATCGATCGGTACGGGTTCGTTCCCCTACATGATTGTCAACGGTTTTTCCACTTCTAAGGGTCACTACGGCCTTGGCACTTTCAAAATTTTGGCTTTCTACGTGGTGTAGGCCTCTTGGATTGGGTAAAGGTTGACTCGGTAGGTGCCCTTCTGATGTTCCCTAGACTCTACCACAAGTGCATGGGTCGTGACAAGTAGAATAGGGCAAAAAGAGTATCGTTTTCACAAGGAGGATGATTCAAGTACCAATGTATCCAATTTCTTATATTATCTAAGCAATCCAAACGAGATATAACACTGACAAATCTGAACTGAAAGCAAATAAATATTAAATAGAGGAGTATGAAAGGTTTCTAAGATTTGGATTTCATCGATTGAATCTCTTTAATGAATTTAAATCTGGTTGCTGAAAATAGAACTTTGTTAATCATCATGACTGAATTCCCTATTTTTATGTGAAATCCTCTTTCAAGGTATAACTCAAATACCTAAATTAATTCTATGTCTACTTTCGTGATCACAGGAATTAATTTAGATTCATTGGGCTCTTAGGAATCCTTAAACAAAAGTCACCTTGTCATATATTTATTTATAACATATACTATCAAGGTTTGATGAAACCACGAACTAATGTTAAACTTCAACTTTCGTTACTTCGTTCAACATCTGAGACATACAAGTCATGGCCAGTAACTTGCAAGAAAAGGAAACGATTTCATCAAATTGCAACTAACAAGAATATTCTCAACAACCCAACTCAATTCAAATCAGAAACTCAATGACTTCATCCAAACCCTAGAATAAGAAAACTAGGTATTCATGGTTGAAAGAAAGAAAACCAATGTTTCATTAATACACATCATCAATCAGAACTAGGATGGAGAGAATAGAATGAAAACTCTTATCCTCTTCTTTTGGTCGTCCTCCTCTTTCTCAGCTCGTCCTCTTCTTTCTCTGCTAGTCCTCTTCTTTCTCTGCTGCTCCTCTTCTTTCTCTGCTGCTCCTTTTTCTGGCCGTTCCCTGTTCCTCTCTCTCTCTTTTTCTCCTTCTTTTCTCTGGTTGTTCTCTGCCTTTTTCTGCCTCTTCTCTTTCTGGCCCAGCCGTTCTCTGCTGTCTCCTCCTTCTATTCAAATTCCAGCCATCTTTCCTAAAGTGTCCACCCTTTCTTCCATTAACCACATACCAATCCCACGAATCAAGGAAAGATCAAATAAACTCCTAATATAATTAGGAAATGTGGTGCTCCCAGCTGGGATCTTCATGAATCAAATCTGGACTCCAAGAAAATGAATCTCGTCCAACCCAAGTGCAGGTGCAGCAATTCCGAGTCTGATGGCTTCATCAATTTTTCTGTCTTTATTCAGCCTGAATCAGCAAAAACTCGAAACATCAAAGTTGTAGCGCTCTTCCTTAGCTTTCCAACGCATCCTGGGTCATCCCAATCAGAGTTTGTATGAAGAAGTTATGTTCAAATTACTAACTGCTGTGCAGAATGTCCAGAATTGCTCAATTAACTTCGTTTTGCACTTTAGGTATTCAATTGCATCCAGGCCTAGCCCGAATTCTGCTTCTTCCCATCAGCGAAAGTTCAAATGATTCAATATCTAAATACCTGCAATTATCCAAAAATTCCCAAGAATTAAGTAAATGCAGAAGTCACCTAAAATTCTTGATAAAAGAGCAAGGAATGATGTAAAACACATGAATCTGACAATCAATCTTAAGAAGATGTGTGGAAATAATTCCCGCATCAAATACCCCCAAACTTGAATGTTTGCTTGTCCTCAAGCAAGAAGTAACAGGAACGGAAACAAAATGAACAGATTAGATTGATTTCTCACAATAATTGCCTCAAGATTGTCAATAGGGAAAAGTCTAAACATGATACAAGTTTTGAGATTATTTCAAGAACATGCTTAGATTCACAAGAAATCCTTTGAGTGTGTGTGTGTGAATACCAATCTCAACTTGGTACTCTATCAACTCGGATCAATTTATGCAAACTTGATTGCAGTATGTCTGATCTCTATGAGAATGAGTTTCTCAAACTTCATATGCCTATTTTTCAAATCAGCTCTCCACTAATGTAGTACAAGCACACCACCAAAGATCAAAAGGACTTCACAAGGGCTTGTAATGGTCAGCTGAGGGTGTTTGCTAACACAATGGATATGGAATTCAAAGCAAGAAAATTTAACACAAGCTTCACCAATGAAAGGAAGAGAACGAAAAATTTACATTTACTTTCAAGAGCAACTTATGTGGTATGACTGTGCAATGCCTTGATCCATTAAGCTGTCTACAGGACCCATGTAGCGAGTATCAAATCAGTGACTCCCAAGCCAGATGACTTTAGGGCACTAGGTATAAAATACCCCTCGGACCTTCTACTCGAGCCCTATAGGCATCGAATCTTAGCTAGTCACACACAAAATACCTTGATCCATTAAGCTGTCTACAGGACCCATGTAGCAAGTATCAAATCAGTGACTCCCAAGCCAGATGACTTTAGGGCACTAGGTATAAAATACCCCTCGGATCTTCTACTCGAGCCCTATAGGCTTCGAATCTTAGATAGTCACACACTCTTTTTTTTTTTTTTTTTTTCATTTATAAACTTGCAAAGCTTGCAATTGCTCTTCTTCCTTTTACAAACTATTCCCTTCTCCAATGGCTCGGCAAATACAAATTTTCTTGAAGAGAGGTAGGATAAGTGTTCATGGGTTGAATGGTGCGATTATTGCAGGTTAATGCAAGAAAAATGGCTAACGTTAAAGCTCAAAAGGGTGACTAGAGATAGATATAACAAAGGTAGGCTAGAAAAGATCAAACGTTCCAACGATGGCCTAAATCATTTCTCTAATGGTGTGCTGCCTAGAATTTCGCCTCGAGAGATTATCAAATAGGTTCTAGAGTTCAGTGAGATCTTGAAAAACTATCTCATTCACATAAATATACTCTAAGCTAAAAAAATAACTTATTGATCACGGTATTGTGCACATAATTGTTCAAAGGAATTCAAATAAACCAAGCTAGCACAAGAATTAAGCACAAACCAAGACCAGAATAGCATTTTCCACAAATTGCAATAAGGTAATATCATAGGCTTGTGATCATCAAGAAAAAAAATTCAGCATCAACACCAACACCACTATCATAACCAAACCAGCAAAAGTCACTCCCCCAAACTTATTTTTCACATTGTCCTCAATGTAAAAGGAAAGAAAAATGGAAGACTAATACTCCCCTTGTAAGAAACTTGAACGAGTGCCCAGTTGATCATCATTGAACGAGCATTTTGATAACAACAAATTCTTCCTTCTTTTGAACCTGTACCACACAAGCAAAATGAGTGGGTCAGTGCATCATTTATTGAAAACTAAAACAACTAAAACAAGAAAAATAAATTTAAACAGAGGTAGCTTGGGTTGCCTCCCATGAAGCGCTTGTTTAATGTCATTAGCTTGACAACCACATCATCAACCATAGGTAGGATTCTCCAAGGGGTAAGTAACTCCTTTAGGAACTGCATTGCTACCAAAATAAGCCTTCAAACGCTGCCCATTAACCTTGAATGTCCCAGTGGATTCACTCTGCACCTCAATAGCACCATAAGGATATACTTTTGTTACCGTGAATGGACCGGACCACCTAGATCGAAGCTTGCCCGGGAATAGCTTAAGTCTTGAGTTGAACAGTAACACTTGCTGTCCAATTTCAAAGTTTTTAATCTGAATGTGCTTGTCATGCCAATGCTTGGTCTTTTCCCTATAAATCCTAGCATTTTCATAGGAATCGAACCTGAATTCCTCCAACTCACTCAACTGTAAAAACCTTTTTTCTCCTGCAGCTTGCAAGTCCATGTTTAGGTCCTTAACTGCCCAATAGGCCCTATGCTCCAATTCAACTGGTAAGTGACAAGACTTTCCAAAGACAAGTTTGTAAGGAGACATACCCAAGGGTGTCTTGAAAGCTGTCCTATATGCCCAAAGAGCATCATCCAACTTGTTTGCCCAATCCTTCCTTGAACTACTCACTGTTTTCTCTAAAATTTGCTTCAGTTCCCTATTAGCAAGTTCCACTTGCCCATTTGCCTGGGGATGATAAGCAAGCGCCACCTTATGAGTAACCCCATATTTCTTCAACAAGTTCTCAAATGACCGGTTACAAAAATGGGAGCCTCCATCACTAATAATGGCTCTCGGCACACCAAATCTTGAAAATATATTCTTCTTCACAAATCTCATCACCACCCGAGAATCATTTGTCTGGGTTGCAATAGCTTCAACCCACTTGGAAACATAATCCACTGCTACCAAAATATACTGACTGTTGAAGGATGAAGGAAATGGGCCCATGAAATCAATTCCCCATAAATCAAACAATTCAACTTCCAGGATACTCGTCAAGGGCATTTCATTACTTTTCGAAATACTGCCAACCCTCTGACATCTATCACACATACTCACATATTTCCTAGCATCATGATACATGGTTGGGCAATAAAAACCAGATTGCCATATTTTTGCAACTGTCTTGGAGGTGCTAAAATGTCCACCACACTCCAAAGAATGGCAATGATCAAGGATATCCTTCATCTCATCCTCAGGAACGCATCTTCTAATCATCCCATCTGCACAATGTTTACAAAGAAGTGGTTCCTCCCAAAAGTAATGCTTCACATCAAAGAAAAACCTTTTCTTTTGCTGATAGCTCAAATCAGGGGGAACAATGTCACTTACTAAATAGTTTACCAAATCCGCATACCAAGGAATGGCTGAAACCACCAATAACTGCTCATCTGGAAAACTTTCATTAATGGGAACCTCATCTTCTCTTGACTGCCCTTCTAATCTAGATAAATGATCTGCCACAACATTGTCCATGCCACTCTTGTCTCGAATTTCAATATCAAATTCTTGAAGGAGCAACACCCATCTAATTAGGCGTGGTTTGGCATCTTTCTTTTGTAGCAAATACTTGATCGCTGAATGGTCCGTGAATACAATCACCTTGGAACCTACAAGATAAGATCGAAACTTGTCAAAAGCAAATACAACAGTAAGAAATTCTTTCTCAGTAGTTGCATAATTCAGCTGTGCATCATTTAAAACTCTACTAGCATAATATATAACATGCAACTTCCTGTTTTTCCTTTGGCCAAGAACAGCTCCCAAAGCAAAATCACTCGCATCACACATTAATTCAAATGGTAAACTCCAATCTGGGGCTGCCATAATTGGTCCTGACATCAGTTCTTGTTTCAACCTGCTAAAAGCATTTAAACAATCCTTATCAAAGTCAAACACCACATCCTTATTTAACAAATTACAAAGAGGTTTAGAGATTTTAGAAAAATCTTTAATGAACCGCCGGTAAAATCCTGCATGACCAAGGAAGCTTCTAACACCCTTCACGTTGATAGGTGGTGGCAGTTTTTCAATAACCTCTATTTTTGCTCGGTCCATCTCAATAACTCTACCTGAAATTTTGTGGCCTAGCACAATACCTTCCTGCACCATAAAGTGACATTTCTCCCAATTCAAAACCAAATTTGTTTCCTCACAACGCAGCAAAATCTGAGACAAATTGTCCAAGCAGCTATCAAAAGAAGATCCAAAAACCGAAAGATCATCCATGAAAACCTCCATTATTCTTTCAACAAAGTCAGAAAAAATAGCCATCATGCATCTTTGGAATGTAGCAGGTGCATTACACAATCCGAAAGGCATTCTACGAAATGCGAATGTACCATAAGGACAAGTAAAGGTTGTCTTTTCTTGGTCTTCAGGGGATATAGGAATTTGAATGTACCCTGAGTAACCATCTAGAAAACAATAATAGTTATACCCAGCAAGTCTCTCTAGCACCTGATCTAGAAAAGGTAAAGGAAAATGATCCTTACGGGTAACACTATTAAGTTTCCTATAATCTATACATACTAGCCACCCAGTTACTGTCCTAATGGGAATTATTTCATTATTTTCATTATGCACTACAGTCATCCCACCCTTCTTAGGTACCACCTGTACTGGACTAATCCATGAACTATCAGATATAGGATAGATAATTCCGGCATCTAACCATTTAAGAACTTCACCCCTCACCACTTCTTTCATGTTAGGATTTAACCTTCTTTGATTTTCAACAATTGGTTTATGGTTATCCTCCATGAGAATTCTATGCATACACAGTGAAGGGCTAATTCCTCTAAGATCTGATATAGTCCATCCTATGGCTTTTCTTCTCAATCTCAAAACACGCATCAACTTGTCAATTTCAACATCAGACAAAGAAGAGCTCACAATCACAGGTAAAGTATTATTCTCACTTAAAAATGCATACCTGAGATGTGACGGTAATGGTTTCAACTCCAAAATTGGTGCTTGCACATTAGAAGGAAGAGGGAGTGGCTTACCTTTACCAAGATCCTCAAAATGATTACCTCTTTGCTTCAACTTTGGACCTGTAGCATCCAATGCACACGCCACTTCTGCAACCTCCATGTTATCATCATTAGTTGTCCCGGCATTCACTAAACAAGTCTCAAGAGGTTCCTTTGTTATTCCATATATAAGAACCTCCTTGGTTGCCTCATCTATTACATCAACTCGACAAATATGGTCAGTAAAAGAAGGATATTTAGTAGCTTGAAACAAATTGAACTCTACCTCTTCTTCACCAACCTTCAAAGTCAACCTACCATTCTTAACATCTATGACAGCTCCAGCCGTGGCTAGAAAAGGTCGGCCTAAAATTATAGGGATCTCGGTGTCTTCTTCCATTTCTAACACAATAAAGTCACCTGGTATGATGAACTTTTTTACCTTGATCAGAACATTCTCAAGAATACCGACTGGATACTTCACTGATCGGTCAGCTAGCTGTAATGAAATGGTAGTAGGTTGCAACTCCTTTAATCCAAGCCTCTAAGCAACAGATAAAGGCACTAGCGAGACACTAGCACCTAAATCACACAAAGCTTTAGAAAAATTAACATCACCGATAGTATAGGGAATAGAAAAACTCCCTGGATCTCTCAGCTTTGGTGGAAGCTTATTTTGGATGATGGCACTGCATTCCTCTGTCAAGGCAATGGTCCCGAAGTCCTCCAATTTCCTCTTTTTTGACATGATCTCCTTTAGAAACTTTGTATAAGCAGGAATCTGTGCTAAGGCATCTGCAAAAGGAATATTAATGTGAAGTTGCCTAAACACTTTTAAAAATTTCTCAAACTGTTGATCCATTTTATTCTGCTTAAGTCTTTGAGGAAAAGGAATGGGAGGGATATATGGTTCAACCGGTGGTAATGTAGCTGGTGCATTTACTAAGTCATCGACTTCTTCTCTGACATTCTTGCTCACTTCATACTGATCTTCTTCATCACCATGTATAGGCTCACCACTTACCTGACCAAGCTGCTTACCACTTCTCAAGATAACTGCCTTGCAATGCTCCTTTGGGTTAACCTCTGTTTTACTAGGCAAATTACCTTGTCCACGAGAGTTGATGGAATTGGCTAATTGCCCCAATTGTAACTCTACATTTCTGTTGGAACTCGCCAATTGCTCAACTTTTGCTTCCATCCTCTCAAACCTCTCTGAACTAGCATTGGCTAACTTCTCAATAGCTATCTCCCATGGTTGCTTACCCTCTTGTTGAGGAGGTCTTGGCTGGAAACCAGGAGGAATGAAAGGTCTCGGATTACTGCTCCCTGTATTACCTTGATCTTTCCATGAAAAGTTCGGATGATTCCTCCAACCTTGGTTGTATGTACTAGAATAAGGATTATTTTGGTATTGTTGCCTGCTGAAATTAGACACAAATTGAGCCTGCTCTACCTGCATACAATCGGAACTTATATGAGCTCCTCCACAAAATTCACAAGTCATTACAGGGCTAGAAACAGCATTCATATTACCTAACTTACCACAGATTTTTACCAAAGAATCAACCTTGGCATTCAACATGTTTATGCCATCTAAATCATACATACCTGGAGCTTTCTTAGACATAGCTCTTTCATTAGACCACTGATAATCATTAGAAGCCATTTCATCCAACAAGTCACATGCGTCATCAAACGACTTACCCATTAAGGCACCTCCTGCAGCTGCATCTAAGGTAATCCTAAGTGAAGGTGTTAGTCCGTTATAAAAAGTTTGTATAATCAGCCATTCAGGAATACTATGATGTGGACACTTCCGCTGCAACTCCTTAAACCTTTCCCAAGCTTCATATAAAGACTCACTCTCAAACTGAGCAAAACTAGTAATATCAGTTCTAAGTTTAGCAGTTTTACCTGGGGGAAAATACTTGGTTAGAAAACCTTGAGACAAAGTATTCCAAGTGGTGAAAAAGCTAGGTGCCTTGGAATTTAACCAGGCCTTGGCCTTATCTTTTAGAGAGAATGGAAAAAGTCTAAGCCGAATAGCATCATCACTTACCCCATTCATCTTAATTGTGTCACATATTTCCAAGAAATGAGCAATGTGTGCATGTGGGTCTTCAATAGCTCCTCCACCAAATTGGTCTTGTTGCACCATCTGGATTAAACCAGGCTTAATCTCAAAGTTATTAGCATTTACTGCAAGTCTCGCAATGCTAGATTGAGCACCATTGATACTTGGCATAGCATAGTCACGCAACACCCTTTGATTTTCTTCCTCTTCCATATATTCTACTGATTCTTGCTCCAACTCCAACCTTCGTTTTCTCCTTAACGCACGTAAGGTTCTCTCGATTTCTGGATCAAAAAGTTGAATTAGTCGACCAGTGCGTTGCGTACAATCAATAAAGAGAAATATATATAAAAATAAATTAAACCAAAACACAAAAATAGCCTAGATTAATACAAGAGCAACTTGCATCAATATTGAAAACAATCCTCCCCGGCAACGTTGCCAAAAACTTGATGTTCCCTAGACTCTACCACAAGTGCATGGGTCGTGACAAGTAGAATAGGGCAAAAAGAGTATCGTTTCCACAAGGAGGATGATTCAAGTACCAATGTATCCAATTTCTTATATTATCTAAGCAATCCAAACGAGATATAACACTGACAAATCTGAACTGAAAGCAAATAAATATTAAATAGAGGAGTATGAAAGGTTTCTAGGATTTGGATTTCATCGATTGAATCTCTTTAATGAATTTAAATCTGGTTGCTGAAAATAGAACTTTGTTAATCATCATGACTGAATTCCCTATTTTTATGTGAAATCCTCTTTCAAGGTATAACTCAAATACCTAAATTAATTCTATGTCTACTTTCGTGATCACAGGAATTAATTTAGATTCATTGGGCTCTTAGGAATCCTTAAACAAAAGTCACCTTGTCATATATTTATTTATAACATATACTATCAAGGTTTGATGAAACCACGAACTAATGTTAAACTTCAACTTTCGTTACTTCGTTCAACATCTGAAACATACAAGTCATGGCCAGTAACTTGCAAGAAAAAGAAACGATTTCATCAAATTGCAACTAACAAGAATATTCTCAACAACCCAACTCAATTCAAATCAGAAACTCAATGACTTCATCCAAACCCTAGAATAAGAAAACTAGGTATTCATGGTTGAAAGAAAGAAAACCAATGTTTCATTAATACACATCATCAATCAGAACTAGGATGGAGAGAATAGAATGAAAACTCTGATCCTCTTCTTTTGGTCGTCCTCCTCTTTCTCAGCTCGTCCTCTTCTTTCTCTGCTAGTCCTCTTCTTTCTCTGCTGCTCCTCTTCTTTCTCTGCTGCTCCTTTTTCTGGCCGTTCCCTGTTCCTCTCTCTCTCTTTTTCTCCTTCTTTTCTCTGGTTGTTCTCTGCCTTTTTCTGCCTCTTCTCTTTCTGGCCCCGCCGTTCTCTGCTGTCTCCTCCTTCTATTCAAATTCCAGCCATCTTTCCTAAAGTGTCCACCCTTTCTTCCATTAACCACATACCAATCCCACTAATCAAGGAAAGATCAAATAAACTCCTAATATAATTAGGAAATGTGGTGCTCCCAGCTGGGATCTTCATGAATCAAATCTGGACTCCAAGAAAATGAATCTCGTCCAACCCAAGTGCAGGTGCAGCAATTCCGAGTCTGATGGCTTCATCAATTTTTCTGTCTTTATTCAGCCTGAATCAGCAAAAACTCCAAACATTAAAGTTGTAGCGCTCTTCCTTAGCTTTCCAACGCATCCTGGGTCATCCCAATCAGAGTTTGTATAAAGAAGCTATGTTCAAATTACTAACTGCTGTGCAGAATGTCCAGAATTGCTCAATTAACTTCGTTTTGCACTTTAGGTATTCAATTGCATCTAGGCCTAGCCCGAATTCTGCTTCTTCCCATCAGCCAACGTTCAAATGATTCAATATCTAAATACCTGCAATTATCCAAAAATTCCCAAGAATTAAGTAAATGCAGAAGTCACCTAAAATTCTTGATAAAAGAGCAAGGAATGATGTAAAACACTTGAATCTGACAATCAATCTTAAGAAGATGTGTGGAAATAATTCCCGCATCACCTTCCTCTCTTCTAGCCATGTTGTTAGATAGTTGCCCAACTTGTTTTTCTAAATTTGATACGGATTGAATCGTTGAAGATAAATTATTTATCAACAAGGAGACATCACTTTTCACAGTTGAAATTTCGACTTTCATGGATGACATGTCCCTTTTGAAATCACTTCTCATCTCTTAAAGTGTACTCATGATTGAATTTAAAGTGGGCTAAGTTGATGATTCAGGAGAAGGAGGTTGAGAGGTATTCTATGGATAATGTGAAGAGTACCCAGGGTGTGGATTTGCAGAAGGATTAGGTGGGTACATGAAATTAGATGTATTAGATGTATTGTTTTGGCCTTGAAAGTTACTTGACTGTTGTGGCTTCCAACTAAAATTAGGATGATTTCTCCAACCTGGATTGTAGGTATTAGAATAAGGGTTGTTCTCAGGTTTGGAGAAACCATATGTGGCGTTGGCATGTTCCTGAACAAAGCCAGGAAAATTGGAGGCCAAATGACAATCAGTAGTAGAATGTTCAGAACTAGAACAAAGGGCACAAAAGTCAGGGGAAATCTGAATTGGAGGAGTCAAGGATTGGCCTGTTTTAAGTTGGTTAAGATCTTTGGTTAGGAGGGCTACTTGTGCAGAGAGACTTTGGAATTCAGAAATTTCATGAATTCCCCGAGAATTATGAATAGTGGTAGACCGATTTCTAGAAACTGAGGCGTTATGTTGTGAGTTTTCAGCAAGGTTGTCGTATATTTCCCGAAGAGAAGTCCAAGGCTTACAAAGAACAACACCCCCGCAGCAAGCTTCGACCATCGTCCTATAAGACCATTATAAAACGAATGGGCTAACTGCCACTCAGGTACTTCATGATGAGGACATGTTATCCTACGGCATAGTCTATCTTCGCTTGGCATAGACTGTCTTTGGACTTAACCTGAGTACAATCTATCTTTGCTTAGCATAAACTATCTCAAAGGCATGCACCTAAGCGACATTAAAATCATCCTATAGATCTCTACTATCAAGCACCGCAATCAAGTAGGACTAAAAATACGTCAAGGAACTCGGTTCCCTCAACTCTTTTATCATTAAAACCAAATCTATAAGATCATGTCTAGTAGAAAAATACAAGATTCAACTAGAAAAAGACAAGAAGGCTACATTAGAGCTTCATGAAATCCCTAAATGAGAGATTAGCCACTCATCTTTGGGATGAAGGCCATGTATTCGATGAAGAACGCTTGAGATCCACGCCGCATCTCCGTCTCCTTCAGCAACCCTAATCCTCTCTTTTTCTCTCTATGGAGGCTTCTGGTTTTTGGCTAGCAAAACCCTTTTTATATGCTAATTCCCGGAATTAGGGTTTTGGGTTAAGTTAGACCTCTAGTGCAACTCGGATTTCCTAGTTTAATCCTGACAGCTTCTTCCGGTCGTAACTGGGTTCAACCAGTCCATAATCTGAGAATGAGTCCAACACAAAAGATGTAGATTTGGACGTCTTCTATCAGATACCGAAGATTTGATAATATTTGGACTTATCTGAAATATTTAGCGAATATTCTCCCGCAGGTTGACGGACCAGTCTTTCAGCAGCCAAATATCTTCATCTTCTTCAAAACTGCTAACGATCCATCAGGAATCTCTAAACGTGTCCAACATGAAAGTTGTACATCTTGATGTATTATAGATGTCACCCAAATTTCAGAATATTTAGACATAAGAATAATTTCTGGTGAGTATTATGCTAACAGTCGACAGAGCAGTGTATTTCAGCATATTAAGCCTTTTCTGTAATTTCTAACTTGAATCTTCATTAAACCTGAAATCAACTAACAAACTATCAAATACAAACACTCTCGGGCTAAAAACCGTAAATTAAGGGTTTTAATTACGAATATTTAGTGACTCATCAATATGTACGGCTTCAGCTTCGGTGATGGATTGCGGACAATGGATACTCAGATTTCTCCATCTGTTTATAAAGTCCGCAACTTTCTCGTGAGAGTTTTGCTCTGCTTGGCTAAGTTCTGTGATTCCCACGTTCCTTTGAGTGCTATAAAATCTCTGGAGGAAAGCTTCTTGCATCTGCTCCCATGAGGTGATAGATCCGTGCGAGAGCTTACTATACCAAGTAAAGGCAGGACCAGAAAGTGTTTGCACAAATTGACAAAGTAATAAGGCGCCGTTGTGAGCTGTGTCTTGAGAGGCTACAAGAAAGTGAGAAATATGCTCATGAGGAGATCCACTTCCATTAAACTTGGCAAATTGAGGTTGCCTGTAGTTTACTGGAAATGAGACTAAGTCAACTTGTGAGGACCGGTACCTCCAATCCGGTCCGCCCGCGTTAGGTCGAGAATCTGGTTTTGTAGTTTGGCCCGGTTGGCCTTGGGATGCGATCGGTTGATCGCATCGCTGTTTTTGACCCCAGTGGCATTTTCATAAATATGCTCCCTGGTGGTCAGTTTCACACCCGCGAGGCACACACTGCCTTTGATTGATGTATGTGTTTGATTAGAACCTTAAGGGCACTTGCGATCGGAAGATCGGAGCTCGATCGGGAGAGATCGAATCAGACGGCTGTGATCGATTCCAGCTTTCTATTTAAGCTCTCCTCCTTTCTCCCTCTTTTCCTTCTTCTTCTCCTGCCGTTCTCTTTCTCTTTCTCTCCAACCGGCGGTGCTAGGGCTTCGAAGCGCGGCTTTTGAGGAGCGGATTTCGGCGATCGGAGTTGAGAGATCGGTGGAGGAGCTGCCCTGCTTATACAAGTAAGTGTTTCTACCTCGATCTTTTGATCGGGTTCTCCTAGGATAGGTTTTATATGCTTTCGCTGTAGGAATACATGTTAGAATGTTATGTAGCTTGTAGCACTTGTGGTGTGGCATGATTCAAGTATTCCTACCTTGCGATTTTCATATTTTAAAGGCTTGTTTCCGTATTATCGTCTTTTTGTCGGTTTTCGGCTGTTTTGACCTAGATAGGAGATTTAACCATCAAAATTGTGATTTCATCAACTTCCAACGTGATTCGATCAATTAAATCCAAGAAATAGGATTTCCGGCACTGTTCTGAGGAACTGTGTCGTGGGGCTGACGGTCGATCGGTGGATCGACCGTCAAGCGTTAATACACTTCTTTCGGGCCTGACGGTCGACCGTCGTATCGACCGTCGGGCTCTGTCGCGTTTTTGGCCTTCCACAGTCGATGTCCCGATCGACCGTGGTTCCTTCTTCTTTTCCATTCCGCTCCACGGTCGATCGTCGGATCGACCGTCGCATCGTTCGTGAGGCTTTGCCTCGTTTGGGGCTTTCTAGGGTTGATGCACCGATTGACCGTGACCCTTATGGTTTCCCTCTTTTTGGTCTCAAGGTCGACCGTCGGATCGACCGTGGCCTCACGGTCGATCGTCGGATCTACCGTGACATCGACCGTGGCCCTTGAATATTATTTTCTGGCTTTTCTTGAATGGATTTCATTCGTGATATACATCTAAGCTTGTTGGGAAGTTGACACATCGTTTCTATGGTGTTTTTAAAGGAATTCTATCGAGATTGAGGATCGATTCATGTACTTTCCCTTTTGGGTGAAATTATGGTTTTGATTGCATTTAAATACATGATTGGTTAGTAGTTTAAATGCTTATAGTTTTCCTTAGCCGTTAGCTAACTATGAGTGTTAGCTAACGAGGTATTGTGGAACCTTAGCCCATTGCCGGCGTGTGCCGAGGGCTATTGTATAACTGTTGGCCAGTTACCTGCGGGATTCCATACCTGCGGGGTAACTGTGGAACCTTAGTCTGTCATGTGCAAGAGGGCACTGAAGACTATTGTATATCTATGTTTACCGTTTGGCTCTAATCATTTGTTTGGTTAGTATAGATTATCTGTAATTGAGGCCCTTGCTATGCTTACCCCTTTAGCTAGCTATAGGCTATGCCTAGCCCTGTATGATTATCATCATGTTGTTGCATGCTTATATCTTGTTATCTGTGCCTGAGCATTGCATGCATCTTGTTTGCATTAGAGGCATATAAGGGGAGGCGGGTGATGGGTTGATCGCCGATCCGAGGCTCTCGGGTAGCTCGGGTCTAGCCTTAGGACCATGGCTGGGTAGTAAGGAGTAGGGCGTGATTAAATTGAATCTCTTGTTATCGAGGATGTGTTATAGTTGACTCTGATCAATGTTTTGAGGTTTAGAGGTCGTGTTGTCTTCCCAAGGCTAAGTGTTAAGGATGGTTGTCGGTACCCCTGACATGGTCCCCAGGCAGTGGCTTCCTGCTGGGTAAGGGTGATCCTACTGGTTCTGGTTCTTTGTTTCCTCCCAGCGTGTTTGGTTGATGTATCCCAGCGTGGTCGGTTGAGAAGAGTAGGATCCCTTGGGGTAGTCGACAGGGGTTGTGGACCCAGTGGCATACCTTAGGCTTGAACGGGAAGTCAACACTGTTGTTGTTTTCCTCCCTTCTGTGTGCCGTAGAGTACTGAGCTTATCGCTCACTCCTACCCGGGCTGCTTTTGCAGTTGCAGGCGCCAGTTCTTCAGCAGTAGAGCCAGCGAGATTAGCTTTTGGAGGCGCGACTACATCCAGAGGTGCTTGAGGTTGCTAGAGGACGATTGTTGTACTTTGGCAGTTGTGTAAATTGTAAACATCTTTCGAGGACTTTTGGATTTTTGTATAATATCTTTTCCCTTGGGGGAGATTGATAAGAATTGTAATCAGATGTTTAAACAGTACAACTTGATGTATTTATGAATTGAATTTTTGTTTCACCTCTGGAATATAA
Organism: Narthecium ossifragum; assembly: GCA_963920575.1. Taxonomy (NCBI): domain Eukaryota; kingdom Viridiplantae; phylum Streptophyta; class Magnoliopsida; order Dioscoreales; family Nartheciaceae; genus Narthecium; species Narthecium ossifragum. Next base: position 14,820,487 of record OY986968.1, read on the forward strand.
ATTGTTTAATTTATTTATGTTTTCCGCATTGTATCGCGCCAGTTGGAGATGAATAGTGTAGGTTTCCCCTCACGCCTCGGCTCGGATGGGTTTTCTGGGTGGGGGTGTGACACAATCTCAGCCGGGTAAGGTTTCATATATCCCGGTCTCATAGCATATTGGTTCTGTATCTGGAACACTCTTATGCCTTCGGAGTTCGTCCTTTGTATTGTATCCAAAGGCACCATATTTGGTTGTTGTTGATGGCCATGATGAGGTTGTTGTTGATGACCATGAGGAGGTGGTTGTTGGTGACCATGAGGAGGCGGCTGATCATGGCCATGCAGAGGTGGGGAAGTGTTCTCAACATATGAAGCAGTAGGGATTTGGGCTTTTAAATTGGCTATCTCTGCCTCCTTCAATTGCAGAGCATTCCTCAACTGTTCAAGTTCTTCTTCTGTTGAGGCAGTCAGAACTTGGTAATGCTCCGGGGAAGCCGATCTATCTCTTGGAAATTTAGACAAGGGAGGGAATTCTTCCTCAAATGAAGGCTCGGGAGTGATGTCTTTGCTATCTAAGGAGCGCGTCATACTCCTTGTGTGGGGTCGGTTTCAAGGTTCAATAGCCTTCATCGACTCTACAACAATGGCGTCACTTGGTTCTGTAGCAGTGGCTTTTTTCTTTCTTCTCTTGGCAGGAACATTTGAAGAGGTGTGACTTGATGAAGACATCTCATCATCTTGGATCCCGACCGGCATTGCCGCGAAGACATTGAAGGAGTTATGGAGGGGGATTTCCTCTTTGACTTGTCTTCTTGGTGCAAGGGTTTTAGCCAAATGAACCTTTTGAGAAGCACTTTGGCATGCAGAAGGAGCTCATGGTGCTAACCCGTAGCAAGGATGCCTCTTGCCCCCAGCATGGCAGGGCGGGCGGTAGGCGACTCTTCGCTTCTTCTGACCGGATCTCTTGATCATGACAGGAGGATCCCTTGACTGGACGGTGTTGGTGTTTCGCTCGATATGACAAGTGTTGGCACCTCGTTTGACATGAAAAGTGTTGGTGTTTTGTTTGAGATGACGAGTATTAACGTCACCTTTAGTATTGATGGCGCTTTTCTCGAAGTCCTCTTTGATTTGAAGACTGTCCATCTCTGCAGATCATGAACATAAATCCGGTAGCTAGGAAGTCTGGACTCCCAGTAGCCCTCTTGGCGTTTGTATTCGGCATGCAAGTACTTAGCATGATCTCCAGTTGTATTGAGGCCGCTCCAAAGGTTGTTTGTGTAAGTCTCACAAGCATTGCTGATAGCTTTTGGAGCTGCCTTCTTTCGCTACCTGCTTTCGCAAGACAGAGGAATGTAAAGTGTTATGAGAACTTTCACCTTGGGGAACTTCAACACGTGGTGTCGAGCTCTTTTGGGTTACGGGAACTTTGGATCTTGTCTTCCTTTTTCTTTTCAGAATAACCAGGATCAAGCCGTCTTCATCTACTACGGCTTCGTGAGTGACTATCTCTTGAGGCTTCAGCGGGAGCATGGATCTCGCCTGGCGATCTCTCTTGCCCCTTTGGATGAGCTTCTTCGGTTGTTGGGGAGCCTTCTTCCCTTCTTTCTTGTAGACATGGGCTCCATTTGAGGAAGCTGTGAGATTACTTTTTTGATGAACACTGGATCCATGCGAGGGAGCTTTTGTAGCTTGTCCTTTGCTGCAATGAGATCCGGCGGAGGAGGTCTCAGACTTAATGGCCGGAAGTGATGTTGGTGGAGTGAACGAAACCGTCGATGAGGACACTGGAAGGCCGTTGCTCCCCAGGGAGATGGTGAACCAGAGATCGCCGAAACATATGTCGACAGAAGTTCAAACTTGTGCCATTTCCTTCGTTTGAGAAGGAAAACATATTAGTACACAGGGACTTTAAATACCGGATCTGAAGATGAGGGGTAGAGTGTGTCCCACCGGGCGTGCCAGATTTTGTACGCGGTAAAAACTCGGGTCTCGCGGGAACGAGATTTCATATTTCATTATGATAAAAGTTTGAATTACATCGGTGGGTGATTGTGGGAACAACACTCCTGGGTTTCAATTTCATCACACATGTATTTTGTGATTGAAATTTTCCCATCATTTACATCCCCAAAGGGAATACCCCTGATTTCAGATCTGGGACTTAAAGCCCCGTTACATTAATATTGAAGTAAAAAAATGACAAAGGAAAAAATGAAAGAAATAGGAAGGATATTGGGCGCCGACCCTCACCTTTGTTACCAGTATGGATCTACTTCTGTCTTCCTCCTTGGATTCTTTGGAATTATAGGATCTCCAAGTTGGTGAAGCTTTAACTCTTGTGTCTCCGATGTCTTTGCTTCTAGCTTCTTTATCTGGGTTCTTCAAGCTTTGTCTTTCAGGATCTCTCTCTCTTGTGCCTTCAGGACTCCAGCAGCGTGTCTGCTTCTCTAGATCTCCAAGAGCAGATCTTCACCAACCTCTCCTCAAACCTTAGCCGACCTCTCTTAGGGAGTTGAGGGATTTGTTCCCATGGTGTTAGGGAGTTGAGGGGTTTGGATTTGGGACATCAGATCTGGGTGTTTGTTCCCAAGATCTTATCGTAAGTTGTTCCCAGGAGATCGTATTTGGGAGTTGGAGGGTGTTAGGGAATTGAGGGATTTGTTCGCAGGGTGTTAGGGAGTTGAGGGGTTTGGATTTGGGACATAAGATCTGGGTGTTTGTTCCCAAGATCATATCGTAAGTTGTTCCCAGGAGATCGTATCTGGAAGTTGGAGAGATATTCTCTATTTTGAATTTGAACTCCGTATCTGGGAGTTACGTAGTTTATTCCTAGGAGAGGGGAGTTGGAAATATTTCCATTTGAATTTTGAACTTTCTGTTCAAATTTTGAATATTTGTCCGAATGTTTGTTTGGATTTCAATTATTTGTTTGAATTCCAAATATTTGTCCAAAATTTGTATATTCACCCAAATTTTAAATGTTTGCTTGAATTCTGAATATTTCATATCATATTTTGGAAAATTTACTAAAATATCCCCAGCTGGGGCGGAGTGTAAATTACCAAAATATCCTTCGGTCTCATGTATTTTGGACCAAAATACATTTTTGGCCTTGTTGTTCATCTAATGTCCGTGTGTATTTTGGACAGATGTACCCCTAAGGTGGATGGGACCTTGAAGGGATGATATGTGTGAGTTTGTGTGCTCATTTTGAATCATTACCCTCTGGAGGCTGAATATGACCAAAATGCCATTTTGAAGAAAAGATGGTTTTAGACTTGCAGATTTATATAGGAGGCCATCAAAACCATCTAAGGACCATTGAAAGAGTTGTAGAATGCAAACTCAGTGTGTTTGTTTTATCAGAATTCCCAAAATACCCCTGGAGGTGATAATTACCAAAATACCCTTTGCTCTCCTTGCACCCAGGAGAGCGTGTGTAAAGTACTTTAAATATGTTTTGAATTTAATTGGACATGTTTGAATATTTTCAAGCCTTTGCAAAAGATCTAAGGCATGAGCGTATGTGACAGGGGCAATTTCATAAATATTAGGAATTTAAGCCTTAGTTAAAATCGTTGTTAACAGTTAGAAAGGTTAGGTGGACCCGGGATCGAAAGATCCGGGCTTGGGCTTATGTTTTAGCCCAAGTCTACCTTTCTGCACCTAAGGGATTGATCTTTCCTTGGTAGAAGATCCACGTTTTTGAGCTCAGAGCTGCCGGATTTTGAAGAGATTTTGGACGATCCTAGGCCTTGCTGGTGGGATTGAAGCTGCTCTAGGCTAGGTAGGGATCCTACCTACGTTTGTTTTCCAGTTTTTGTAAGTTTGAGTTGTTTGTGATCTTCTTTTTCATAGATCTTGATGCATGTTTGTTAGTTTGTAGTATTTCCACCGGTTTTGGACTCGTGGCACTTCGTACTACCAGATCTCAAGATTTTGTGGGATGTGGTGGAGTTTTTCGACGGTATTTCTCGCCGGAAGTTCGCCGAAGAACCCAACAAGATTGATCTTTGATGTGCTGTCGCAGGCACTCAAAAATAAATCCAGTACTCGTTAAAATAAATGTAGCAGTGCGAGTACGAGTCGATCCCACGAAGAGTGTTTAGCCTAGTTTTGTGCTAAGTGAACAAAGATGGGGGTTTTAAACGTGAGGAAAAACAGTAAAGAAATAATCTAAAGCGAAGAAACGAGTTAAATCAAGAGAACAAACCTTGGTCTGAGTCAACATCCACCATCGGAATCCAACAACTGATCATAGATGCAAGTATTAATCAATTTATACCATGAATATTCACCGTCCGAATTCAATTCGAATCTCTCCTCAATCTTAGTTAATTAGAAACAAGCGATCTAATCAACCCTAACTACTAAACAACCTAAGACAAGCGCTGTAAATTTAATCTAGTAGCAGCGTTAAGAATAGGGAGATCGATGAAGCTAAACAACACAAGCACAAGCGGTTGCATTTAATCTAGTTGAATATTCTTCCTAAGATCTAACAAGATCTGATCAGCAGTAAATTATTAGATCCTAGTTGCTTTGCAGATTAGAGGGATCAAACAATTCCGGATTTGATATCAAACCTAGCAGTAGATCACCATGAATAATAAACTAGTAAGCCTCCTAGCAATTAGACAAGGTAATCATGAAAATTTAATCTCAGAAGAACATCCAATACTCATGTATAAACTGAATAATAAAAATAAATTAGATCTCACAGTTTCATTGATTCCGAGGTTTCAGTCTCCTCGACCAAGGATCAAGATTTAGCCACGCAGGGCCATCAAGAACAATCCTCCAAAAGATTTCATAAAGCAAAAGAAAACCTAGAAAAAATATAAAAGAGGAGAAAGAGCAGTCAAAAGTGTCCAAGAATCCCCCCTCAAATCCTAGAAAGAGTCCTATTTATAGCCTCAAGTGTATCCACCCTCGGATTAGATCACAATCGTTGTTTTTCTTTACTGGGAAAGTCCGATCGATCCTTCTCGGGGTGATGGATCGATCGAATGCGTAAAAATCTTCAACTTCTATTTACGCCCGAGTCCGATCGATCGATCTATGGGCGCTGGATCGATCGGATGCGTAAAAATCCACCTTCTCTGTGTATTTTTGAGTCCGATCGATCGAACTTTAGGTGTCCGATTGATTTGGCTCATAAAAATCTGCAATTTCTGACATTTTCCTAGTCCAGTCGATCCAACTCTAGGAGTCGGATCGATCTAGCTCAATAGGAGGGATGGTTCGATCGATCGGACCATGTTCAGCCAAAAAATACATGTTCTGTTACGATTCTGCATGGTCCGATCGATCCTACCTGGGGAGTCGGATCGCTCGGACTGTTCAGCTTATTCACTGCTCTGCCATCCAGATTGCGCCATCGGTACTAAAATTGCCGTAACTTCCTTTAGGAAACTCGGAATCACGAACCGTATAATTCTCCAGAAACTAGACTTCAAGAGCTTTCCAACCATGTATGACACATCCTCTGGTTCCTCATGAGCAGGTACAGATAAATCTTTAAAGTTGATCCATGCACTCTTTTCAGCTTCTTTTCGACTTAAGGACTTCAATTGCATCCTAAATCAAAATATAAGAATAATGAGTGTATTTAGGAACTAAATAAGCACAGGAGACTAAGTATTAAGGGATAAAAATATAACATTATGCATTCTCATCAATCTTTCTTGGAGAAAGATCGATCCTTTAGTGTTGGTCATGCTGAACCTGATGAAGGATCGATCATCGGGTTGGAGATGATCGATCATGTGCCTTGGGTAGCATGGGATGCCCTTGTCGCGAGGAGGATCGATCTTCCTGGGAGGAAGGATCGATCATCCTTCGTGCGACAAGGAGGGTGCTCTCTGTCGCAATGATGATCGATCTTCCTGGGAGGAAGGATTGATCATCTTGGTTCGATAGGGAAGGAATCTCTCTCAGAGAGGGATTTTCTTGGTTTTGCCGCGGGGCTTTGTATGTACAAATTTCTTATAGCTTTATACCTTGTACATACTCTTAAACATGCTAGCCCCAAATTAGGGGCAGTGGTGAACCAGGTTAGTGATGACTCTTGGGATGTTTAGAATAAGTGGGCGAGTGGCCCTATAGCTTTCCTTAGCCTTGCATGCTGGCTTGCGCCGAGGGCTTTTACCTGCGTGGTTTGTCTCTGTTGTTTGCGGGGCTGCTTCCCGATGCAGGTTGCTGGTGACCTGGCTGGCAGTTGGTGGTATACCACTATAGCAGTTCCATACCTTAAATACATGTTCACCACCCCGGGCCGGCAGAGTGCCGAGCCCAGACCTTGTTATGCTATCATCACATTCTGCTGCATATTTAACTGCTTATATGCGCATGTTCATCGCATGCATCTCTGTTGTGCATTAGTTGCATGGTTAGGGCGTGGGCGATCTATGGGTAGCCGTCCCGAGGCTTGGAAGCTCGGATTTAACCCTAGGACCGGAGTTGGGTAGGTTGGACCCGGTTTGAATTGTGGTGTACAATCAATTTCGATGATATTCCTAGATGACTGGTACACCTAATTGCTTGATGATTGTAGAGGTCCTGTCGGCCTCGAGTCTGATGCTGAGGTGTAGCCGGTGTCCCACTGTGATGACTTTTGAGTAGAGGGGTTGCATACTCAGCGGTGTCATTTCCCGCTTGTAGTGTCGTTTCCCTGCTTGTGAGCCAGCAGTGTTGGTTCCTGCTTTCTGAGTGTGACCCATCATGTGACCAGTTCTTCTGGAAGACCATGATCGTGGACCTCAGGGACACGCGGTGGGGTTATGGGACCTCTGTATACATCCAGGTCTTACTTGAGGGCGACACTGTTGCGTTTACCTCTTCCTTCTGTGTGTCGTAGTGTAGTTTCCCTATAGAGCTTAGTTGATCACTCCTACCCGGGCTGTGTTTTGCAGGTGCAGGCGCTAGCTCCTCTTCGGTGGCTGATGAGTGCATGAAAGTGCACTCTAAATAGCCTTATAACCATCTCAATTGCTAGATTATTATCTTTAATCAACATCTTTATTCCTATTTTTATATCTATATGTTGCTTCACATAGTTGTTTGGAAAATGCAGGAAACTCGGAATCACGAACCGTAAAATTCTCCAGAATGCAAAAACTTGATGAATAAATTTTATATCTCGCAAGTATACGAATCGGTGCAATCAGTATAGTAGCAAGACGAGTATCGTACCCACAGAGATTTGTAGAGATTAATAGAGTAAAATGCTAAAGAACAGAAAAGAAAGAAAATATGGAAGAGAAAAGAAGAAATATGAAGTCTCGAAAATAGATGACCTAATAACGAAATAAGAAAACGATAGAAATATGATGGATGGATACTAAGGTTCCGATTTCACCATAACATCCTCATTCTATGCATTGAATCAATAAAGATTTCAGTTTAATTCCAAGGGCTCGTTCTTCCGGTATGATGATCCGTTCGGCCGCGGTCTTCACCAAGTACCCTCAATTAACCCTAGCTAATGAACCCATAACTAAGTGTTAAGCAAGAATCCATTAAGCTCTGAAGAACAATTATGAACCAAGAATACTCTTAACTTGAACCCGGCCTCGACATAAACTCATTCATTCATAGATCCTGCAAGATTAGGGAATGAACCCTCACCCAATCTCACATAAAACAATCTATAATACTTTTATTGGCCAGATAAAGGTATTTAAGATCTCAGTTATAATAATGAATAAATCAAGGAAAATAAACTGATAAAATAATCATGATCCAATAACATAGAATGATTCAGTTAGGGCTACATCGGTACCTTAGAAAAGAAACTAGCCACTCATGTTCATCATGAGGGCAGCAAAACTAATGGAGAAATAAAGAAGAAATAAGAAAAGAAAACCAAGCCTGGAACCCTTCTCTTCGCCTCCAAACGCTGCCAAAAAGTCCTCCAAAAGTCCCCCTTTGATAACCCTAAGTATCCTATTTATAGGCCTAAACTCGGGTTAAATCAAAACCGTTGATTTAATTCACTGGAAACGTCCGATCGATCCTCCTCGGGATGTTGGATCGATCGGTCTCATTGAGATCTCCCACTTCTATTTACGCCCGAGCCCGATCGATCGGACTAAGGGAGTCGGATCGATCGACTTCGTAAAAATTCTTCATCTCTTGCTCTTCCCGAGTTCGATCGATGGTCCGATCGATCGAATTGTGTTCCTCTAAAAAGCATACGTTCTGTCACCCTTTAATTCCCAAGTCCGATCGATCGAATTATGGGTGTTGGATCGATCGGTTGAGTAAAAATCCGCTGTTTTTGACTTTTCCTGAGTCCGATCGATCGGACCATTGGTGTCGGATCGATCGGACCCCATAAGAGCGATGGAGGGATCGATCGGATGTGTTGTGGCTGAAAAACACATGTTCTGTCACGTTTTTGCGTGGTCCGATCGATCGGACCTTCGCTCGGACTTCCAGCTTATTTACTGTGCTGCCATTCAGACTGCGCCATCAGTACTAAAATTGCCATAACTTCCTCTAGGAAACTCGGAATCATGAACCGTAAAATTCTCCAGAATCTAGACTTCAAGAGCTTTCCAACCATATATGGAACATAATCTGATTCTTCATGAGGAGGTACAGATTAATCTTTAAAGTTGATCCATGCACTCTTTTCAGCTTCTTTTCTCCTTTTTCGTGCATTTTCCAAACAACTATGTGAAGCAACATATAGATATAAAAATAGGAATAAAGATGTTGATTAAAGATAATAATCTAGCAATTGAGATGGTTATAAGGCTATTTAGAGTGCACTTTCATGCACTCATCACACCCCCCAACCAGCTTATTGCTAGTCTCTAGCAATTTTAAGCGCATAAAATATATTAAGCACACCACGGTTCAAGGATGTAGACAAGCATGATAAAAGTTCTGCCTTATCAAGTCAATAATGTTGTACACCGTACAGAGCACGAAAACTTATAATACTCATACACATACCACCAACATATGAAATCAACTTCTACACTTCAAACATGCTAACACCATCCAGAAGAACACATGTGACGTGATAAATAAATGTTACGTACAGAAGCAACTTCTACCCACTATTAGTCCAAACACGCTACTATCTTCATGACCAATCATCCAACCCTCGCACTTTAAGTACAACATGCTCTTTTTTTTTTTTTTTTTTTTTCAACTATCAAACATTTTGCCGTTTTACATGAGCACTCTCCACTTCATGAGGCGCAGAGACCCGGTTTCTTAACAAAACACTGAGTAGTTTTTTTTTTTTTTTTTTTTTAGTGGTTCTACCTTTTTACGCGAGCTCCCTGCTTCCTGAGGCAAGAACACCCGGTTACTAAGTAGATCACCTAACAGTCGTTTAGGCACAGCTTATTAAAGCTCCAGAACTTTTTCTGTATTTTTTTTTTTTCTGCATGCAATACTCAACACTAGCTAATGCTGAAATCATGGTCTAGATTGACAATAGCATGCTCATTCCTCTGGTGAGTATAATCGCCACTGCACATAAAGTGTTCGTGTGTGAATCACATAATATTCTACCTTCAGGTTATCATACATGCAATCAATGTATCGGCCAATCCATATGAAAGCAGCATGTAAAATAAGCATAAACATTTCAGCTCATGTACAATTTAACACTATTAAACCTACAAGGTAGCATGAATAAAGTCATGAATGTCTACACCCCCCAACCTGAATTCAACATTGTCCTCAATGTGTGTATTTATCCAATAAAAATATGTAGGAGGTGGCAATCCAAAAAATTTCCAGAAAAGGAAGAGACAAGATACTGTAAATAAGAACGAGGCCACCTGATAGAAGAGCGAACATCTCCTCAAGGATCCTCCGGGTGGCTGAAAACCTAAAAGAAAAACAAAAGAGAAAATATAAAATTGAAAACTAAAACTTAAAGTTAAAAACTGGTTACCTTGGTGGGTTGCCTCCCACCCAGCGCTTTATTTAACATCTAGGCAAGACGTAATACCAAGTTTAAGGTTCACCAAAATCAACTGCATCCACCACATCTGAATGTCCTTCCAAATACAATTTCAAACGGTGCCCATTGACTTTGAATTTGCTCCCATTCCTTTCATTCTCAATTTCAACAGCACCGTGAGGCGATACTTGTGTCCCTTTGAACGGGCCCGTCCATCTGGATCTTAATTTACCTGGAAAGAATTTCATTCGTGAGTTATAAAGTAAAACTTTCATACCTGGTGTAAACTCCTTCCGTTGTATTACTTTATCATGATAGAGCTTGGTTCTTTCCTTGTAAATCTTAGCATTCTCGTACGCTTCATTCCGCAGCTCATCCAATTCATTCAATTGCATCTTTCTCATATCCCCCGCTTCTCTCATGTCAAAATTCAGCTGCTTTATTGCCCAATAGGCCCTATACTCCAATTCCACCGGTAGATGACATGCTTTTCCAAAGACAATGCGATAAGGGCTCATACCAATTGGAGTTTTATATGCAGTGCGATACGCCCAAAGAACATTCAATTTCACTGCCCAATCCTTCCTTGTAGTGCCAACAACTCGTTCCAGGATCGTCTTTATTTGCCTATTGCTCACCTCCACTTGGCCCGACGTTTGAGGGTGGTAAGGAGTTGCGACCCGATGAGTGATGTTGTATTTCTTCAACAATGCATCAAACGGTCTATTGCAAAAGTGTGATCCCCCATCACTTATAATCGCCCGAGGTGTACCAAACCTTGTAAAAATCATATCTTTCAAGAATCCCACCACAGTCTTGCTGTCATTGTTCCTGGTTGCAATTGCTTCAATCCACTTAGACACATAATCTACAGCAACAAGAATATACGTGTACCCGTATGATGGAGGAAACGGTCCCATAAAGTCTATGCCCCAAACATCGAACAATTCCACCACCAGATTATTTGTAAGAGGCATCTCATTCCTTTTGCTTATGTTCCCTGACCGTTGACATCTGTCACACTTAGCAACAAAATTAAATGCATTTTTGAATAATGTAGGCCAAAAGAAACCAGATTGAAGAACTTTAAAAGCAGTTTTCTTACCTCCAAAGTGTCCTCCACACGTTAATTCATGACTAAATTTCAATATATGGTCATGCTCATATTCTGGAACACAACGCCTTATTATTTGATCAGGACAATGTTTAAATAAATAAGGGTCATTCCAAAAGTAATATCTGACTGTGGACAAAAATCTTTTCTTTTCTTGTGAACTTAGATCAGCACGCAGAACATTACTAGCTAGATAGTTAACAATATCCGCATACCAGGGCTCTTTACCATTCACAGAAAATAGTTGTTCATCGGGAAAGCATTCTTGGATGGGTTGTACATCCTTAGGGCCGCCCATGTGTTCCAGTCGTGACAAGTGATCTGCCACTACATTATCGCTTCCTTTCTTGTCCCTTATTTCCAAATCGAACTCTTGCAGCAGTAGGATCCACCTGATTAACCTTGGCTTTGTATCCTTTTTGGTTAGTAGATATTTCAATGCTGCATGATCTGAATAAATAATAATTTTAGATCCAATCAAATAAGAGCGAAATTTCTCCAATGCAAAAACAACAGCAAGTAATTCTTTTTCAGTAGTTGAGTAATTGATTTGAGCATCATTGAGTGTACGACTTGCATAATAAATAGCATGAGAGACCTTATTTACCCTTTGTCCTAGAACAGCCCCTATAGCATAATCAGAAGCATCACACATTATTTCAAAGGGCAACGACCAATCAGGAGGCATAATAATTGGTGCAGTAATCAATTTCTCTTTCAAAGTATTGAAAGCATCAAGACAAGTTTTACAAAACTTAAACTCACTATCTTTGGCCAATAAATCACACAATGGTTGTGCAATTTTAGAAAAATCTCTAATGAATCTGCGATAAAATCCTGCATGGCCCAAAAAACTCCGCACACCTTTCACAGAAGTAGGGGGCGGTAATTTCTCAATCAAATCTATTTTTGCTTTATCTACGCCAATACCTTTACTAGAAATAGCATGTCCCAACACAATACCTTGCCTTACCATGAAGTGACTCTTCTCCCAGCTCAATGTCAAATTTGTCTCTTCACATCTTTTAAGCACCAAGGTTAGGTGTGCCAGGCAATTATCAAAAGAATTCCCAAATATAGAAAAATCATCCATGAATACCTCGACAAACCTTTCTATCATGTCGGAGAAAATCGATATCATGCATCTTTGAAAGGTGGCAGGTGCATTGCACAATCCGAACGACATCCTTCTGTATGCGAATGTTCCAAACGGACAGGTGAAAGTTGTCTTCTCTTGGTCCTCTGGGGCGATAGCAATTTGATTATAACCTGAAAATCCATCAAGAAAACAATAAAATGAGTGACCAGCTAAGCGTTCAAGCATTTGATCAATAAAAGGTAAAGGAAAGTGGTCCTTTTTAGTAGCTGCATTAAGCTTGCGATAATCGATGCAGACACGCCATCCAGTAGTCATCCTCGTGGGTATGAGCTCATTGTTCTCATTCTTCACAACTGTTATCCCTGATTTCTTGGGCACCACGTGAACTGGACTTACCCATTTGCTGTCAGAAATAGGATAGATCACGCCAACATCGAGCAACTTAAGGATCTCTTCCCGAACAACGTCTTTCATGTTTGGGTTGAGGCGACGCTGGGCATCCCGTATAGGTTTGGCATCCTCTTCCAAAATAATGCGATGCATGCACATAGTAGGACTTACTCCTTTAATATATGCAATTGTCCAACCTATTGCAGTTTTATGCTCCCTAAGAACTCTCAATAATTTTTCCTCTTCCAATGGAGTAATGTCAGAAGCAATAATCACAGGAAGGGTTTCATTCTCACCAAGATATGCATATTTCAGATTACTAGGAAGAGGTTTTAACTCAAGCTTTGGTGGGGAAACTATTGATGAAACCATTTTAGAATAGGATTCGTTTAGCATGTCTAACCGAGATTCATCAGGGAAACATGGCTGCAATGCCTCAAGGGCTGCTATAACCTCCTTTGCTCCCTCGTAATTCTGCAACTCCTCCTTTTCCATCGTCAATGCCGCTTCTAGAGTAGTCTTCACTTGCTCCTGCATGAAACTAGAAAACACTAATGAATCTAAAACATCTATTGAGAAACAATCAAAAGAGTTTGAAGGATAGGACATAGATTCAAAAACTTTAAATTCAACAGTTTCACCTAAAACTGTCATGCTGAGCTTACCATCCTGCACATTTATCATAGTCTTGGCTGTGGCCATAAATGGACGTCCCAACAAAATTGGTAAATTCCTATCATGTAAGGGCGCATCTTCCATATCCAATATCACAAAATCAGCAGGGATAATCAATTTATCAACTTGTACTAAAATGTCTTCTACAATGCCTAATGGATATTTAATGGAACGATCTGCAAGTTGTAGAGACATTGTAGTAGGTTTTAATTCACCCACACCTAACTGAAGAAAAACAGAGTAAGGCATCAAATTAACACTGGCTCCTAAATCAAGCATTGCCTCTCCTATCTTTGTATCACCAACAGTAATAGTAATGTTAAAACTCCCTGGATCCTTAAGCTTGGGTGGAAGCTTCCTTTGTAGAACCGCGCTTACCGTCTCTGAAACCATCACTTTTTCATGAGGTTCATACTTACGCTTTGAAGTACTTAGTTCCTTGAAGAACTTTGGAAATGCTGGCATGTTCCTGATCACCTCAAGCAATGGTAAGTTCACATTAACCTTAGATAAAATATCATAAATTTCAGAATATGACTTATCCATTTTGGCTTTCTTTAGACGGCCTGGAAACGGAACCAGCGGCACATATGGTGGAGGAGAGTTGTGATAAACCTCCGGAACTGAATTTGCTCTCTTTCCATGCTCAGAAGCAGATGTGGCCGGTGGTGGCCCTTTCGAGCGTTCCTCCGTTTCAACTTCCTCACTTGCATCATCATTACACTCATCAACAACTTTAGCATTAATCTTATTATCAATAATTTTACCTGAACGAAGAACTGTAACTGCTTTCGCTTGCTCAGGTTGGCTTGGGAATTTGCCTGGGACATGGGCTCGTACCGCATCAGAAAGTTGTCCCACTTGAACTTCTAACTTCCCAACGGATGCTGCAACATTCTTTAGTACCGCGTCATGTTGAGCAATGGCTGAATCTTGTTTTTCCATCTTTGAATCTATTTTCTGCATAAAAGCTAACATAGTCGCTTCCAAAGACGACTTAACAGGTGAGTTAGACTGATTAGCAGTAGGCATACTAGCATTAGCAGTATTTTTCCATGAAAAATTCGGATGCTCCCTCCAACCAGGATTGTAAGTATTTGCATAAGGGTCAAATCTAGGTCTCGGGTTATACGCATTCATCAAATTAGCTTGCTCTTGCACATATTCAGGAAATTCACTACCAGAAGGACATGAATCAAACCTATGACCAACAATATTGCAAATTGAACAAACCTCAACCGGTTTTTCTTGTGTGGACATCATCGCGTCTATCTTCTTGTTAAGAGTTGCAATCTGCCTTGCCATGTCATCATTCTGGTTCAGCTCATAGATGCCTCTCTCCTTATTCCTCGTGTCCCTCTGCTGCAAGTTTGATCCTAGCATCTCATAGATTTCATATGCCTCCGGTGGTGTCCTTTTGAACATCGCTCCACCTGCAGCATTATCTGCCATAGTCTGACAAGAAAGATTTAGTCCATCATAAAAATATTGCATCTGATTTTCTAAAGAATAATTATGATGTGGACATTGCATCAAAAGCATTTTTAATCTATCCCATGCTTCATGGAATGGTTCTCCATCAGCTTGCTGAAAATTTGGAATTTGTCTTCTCAAGTTAGTAGTCATGGCATGAGAATAAAATTTGCTAACAAACTTATTATAAATTGCATCCCAAGTCGTGAGTGATCCAGGAGGCAACGACATCAGCCATCTCTTCGCTTTATCTTTCAGGGTGTAAGGAAAACATCGCATCCTCAAGTGATCTTCAGTAATGCCACCTAAATGAAAAGTCTGAATAGTAGCATAATAATCTTTCACAAACGTTAGTGCATCTTCAGAAGGTAAACCATGAAATTCAGGAAGCATAGAAAAATGTAGATTTTTAAGTTCATAATTTCTAGCCTCTGCAGGTAACGCAATGCACGAAGGTGAGGTAGAAATAGTAGGCCTCGCGTAGTCCTCCAAAGGACGTAAATTATTATTGAGCGCCATCTCCTATTGTTCCTCCTCTTGAACTCCTAGATCTGATGTGGACAGGCTGTCTTTGTTAGATTTCTTCTTCCAACCAATTTGATCTACTTTATCGTTCAAGGGCAACAACTTTTCTTTCCGTGATCGGCGACCTTGCATTCACTACAAATAAACTATAATCAAATCCCCGGCAACGGCGCCAAAAACTTGATGAATAAATTTTATATCTCGCAAGTATACGAATCGGTGCAATCAGTATAGTAGCAAGACGAGTATCGTACCCACAGACATTTGTGCAGATTAATAGAGTAAAATGCTAAAGAACAGAAAAGAAAGAAAATATGGAAGAGAAAAGAAGAAATATGAAGTCTCGAAAATAGATGACCTAATAACGAAATTAGAAAACGATAGAAATATGATGGATGGATACTAAGGTTCCAATTTCACCATAACATCCTCATTCTATGCATTGAATCAATAAAGATTTCAGTTTAATTCCAAGGGCTCGTTCTTCCGGTATGATGATCCGTTCGGCCGCGGTCTTCACCAAGTACCCTCAATTAACCCTAGCTAATGAACCCATAACTAAGTGTTAACCAAGAATCCATTAAGCTCTGAAGAACAATTATGAACCAAGAATACTCTTAGCTTGAACCCGGCCTCGACATAAACTCATTCATTCATAGATCCTGCAAGATTAGGGAATGAACCCTCACCCAATCTCACATAAAACAATCTATAATACTTTTATTGGCCAGATAAAGGTATTTAAGATCTCAGTTATAATAATGAATAAATCAAGGAAAATAAACTGATAAAATAATCATGATCCAATAACATAGAAAGATTCAGTTAGGGCTACATCGGTACCTTAGAAAAGAAACTAGCCACTCATGTTCATCATGAGGGCAGCAAAACTAATGGAGAAATAAAGAAGAAATAAGAAAAGAAAACCAAGCCTGGAACCCTTCTCTTCGCCTCCAAACGCTGCCAAAAAGTCCTCCAAAAGTCCCCCTTTGATAACCCTAAGTATCCTATTTATAGGCCTAAACTCGGGTTAAATCAAAACCGTTGATTTAATTCACTGGAAACGTCCGATCGATCCTCCTCGGGATGTTGGATCGATCGGTCTCATTGAGATCTCCCACTTCTATTTACGCCCGAGCCCGATCGATCGGACTAAGGGAGTCGGATCGATCGACTTCGTAAAAATTCTTCATCTCTTGCTCTTCCCGAGTTTGATCGATGGTTCGATCGATCGAATTGTGTTCCTCTAAAAAGCATACGTTCTGTCACCCTTTAATTCCCAAGTCCGATCGATCAAATTATGGGTGTTGGATCGATCGGTTGAGTAAAAATCCGCTGTTTTTGACTTTTCCTGAGTCCGATCGATCGGACCATTGGTGTCGGATCGATCGGACCCCATAAGAGCGATGGAGGGATCGATCGGATGTGTTGTGGCTGAAAAACACATGTTCTGTCACGTTTTTGCGTGGTCCGATCGATCGGACCTTCGCTCAGACTTCCAGCTTATTTACTGTGCTGCCATTCAGACTGCGCCATCGGTACTAAAATTGGCATAACTTCCTCTAGGAAACTCGGAATCACGAACCGTAAAATTCTCCAGAATCTAGACTTCAAGAGCTTTCCAACTATATATGGCACATAATCTGATTCTTCATGAGCAGGTACAGATTAATCTTTAAAGTTGATCCATGCACTCTTTTCAGCTTCTTTTCTCTTTTTTCCTGCATTTTCCAAACAACTATGTGAAGCAACATATAGATATAAAAATAGGAATAAAGATGTTGATTAAAGATAATAATCTAGCAATTGAGATGGTTATAAGGCTATTTAGAGTGCACTTTCATGCACTCATCAGTGGCCCCTACCGGACAGTCGGCGGTGCGGCGACGCCAGGCGGAATCTGAGAGGTGGTGATCTTTTATTGCTTTAAACCTTGTTAGTTAGTCTCCTACGGGAGTAAACTGTTGTATTTGGATCTTCCCCCTCCGAGGATTTGTATTTTTAACTCTTTTGGATTTGTAATCTTGGGTTCGAGGTTGTTTAAATTGTTGTTTTAAATTGGGGATGTTTGATGAACTGTTTAGGGAGACCAATAGGTTAGAGGGAACCCTCGCCAAATTTTCTAGGTTTCGTTAGGTTCCGGTCCGCATAGCCCGGCCTGGTTGGGCTTTCACGGGTCGGCGCGTGACACGTCCGCTACGACGTTTGTCTTACCATGATGGTAATGCGACTCAAAGCTGTAGTCCTCCAGTAGCTCCATCCGACGTCGTTGCCTCAGGTTGAGGTCACGTTGGGTGAAAATGTGCCTCAAACTTTTATGGTCCGAGAAGACAGAGAACTTCTCGCCATAGAGGTAATGCCGCCAAGTCTTCATGGCGAAGACCACTGCTGCTAGCTCCAAGTCATGGGTCGGGTAGTTCCTCTCATGGTTCTTTAGCTGATGGGAACCATAGGCAACTACGTGTCCCCCTCCTGCATGAGGACACACCTCAAGCCTTCACCGCTGGCGTCTGAGTAGACACTGTAACCAGCGCCTCGCTCGGGGACGATTAGCACCGGCGCACTGGTCAACCTCATCCTCAGCTCTACAAAGGCTCGCTCACAAGCATCATCCCACACGAATGGGACGACCTTCTGTGTCGGTCTGGTCATCCGTCAGGCAACTCTGGAGAAGTCCCGCACGAACCGTCTGTAGTATCCCGCCAGGCCTAGGAAACCGCGGACCTCGAACACTGTCATCGGTCTCTGCCACTGTACCACTGCCTCGACCTTGGCCGGGTCAACTGAGATCCCTACTGCCGACACCACGTGTCCAAGGAATCCCACCTGTGTAAGCTAGAACTCACACTTGGAAGCCTTGGTATATAGTCGATGCTCCCAAAGTAGCTGCAACACTGTCGCTAAGTCACACCCGTGCTCCTCCTCTGATCGAGTGTAGATCAGAATGTCGTCAATGAACACCACCACGAACTAGTCTAAAACGACCGGAAGATCCTCTGCATCAGATTCATGAACGCTGCTGCTGCATTCTTCAACCCAAACGGCATCACCACGAACTCATACAGACCATACTGAGTCCAGAAAGCCGTCTTCGGGATGTCGCAATCCCGAACCCTCAACTGGTGGTACCGTGTGCGGAGGTCGATCTTCGAGAGCACTGAAGATCCCCGTAACTGGTCGAACAAGTCATCGATCCATGGCATCAGATACATGTTCTTCACTGTCACCCTGTTGAGCCGCCTGTAGTCTATGCAAAGTCAAAGGGTACCATCCTTCTTCCTTACGAACAACACTGGCGCTCCCCAGGGAGACATGCTGGGACGGATGAAGGCTTTGCTGGTCAGCACGTCTAACTGTGGCCTCAACTCGATCTGCTCTGCTGGTGCCTTCCTGAAAGCTGGGAGAGAGATTGGTGAGGTACCTAGTACTAGGTCGATCTAAAAACTGACTTCTCTGGATGGTGGAAGCCCCAACAACACCTCGGGAAACACGTCTGTAAAGTCGCACATGATCCTGGGAAAACTGCTCTGCTGTACTCCCTCATAACCAAATAGGGACAGGCTAGTCAGCAAGGCTGAAAGCTCGCCGTCACACCTTCCCAGAGCACAAGCAAAGGAATCGACTAAGAACCGATCCGCCAACAACACAAATCATGTCCCATCGGGTGTCCAAGCGACCACCCTCCGATGACCACAGTCGATGACGGCTCAGTATGCTGCTAACCAGTCCATATCGAGTATCACATCAAAGCCAGTCATGTCTAGCACTTGCAGGTTTAGATAGACACGGAGGCCTCCAACCTCCAAAGAACAAGATCGACAGACTCGGTCTACCCTGACTGTCTCGTCGATCGGTGAGTCTACTGACTGTGCTACCTCTAGCCCACTCGTCTCTAATCCTATGATGCCACACACAAGCTAGCAAAATTGGAATGAGATGCCCCTGAATCTATCAGCACATCTACTAAACAACTAGAAAACTGAAAGGTAACTCTAAGTACGGATGGCTTTGCTGCTGCCTGCTGGTACTGCAGTGGCAGCTGGTACAGCTGAATGGTGTCCGCTGCTCACGCTTTGGGAGGGCAAACACACGCCCTCGCTGGCCTCCTCTACCTCTGGAGCGACTCGGTCCAGCCCCTGATACACGCCCACCCCTGCTCCCCTACCAAGCATTGAACCCTCCGCCTCTACTGCCATGCAGCATAGCGCCCCGCACTCCTCGCTAGTGATAGTCTCTATGGAAGTGTCCCAGCTACCTACACTGGAAGCACGTGACTGACGCGCCATCAGGCTGCAGACCCTGGCCTCCCCCTGACGGAGCCTACCCAGACGACCCGGCCGTCAGGAGAAACTAGCCTGCAGGACTCGGCAACTGCGGATGAAACTGCTCAGGGCGCTGCGACTACTGCTGGAAGTGTCACGGATGCCGGTGGATCTACCCGACACCTCTCGTCCTGCAACTGCGCCTCCAATACTAAGGCGCAGTTCTGAACTGCTGGGTACATCTTCAAGCGGTGGGAACACGTCTGTCGTTTGTTCTCTGGCCGAAGTCCCCACTCGAACTGACGTGCCCTGGTTGACGTGCCCCTACAAAATGGACCAGATGTGTGAACCGGGTGGCATACTGCTGAACAGAGCGAGTACCCTACAGAAGGGATTGGTACTCGCAGGACAGGGCGTCATGCGTACTCTCCAGGAAGTACGCGTCCAAGAACAACGCACTGAACTCGTCCCACAACATCTCCTCTCCGCCACTGGTGTGTTGGGCGGTGCACCACTAGTCAAGAGCGTCTTAGTTGAGCTAAAACGCCGCGAAGGTGACCCGACCCGCAAAGGCCCAACCGGGCCGGGCGACACGAACCGGAACCTAACTAATTGCGGAATAATTTTGACAAGGGTTCCCTGTAGCTTACTGGTTTCCCTAAACAATTCAAAAGCACCCTTATGTAACAATAATGCCAAACCACAAAAGATATAACAAGATAAATTTAAATCCTCGAAAGGGTTTACATTAATATACATCACACTCCTGTAGGAGGCTAACTATAACAAAAGGTAGACGACGATCACAGCTCTTAAAGCACCGCCAGACGCCGCCGCGTCACCAATTACCTGCCCGGTATAGGCCACTGAAGAAGAGCTAACGTCTGCACCTGCAAAGCCCAGCACAGGTAGGAGTGAGCACTAAGCTCAGTAGGGTTCTACACTACGACACACGGAAAGGAGGGAACTCAACAGTGTCACCTACAAGCTTGGCCTAGCTGGGCTACGGGATCCTATAACCCCACCAGTGTCTTTAGGAATCCAACTATGGTCACCCTAATGAATTGGGCCCATCCCAGAAACACCTAGTATAGCAGGACGAAGGCACTGCTTGGCAAGTCTCTGCCGGGCAGGCACACCCTCTGCCCAAGGATGAAACGACGACATTGGTTGCACCCTCACCATCTGGCTCGAGGCCGATAGGACCTCTAAAATCATCGATCAACATGTATTCAAGTCATCTAAGCCTATCATCGATATTGATTGAATACTACCATCCAACCTGGACCACGCTACCCGCCACGATCCTAGAGCTAAATCCGAGCTACCCGAAAGCCTCCGATCGGCGATCAAACCATCGCCCACGCCCTATCCTTATGCATCTAACGCACAAACAAAATGCATGTTATGATCATGCGCAGGTAAGAAGTAAGCATGCTACAGTATGATAAAATAACAAACAAGTCCAACTGGATCGCTGCAGCGATACTACCGACCGCTGCCAGCCAATCCACAGCGGCTCCCCGCATTACGACGGTACCGCGACCGTCAATCGCGGACTCTTGCAAAGGTAAGCAACCCCCAAAAACTCAGATGAACATAAATAATATTATATTATATGTTTTGAACATATAATATTATTTAAACATCAAAATCCTCTAATTAGAGGCTAAGCGAGCTCATCGATCCGACATCCAAATGAGATCGGATTCGAGATCCAACTTAAAAAAATATAGGAAAACATACTGGGATCAACATATCCCAAACAAGGAAACATCCGACGGCTCGATTACCAAAAAAACGCTAATCAAAACCGTTAACTTCACTAATTACCTTTAATTGCTGCAACCCAGCCCACCTGTAGGAAACTCATAACAATTCATAGGCAAATCCAAAAATTATAAAACTGGTTGGGTCTGAGAGTAGACTCAAAGATGTACAACTCTCATGTTCATCAAATATCTCGATCATGCACTTATAGACCGGAAAACACGCTGTAAGCCGACTCTTCTTCAAGAACAGAAAAATCGGAAAATCTGAGTTTAAACATGCTAAAATCCTACTAAAAACTCAATGAAATCATATGATACTTAAAACAGTAATTAAGCTAACTGTGATACACACAACAACACTAAGAACACATAGATCCACCGGCTGGATTAAGAGAAAACCCAAAATAAACTCATGTAGGTAGAAACCTATCGGACTGAGCAAACTTCGGCTGAATCCCTGCTATATGAGCACGAAACCGGCTTTAAAACAAGCCAAGGATCATCCTCTCGCTGCAACAAATCCAACGAGCCCTCAAGCATTCAAAATGATGGCCAGATGAGGGAGAACGGAGGGGAAGAAGGTGGCTGCCGGAAACAGAGGAAAGAAGCAGAGCCGTGGGAATGAGAAGGGAGAAGAAGAAGAGAAGAAGGAGAAAGAAGAAGCCATGGAAGAGAGGAAGAGGAAGAGGATAAGGTAGAGGTCAGAAGATTTTTCTTCTTACCCTCTGACAACTGAGAGCGATGGCCAACAACGGCCGTCCACTCAGAAATCCACTGCCTCAACTTTCTGGTACAAGACGATCAATCTCCTTAGCAAGGGAAGATTAATCTCCTTCGCCCAGAAAGTCGATCTTGGGCTAAAACATAAGCCCAAGCTCAGATCTTCTGATCCCGGGTCCACCTAACCGATCTAAACAAACACTAACACAAACATAGTCAGTGTGTGCACACACAGGTGTGAAACAAACCGACAAGGCGCAATTTACCAAATTGCCCTTGTGGTCCACAACGAGCCACGAGCCCGACCAGACAGTCGAGCCAGGAGTAGAGGGACAGGTCCTCACAACACGCGTGACTTCCCTGAGCCAGCCGTCCGCTGTAGTTAGATCTCGAGTCTCACCATTGAACCTAGGTGGGTTCAGCTACTGAAAATCCATCATGACCGCCGCAGCGGCCCGCCCGTCGACAGGAGTGAGGACCCTGTGAGGACCCGTACCACCAACCTGGTCCGACAGCGTCGGTCGAGGGTCTGGTTCGGTTGGGTTAGCTCAGTTGGCCTTGCTTCACGATCCCCTTTGATCGTTGCGGCTCCGGAGGTAATTTTGTAAATTACCCTTGACGGAGTTGGTTTCACACACGCGTTGTGCACACACGGCCATGTGATGATGTATGTACTTGATTAGATCATCAGGGAAATCCTAGATTGGAAGATCTGGATTAGATCAAGGTTTGAGCTCATGGGATCAGATCTGGCCGATCGGACGGCCGAGATCTAATCTTAAGTCATTAGTACTTAAGCTCCACTTAACTCTCCCGTTAGGGATTAAACCGCGATTGAGAGAGGGAGATCGAGGGAGAGCGGTGGCCCGATCTCGCGGAGAGAGAGAGAGAGGAGAAGAACCAGCGGGGTTCCTCTCGTCGGAGGCGAGGGTGCGGCCGAAGAGGAGTCTGGCGACGGCGACCGTGGCAAGGAGGACGACATCAACGGCAACGATGCTCGACGGTTGAGGAGTGGAACAGTGGCGGTGCTTGCGGCCGGAGAAGAAGAAGAAGATGGAGAAGCGATCCAAAGGTAGGGCTTCTTCCCTAAACTTGGTTTAGACTCTACTAGCTTAGAGTAGGATCGGTTTGATGTTTGCATAGTTAGGATCATGGCTTCCTTCCTTGATTTCATGGTCTTCGATGTGTGCTTCTTCTCTCTTCTTTGTTGTTCTTGCATAGAGCTGTGGGCGTGAGGGATTTTTGAAGCTTTGGTTTTGTTTCCTCCTTTTTCCCCTGTTTCTCCGGCGTCTCCTTCACCTTTTTCTTCTTTCCAGTGGCTCTTTCCCCTGTTTCCCTGATTGTCTTCCTTGCCATGCTATGCCCTGCCATGGATTTTTTCTTGGGTTGTTTGTGATCGACTGAATTGCCTGAGATGTGGGATTCCCTCTTTCCTTCCCCTGTCCTTTGGCTGGTTGGATGCCGGGTTTCCCCCAGCTTCCCTCCCTCCGGAGTTAATCAATTTTTTCCTCTGTTTCTCCTTGCTACCAGTGGTCGCTTGGCTTCGATTATCTTCTTCCCAGTGAAGTCCCTCGAGGACTGGCTCAAAGCTACTATAAAGTTCAATTTCATTCTTACTAGGCTTGCCTTCTGGTTGCCTCGATTCAACCGGGGTGCTAAGTTCTATAGGTGTTCGATAAAATGTTGCAGAGGGGTGTTGAACCGCTGCTATGATGAACCTTCCTCTTCCTTCGTTGATGCAATGCCATGCTCGCTTTCTTATCTTGTCTGTCATGCTAACCTTCTGGCTGCTATGTCGTACTTATGATTATGCCATGCTCAGAAATGCTTTTGTCATGCTTGCTTGCTAGACACTGTATCAGTACCGCTATACCTCACCCACATGTTTGCTATGCCTCTGCTGCCCTAGCCTCCGCTATACTTAGCTTCCTGTTGATGTGCTCGGTTTTCATGCTTACTGCCATGTCCTTTCTCTGTCTCCGGTCTGCTCACTCGATGTTGCAGTTAAGTCATGCTTGCTACGAAGAGTAATAGGATGAGTAGTTCCCTATGCTATTCTCTGCTTCTTCAGAACATCTGTCATGCTTCGTTCCTAATGTTGGTTTTCCTGTATTATTTACATATATTCTTGAATTTCATCGGGATTGTTGGATCTTAAATTGAGTCGGCTTGATCTATAATGCATACATTTTTCGTTGGGTTTCTTGATTGAACATATATTGTCTCAAGCTGTGCACATTAGTGACTTTATGCAAGTGTGTGGCTTAGATGTAGCTCTAAGATTTAGTTCCATGCCAATTGATCATTGATCCTGCGCTAGATGCTAAATGCTAATCGTCAGTGCACTATGTTATACTCTCAATCAATTCTGGGGATCTAATACTAGCCTCACAAATTCTCATATTCCCATGTTGGATATATATCTCACGTCTGCCTTGCATAAATTCATCCTTTTACCGATCTGTGGATTAACCAAGGGGTGATAACCCTTGGAAATGTTTATATTAAATGGGTCGAGGTTGTGCCAGAGGTTGAATCTGTTTCTTAATACTATGGAAATGCTTATATTGTGCGGGCCAGTGGTGCCCTGTTAGTTGATTAGCTGAGGATGTGGCCATTGTACAATTTCTGGCTGACAGGCTGTGCATGCCGTCGTAATGCCGGAATTTGGACTGAAAGTGATAACACTGTAGTAGCTTAGTTCTCTTTTATGTATTATACGATAAATTGGACATGCTTGATGAGATGTCATGTAGAGACACCTAGGCCTAGTTGTTTGAATAGGCTCATGCATGATGATTGCATTAGAGGCATTCAGGCTAGGTGGTAGGCGATGGATTCGATTGCCGATCCGGGGTTCTCGGGTAGCCCGGATCTAGCCCTAGGACCGGGGTTTGGGGTAGTTGAGGATTAGGACGTGATTGTCATCGAATGATCATAATTGATATCAGTTGAGGTTATTGTTATAGTCGACCATATTGGATATTATTGTATTTGAGGTGTAGAGGTCGTGTCGGGTCTCCAAGGCCAAGCGTTAAGGATGGTTGTCGATATCCCTGACATGTGTGTCCCCGCGAGAGATGGTATGATTGGGCAGGGTGGTACCTGGACAGGAGCCCGCAGTCTTTCTTTCCTCTCGTCTGTTCTTGGGTGAGGGTGGGACCTGGACAGGAGCCCTCGGGAATCGACGGGGTTATGGGACCCCTTGGCATACCTTAGCCTTAGGCAGAGAACGATGCAGTTGCAGTTTTCCTCCCTTTCTGTGCGACGTAGAGTAGAACCCTACTGGGCATTGTTGCTCACCCTACCTGGGCTGCATTGGCGATGTAGGTCGATGCAGTTCCTTCTTTCAGGTATTCCTTTAGAAGATGGCGAGGTATTTCGAGGAGATCGAGGACTTGGAGCGTTGAGGAGTTCATCAACAGATAATTTACAGCTTTAATTTATGATGTATAAATTGATGTATAAATCGATGTATAACATGATGTATTCGAGGACATGATTGTATGAACTTTAATATAGTTGTATTTGAGAAATGTAATAATTAGTTATTTCCCATGTTATCATTGTACAAGTTGAATTCGGAATATTATGAAATGTATAGGTTTCTTATGCTATAATTATAGAGGAGATTCTACCGAAATTTTTTATGAACTTGAGGATTAAATTATTTAAATTCATAGCAGTTATACACTTGTGCGCCCATTGATGATGTAAACAGGTTTAGGTGGCTCACGCCTCGATCTGGATGGGTTTTCTGGTCGGAGCGTGACCCTCTCCTCGGCGAGAAGGGCCCCCTCTTGTGCGACCAAAACCGTCACTGGTGATGGCGTAGCCCGCCTAGCTCGGACCTCCTTGACAGGTGCCACCCTATTTGGTCGGGCGGGTGATGAATAGATTTTATATCTCGCAAGTTTACGAATCGGTATGATCAGTATAGAAGCAAGACGAGTATCGTACCCACAAAGATTTGTAGAGATTATTAGAATAAAACGGTAAATAACATAGAAGAAAGAAAATAAGGAAGGAAAAGTAAGAAATATGAAGTATCGAAAATAGAAGATCTAATAATGAAATAAGAAAACGATAGATATATGATGGATGAATACTAAGGTTCCGATTTCACCATAACATCCTCATTCTATGCATTCAATCAACAAAATCTCAGTTTAATTCCAAGGGGTCGTTCTTCCGGTATGATGATCCGTTCGGCCGCGGTCTTCACCAAGTACCCTTAATTAACCCTAGCTAATGAACCCATAACTAAGTGTTAATCAAGAATCCATTAAGTTCTGAAGAACAATTATGAACCAAGAGTTGTCTTAGCTTGAACCCGACCTTGACATAAACTCATTCATTCATAGATCTTGCAAGATTAGGGAATGAACCCTCGCCCAATCTCACATAAAACAATCTATAATACTTCTATTGGCCAGATAAAGGTATTTAAGATATAAGTTAAAATAATGAATGAAATAAGGAAAATAAACTGATTAAATAATCATGATTGAATAACATAGAATGATTCAGTTAGGGCTACATCGGTTCCTTAGCAAAGGGATTAGCCACTCATGTTCATAAAAACAACCAAGATATTCATAAGAAAGATAAGAAAGAAAAACCCTAGGTCTTCGTGCGGTCTTCTCCCCTCTTTCCGGCCTTCAAAACTCCTCCAATAGTGCTGGCCGACACCCCTTGTATGTCTTGGATGACTTCCTTAAATATGGATAAAAAACCCTAACTTTACTTCAGCCTTTGGATTAAATCTGGTCTGTTCGTTTTCAGGTCGTCTGACAAGAGATCGATCTTTTTTAGGATAGAGATCGATCTTCTTTTTTTTCTTAATTTTCATAACCTGGTTCGCCCCGACTAAGATCGATATTCTTATGGAAATGATCGATCTTCTTTTCTGAGTATTTATTGTTTTGCCATTCAGACTACGCTGTTGGTACTAAAATTGCTGTAGCTTCCTCTAGGAAACTCTAAATCACGAACCGTAAAATTCTCCAGAAACTAGACTTCAAGAGCTTTCCAACCATGTGTAGAAGATGATCTGGTTCATTCTGAGCAGGTAGAGATTTGATGTTGAATATGACATATCTTTGCTTCTTTAGCTCCACTTTCCTGCATATTCCAAATAACTTTGTGAGGCAACATATAAGTGTAAAAATAGTACTAAAGAGACTGATTAAGGATGAAAAATCCAGTTATTAAACTAGTTATAAGGGTATTCAAAGTGCATTTTCATGCACTCATCAGCGGGTCGACCAGGTCGTGCCCCACCCCGACCAACAACCGAAGGTCGGCCTCGAGCTCCCGACATCTACGCAATCACCAATGACAAACGACCGTCCACTCGTCAGAAATCACAAAACAAACAACACATCGAAAAACGAAAAGCATAACACATCGCAGAAGAGCTTGCACGGATGTTCTAGACATAAAACTATCCCATCCCACGCTCAATCTCAACCGAATACTGATCCTATCCCTTGGACCTACAGCCTAAGCTCTGATACAAAGTTGTCGTGCCCCGACCCGTGAAGGCCCAACCGGGCCGAGCGACACGAACCGGAACCTAACTAAATGCGGATTAATTTTGGCGAGGGTTCCCTCTAGCTTATTGGTCTCCCTAAACATTTCACAAGTACCCGTAATTAACAATAATCAACAACCTCAAAAGAATATAATATAAAGTATTTCAAAACCTCAAAGGGTACATTCATATACATCACACCCGCGTAGGAGACTATCTAAATAGAAAGGGTGTAGATGACGATCACCTCTCCTCAAGCACCGCCAGACGCCGCCGCGCCACCAAACACCTGCTCCGTAGGGGCTACTGAAGAAGAGCTAACTCCTGCACTTGCAAAACGCATCCCGGGTAGGAGTGAGCACTAAGCTCAGTAGGGTTCTACACTATGACACACAGAAAGGTGCTTGATTGTGTCAGCCATAGGCAGATCAGTTGATCCAGTTGAGCCCGAGGTAAATATGCAACGGCAGTGGTCGAAGACGGTATTCGAGATTTAGCAAGAATATCCGGGATCACGGGACCGTTGACCAGAGTGACCAAGAGGCCAGATCTCCTTGCCTTAAAGTCACTACGTCAGTGCCTTTATGGGTGATAGCCATCCGTAGTTGCTAGAGAAGCCAGAGCAGATTCAGTGGATTTGTCAGCTCATTGGAGACAGATAGTCAGTTGGATCGGGTTTTGAGGATCAGAATCCAGATGACCTCCCCTTTGGTGTTTGTAGCATCACAGCTCTCCCGAGCATGGTGATTGTCGCGCCCCGACCCGCGAAGGCCCAACCGGGCCAGGCGATGCAAACCATAACCTATAGATACCCAGGGCAAATATCCGGAGCTCATGGAGATCCGTGTTGCGGTTGGGACTGAGCACGTGATTGAGGGATGGACAACGTTAGCAGACGGTAGGGTGTGCTTCGGTAGCGGTGTTGTGGATCCAGCAGACCCATTACAACCCCTTCCAGTGTGAGAGTGGGAGTGGGAGCATACCATGGCGGACGTCATCACCAGATTGCAGGGGGAAGCTAGTAGGAGTACGTCCATTTGTTGGAGTTCACCTACTTCAGTGATCATCAGTCCAGGCTGATGTGGTGCCATTCGAGATGTAGCACGGCAGTTCGCGCCGTTCTTCCGATTGTTAAACAGAGGTTGTTGAGGCATCACCCACCATTCCAGACATCATCAAACAGTCCTAAGAGAGATTAGTACAGATCAGACAGAGACTCATGACGGTGTAGAACAGACGTAAGGGTTGGCAGAGAACAGAGGCCGGATGAGGTAGGGGCCGAGGAAGCCCTACTTCGATAGTCTGCACCAGAGTCATGACGATGTGGAGCGACGACGACACCGAGCCTACAGAGCTTCCTGACGACATCATCAGACAGTGGATTGTGCTCTAGAGGCCGAGTAGCAGTTTCAGAGTTGCGCGAGGACATCATATGTGATGCTCACTTTTTCCTTGATGTTGTTCATCCTAGAGGCATGAGGGAATATTATGGACTTCATCATTAGCTTAGTTGGCACCAGATGTAGAATTCTTTCGTCATTACCTTACTTGTCAGAAGGTGGAGGCAGAGTGTCGATGAACAGCAGACTCGTTGTAGTCTTCTAGTGTCAGGATCGACATCATGGTATGACAACCTTCACCAGCATATAGAGGATGCCGAGAAGACTTCACATGATTTGGGTCGTTATTGCCTGATTGACCACATCAGCACATATACTATCTCTGAAGAGTACATATACCGAATAGCAGTACGAGTGTCAGAGAGGTGATCGGATTGCATGATAGTTCAGCTTCCATCATTTCATATCGTGATTCCAGATTCACAGACAAACTCTAGTATAGCTCTTAGGAGCCCTTGGCCATTTTGTTGACTGTCAGCACAGTATCTCGCGGCAGGGATAGACAGACGGTCATAGAGGACCATTCTGATCTCGGGTGACATGCTCAGAGCATGTATTGACGATACAGATATCAGACGATGAGATCACGTCCCATGATAGGGTTCGCCTACTACAACAGTTAACAGCTCCGCACCGGCGTTGCACCGTTTGAGGCAGAGTACGACATCTCACACCGTCTTTCTACATGTTGGACAGGCCTTGTAGAGGCTTCGTCACCCAAAATTTTTGAGAGATCAACTCAGATCAAGTCAGAGTTGACAGCCGTTAGGGTTCGCAGTTGGCGACAGGGTGTTCTTGCAGATGATTCTATGCAGAGATCCAGATGGATTGACCAGGGATGAATTGATGTCGAATTGTTTTGGCTCTTTTGGGAATTTAGTTCGTAAGAGAGGGTTGGCCTATAGATCGACTTTATCCTGACCATGCCAGTTGTGTGTCCGACCGGCACATGTTCAAGCTGAGGAGGCACCATCCAGATTCATCGCGTGTCAGCAGTTTCGATAGAGAGTAGAGCTTGAGCTAGACAGAATACGCATAGCCATTTGGGGGTGACTTGGGAGTGCTGGAGGCGCTAGTGCAGAGTGTGCCAAGTGGTTCCTACCCTGAGCTGTGTCTCCTGTGTTGTGCGGCCGTTGCGGGCGTTGGTGCCCGGTGTTTTGTATCGCGGGCGTTGGTGCCCAGTGTTTTGTGTTGCGGGCGTTGAAACCCAATGCCTTGTGTGGTTGCTCGGGTTGTGAGCTTGTTAACCTTTATTGTCTTCTGAAGGTGTGTTTGTTTTTACTTTGGTGTTTCCAACCCTACCCTTACCGAATTTCGGGATGAAATTCCTTTAAGGGTGATAGGTTGTGAGGACCCGTACCTCCAACCTCGTTCGACCACGTAGATCGAGGGTATGCTTCGGTTGGTTTGGCCCGGTCGGCCTTGCTTCGCGATCTCCCTTGATCGTTGTGGCTCTGGGGGTAATTTGGTAAATTACCCTTGGCGGAGTTGGTTTCTCACACGCGTGATGTACACATGGATGAAAATATTTGTTGTTGAGTTTGTTTTTACTTTGGTGTTTCCAACTCTACCCTTACCGAATTTCGGGATGAAATTCCTTTAACGGTGATAGGTTGTGAGGACCCATACCTCCAACCTCGTCCGACCACGTAGATCGAGGGTATGCTTCAGTTGGTTTGGCCCGGTCGGCCTTGCTTCGCGATCTCCCTTGATTGTTGTGGCTCCGGGGGTAATTTGGTAAATTACCCTTGGCGGCGTTGGTTTCTCACACTCGTGACATGCACATGGATGAAAATATTTGTTGTTGAGTTTGTTTCTAGATGCCTCACCTGTCAAAAGGTGAAGGCAGAGCACCGACGGACACCGGGCTAGCTATAACCACTTCTAGTGCCAGAGTGGAAGTGGGAGCACATAGCGATGGACTTAGTCACGGGGCTACCTAGGACGCAGAGGGGAAATGATGTGATTTGGGTCATCATTGATAGATTGGCCAAATCAGCTCATTTTCTCTTCATGAGGACTACATACGCATCATCGAGGCTGAGCCATAGGTACATTGACGAGGTGGTCAGATTGCATGGCATCCCGGTATCGATAGTGTAAGTCATGGACCCCAAACTCACCGACAAATTCTGGAGCAGCTTCCAGGTTGGAGGACCGGAACCTCCAACCTGGTCCGACCGTGTAGGTCGAGGGTATGCTTCAGTTGGTTTGGCCTGGTCGGCCTAGCTTTGCGATCTCCCTTGATCGTTGCGGCTCCGGGGGTAATTTGGTAAATTACCATTGGCGGAGTTGGTTTCTCACACGGGTGACACACACACGGCCTTGTAATGATGTATGCACTTGATTAGACCACAAGGAACCATATATCAGAGGATCTGGATTTGATCAGGATTTTAGCAGCTAGGAACAAATATGGCAACGACCATGATCTAATCTTAGCCACTCGTATACAAAACCCTCTTAAATCTTTCTCTCTGTCATGAGGGGTTCTATCCCACTCGATAGCTCTTTTCCGCTCGATAGAGAAAGAGAGGCGGCGGCGACTCGACCGGAGAGAGAGAGGAGAGCTTGGCGGTGGTGGTCGCAACTGGGAAGGAGAGGAGGACTTGGCGACGTCGGCGGCAAAAGACGGAGAGCTTGGAGATGGCAACGACTGCCGCAGTTGGAGAAGAAGAGGAAGGACGAGACCTCGATGCCTAGAGGTAGGGATTCCTACCCTAACTCTTGGTTAGGCATCTAGGGCTTGGTTGAAGCATGCTAGCGTAGGATAGTGATGCTCTGTTCTTGGTTTTCCTGGCTTTCCCGTGCTATTTTCGTGGCTTCCTGTCGATGCTCTTCTCTCCTCCTTACTGGGCTTTCTTCCCCTTTTCTGGTTTTTTATGGACGCCGATATTGTTTTATCTTCTTCTTCTTCGATGCTATGCCATTGACCCCGATGTTAGGCCGTGTCCTATTTTCTTCCTCATTCCTCCTCTCTTGCTGTCGTGGCTCTGTTCTATGGGTGTTCACGGATTTTTGATGATATTTCTTCCCTTCTCTGATTGTGCTGCCTTCTCCTCCCTTGTCCTTGATATGTTGGAGGCTTGAGATCCCCCTCCAACCCCTTCCCGATTTCTCTGAGAGTCCTATAGCTGAGCTGTTAAGCTTTGTTGGATTGTTGTTGCGTTTGCTGGATCCCCTTTGGGATCAACTGCTGATCCTTGGATTCTACTTTACGGCCTTAGTTCTTGGATGGTTCTTGGGCAGTTGGTTAGTGCTGGCCCTTCCTTTCCCCTGAAACTGATTTTTTGGATCAAAGCTTGGCATTCCATTTAACTTCTGTCAAATTTGACCTTGTATAACTGTTGGCATAGATGTAGTCCTTCAATTTGGTTTTATGTTGAACCTTACTGTTGTCCCTTTACTCAATGCTATTGTCATTCTTTAGTGCCATCTGTTCTTCCTCTATTTGTTTCTTGCAATTTCATTGTTGGTTACTGCCAGTATGTATTATTATATCGTGTCAGCCTAGGGATGGCAGTGTGCCCGTTTCTATTTCTTTCGTAGGTTAACCAAAGGGCTGATGACCCTTGGGAATGTGTATTTTGGTTCGGCTGAAGGTGTGCCCTTTGTATGTGTGAATGATTATGCATGATTGGGATATGTGAATGTTGTGCTTGGGCTTTGTTTATTCTTGAATGCTAAACCTACCCTATAGCTATGCTATACCTCGTTGGACATGTGATTGATGAATTGACATGTAGAGACACCTAGGCCTAGTTGCTTGATTAGGCTCATGCATGTTGTTTGCATTAGAAGCATTAAGGTCAGGTGTGGGTGATGGGCTCGATCGCTGATCCGAGGACTCGGGTAGCTCAGATCTAGCTCTAGGGCCGAGGTATGGGTAGGAGGACTAGGGCGATATTGTGTGGTTATGATCTTGTGTTGATCGAGGTTGCAACCTAGATATATTCATTTGAATTATGATATTGAGGTGTAGAGGTCGTGTCTACTTTCGCTCAAAGTGCTAGATATGGATGTTGATGTCCCTGAATTATGTCCCTATGAGGGATGGTGGTATCGAGACTAGGTAGGGTGGAACCTGGACAAGAGCCCACAGTCGTGTTGTTTCCCCTCATTGTTGGGTGAGGATGGGACCTGGACAGGAGCCCTCGAGGAATCGACGAGGCTAAGGTTAGCCTCTTGACATACTTAGCCTTGACGAAAGTGGATACAGTTGCAGTTTTACCCTTTCCTTGAGAGTGACGTGGAGTAGAACCCTACTGGGCTTTATACTCACCCTACCCGGTGTAATGCTCTTGTATTACTTTTCTTTATCTTTGATGTTTTTCATTAAATTTTGCGCCATGTTTTTAGTAGCATTGTTGAGATCTAAATTCTTAACTTAGAACTACTTCATGATGTTTATTAGATTATTGATTTTATCCTCTATTGTGATTGTGCAGCCTTATTGTTCTTTGATTAAGTGAATTAGAGTAACCAGCTGTCTAGTATAGGATCTATTGTCAAATCTGTTCCTTAGTTGATTTTTAAGCTTGAGTAGGCTTAAAATGCTGATACGTTGGCAATCCCTTGGGGGGTGAGGGACACCTCATGGCTGTTGGGACAACTCACCCCTTAGTGGTAGTTGCAAGCCTTACTGGCTTAGGTGAGGACCCCCACATTTGGGGAGTCACCTTTTGGCTTTGGAGTCCTTCTTCCTCTCGTTTGAGGGGAGGTTTGCAGAGAAAAACAGAGTGGATAGCAGCAGGGAGAGGGAAGTGAAGAGAGGAAGCTGCAGAGAGAAAAAGAGGTAAAAGACCACTTCAAAAAGGAATTGAAGGGGGAGACAAGTCTATGTGAGTAATGGGATTCTCGAAATGATCTCTCTGTTTCGATTTAATATGGGAGATTCTTCTCATGTATATATATATGGCTGCTTCCTCTAAATTTCTGCAAGTATTGTTGTTCATTTAGTGTTGTTATGGGAGATTCTTCTCATGTATATATATATGGCTGCTTCCTCTAAATTTCTGCAAGTATTGCTGTTCATTTAGTGTTGTTATGGGAGATTCTTCTCATGTATATATATATATGTCTGCTTCCTCTAAATTTCTGCAAGTATTGCTGTTCATTTAGTGTTGTTATGGGAGATTCTTCTCATGTATCTATATATATATGGCTGCTTCCTCTAAATTTCTGCAAGTGTTGCTGTTCATTTAGTGTTGTTATGGGAGATTCTTCTCATGTATATATATATATGGCTGCTTCCTTTAAATTTCTGCAAGTATTGCTGTTCATTTAGTGTTGTTATGGGAGATTCTTCTCATGTATATATATATGGCTGCTTCCTTTAAAATTCTGCAAGTATTGCTATTCATTTAGCGTTGAGTTAGATGTTATGGATATGTTTTGATTTCCTACAATGTTAAGGACATCATTTGCTATCCTTGGAAGTCCTATATCAGGGGACTTAAATATCTGGTTCAGTTGCAATGAGGGTGGACGTCCCTTACAGCTTCTTTAAGCTGTTCTGTTCACAGCTTCTTTAAAGCTGTTTTGATTCATCATGGGAATGAATTCTGTACAGATTATGTATGTCTATAATTACGGGTTATTCTGTTTAACTGAAGAGTGAGCACATTCTATCTAGTTAATCTTATCGCGAAGTGTGCTATTGTTTTGATTCAGTTTAGTTTTCATTAATGTTATGAGTGATGCCCAGGGTGAGGTTCAATTTCAGCATTCTTTTACTCACTGGGCTGTTTAGCTCATCCCATTTTTTATTATATATTTCAGGAGGTGAAGTTTAACTTACGATTCAACACCTTGGCATCATCTTTTATACGAGGAAGATTGGATTTCTTTTTGTGCAAGGATGTTGTTGTAGCTCAGTGCTTGCATATGTATAGAAGTTTCAAGACTGTAGATTGTGTATTGCATGGGTTTGTAGGAGAGGGGAGGTCTTATATTAACTCTTTTGTGTAACTGAATTTGGGGGTGCTATATTACTGTTAATCTGTGAGTTTAGAGTGTTTTGAACCCCTATGGATCAGTAGTTTCTGCTGTTTTATTTAATCATGTACCACTTAAACTCTTAGTTTCCTTAAGTTCTTATTGGTATTATTGCAGCTTCGAAATCGATCTCTGAGAGAAAGATGTCTTTTAGCTCTCTCTCTTAATCGAAACTTGGATTTTAGTCCCCATTATATATTCCTGACCTCCGACCTCTTCTAGACACATGTTAGCAAATCCACAATTAAATTGAAGCCAAATTCGAATTGTTTTGTCCAGAATTCGATTCTACTTTCTGTACTGCGCCGTCGGTGGTAAAAACGTGATAACTTTCTCTAAGAAACTCGAA
The DNA here is from genome assembly GCA_963920575.1 of Narthecium ossifragum. Lineage (NCBI taxonomy): Eukaryota > Viridiplantae > Streptophyta > Magnoliopsida > Dioscoreales > Nartheciaceae > Narthecium > Narthecium ossifragum. Next base: position 14,855,714 of record OY986968.1, read on the forward strand.
ATCACGAACGGAAAAATTCTCCAGAAACTAGACTCCAAGGGCTTTCCAACCATGTGTGTTACTTCTTCCGGTTCAACCTGAGTATGTACAGTTTTACCTGCAAACTTGACCCTTCTGCTCTGGCAGTTCGTCTGACCTCTTTTTATTGTGGTTTCGTTGGGGTTCTGGCAGAGTTCGGTTGGGGTTGTGACACCCGGACTGTGTTTTGCAGGTGCAGGCGCCGTTCCTTCCACTTCAATAGCCACAGGCGGACCAACTCTTAGAGGCGCTTCTATTTCGGGTGGACTTTGAGGTTGTTGGCAGATTGAGGGCTTCAGTTTAGTATTTTACATTTATTTGATGTCATTAAATCTTGGAGGCTTATGTTTCACATTTGAGGATAAATTGTATAACTTTAAAATTAATATTAATGTGGAATGATGTTTATCTAAGTGTTCAAATTGGGTCTGTAATAACAATAGTAGTTGTAAATCTACATTTCTACCCTCTTGATCTAGTTGTTTGAATTTATTATGAATATTGGAAATTGTACAGGTCCCTTGTGTCATAATTATAGAGGAGACTCTATCGAATTTTATGCGCCCATTGATGACTTAATAGGTTTAGGTTGCTTACTCCCAGATCTGGATGGGTTTGTGATTGCTTTAATAGCTTTCCTAACCCTTGTACATAGCTATTTACAGCTTTGTGGAATGTGCAGAGTAAGTGGGCCAAAGGTGTGCCCAACATGCTTAATATAGATTTACTGCTTTGATTAATAGCCCCGCTGATTGCCAGCGTGCACCGGGGGCACAACCCGTTGTACTGGTAAATTATATATCTTGTTGTGTGGTTTGGCCGGGGTTGTATCCCCTTGTAGCAAATTTCGGTTGACGGCTGTGGACGCCGTTGTAATGCCAAAATTGGCTCGATTGTTGTTGTTGTTGTTCAGCTGTTGGCCAGTCACCTGCGGGGTAAATGTGGAACCTTAATCAGTCAGGTGCCGGAGAGTACTGAAGACTATTGTATATATGTGTTATCATTATTGCTTTGCTCTAATCGTTGTATTATTAGTATAGCTTATCGAATTGAATCAAGAGAACAAACCTTGGTCTAAGTCAACATCCACCATCGGAATCCTTATAACTGATCATTGATGCAAGTATATATCAATTCACACCATGAATATTCACCGTTCGAACTAAATTCGAATCTCTCCTCGATCATAGTTAATTAGAAACAAGCGATCTAATCAACCCTAACTACTAAACCACCTAAGACAAGCACTGTAGATTTAATCTAGTAGCAGCGTTAAGAATAGGGAGATCGATGAAGCTAAACAACACAAGCACAAGCGGTTACATTTAATCTAGTCGAATATTCTTCCTAAGATCTATTTATCTCTGAAACGTAGTAAATCAATAGATCTTAGTTGGCTCAAGGAATTGGATCTGGCTCGAATTGGGTTAAGTGGCTTCGCTGAACCGGCTTAAGTTGGTTGAGCCAATTTGGTTGGGCTGAACCGGCCTGGATCCGAGGGCTGAGAGTCGCCGGAGTGGATCACCTGCGTAGGGGCGTCGGCGGCAGTCTGAATACTGGCAGGAAGGGTTACGGGTCTACGGGGAAGAGATCCACCGTAGTGGATTGGCCGGGGAAGGTCTGGATAGACGGGATCGGGTGTGGCCGGGAATGGGTTTAGTGGCGGATCAGCGTCGGGAACGACGGCGAGGAGCTTGGCGGGGGCTTTGGACGTCGGGAAGATGGTCAAGGGAGATAGACGGGGGATTTAGGGTAGTTTGGAGGTGAGATCGGGGATGGAGAGGGGTATGGACGGTGGCTTTGAGGTTGGGGACAATGAGGTGGTCGTCGGAGACGACAATGGGGGGCGGTAAAGGTATGGCCGGAGTCGCGGGAGGGAGGGGAAGATAGTGGAAGTCTTGGATGGCGACGGGGCTGGCCGGAGAGGCTGGACGGAGGTAGGCTAGGGTTGCAGCACGGGAGAGAATGGAAGAAGACGATGAACAGTAATGGTGATGTGGCACTGACGTGGCGTGGGGTCGCTGACGTGGCACTGACGTGGCGTGAGGTCGCTGACGTGGCGGATAGAGAAAGTCCGTGGAGGCGATGCCGGCTGCGGAGAAGATGACCAGCGGGGAAGAAGATGGATCGGTGGTGGATTTCTGGTGGGAACTACATTACTTCTATTCCTTTGATATTCTACTCCTATGATATTCTATCAACTATTCTTAATAATTCTCTTCTTCATTGATCATCTTATCCTAATACAAACTAATGAGGTCCTTTTATAGAGACCTTGACAGAGTTCTAATCCAACTAGAAAATCCCCTTGCTTAATTAGCAAGTAATAAGGCTTTCAAACTCAACTCAACTTTCTAACTCAAATGGACTCTTAATTAATTCCTAACAATCAAATATCAACTAGGACTCAATTAAATATAAAAGACTAATGATAAATCCTAATTAAATACTCTAGTTTGAACTAGGAAAGTCCAAGTCAAACTAGGAAAGAGGCTGAACAAGTTTGGTTCCTTTTCTGGGTTCGGGTCCAGTTGGTCGAGTCGGATCGACTCGTATCACAAGGGCAATGATCGATCATCTGAAAGTATGCTCTCTGTCAGGATTTAATTCCCAACAAAGATCGATCCTTTCAAGGGCAATGATCGATCATCTGAAAGTATGCTCTCTGTCAGGATTTAATTCCCAACAAAGATCGATCCTTTCAAGGTAAATGATCGATCCTTGCTCCATCAGCTTGGATTTCTTCATTACGTCATGATAAGATTGATCTCTCTATTATAGAAGATCAATCCCTTTATGCAGAAACTGCCTAAATATGCTCTTTTTGCCCTGTTTCGCACTCAATGACTCCAATTGTAACCTAAATCAAAATATAAGGAATATGAGTGTATTTAGGTATCAAATAAGCACAGGAGACTAAGTATTAAGGAGTAAAAATATGACATTATGCATCATCATCAAGTTCCCCCACACTTAGCTTTTGCTCGTCCTCGGGCAAAACTTAAAATTTCACTCCACTCAAAATATCAAGGTTGCAACGCCATTAGCAAAAGAAACAATTTAGCTTTTCAAAACTCATAACACATCATGAACAAAAATTCCTGAACAACTCAAAGTTAGTTAGTGAGCATTTGCACTTGCATATGGAGCTTACTAAATAAGTAGATCCTCACGGACATTAACACTCAACTCTCATGTGTTTGATGGGTATGTGTTTCACTCAAATTCATTCCAATGAAAAATGATCTACCATAAGCTTGCATATCTTCTCAATCTCCACCACTAGAATCACATGCATAACATGGATCAGAAGGACTTTCAAAGGTTGTAACGGGGTCCAGGATTAAGGTGGGAAATATTTGGGAATGTAGCTCAAAAGCCAATGGAACTAATGGAGCAAAAATGCATCAATAATACATGTATAACCAATCACTCTATTCAACAACTTCCTCAACCTGGGTTTAACATACTCAACCCATATAACATTACTACATTGACAAAGAGATTGTTCAAAAAAATACATATTATAACATGAGGAACAGTTTCCTCCACTTCCTTTCTTCTTCTTTTTTTTTTCGAAACAACATACTCATGAATTGAGTATGAAAAGACACTCTACTTCACCAATCATGGCCATACCGCGAATCCAAACACCCTCACACTTGAAACTTGCACACCCATACATATCATAATGATGATCAATGCTCTACTAGTCCTATGGCTTGGGTATCAGCATTGTTTTTCAGGTTTAAAGCTTGTAATGTGGGTTAACAATGAAGTCAATAAAACTCAAAGGGGTTTAGCAAAAGGTAAAATTAATTGCAAGGTAGGCTATTTGGCTTATGTAGCTTATAACAAAGAGGGCCTTAATCATGTTCATGTATACATGTGTCAATGTGACCTCGAATAGAATCAAAGCAAGTTCTAGAGAAATAAATTCATGGAAGAATATCTCTCATGAAAGGAAATAGTGAGACTGATATGAATGTGTCAGTGTAAAGGTTCAAAATCTCACAAGCTTTTGTCTACTAAATTTAGTCACTACCATCTCAAGGAAAATAACTCAACTAATTAATTCTAAGTCACCAAGATTACTCATTCAATCATGTTATGAATATGTCAAGCTTAATTAGTTCTTGCTCATGGCATATGCAACCTAGATCTCCTCCCCCACACTTGAAACTGACATTGTCCCCAATGTAAGGTGGAATGCAAAGGAAAGGTAAAAATAACTAAAATGGAAATGCGAAAATAAAAAGAGAAAGGAACGAACTCCCCTTATCCCCTTGGTCAATTATTAAATTTAGTCATCAATTTTTGGCGCCGTTGCCAGGGATTTCGACGGTTAACTAATTGATTTTCTCTTAACTCATTTTCTTTGCTTAGTTAGGTTTTTATCTTTCTTATTTCCCCCTTTCTTTATTTTACACTTTTTAGGAATTTCTGACAATTTTTCTTATTTTTACAGCTACTAAATTTAATTTTCTCGGACTTGGACCTGCAGCCCAACGGTCGGACACAGGACCGACTGATCAGGACTGTGTAGTCAGGTACGTTTGTTCTAAACTCCAAGTTATTTTATCTAGTTGTTTGAGACGCTTCTGCTGGTCGCACAAAAGCACGTATCAGCGACAGTCGTCTCTTGGACCAGCCCACTGTTTGTATTTCTTATCTTTGGTGTGGTTCTTATTTATGTGATCTTGCATGCATGGCTAATTCTTATATGCCACCGGGTGCCATGTCCAATGATGATTTTCTTTTTGGTTATGGACCCGCTTACAATAATGACACATATGGTTTCTCTAATCCGACATATAATTCACATTCATATCATTATAATCCGAATTTTAGAAATCATACATACCCTAGTTGGCAATTTCAAGGTTACCAACCTCCTAATGTTCAATCATGGAACACAGAAACACCTGCTCAAAATTTTAAACCTTGTTTTGAACAACAATATCCTCCCCCACAAACACCCTCTGAACCAACTTTGAGCACAATCATGAGTGCACTTCAAAACATGAATGCAAACATCATTGCTAACATGAATGACATGACGACTGAGCTTAGGAGCACAATTGCTTTGATAGGGACTAATGTTAACTCTAATGCTCAATCAATTAAGAATTTAGAGATAGAACGCGGACAACTAGCTTGTATGGTGGATTCAGATGATGATTATGTGAATGATTATGTTCCTTCTATTTGTAATGCCAATGCTTGTGATGCTTATGTTTCTAATGATGTTGATACATGCTATAATGCCTGTGATACTTTGCCAGTTCATGATGCTATTGATAATGTTTTACCTGCTGCTGAAAATATTTATTTTGCCAACTTTGGATGATACAGTTGATGATGTTGATGAATGCTATCCGGTTGTACATTCTGGGCCTTATATGTATTTCAGTCATTCTTATGAAGCAACTTTTTTTGATGATAGTGATGATGAGAGTTGTTATGCTAAATTGCCGATTGTTCATGATGAGTTGAATGATGATAATATGTCTATTTCCAATAATCATAATGACGATGAGCATATTAGTGAGACCCGCTGTCAGGAACCTCAAGTTGAACTTCTACATGATGAGTTGAATGATGATGATATGCATATTAGTGATAAACATAACGAGGATGAGGGTGTTAGCAATATTCCTTCTCTAGAGCCTCAGTTTGAGATTCTACCTTTAATATCATCCCCATTAGTTGCACTTTGTGAGGAGGAGAACCTTGTTATGAGTGAAGACCATGCCAATTCCTATCGTCCCTTCCTCAAGGATCGTATCAAAATTTCCAGTTCTAGGCATATTTTGCTTGCTAATGACTTCTTCTTATTCTTTGATGAAGCATGTCTGCATACCTTCACCATGATTGGGGTCATGTACTTCTTCACATGGAGGCAACCCAGCTTTTTAGGAGTTTCTATTAATTTTTACGATTTTTCCTGATTTTTAGGAGTTTTTCCACAATTTTTCCGTTTTTCTTTCATTTTTCTTTTCTTTTCTTTTGATTTTTTCTCTCTCTTCCCGATCGGCTCACAAGCGAGCCGGGACATCATCGTCCCGGCTCCGCTGCAACTGGATCGGCTCGTCCTCGAGCCACTGACCTCCGCCACCTCTCAAGCTCGCTCCGGGCATCCCCGTCCCTCCAAACCAGTAGCATAACCTCCGCCAACCATCCACCTATTTAACTCCGTCCTCCTCTTCCTTCGAAACCTCCTCCTCCGACGCCGGTGAGCCCCTCGGCCGTCATCTTCACCATCACCCACGGCCGTTCACCGCCCCAAAACACCTCCAGAACATTCCTCCGGCCACCACGAAGCTTCCTTCACCGTAAAAACCATTGTTTGCTGGCTGGATCACTGTGTCCGACTCCGGCGGTATCCACCTCTCCAACCACCTCCTATCCGCCGCCTGGAAGCCCCATTCTTCAATCAAACCCCATATAACACTTCCTTGGCCTTCCACGATCCTTTCTCAATCGGTACCGTCCTTGATTTGAGCTCCGATCGTCGGATTCCAATTCCGGCGATTGTCTTCCTCCGAGCCGTTCACCTCCGATCAGTCACCTGGAGGCCTTGATTCTTCGATCAGAGCTTACCGGAGACCTCCTCAAGCATCTACGATTCTTCCTATACCCTTCCCGTCCTCCGGCGACGACGTTTCACCGTCGATCCATCCTCGGCGAGCTCTCAGCCGTCCAACTGCTACAGGATACGATCCAGATGCTACATAGCTTCGATTTCGAATCGGACGGTCTCGATCTTCAATCAGGATGATATTTTGGATGTTGAATGTTTTTGGTGCTGTGCATGGATGAGTCGATGTATTTTAATGTGTTCGTGTTTATATTTTGCATCGTGTGGATGAATGTTTGTACAACTCAATATATCATGCAATTACAAAGGTGACTCTGCCGAAATTTTACGCGCTATGCCTTTTAAATTTAATTGTTGAATTATGTGATATATTACTTGATCTTTTCGAAAGGTACATATTTCTGTGGCAGGTTATGGGGAAGAGGGGCGTATTTATTCTATTATGACGATGCTGGGTATATCTAAAGCGAGAGAAATCTATTTTTGAGTCTTTCATATTGGTTATCTCTACCCTTTATTCCTTGCTTGATTTTTATGACTTAGTGTAATTGGGGACAATTACATTTAAGTTAGGGGGTAGCATTCATAAATTTCTTGCTCATATATTTTTATTTTTATTTTCTGGCAACCAAATATTATACATCCATTGAATTATGTCAAAAGAATGAAATTATGATATGATTTGACAAAGGTGCATGTTTTAGAAATTTATTTTATGAATTATTCTGAGACTTGTATGTCATATAAGAAATAGTAAATTATTGCTATGCATGATATTATTTCTATACTTTAACACTTTTACCATGATATAAGGATAGCTTGACATATCCTAATGCACATGTTCACTTCCACATGTTAAGGGGTTGATATTAGATTCTAAGCATGATACTGGGATAGATTTACAATTTTATGTCATGACACAGAAAATACATGAACACATGCAATTATCTGAGTATGCGGAACAAAAGAAAAAAAAGAATTTTCAACTTAATAACCGGGCAGTGTGCCTAGCCAGCGTGGTGTTAGCGTAAAACGGTTGAATTTCCTGAGAAAAAAGAAGAAAAAAAAATGGATTTTCAACTTAGTAACCGGGCAGTGTGCCGAACCAGCGTGGTGTTCGCGTAAAACAGTTGAAATTCCTGGAAAAAAAAAGAAAAGAAAAGACAAAAAAATAGAGACTGCTATGTGATAAGTGAAAAATATGTGCTAGAATATGATTGTGATCTTGAATAGTTGAAGTGTTTAGATATAATTGATGCTCTGAAGCATGTGGAACCCCATTCACACACAGGAGTGTTAAGGCTATTTTTTATCATGATTAAATATGTTGAAGTGTTGGAAATATGTTATGACATGTTTTGATTTACTATGTTTTTATGTGAATATGAGTTGAAGGGTATATTTATGTATATTATTTCTATTTCATGCATTAGAGTTGATGAGTATTATGATTGATTTCAAATGATATATTCAAGGGAATGTATTGATGTTTGTGGGTGTCATCCCTAAAAACCCTCAGGAGACTATAACTCCTCCACTGGGGTAACTCAGGGGTTTAAAGGCTTGTTGCACATGTTAAGTGGAATTTTGAGACCTACGAAAGTGGCTAGTTAGATTTATTACTTTCTTTTTATCTTTTCTTTGCTCGAGGACTAGCAAAGTGTAAGTTGGGGGGTGTGATGAGTCACTAATTATTCCTAATTAAACCCCTTAACTTAGCTTTGTTATGCCTAAAGTAGTTGTATTTGATAGCTTGTTAGTTGATTTCAGGTTTAATCATGTTTTGAGAAGAAATGCAAGAAATTCGGCTAAAATGACTAAATAAACTGCTTCGTCGACCGTCAGTAATATATTCGCCAAATATTTTACAAAGGTCCAAATATTATGAACGTGGAGATTTGGTAGAAGACTCAGAGATGAACAACTTTCATGTTAGACACTTGGCGAGATTCCATACAGATTAATACCAATTTTGAAGAAGATCAAGATACATAGCTGCTGGAAAACTGGTCCGTCGACGTTCATAAGAATATTCGTCAAATATTATAACATCTTCGGGATATGATAGAAGACTTGAAGATCTAAAACTTTCCTGTTGAAGACGTTCTCAGATTCCAAGCCAATTAGCACGAGAATTGAGTTAAAGTCGGAATCCTGAATAGGAGTTGAAATACAAAAAGAGGAAAGTCAAAGTTTAAGTCTAGATAGGACTCTTAAGTCCAAGTTTAGGGTTTCCCTATTTAAAAGGCCTTTTTCAGCCGAATTTCTCATCTTTTTGACAATCTTTGGAGGAGAAAAAAGAAGACGGAGAGGATGTGGATGGTGACAGCTTCCTATTCCAACCCGATGGCTTTCATCCAAAAGATGAGTTGCTAATTCTTGTACTTAGGATTATTCATGAAATCCTAGCATAGTTTTCTATCTTCTTTGGTTTGAATCTTGTATTCTTCTCAAGACATGATCCTATGAATTTACTTTTTATTGTTAATAGAGTTGAGGGAACAGAGTTCCTTGACGTATTTTCAGTCCTACATGATTTCTGTGATTGATTGTAGAGATTCATAGGATGGTTTTCATGTGATTTATGGTTTGCTAGTGAGATAGGCTATGCTAAGCTAGGATAGGTTGTGCCAAGGTCATTAGGAGTAGTATAATTTAAGGTAATCGTAGGACCAAAGACAATCTATGCCAAGCAAAGATAGCTTATGCCGTTGGGAACATTAGCTTTCTTTTAGGGATTCATGTGAGCTTGTAGCCATATGATCAATAATGTTGAGAGAAGGGAACAAGATGATAACTAGAGAAGACTAATAATGAAATTAGGGTGGATCGAGTAATTCCTAAGTAACTACTCCATTGATTCAAATTGATTAACCTTTTATTTCTTTTTTTTATTAGTTTAGATAACTCTATTCTATCTTTGATTCTTTTCCTTAGTTTTAGGGTTTTGAGAATTGATTTCAGTTTCCAACGTTTTCCCTCTGGATCGACTCCCGACTTCACTGCTATTCTACCTAAATAGTTTAGTGATTGAATAAGGATTGTCAATTTAATATTTGATTGAGTTTGTAACGTTTTAACGATGACGTTTGTAAGCGATTAGTTGCCTCCAAAGCAGCGCCTTTGTTTATTGTCATTGGCTCGACTTCATGCTTTCTTTTTCAATCAGTATAAGTTGGCTCCTCAAAGTCCAATTTTTCCACATTTTCTATTCGAACACCTTCATAGAAAGGTTTAAGTCGATGACCATTCACCGTAAACATTTTGGAAGTGGCTAAACTTTGAATTTCAATTGCACCATGAGAAAAAATATTAGTAATAATAAAAGGTCCAATGCAGCGAGAACGCACCTTACCTGGAAACAAACGTAAACGTGATTGGTAAAGGAGGACTTTTTGACCAACTTTAAACTCCTTCCTAGAGATCATCTTGTTATGAAAAGCGTTTGTCTTTTCCTTATTTATCCTAGCGCTCTCATAGGCATCATTGTGAATTTCATCTAGTTCTTGTAGTTGCAACTTTCTGTATTCTCCACTTTCATCCATCTTCATGTTGAAGTTCTTGATAGCAATACGCCTTATGTTCTAACTCAACTTGAAGGAGACATGGTTTCCCAAATACCAAGTGATAAGGTTACATACCGATGGGAGTCTTATATGTAGTCCTTTACGCCCACAAAGCATCATCCAAATGCAAACTCCAAGAAAAGAATGAACTTTCTGCACACTAGTGGGATAAGGTAATGATTGAATAACATCAACTTTAGCTTTATCAACCTCAATTCCTTTAGATGAAACTACATGACCAAAACCTATACCTTGTTCAACCATGAAATGACATTTCTCAGAATTTAACATAAGGCTAGTTTCTATACATCTTTGAAGAACAAGTGTAAGGTTATGTAAACAATTATGAAAGGAGTCTTCGTAAACTGTGAAATCATCCATAAAAACTTCTATGATATGTTTAATATAATCTGAAAATATACTAACCATACACCTTTGGAAAGTGGCTGGGGCGTTGCAAAGGCCAAAGGGCATACGACGATATGCAAAAGTCCCGAATGGGCACGTGAACGTCGTCTTTTCTTGATCTTCAGGGGCAATTGCAATATGAAAATATCCTGAATAACCATCGAGAAAACAATAATAAGAGTGACCAGCTAACCTTTCAAGCATCTTATTAATAAAAGGTAAAGGGAAGTGGTCCTTTCGGGTTATAGCATTTAATTTTTTATAATCTATACAAACCCTGCACCCATTCTGAACACGGGTAGGAACTAACACATCTTTTTGATTTCTCACCATGGTTATTCCTGTCTTTTTAGGCACTACATGAACTGAACTAACCCAAGTCCTATCCAAAATAGGATAGATCACTCCAACTTCAAGAAGTTTGAGGATCTCCTTCTTCACTACATCCATCATGGGCAGGTTCAACCTTCTTTGTGGTTGGCGGGAAGTTTTCGCTCCCTCTTCAAACAAGATACGATGCATGCATGTAGTCGGGCTTATTCCCTTGATGTCTGCAATTGTCCAACCAATAGCTGTCTTATGCTTCCTAAGAACATGCATAAGCTTTTCTTCCTGTGGTGCACTAAGGTTATTAGAAATATTCACTGGTAACACTCCTTCATCTCGAAGAAAAATGTATTTGAGGTGATTGGGAAGAGGTTTCAGATCTGGAAAGGGTGCTTGCAAAATAGAAGGTAAAGGTCTCTCACTAGAAATAGGTAATGGACTATAATAGACGGTACCTGATTTCTAAGGTGTTAAAAAATCATTCAGGGTTGTAACAGTTTCCTGCAAATTAGTACTCAAGGATAGCTCCTCATTTCCTTTCTCAAGAGACTTACTAATGGCAACTTCCAATTCATCTTTGCCACTAAGTTTAAAAACTTCTTGTGATAAATAATTAATCACATCAATTGAATACACAAGACCATCATCAACAGGATATTTCATGGCATCATAAATATTAAACTTAACAATTTCACCATCAAATTCTATGGTAAGTGTGCCACAATGGATGTCGCGCCCCGACCAGCGTAGGCCCAACCGGGGCGAGCGACGCGAACCGGAACCTAACCTACTGCGAAAATTTTGGTGAGGTTTCCCTCTAATCGTAGTAGTCTCCCTAACAATTCATAATCATCCTGTATTATACAATCATTCACAAACCTCAAAGACTGAACTGAATATAATGCAAGTCCTCAAAACAGGGAAATTATACATTTAACATTCCCGTAGGAGACTATCTATAACAAAAGGGTAAAACTGAGATCGCCACTTCTCAAACACCGCCAGACGCCACCACGTCACCAAACACCGGCCCGGTAGGGGCGATCGAAGAAGAGCTAGCGCTAGCACCTACAAAACGCAGCCTGAGTAGGAGTGAGCACTAAGCTCAGCAGGGACACTACATTACGACACTCACAAAGGAGGGAACACAACAGTGCCGCCCCCAAGTCTATCCTAGTTGTATACAAGGGTCCCATAACCCTACCGGAAGTCCGTGAACGCATGCCCAAAACACTGCAGACTCACAGCAGGACGCAGAACACTGTTTGGCGGGTTAGGACACCGCTGGGTAGGCACTCCTCGACCCAAGAGTCAAGAACACCGAACTCCGGCTACACCTCAGATACAACTTGGAGTCGACACGACCTCTAAACATCAAACCACATGTATTCAGGTCATCTAACCCTATCATCGAAAATCAACAGAATACTACAAATCGAGTCCTGGACCAAGCTACCCGCAACGGTCCTAGAGCTAGATCCGGACTAACCGAAAGCCCCGGATCGGCGATCAACCCATCGCCAACGTCCTACACAGATGCAACTAATGCACAAGCAATGCATGCTATGATCATGCCCAGGAATATACAGATAAGCACGCAACAGTATGTGATGTATATCAGACAAGGTCTGGGTACGGCACCCTGCCGGCCCGGGGTGGTGAACTAGTAAGTAAGGTTTAGGAGCTGCTACAGTGGTACCACTACCAACTGTCAGCAGTCCACCACAACACCTGCATCGGGAAGCAGCCCCGCAAACAACAGCTCACAGATATCACAGGTAAAGCCCTCGGCGCACGCCGACATGCAAGGCTAGGGAAAGCATTAGGGCTACCCGCCCGTTTATTCTAAACATCCCGGGAGTCATCACTCCCCCGGTTCACTACTGCCCCTATTATAGGGCTAACATGCTTAAACATATGTACAAGGTATAAAGCGGTAAGGGAAAACCGACATACCAAGCTCCGTGGGCAAAAGCCATGAAAAATCCTCTCTGCTACTAAAGGATCGATCTTTACATAAGAAAAGATCGATCTTTCAAGTAACAGAGAGCCTTCCCTCACTATCGACCTAAAGAAGATCGATCCATCCTGCCAGGAAGATCGATCTTTCTCGAGACAGAGGGCACCCTTCATGTCGAGCCAAGAAAGATCGATCCTTCCTCCCAGGAAGATCATTCCTCCTCGCGACACAGGGTAACTATGCTACCCAAGACCCAGCATCAATCATCTCTAAGCAGAGGATCAATCTTTCATCGGGCTCAGCATGACCAACCCAGAGGGATCGATCCTTCCTCTAGAAGTATCGATCCGGATGGGTTCTCCGGCGTACATCCGGCGAGAAATACCGACGGAAAACTCTACCAAATCCCACAAAACTTTGGGATCTTGTAGTACGATGGACCACGAGTCCAAAACCGGTGAGATTATGGAAAACCAACATGTATATCTACAGATCCAAGCAAAAGATCAACCACGAACCAGAAAAACTTCCAAAAACCCGAAGATTGTAGGTAGGATCCCTACCTAAGCAATAGCAGCTTCAATCCCAGCTGCTAGGCCTTGGATCGTCCTCAAACACGTTCAAAAATCACAAGATCTGAGCTCTAGATCTTCAGATTTCAAAAGGATTCAAGGAAGAAGATCTCGTCTGCTTTATAGGCAAACGAACCGACTTATGAATGATCGATCTTTCCATAGGGAAAGATCGATCCTTCATGACGATCGCACTTGACTTTCTGGCACCAAATGATCGATCTACTAGCAAGGAAGGATCGATCCTTTAGGTGCAAAAAGCTAGACTTGGGCTAGAACTTAAGCCCAAGCCCGGTTCTTTCGATCCCGGGTCCCACTAACCATTCTAGCCCAACATTATCACAAACATGGTTAGTGTGTGCACACGCGGGGTGTGAAACAAGTTGACAAGGTGCAATTTACCAAATTACCCTTGCGGTCCACGACGAGTCACAGGAGTAGAGGGACGGGTCCTCACATCCTAATACCCTTAAAGGAAATCTCATCCCGAGATTCGATAAAGGTAGGGCTCGGAAACAAAAGAAACAGCTACACTAGAAGACATGATAAAAGTTACCTCGAGAAGGGAACAAGTGCGGATACTCCTGCCGCATGCGCGCCTCGCGCTCTCAGGTCATCTCCTCGACGCCTCTGTGCCTCCACAATACCTTGACCAAGGGAATCGTCTTGCCCTACAAGACCCGATCCCTCTGGTCAAGTACTCGAACATGCTGCTCAATGAACGTCGCGTCTTACTCAAGCTCGACGTCATCCACTCTGATGACATGCGATGGGTAGGGGTGGTACTTCCTCAGCATCGACACGTGAAAAGTCGGGTGCACAGCAGACATGTGCTGAGGAAGGTCCAAGCGGTAGGCTACCTCACCGACCCTCTCTAGGATCTCAAACGACGGCTCGCTCACTAGCATCATCCCACTCGAACTGGACGGCCTTCTGTGTCAGTCTGGTCAACAGTCCGACAACTCTGGAGAAATCCCGCACGAACCGCCTGTAGTACCCCGCCAAGCCTATGAAACTGCGGACCTCGAACACTGTCCTCGGTCTCTACCACTGTACTACTGCCTCGACCTTGGCGGGGTCGACTGAGATCCCTGCTGCCAACACCACGTGTCCAAGGAACCCCACCTGTGCAAGCCAGAACTCGCACTTGGAAGCCTTGGCATAAAGCCAATGCTCCCGAAGTAGGTGCAACACTGTGGCTAAGTGTCGCTCGTGCTCTGCCTCTGACAAAGAGTAGATGAGAATGTTGTCGACGAACACCACCACGAACTCGTCTAGGAAAGGCCGGAAGATCCTCTGCATGAGATCCATGAACGCTGCTGGTGCGTTCGGCAGCCCAAACGGCATCACCACGAACTCGTACAGACCGTACCGAGTCCGGAATGCCGTCTTCGGGATATCGCAATCCCGAACCCTCAACTGGTGGTAGCCGGTGCAGAGATCGATCTTCGGGAACACTGAAGATCCTCGCAGCTAGTCAAACAAGTCGTCGATCCTCGGCATCGGGTACCTGTTCTTCACCGTCACCCTGTTGAGCCGCCTGTAGTCTATGCAAAGTCGAAGGGTACCATCCTTTTTGTGAACAACACTGGCGCCCCCCAGGGAGACATACTGGGACGGATGAAACCACTATTGGTAAGCTTGTCTAGCTGGGTCCTCAACTCACTCTGCTCTGCTAGTGCCATCCTGAAAGCCGGGAGAGAGATCGGTGCGGTACTTGGTTCTAGGTCGATCTCAAAATCGACCTCTCTGGGCGGTGGAAGCCCTGGTAACACCTCGGGAAACACGTCGGTGTAGTCGCACACGATCCTATTAAAACTGCTCTGCGACACTCTCTTAGAACCGGACAAGGACAGGCTGGCCAACAAGGCTGAGAGCTCGCTGCCACGTCTCCCTACACCACAAGCAAAGGAATCGGCGGAGAACCGATCCTCCAACAACACAAACCGTGTCCCGTTGGGTGTCCAAGCGACCACCCTTCATCGACCATAGTCGATGACGGCCCGATATGCTGCCAACCAGTCCATACCGATATGCTGCCAACCAGTCCATACCGAGTATCACGTCAAAGCGGGTCATGTCTAGTACCCGCAGGTCTAGACAGACCTGGAGGCCACCAACCTCCAACGAACATGATCGGCAGACCCAGTCTACCCTGACTGCTCCGTCGATCGATGAGTCGGCAGACTGTGCCACCTTTAGCCGGCTCGTCTCTAACCCTAGCGATGCCACGCACATGCTAGCAATGTAGGAGTGAGACGCCCCTAAATCTATCAGCACATCTACTAAGGAACTAGAAAGCTGAAAGAAAACTCTGAGGACGGATGGCCCTGTCGTGGCCCGCTGGTACTGTGGCGGCTGTTGGTGCTGCTGCCGCTGCTGGTAGTAACGACTGCTGGTACTGAGGTAGCGGCTGATATAGCTGAACGGTGTCTTGCTGCTCGCGAACTGGGAGGGCAAACACCTGCCCCCGCTGGCCGCCTCCACCTCTGGGACGCCCACCGCCCGCGTCCACCCCCGCTCCCCTGCCAGGCACGTGGGCGACGTGCCGCTAGGCTGCCGACCCTGGCCTCCCCCTGACGAAGCCTGCCTAGATGGCCCAGCCGTCTGTAGAAACGGGGCTCGTGGGCTCGGTAGTGGTTGCTGGTACTGCAGTGCACACGGCGGCTGCTGCTGAAAGGGTCGCTGACGCCGCGGCTGCTCCCTACCGAACCCCCCTCTGCCCTGGGTTCGCTGCTGCGTACTGGTGAAGGGTGCCGGTGGAACTGCCAGGCACCTGTCCTCCCGCAACTGAGCCTCTACTGACTAGGCGCAGTTCAGGATCGCTGAGTACGACTGGAAGCAGTGTGAGCTGGTCTGCCGCCGGATCTCTGGCCGAAGTTCCCATTCGAACTGACGCACCCTGGTTGTCTGATCTGCTGCAACTGCCCCCGCAAACCGAACAAGGTGCGTGAACCTGGAGGCATACTGCTGAACGGAGCGAGTACCCTGTAAGAGGGACTGGTACTCGCTGGGAAGTGCACGTCCAAGAACATCACCCTGAACTCCTCCCACAGTGGCACCTCTCCGTCACTGGTGTGTTGGGCGGTGCGCCACCAGTCACGAGCATCTCCATCGAGCTGGAACACTGCGTGCGTGACCCGAACCCGGTCGTCCTCGACGAAGAGAGCATCCAGGACGCGCGAGACTCCGTCGAGCCAGTCGTCCGCTGCGGTCGGATCTCCAGACCTACTGCTGAACCTAGGCGGATTCAGCTGCTGGAAAGCCATCGTGATAGCTACCAAGGCCCGCCCGTCGACAGGAACAAAGGCCTCTTCCTCGCCGAGGAAGACCTCTACCTGCACGATCGAAGCCATCGCGGGTGATGATATAGTCCGTCTAACCCGGACCACCCTGACAAGAGCTGTCCTGTCCGGTCAGGCGGGTCGACCAGGTCGTGCCCCACCCCGACCGGCAACCGGAGGTCGGCCGCGAGCTTCCGACATCTGCACGATCACCAACAGTAAACGAGCTTTCACTCGTTAGAACGGCAAAACAAACTGCATAACAATAAAGCGGAAGACATACACAACACAAGGAGAGCATGCACAGATATTCTAGACATAGAACTAACCCATTCCACGCTCAATCTCAACCGAATCTTGATCCTAGTCCCTGGGATCTACAGCCTATGCTCTGATACCAAGTTGTCACGCCCCGTCCTGCGTACGCCCAACCGGGCCGAGCGACGCGAACCGAAACCTCACCTACTGCGGAAATTTTGGCGAGGTTTCCCTCTAATCGTAGTGGACTCTCTAGCAATTCATAGTCATCCTGTATTATACAATCATTCACAAACCTCAAAGACTGAACTGAATATAATATAAGTCTCCAAAACAGGGAAATTATTCATTGAACACTCCCGTAGGAGACTATCTATAAGAAAAGGGTAAAACTGAGATCGCCACTCCTCAAGCACCGCCAGACGCCGCCACGTCACCAAACACCGACCCGGTAGGGGCGACCGAAGAAGAGCTATTGCCAGCACCTGCAAAACGCAGCCCGGGTAGTAGTGAGCAAACCTTTCTATCTTTGAAAAGTAGCAGGTGCGTTACATAATCCAAATGGCATCCGTCTATACGCAAATGTTCCAAAGGGGCATGTGAATGTAGTCTTCTCATGGTCCTCAGGGACAATGGCTATTTGATTATAACCTAAAAATCCATCAAGAAAACAATAAAATGCGTGGCCAACTAAACATTCAAGTATTTGATCGATAAAAGGTAAGGGAAAGTGGTCATTTTTAGTCGTTGCATTAAGCTTGCGATAATCGATGCAGACACGCCATCCAGTTGTCATACTTGTAGGTATAAGCTCATTGTTCTCATTCTTCACAACTGTTATTCCCGATTTCTTAGGGACTACATTAACTGGATTTACCCAATTGTTGTCAGAAATAGGATATATAACACCAACATCAAGTAATTTAAGAACCTCTGCTCGAACAACTTCTTTCGTATTTGGATTAAGGCGACGCTGAGCGTCCCTTATAGGCTTGGCGTCCTCTTCCAACATAATGCGATGCATGCACATAGTAGGACTCACTCCTTTAATATCTGCAATTGTCCAGCCTATTGCAGTTTTATGCGCCCTAAGAACTCTCAATAATTTTTCCTCTTCCAATGGAGTAATGTCAGAAGCAATAATCACAGATAGGGTTTCATTCTCACCAAGATATGCATATTTCAGATTAAAAGGAAGAGGTTTTAACTCAAGCTTAGGTGGAGATACTATTGATGAAACCATTTTAAAATGAGAAGTGTCTAGAATGTCTAACCAAAATCCACCAGGGGGGTATGGCTGCAATGCCTCAAGGGCTGCCGTGACCTCCTCTGCTCCATCATAGTTGTGTGCATCCTCCTCTTCCATCATCAATGCCGCTTCCAATGCAGTCTTAACTTGCTTCTATCTGAAATTAGAAAGCACCATTGAATCAAATACATCTATTGAGAAACAATCAGAAGAATTTGAGGGATATGACATAGAAAACACTTTAAATTCAACCGTTTCACCTAAGACTGTCATGCTTAGCTTGCCATTATGCACATTAATCATAGTCTTTGTTGTAGCCATAAATGGACGTCCAAGTAAAATCAGTAAATTTCAATCATGCAAGGGTGCATCATCCATATCCAATATCACAAAATCAGCAGAGATAATTAATTTATCAACTTGTACTAAGATGTCTTCTACAATACCTAATGGATATTTAATTGAATGATCTGCAAGTAGTAGAGACGTCGTAGTAGGTTTTAATTCACCCACTCCTAACTGAAGAAAAACAGAGTAAGGCATCAAATTAACACAGGCTCCCAAATCAAGCATTGCCGCTCCTATTTTTGTATCACCAACAGTTCTGCTAATGTTAAACTTCCTCTAGGAAACTCCAAATCACGAACCGTAAAATTCTCCATAAACTAGACTTCAAGAGCTTTCCAACCATGTATAGAAAATGATCTGGTTCGTTCTGAGAAGGTACAGATTTGATGTTGAATATGACATATTTTTGCTCCTTTAGCTCCACTTTCCTGCATATTTTAAATAACTTTGTGAAGCAACATATAAGTGTAAAAATAGTACTCAAGAGACTGAATAAGGATGACAAATTCAGTAATTAAACTAGTGATAAGGCTATTCAAAGTGCACTTTCATGCACTCATCAGTGATCCCTCCATCCCGGATTATACGTGTTCGAATAAGGATCATACTTCCTTTGCGGTAGTCCAGGGAAACTACTTGCTGCATTCACCTGTTCACTGGGCTCCTCTTGAAGAGTTGGGCACATATCGGTTAGATGTCGTGCCACTGATCAAATCCCACAAACCTTCGCTGTTTGCATGTTACCTACAGCCAATTGACGAACAAGAGAAGTTAGACTCGCAATCTGTTGTGCTACCTTACACCACATATCTCTTTCCAAATGTTGGCTGCCTTTGAAGCTGGGAAATATTTCTCCAAAAACAACCTCTTCATCTCGTTCCATGTGGTAATACTCCCAGAGAGTAAATAGTAAAGCCAATCCTTTGCCGAAGCCTTCAAAGAAAATTGGAAGGCTCTCAATTTGATCTGATCTTCAGTCACCCCCATAGGTTTCATGCTTGTGCACACAACATGAAGCTCCTTTAAATGCTTGTGAGAATCTTCACCTGCAAGTCCATGAAAAGTGGGTAACATATGTATTAGTCTAGATTTCAATTCAAAAGTAGTAGCAACATCCAAAGTAGGGAATGCAATGGATAAGGGTTGTTGATTCAAATTTGGGGCTGCAAGGTCTTTCAAAGTCTGATTTTCGGCCATGACTTCTTCCGCTTCTAATTCCGAATCACTAGCAAATAGGAGATTAAGAGTCAAATTGTTCTCCTCAGAGTTTCTCCGAGCTTCCCTACTCAACCTGCGCAAAGTTCTTTCTATCCCTAGATCGTACTGCAAATCGTCTTGATTAAAAGATCGGGTTATACTCATAAACAATCAAGAAGACTCTGATAAACCAAGAGGAGCAAATTAAGAGAAGGTCTAGAGTAATAAAGATAAATAAAAATTCTACGCTAAAGCACTAATAAACGAAGTAAACTCTCATTTTTTTTCGAAATAAAGATCACAATAAGCACAAAAAAAATCAACTAAAATCACTCCCCGGCAACGGCGTCAAAATTTGATGTGTTGTCGCAAGAAACCAAAAATAAAACCAATACTCTTTAAAATAAATGTAGCAGTGCGAGAACGAGTCGATCCCATGATAAGTGTCTAATATAAGTTTTGTGCTATGTGAACAAAGATGGGGGTTTTGAGTAAAACGAAAACAAATAAGAAACAATCTAAAGCGAAGAATCGAATTGAATCAAGAGAACAAACCTTGGTCTAAGTCAACATCCACTATCGGAATCTTTATAACTTATCATTGATGCAAGTATATATCAATTCACACCATGAATATTCACCATTCGAATTAAATTCGAATCTCTCCTCGATCATAGTTAATTAGAAACAAGCGATCTAATCAACCCTAACTACTAAACAACCTAAGACAAGCACTATAGATTTAATCTAGTAGCAGCATTAAGAATAGGGAAATCGATGAAGCTAAACAACACAAGCACACGCGGTTGTATTTAATTTAGTCGAACGTTCTTCCTAAGATCTAACAATCTCTAAAACGTAGTAAATCAATAGATCTTAGTTGCTTCACAGATTCAAGGGATCAAAAAATTACGAATTTGATATCCAACCTAGCAGTAGATTGTGATGAATAATAAACTAGTAGGCCTCCTAGCAATTAGACAAGACAATCATGAATATAATCACATAATAACATTCAATACTCAAGTATAAACTGAACAATAAAAATAGATTAGATCTTACAGTTTCATTCATTACGAGGTTTCAATTTCCTTGACCAAGAATCAACATTTAGCCACGCAAGGCCATCAATAACAATCCTCAAAAGATTCAATTAAGCAAGAGAAAACCTAGGAAATATATCCAAGAGTATAGAGTAGCAGCCAAAAGTATCTAGGAATCCCCCCTCAAACCCTAGAAAGAGTCTTATTTATAACCCAAAGCCTCCCCATCCTCGGATTAGATCTGATCCCTTTAATTTCTTCACTGGAGAAGGGAAGATCGATCTTTACATAGGAGAAGATCGATCTTTTGATTTCAATTTCTTCAATTTCTGGCTACGCCCCGTGGACGATCGATCCTTTGATAGAGGAAGATCGATCCTTTGCATTGAAGATTTTCTCCAATTTCTCAGGTGAAAAGAGGATCGATCCCTTCAAGGGCAATGATCGATCATCTGAAAATATGCTCTCTGTCAGGATTTAATTCACAACAAATATCGATCCTTTCAAGGGCAATGATCGATCATTTGAAAGTATGATCTCTATCAGGATTTAATGCCCAACAAAGATCGATCCTTTCAAGGGCAATGATCGATCATCTGAAAGTATGCTCTCTATTAGGATTTAATGCCCAACAAAGATTGATCCTTTCAAGGTAAATGATCGATCCTTGTCCCTTCAGCTTGGATTTCTTCATTATGTCATGATAAGATCGATCTCTCCATTATAGAAGATCGATCCCTTTATGCAGAAATTGCCTAAATATGCTCTTTTTGTCCTGTTTCGCACTCAATGACTCCAATTGTAACCTAAATCAAAATATAAGGAATATGAGTGTATTTAGGTATCAAATAAGCACATGAGACTAAGTATTAAGGGGTAAAAATATGACATTATGCATCATCATCAAGGCGTCAGCTCTTCTTTCACAGTACCAGCAGGACAGGCTTTGGTGGCTTAGTGACTTCAGGAGGTGCTCTAGGATCTTGAGGTGTTTGGCAGCTTCAACAGTTCCTTTTGCTATAGATTACCTTTGATAGATGTATTAAATGCATAATCTCCCTCTTCAAGGATTAGATATTTATGAATATGTATTCGAGGAGAAAATTGTATAATTCAGAGGTTTGTATAAATTATGTAATCATGTTTACTCTGATGTTAATCTGGAACTGTTATGGTTAGTAGTTTATTGGAAATTACTATGCTACCCCTTTGATAGAATTGTTTAAATTAGCTGTGAAAATCATTATATAAACGCGCCCGAGATAATTGAATAGGCTTAGGTCCCTCACGTCCCGGCTCGGATGGGTTTTCTGGGTCGGGGTGTGACACGATGACCTTTAGAGTTCATAGTCGGCGATCGAATGTGGCTGAAGGTTTCTCTGCGCAGAGGATCAGTCAAATTTGGCAGCAAGGGCAAGTTACCACCGAGGTTCACTGGCCCTTTCTAGATCGTCAGACGCGTTGGAGAGGTCGCCTAATAGTTGGCTCTACCCCCATACATGTAAGTACTCCACCCCACGTTCCATGTGTCGATAATGAGAAAGTACCTTCCAGATCCGACACATGTGATCAAACTTGACGATATCGAGATAGAGCAGGATGCCACCTACATAGAGCAGCCACTGCAGATTCTAGACAGACGGGGTTAGGTGCTGAGAGGCAGATCGATACCATTAGTGATGGTCAGATGGAGACATGGCAGTACAGAGGACCTGAGTTCGGAGCGAGAGGCTCGCATGCGTCGGGAATTCCCCCGACTGTTTGACCCAGCATGTAGTTTTCCTTATTGTGGGTGTTGGTGCCTCTTGGACTAGTTGGTTCTTCTTTTTCGGCCTTATCCTTACTTAAATTTCGGGACGAAATTCTTTTCAGGATGTTAGGTTGTGAGGACATGTTCCTCTAACTTGGGTCAACCGCATAGGTTGAGGGCCGTTTCTTGTTAGTTTGGTTCCATGTTGGGTGCGTTCGGGCGATCGTATTGATGTTTTGGACCCGAGGGGCAATTTGGTAAAATTGCACCATGGCGGTCGGTTTTACGCCCGCGTTGTACACATACTGGCTTGGATTTATGTATGCGATTGATTAAAACCTCAGGAGTGCTTCTGATCTGATGATCGGAGCTCGATCGAGAAAGATCGAATCAAACGGTTGATATCGTTTCAGATCTCTATAAATACCCCTCTTTTTCCTTTTTCTCCCTCTTCCCTTTTCCTTTCTTTTTCTCTCCTCCGTCTCCTCGTTGGCTGCCGTTTAAAAGATCCGACTGCGGTCTTTCGGCTGGGATCCGCGACGATCGGAGCTGAGGATCTTGTAGATCGCCTGCTTGTCTATACACGTAGGTATTTCTACTCAATACCTGTGAATTGGTAAACCTAAGTTTATTGTGGATTTGATGTGTTTCTGTTTGTTGGATTGTTGTGTAAGTTGACAAAGTAGTGTAATGGCATGTTTAAAACACTCCTACCGTGTCGATTTCGTATTCTATCGGACGAATTCTGTATTTATCGTCGTTTCATCGATTTTTGGCCATTTTGGCTTAGATCTGGAATTTACCCAACTGAACTTAGAGTTGTTAGTGTCTTTAGGTTACCCACTATCAATTGCACATCCCTACTAAGTTTGGTTTGCTTTGGATTGGATTTGATAGATCGGATCCAAGTAATTTGGTTTTCAGCACTATTCACTGTACCAGCCGACATATGAAGGATCGATCTTCTTGGGTAAGAAGATCGATTTTTTTGGGTAAGAAGATCGATCTCTTGTTTGTAGTTAACTAGTTTTGATCTGATTTGGATGTTTTTGACTTCTTTTCGACCTGATCTTCTTACGTGGCTTTCCCGATAGTAGCTGGTGATAATTATAATATTTTAATCAGGATTTTGACTGATTTATCTTTGGATTACATCGTAATTTTATTTTGGATTGGTTTATGTAAGGGCATGATATATATATATACTAGGGAATGCCCGTGCCTACGTCACGGATATATAGAGTTTTTTCAAAAAAATTCGGTAGAACCTCACATGTACCGAGGCAAACCTTATAAGTGCAACATTATCCCTCAAATACAACATTATCCCTCACAAACTTTGTCCCCGGGGCAAACATTGTCCCCACAAACTATACAAACCATAGTATCCTCAAATACAACATTATCCCTCACAAACCACAACTTCAAAGAAAAAACAAAAATACAGATATTCTAATTTCACAATAATCCAACTCCAGGGCTGAAATGAATGCATCCACTTTTGAGGCTGGGAGATGAGTAGAGGGGATAGGATGGCTGGTTTTCAGTCACAACCCGTCTCCTCTCTCTCTCTCTCTCTTCAAAAAATTTCAAAACTCGATGGCGGGCTGGGCGAGGTCGGCGGCGACCGGGGCGTGGTCGATGGCGGATTGGGAGAGGTCGACGGTGTTCGACAGCGGGTAGGGAGAGGTCGACGACGGCGTGGGGCGTGGTGGATGGCGGCTTGGTCGAGGTCGGCGGGCTGGGCGAGGTCGGCGTCGATGGCGGCTTTGGCGAGGTCGGCGGGTTGGAGAAGAAGGGGAGGGATGGGTGAGGGATGGGAGAGGCGAAGAGAGAGCAGGTTGGAGATGAAAGGGAGGGATGGGTTATGGTACCCGCTCCCTGTCTCCATTCGCTCTCTCTGTCCTGAGCTGGAGAGGGGGCGGGGACGGGACGGGGGAGAGGAAGAGAATGGAGCTCTCCTCTCCTCTCTCTCTCTCTTCTCTCTCTCTCTCTCGCATTAATTGGATGGGACGGGGGGCGGGGACGGGCGTGGGAAAAAATGTAGCTTGGGCTGCTGAAGCGTGGCTTGGGCGGGAAATTTGGGCGGGAGTGAATTTTTCGCTGCGGATCTTAAAGCTGATCATGGAATCACAACCATTGGATGTGTTTGTAGGCAAATCCTGACTAATCTTTATGTTTTATAGGGGTGACATTTCAAAAACCGTTGTGCTTTATATAATAGTTAATACCTGTGCCTACGACACGGATATTATAATTTTTTTTATGTCAGGTGGAATGTTCTCATGGAACTACTCCACTTGAACTCCACTTGAAAAAGAAAAGCTCTTGTGGAACTAATCCACTTGAAAAAGAAAAGGAGCAAAATAAAAATTACCCTGGAATTAAAGAAGAGGTGAAAACTGCATCAATAAATTGAGCTTTCATATCAAATTCATCCACCAGCAAATTAACACGTTAAACTTCACAATAACTGAGTGATAGAAATTGCAATCCGAGAAATTCATCTTAGAATGGCTCTGCCTGGAGTATTAC